>OX638139.1:34885024-35630281 GCA_951805005.1 Othius punctulatus
TCCTTGCGGAGGAATATGAAGGACTTTTGCTCCGAGGCGCTCAGACCTGAAAATTGCAAGGAAAAAATGACAACCAGGTGTTCTACGGAAGCACGGATTCTAAAAATTTGTTAGTTATTAATTATATCAATGGCAGTCTCTCTTTTGTAGATGTTTTGAAAGTGGGGGGGTATACAAAAATACAATTTGCAATTCCTCTATTGTAAGAAATTTATTCATTTATTCCATGATAATTCATAATTAAAATATTTAAAAAAAAATGTTTCTTAGTATTTTATCGCTTACTGCTATAACATTGTAGAAAATTGTTTAATTTTATCACTAATTATCAAATCACACTATCACACTATTTCACCAAAGTTGCATTCACTTGCAATTTATACAGAGATTATACAAAATTGACACAGAGACTACAAAAGGTACAAGTGACTTTTTACTTTGGTCAACAATGCTGTCACCCTAAGAGTAAACTTAGTTAAAAATAAAAAAATGGAACAGAGTTTAGATATTATTAAACATATTTGTTTAAAACAATTTAATAATAATTTTCTGAGGATTTCAGGATCAAAATACTCCTCAAGTTCTCAGAAAATCTTACGACAGTTACAACAAATCTGCAAAACTTGATAAAAAAAGGTCAAATAGTTTTGGATTTAGCGATATTAAATGAAACATTATTTTTAGGAACAAATTACATATTACAATTGTATTTTATTTAGTGAAAAATTGAAGAAAAATTGAAAGTTAAAACAATAAATTCACTGCACATACTGTACAGGGTGTTCAAATAAAACCACCCAAATCGCCATTCAATCCACGAGATTTTAGTAGAAAAAGGTAAAAAATAGAAGTCTGGCAATGTCTAAATTGTTCCAATTGTTATGCCAAAAGTGCACAAATGTCAGTGTCTATTTAAAACAATTTCATATACAGGGTCCGTCATTTCACCTCCCGTCTTCGATAGCTCAGTTACTAATTGAGTTACGATTTTGATATTTTGCAAGCGTTAGTTGCATTCTAGGGCGTATTTCAGGAAAATATTTTTGATTATACAGGATGTCCCAAAAAAGTGTCATGTCAAGGTGATGTATATTTTTAAATTGCATTGTATATTTTTTGTTGCTTATTTGGGTGGCCTTTATGGATGCCTACATACCCATAATTTTTTATTAAAATCGGTGCTGTGATTTTAGCACAAAAAAATAAAAACTGAAAAAAATCAGTTTTTTAGCATTGGTTAAGAAAATTAATAAGAGATAAAAATATGCCTTGTTAATAAAACCATACACGGTACTCAATAAATAAGGTCTGACAGTTGCGTTAACCAAGTTTTATTGATATGCATTATACAGAGTGTCCAAAATTTAGTGTCAAACTTTCCAAACTTCAGAGCAGTTTATTTTTCTTATTTTAAATTGGAGCTCCTGTATATTTTTATGTCATTCCATGTGGAATTAAAAGACAAACATTTTTCCTAATTACAACTCTATGGAAATTCTAAACACATTTAAAATAAGAAAAATAAAGTGCTTTAAAGTTTGAAAAGTTTGACACAAAATTTTGGATACTCTGTATAATGCATATCTATAAAACTTGGTTAACGCAACTGTTAGACCTTATTTAATGAGTACCTTGTATGGTTTTATTAACGAGGCACTATTTTTATACCTTATTAATTTTGTTAACCAATGGTGCAAAACTAATTTATTTCAGTTTTAATTTTTTTGTGTAAATATCACTAAACCGGTTTCAATAAAATTTTATGGGTATGTAGGCATCCATAAAGGCCACCCAAATAAGCAACAAAAAATATACCATGCAATCTAAAAATATACATCATGATGACGTCACACTTTTTTGGAACATCCTGTATAATCAAAAATATTTTCCTGAAATACACCCTAGAATGCAAGTAAGGTCTGCAAAATATCAAAATCCTAACTCAATTAGTAACTGAGCTATAGAAGACGGGAGGTGAAATGACGGACCCTGTATTGTATTTTTAGGGGTATTATAATACCCCAGCGGAATTTTTAATTGTGTTGGTAATTTTTAGTTACCAAAAGTACGTGTATTTGATGTTTAAAGAAGCCAAAGTTGTTAAGTTTTACATGACACTGACAGATAAATTAACACACTGCAAAAATATTCGACGTGACCTTATTTTGGTAATTTCTTGTTTCGTTCAGATTATAGGTGATATACAGGGATGACACTATTCTGGTAGGATATTAAAAATATCTAATGAACTTGCGTAGAATTGATTTACAAAAACGAGTTTCAATTTTGAAATGGTTGTATCAATTCCAAATAAGACATACAAATAACAGATTTATTATAAATCTTGACACTTCAACTGAGATCGTCGACAGTAATGACAATAGATAGATATTACAGATACCTGTTCTAAATGTTGGCTTAATTGCCAGATTTGCTGTTTTGAACACTATTATCTCAAACCGAAGAATGTGAAAAATATATTGTTTTTTAAGTTTTATGGAGAAATTTACAAAGTCCAAACTATGCAATCAGAATATCAAGAAAGTTAAAATTTCTAGAGTTTAAATCAAAATATCAAAAGTATCGGAAGGTTGAGAAACTACGGACGATACTTTTTAATACTACAAAAATAGTTCCAGAATATTCCACAAATTTTCAGAAAATTGCACGAAACTGCGAAAATTGCACGATAACAAATCTGCAAAACTTAATAAAAAATGTTGGCAAACTAAAAAAAGTAAAACTCGAACCTCTCAATATATTGGTATGCAGCTAGATATTATTAAACATATCTGTTTAAAACAATTTAATAATAATTTTCTGAGGATTTCAGATCTCATCTAAATACGCGCCATTTGGTGGCTGGAAATGGCTATTTGAGTGCCTTAATTTGAAACACCCTGTATAGTTTATTATAAATTTAGTAATAATTATAATTATTTCTTTGTTTATTGTATAAAAAAAACGATTTAACTTCAAATTTATTAATGATGAACAATTGTTGTATTATATTCTTAATTCTAGCTACATTAAGATAGCGTCACATTTACTTAATAATTCTATAGGTTTAGAAACTTGGTTTAATTGCAATCTAAGATAATGTTAACATATTGTAATAATCACCTTTTTTTATAATAACGTTTTATGTTACCGAGTCTTGCACGCGGTGCACCCCCTATAGTCGGTCGTGCGTATATTTATATGCTGTGTTTGCACTTCTGAGATTAATTTGTTGAATCAAAGCTTTAGAATGTACAGTCTGGAGTATTCATTCCTACCTGCAATATTTACTGATCCATTTATCTAGCAAACACTGCGGTTTGTCTTCATGCAAAATATTGACTTTTCTTGCAGCTCAGATAACGAGAAAGACAAATCCTACTGTGTACGCGGAAACACCTTTCACGAATCAACAATATCAAGCGCTATTTTTATCCCGAAAACCTTCCAATGATCATTCTTTTCGCCGATCTGCGTATGTAGTCCATTCCTAAATGTCGTGCACAATGGGGTGTGAATATGTTCAGATATTCGTAGTGAAGTACTTTACGAGCTGTAAACACGTAGTTTGTATACGTGTAGCCCATTTCATCAGCATAGATTGCGTCATGATTCCGTTGATGATTATGGGGGGTGCCGTGAGGGCGGCCCACTTGTTGCTGGTGCGAGCGCGAAGAATGCTCGCAGATTGCACGCTCAAAACAATGCGGCTTATAAATAGGTGCGAGTTATTTCGGTGGCCAGGTTTTTGCCAAAGCCGCAAATAAGAGGAAAAGCGTTTCGGGGCTTCCAGCCTCGCCGATTGGGGGCGCAATTAATTGCAGATTAGCGATGTGTTTTCAGCAATTATGCAATTAATTGCTGTTTACATGGCGGCTGAAACGTGGAGATGAAAGTGAAGGTTAACGCGAATAACATACGCCAATTAAAGTATTCCAAAGGTTCCACATGGGCGGATATACAATATCAATGCGCTCACCTGCATACAAAAGTATCTACACTTAGTGATTACAATGGGACGTGTGTTTGTTGATCACTAAAATAAATTCATAGCGAGGCCATCAACTTTTTTTAGATCGGACCTGTGTTTAATAAACATCAAAGCGATACAAAGTTTGCAGATATAGTTGCATGTATTTCATAATTACCAAAATTTTTCATTGGTCGATTTTTTATTCGATTTTGAGAACGGAGAACTTCAGTCGGCGGTTAATTTCCTTGGTTATCCTTGGCACAATGGAGGTCATGGAAACAAACCATCGGTTAAAATTGATCATTTATTGAAAGAACTGGGGCTCGGTCTTACATCGCGCTCTTGTAAACATGAATGAATATTGATCGTCCTCCTAAATAAGAAACGCCCAGTCCGTTTTCGAGCAGCTGCTTACTGTGTTTTTAGGCTGACTGTTGCGAGTGGAGGGATGAATAAGGTGCCTAGCAAAGCTAAGCTAAGTAGTTTTGCTCTACGTATATTACGCTTAGCTTGGCAAAGTTATGATATGTATTTTTCCTGTAGATATGTGCATATATAGAACGAGATATGGATGAAGCGATAAGTAGCCACGTAAGCGGTAACTCAGTGGCGGATTTATACTTCTGCCACCTAGTTATTCATTTAGACATATGCCTATCAGCAATCAGCAAGACAACTCTTACCAATCTAGAAGTTTACTATATTAAGGACTACATTATTGACTACATTATAATTGTAGTTATAATAAAAAAAGTTCTCAAATAAATTTTAATTGTTGTAATTGTGTAATTGTTAAGAGATTGAAAATGAATCTATAATATCATCAAAGTTTATTTTTTTGGTAAGCTCCGATTTGATGGTCAGAATTGCCACATCCTTCAGGGGTTCTTCGGTCATTGTAGACTAGAGCTTGTATCTTTTTTTATTCTTTTCAGTTGGATGGAGGCATCGTTAAAAAAAGTCTCAATGCGATGTCAACATAACGGTAGTTTGTGATCATGTAGCACTTCGCAAATATTTAAGTACCTATTGTTTTTGGACATGTTTTATTCCTTTCCTTTCAAAAATCCAAAACAAAAATGTATACACTCCAAGGACGAAACTAGGCTGTTTCAAAGCACCCCCTCTGAAGGGGGCGCTTGAGACCCTACCCGCTCGAGTCGAGTCAGCTTACACCCCTACAAGTCTTTTTCTTCTTCGTTTTCTTGATTTCTTGGCCATCAAACACCTATTGTTACTGACAATTGAACCAGCAAGGAAATGGTAAATTTTTAATTTACCTAAACATTCATTATTATTATCCGTATTCGGCAAGATGTAAAAACAAAAGAAGCTTCAAAAGTACATAAATGGTTTCGAGACATTTTTGGCTAGAATACAGCGTCCGGCAAAATTCAGCATTCTGCTCCCTGTACAGGCTATTTTCAACAAAATTCTAGAGTACCAGTTTTTATCATATTCAGCTTTAAAAATTGAAAGGCAGCTTAAGAAAATATCGAGTACATCGAGATTTTGAGTATCATAGAGTCGCTATGCAAAAATGGTCTCTTTTTAATAGCTCTCTCAAATATGATCACTGTAGAAGTTGTTTCATTACAAAACAAACACAATTTTTTTTTTTTTTAGAGGTTATAATGAAACGCCGAACGTACAAATCGTGGAAACTGTTTTAAGAAGTTTTTGAAGTTTTGAAGAAAAAATTAACCATTTTTACAAAGTTATGATCCTCTCAAGAATTGTGTCTAGATGATGTTTGACAGTACCGCTAATTGCTCATTGAATATGTTTGTAAAATAAACTATTGATGCATATTATTTTGCTGTTATGGCTGATGCTAGTAGAACAGAAGATAATTAAGAATGATGGTAAATAATATTTATGCTATTAAGGCAGTTAAATTAACATATCCGACAATTTTAGAATATTTTAAAGAATATCTGATGCAACAGCAAAATGGCTAGACGCGTTGCTCATTAAAAAATGTACCATTTTGTAAATTTTTTTTAAAATAAAACACTATGGATTTAATATGGATTACCACAAAGTATAGGTCTCAACCATCTTAATGATTAGTACCATTTTGTGTTTGTTCTTATATTTGAACAAATTCTTGAAGTCGCTTCACGAGTTCGTCAATTGCTTCAGGGTGAAAAGTTTTATTCATCTAAAGCTTCTCTTGGTATTAAAACTTTCATTGTAACCGGGAAACTCTGGGAGAAAATGAACAACACTTTGATAAATTATATAAAAATAAATAAATTTTATAGTTTAAGTAATAATTGTACGTCCTTAATCCTATTACTTAAATTATAGAATTAATGAACTTTAATATGAGAAATATCACAGAAATAAATTTTAGTTCGAGCTGCACTTAAATGAAAGAGATAAAACAGCGTCAAGAAAGCGAAAACGTCCAAAAACATTACAATCATTCTTGTATATGATGATACTTGTTGAATTGACAAAATTAATTTTTGAAGTAATATTTACGACTAAATATTAGATAAAATGTTCATAGAATGTATAGTGAAATTTTTCGAAAAAGTAAGAATTCTAAAGGTTGCTACTGAAGCTTTGCACACAATGGCAAAATGCTTCTTGGACGTTGAACTTTTCAAGAATTTTAGTACTCTTGATTAATTCTGAAATTTTCTCTACCAATCAATTCTACATCTCCTGCTCTGGTTTCATCTGACTGGATATTTGTTTTTTTTTCTGTTCGTTTCATCTTCATACTAAATTACTCAATTTTCATAAATGTTAAATTTTCTTCTTATACATTGTATACTGATACGGTTGATAGATCGATCTCAAACTATTGTAGCTTATTACTTTATACTTTACGTTAACTCGAGATAACATATCTCAGCATAAAATTGATAAAAAAAAGTCGTTTCTAATCTTTGAAGTTGAAGGAGGTAATTAAATGCTTCACTTTTTGTATTTGCCTTTTTCGTCCGTCATTTATTTATTTGTACTCATATTTTATTTTTTTGTGCCGAAATTGTAACAGATATCAAAAACTATAAATATACAAAATAACTTAATAATGAATGCCTGCGTCCGATTTGTTTTTTTTTAAAGTTATTTGCTTTGTCATTAAAAAATATGAATATATTAATGTTGGGCCACCCTTGTTTTGTACACAACCGGTCTACTGATAATAACAATATTATGTCAAAATATGAGTTATATCCGTATATAGTGCCATACCAAATAACATCCAAATCAATGGAAACGTTCTCTTGTTATAAGCACTTTTTTTTTAAATTAACTTTTAAGCTGAATACTGACTAAACAAAACGCATGTGTATATAGATAAGTTTTGTTAAATCGTATTTTTTTATCCCAGTAATCTGTGGTTAAGCCATGTAATTTAGAGACACCCTGTATAATGATGGGTAAACGACGCCATATTTTGATACTACAACTTTACTCTGTTCCATTTTTATTTTTAACTAGAAGGCTGTAGTTTCAAAGTTTTACACATGAACACCAACAAAAATGATCTGACAGTGAAAAAAATATTAAATGTCAGATTTCTAACAACGTTGCCTAATTGATATATTAAAATAATAAAAAATTAAAAAATCATTAATTAACTAGATTTATGCTTTAAGTAAACCAATCATCAACTATATTTTATATTATAATTTGACTGATTTGCTTTTATGAAATAAAAATAGCAAATAAATTCTGTACTCAATAGATACTCAATTTGATGGCAACATTGCCCACTATCATAAAATATAAGCTCTTTTTTTTAATATAACCTTTTTTTTCAAGTCTAGTGACTTTTTACATTGGCCAACAATACTATCACCCTAACAGAGCCAACTTAGTTAAAAATAAAAATGGAACAGAAATTAGTCACCATTGCTACTTATCGCTTCATCCACATCTAGTTCTATATATTGTGAATTATACAGCCCATTTATCATTGATTCAGGAATACAGAATCGAGGAATGTTTTTATTGAGATTGTTGCTCTGTCGCAACGTGCTGAACGGTCCACTTCGATGTTTACCCAATAAAACTTCGTCACTTTCTAGAAGCCAGAGATTAGATAAGGCCGCAGGCCATGACGAGTCGCTGGCGAGCCTCTCATGGACTTTGCACCAGAAACTGGTATTTTAAGGAATTTCCTCCCAGCTGGCGCGATAACGATGAGAAAATACTGCGCTTTGTCACATAGTAATGGCCTATCATCAAAAACAGCAGCAGACGTTTTCACTTTGTGGGTATCTCATAAATATATTTTTTACAGGCATTAATTAAGAGAAGTGTTAGGTTCTTGCAAAATTTATGTCGATCAAAACACGACAAGAAATTAAATAATCAGAAAATTGACACAAACTCTCCATAAAAAAAACACAAAATTAGATCAGAAATGCAGTTTACGTATACAGCTCAACCATACTTTGCCATACTTGTGAAAAAAATAATGTTAAATATCAGAGGCTCAATTTTAATTCTAATCATTTAAGGATGGAAAAGGACTGTGAAATTTGTGGTATTAGTTTAATTGACTTGAATGTGATCATTCTATTTAGACGTCTTTCATGGTGTGAATAATCAAATACGCTCTACTATTGATCTTGTCAAGAGTACTGTTTTGGTGCCTGGAGATTTTAATGTGGCAATACAAACTATATAAATAAAATTACGAATTCTTTGTGAAATAACGTATAAACTACCGGATGGTTAATTTTTTTTTATCGTCAGATTGGGCTTTATCAATATCTAAACATGTGTACTTATTTTTATTTCAATTAGAAGTCGCCATTTTGGCCTGGTAATAAAACTTGAATCGCCCGGTATGTTCAATTTGAGTGCAGGATTTCGTACGATTGAAATTACCATTAATCAGGTTACCTTCAGGCAAATAGAACACAGGCAAACTAGAAGTGGAAATATCTCCCAATAGTCGATTAAATGGAATTTACCCCATGCCGTTTGTTTGTAGGGAATGTGCGTCAGATTTTGTTTTCGTCGGACGCCGGTCGATAGGCTCCAATTGGATTATTGCCTGTCGTGTGGAGATAATTAGATTAGAATTGTAGGTGCTGAAAGGATTTTCTGTGCCGACCATTCTCAGATAAGAATTTATTCCGTTACCAAACTATTTATACTATAATAATTTTAACATGTAGAGAACATTAACACAGTGTGTTAAACAACGATTGCCAGATAGGGAAAACATAGATGCAAGCAATTCCATTGGAAAGCGATGCATACATATGATTATACGAGCTTATTACATTTTTTCACAAACATTTTTATCTATATCTATTTCAATGAACATAATCGCATTACGATCGAAATGTAGAGTGTGTCTACTTAAGTTGGCTATTGGCTAATGGAAAACCTTATTATTATTAGTTTTACGAAAAAAAGTTACTTGTCACAAAATGTTCTGCGTGGTCCAAAATCCAAAATACCACCTTAAGACACTAAAACGAGATATAAGGGTTTGTCATAAAACAAATATTGCGTAAAAGTAAAATACTCTTGACAATATCGAAAATTGTTATTATGAAAAATTGTAAAAATATGCGGTCATCATCATATTTCTGAAAGATTTCTCTGATCTGAAAGCAAACTCAATGTCGCCGGCATTTCTACTTATCAAAGATCAAAGCAATGCATGCTTTGCAGCCAACTTAGGCTACAAATTAGCCATCCAGTGTAGTAGCCTTTGTAGCTTTGTAGCTCATATAGTGAGAGAAATGTAATTGGCAATTTAGCCTAGATTAAAATTATTGAATTAAATTCAATATGCGTACAAAGTGTACGCACGCAAAAAACACCAAATTTTTCATAATAGGTTATTATGGCTACTTATTTGAACATAATTTTTAATTCTAAACAACTTTTCTTAATAAGAACTTTCAATATTGTCAAAACTAAATGTATTTTACTTTCACGTAAAATTTATGCCTTCTGACAAACCCTGTATATGCAAATTTTGATATCTGATGGTGACATTTTGGGTTTTAGACGATACAGAATAAGATTCTTAATAAGAACTTTCAATATTGTCAAAACTAAATGTATTTTACTTTCACGTAAAATTGATGCCTTCTGACAAACCCTGTATATGCAAATTTTGATATCTGATGGTGACATTTTGGGTTTTAGACGATACAGAATATTTTATAAACAGTTTTTCACTTACGTAAAACTATTATCAACAAAATTTCCTATATATAGCCAACTTAAGTAGACTCAGTGTATACATAAGGTGACCAGATCCTAACGATAGAAAAGCGGGACAACGGGTCGGGGGGTTGATTTTTAAATTAATTAACAAAGAACGCAAAATATACAGGGTGTCTCCTAAAAAACGCCGCTGGCCAATAACTCCATAACTCCCTAACTATTTATTGCCCGATTTCAATAAAACAAAAACAAAATTAAATGTCTCCACATGTTCTACAAAGTGGCCCTAATTTTCTTTTTTTTTTGCAGAATCAACTTTCATTTCAGCGATAGTCTGTAGATTTTGCCAAAAAAAAATAGGGCCCCTTTGTAGACATGTTGAACCATTTAGTTTTGTTTTCATTTTATTGAAATCGGCCTATAAATGAAGAAGTATATATATATATATGTAAATATATATATATATATATAAATAAAGAAGTATATAAAGAAGTATAAATAAGAAGAAGAATAAACACAATCTTTCAAAAGTCGGGACTTTTTTCAAACGTTGCGGGACGCGGGACAAATTTATAAATATCGGGACTGTCCCGCCAAAATCGGGACGTCTGGTCACCTTATGTATACAGGGTGTCCCAAATTGAGTAGGCTACCATGGGTATATTGACAATCTTATACAGTTTTGAGCGTAGGAAGATATGCCATTAAGAAAGTTTCAAAAATCCGAGCAGTTTCGATATTATTATAAAACACTGAAAATCGCAATTTTTAAACTAAAAAATATGGGTTTTAGACAATACAGAACATTTTATAAAGTTTTTCACTCTCCTAAAACTAGTACCAACAAAATTTCCTATATGTAGCCAACTTAAGTAGACTCAGTGTATACAGCGTGTCCCAAATTGAGTAGGCTGCCATGGGTACATGGGCAATATTGTACTGTTTTGAGCGTTGGAAGATATGCCATTAAGAAAGTTTTAAAAATCCGAGCAGTTTGGATATAATTCTAAAAAACTGAAAATCGTAATTTTAAAGCTAAGAAATATTTACATCAGAATAAAACACCCCCGCCGTTTTGGGGGTGAGGAACAACGTTTAAATACTAACATTTGCGTTCGGCAACAATGACCCTGAGCGGATCATCCAGCACCTGCCTGGAAGAATTCGGGAAAATTTCCTAATCACCTCGTAAAAGTTTACGAGAAACTGGCGAAATGCAGTCCGCGAGGGCTTAAGCTGATGGTCGTACAAGGGGATGATGACAGTGAAAGTATTGTCTGCCACAAGCGCAAACACCGCTAACGGACATCGTAAAATATCTATTAGGTCTTTAGGGTGGTATAGCGTATTTCATTGGGATAAGGTGGATAAGTTGTAATATGTAAATTTTCCGTTCAATGCCACCACAGTCTGCGCCCTCTGTATATCTTGCTTAGTTATATGTGCTGAAGTGAAACGAACAGACTTTACAACTTAGCACTGTATCCCAGAAAAATACACTATAATTCCCGTAACGGGATTAACCAAAACAGAACAATTTATTTACTGAAATTTTGAAATATTTCAAAAGTTATAAAAAATTCTAACCAGTAATAATCAGTTTTATGTACAAAATGTTAAAACGATACCTACGCTGAAATTAGCGGAACTCTTAGCAATCACTCGGGAAAGTCACATTTCAGAAGATTTGATAGTCTATTTTCAATATTGATCATTTTATGTTCAATAAAAAGGTATAATTCTATTGAGTGAACATCCATTTAATAAACGGTATATTTAAATTATTGATTATGGTCAATCCTCATATAAAATTTGTCAGTGTGCGCAATTAAAAGTTACTTTATTTTACGGGCAAATGTCTCAGAAATGCGGCTTCATCGTCGGGTGGGAAATGCATACAATTTAGCGTGAATTATTTCTGGATCTGCTCACTTTTCTCGCAAACCACGAGTCGTATTGAAACACGGATTTTTTATTCGTTATCAGCATACACGAATTGATGTTTCTCAATATTTAACAAACAAAAAATTGTTTTTGCAAAAAAATTTAGAGAACCAATTTTTGAATTTGAAAAATAACTTGATATTCGTGTTTAGCATACGCGTTATAGTGAATCCTCATATAAAATGTGTCAATGTGTGCCAATAAAAGTTAATTTATTTTACGGGCAAATGTATTGGAATTAGAGCGTCCTGGCCGGGTGCAATATAGCATGAATTATTTCTCGAGCAGCTCAATTTTCTCGCAAACCAAACATCGTATAAAAAACACTTTATAAACGTTTCCGGCATACACGAAACAACAAGGCCCCGTATTTAATTATAAAAAAATATATATATTGTCAAATTTTTATTTCAATTTTCAGCCTAAACTAAACAAATATACTGGAGATCTATTTACCGATTCAGATCCAGCATCCCCGAATTCATAAGATGTGATGTATGGTGCCATATTTCGAAGAACATAAAAAGTCAATTTTGAGTTTTACCTATAAAACTTGGTAATGTGGGCAAATAAAAGTTATATTCTAACGGAATTTCTTTTTGGGGAGTGTTTGATATAAATTGATAAATACATTTTTTTATTAATCAGCGCCTTAGGTCGAAGAAATTATATAATTTCGTCAAATCGTATAGGCAAACGCTACATATTTTAATTTAATATACCGGCAAATAACCTGCCCTGTTATTCTATGTGCACTCATTCACGCTTGACTGACTTCATAAGAATAGGTCGTAAAAATACTGGTGCTCGTGCCGAGCTTAGAGTTTATTGCCCCAATAAACACATTTAAAACCCATAAAAAGTGTGGAAGCGAGCAGCCTACATGAAAAAAAGTGCCCAGTGGTCACAACATTCGGTCACAACATTTATTTCCTTAACATTGTAAATTTTATTAAATTTTTGTTAGCGATCACTTAATGCGGATCCATTGATTATGGTCAGTCCTCGTATAAAATTTGTCAAAGTGCGCAATTAAAAGTTAATTCATTTTACGGGCAAAAGTCTTGGAAATACGGCTTCATCGTCGGATAAAAATGCATACAATTATAATGAATTATTTCTGGATCTGCTCACTTTTCTCGCAAACCACGCAACGTATTGATAAACGGATTTTTTATTCGTTATCAACATACACGAATTAATGTTTCTCAATATTTAACAAACAAAAAATTGTTTGAAAAAAATAATCGAGAACCAATTTTTGAATTTGAAAATTAACTTGATATTCGTGTTTAGCATACACATTATAGTGAATCTTCATATAAAATTTGTCAATGTGCGCAATTAAAAGTTACTTTATTTTACGAGCAAATGTCTCGGAAATACGACTTCATCGTCGGGTGCGAATGCATACAATTTAGCGTGAATTATTTCTGGATCTGCTCACTTTTCTCGCAAACCACGCATCGTATTGAAGAACGGATTTTTTATTCGTTATCAGCATACACGAATTGGTGTTTCTCAATATTTAACAAACAAAAAATTGTTTTTGCAAAAAAAATTCGAGAACCAATTATTTAATTTGAAAAATAACTTGATATTCGTGTATAGCATACGCATGATAGTGAATCTTCATATAAAATTTGTCAATGTGCGCAATTAAAAGTTACTTTATTTTACGGGCAAATGTCTCAGAAATACAACTTCATCGTCGGGTGCGAATGCATACAATTTAGCGTGAATTATTTCTGTATCTGCTCACTTTTCTCGCAAACTACGCATCCTATTGAAAAACGGATTTTTTATTCGTTATCGGCATACACGAATTAATGTTTCTCAATATTTAACAAACAAAAAATTGTTTTTGCAAAAAAAGTTCGAGAATAAATTTTTGAATTTGAAAAATAACTTGATATTCGTGCTAAGCATACGCATTATAGTGTATCCACATATAAAATTTGTCAATGGGTGCTAATAAAAGTTAATTTATTTTATGGGCAAATGTATTGGAATTACAGCGTCCTGGCCGGGTGCAACTTTTAAAATATAGCGTGAATTATTTCTGAAGCAGCTCGATTTTCTCGCAAACCAAACATCGTATAAATAAAAACTTTATAATCGTTTCCGGCATACACGAAACAACAAGGCCCCGTATTTAATTATAAAAAAATATATATATTGTCAAATTTTTATTTCAATTTTCAGCCTAAACTAAACAAATATACTGGAGATCTATTTACCGATTCAGATCCAGCATCCCCGAATTCATAAGATGTGATGTATGGTGCCATATTTCGAAGAACATATAAAGTCAATTTTGAGATTTACCTAATTTATCTAAAATCAATTTTTGAATTTATCAATAATCAATCAAATTTTTGCGATCAAAATACGTATTATAGTTAATCTACTTATAAAACTTGGTAATGTGGGCAAATAAAAGTTATATTCTAACGAAATTTCTTTTTGGGGAGTGTTTGATATAAATTGATAAATACATTTTTTTATTAATCAGCGCCTTAGGTCGAAGAAATTATATAAATTCGTCAAATCGGCGTATAGGCAAACACTACATATTTTAATTTAATATACCGGCAAAAACCTGCCCTGTTATTCATGTGCACTCATTCACGCTTGACTGACTTCTTAAGAATAGGTCGTAAAAATACTGGAGCTCGTGCCGAGCTTCGAGTTTATTGCCCCAATAAACACATTTAAAACCCATAAAAAGTGTGGAAGCGAGCAGCCTATATGAAAAAAGTGCCCTGTGTTATCTCAATAATACAACATTTATTTCCTTAACATTGTAAATTTTATTCAATTTTTGTTAGCAATCACTTAATGCGGATCCATTGATTATGGTCAATCCTCATAACAAATTTGTCAAAGTTCGCAATTAAAAGTTAATTCATTTTACGGGCAAAAGTCTTGGAAATACGGCTTCATCGTCGGATGCAGATGCATACAATTTAGCGTGAATTATTTCTGGATCTGCTCACTTTTCTCGCAAACCACGCATCGTATTGAAGAACGGATTTTTTATTCGTTATCAGCATACACGAATTGATGTTTCTCAATATTTAACAAACAAAAAATTGTTTTTGCAAAAAACTTTCGAGAACCAATTATTTAATTTGAAAAATAACTTGATATTCGTGTTTAGCATACGCATGATAGTGAATCTTCATATAAAATTTGTCAATGTGCGCAATTAAAAGTTACTTTATTTTACGGGCAAATGTCTCGGAAATACGACTTCATCCTCGGGTGCCAATGCATACAATTTAGCGTGAATTATTTCTGGATCTGCTCACTTTTCTCGCAAACCACGCATCGTATTGAAGAACGGATTTTTTATTCGTTATCAGCATACACGAATTGATGTTTCTCAATATATAACAAACTAAAATTGTTTTTGCAAAAAAATTTCGAGAACCAATTATTTAATTTGAAAAATAACTTGATATTCGTGTTTAGCATACGCATGATAGTGAATCTTCATATAAAATTTGTCAATGTGAGCAAGTAAAAGTTACTTTATTTTACGGGCAAATGTCTCGGAAATACGACTTCATCGTCGGGTGCGAATGCATACAATTTAGCGTGAATTATTTCTGGATCTGCTCACTTTTCTCGCAAACCACGTATCGTATTGAAGAACGGATTTTTATTCGTTATCAGCATACACGAATTGATATTTCTCAATATTTAACAAACAAAAAATTGTTTTTGCAAAAAAAATTCGAGAACCAATTATTTAATTTGAAAAATAACTAGATATTCGTGTTTAGCATACGCATGATAGTGAATCTTCATATAAAATTTGTCAATGTGCGCAATTAAAAGTTACTTTATTTTACGGGCAAATGTCTCGGAAATACGACTTCATCCTCGGGTGCCAATGCATACAATTTAGCGTGAATTATTTCTGGATCTGCTCACTTTTCTCGCAAACCACGCATCGTATTGAAGAACGGATTTTTTATTCGTTATCAGCATACACGAATTGATGTTTCTCAATATATAACAAACAAAAAATTGTTTTTGCAAAAAAAATTCGAGAACCAATTATTTAATTTGAAAAATAACTTGATATTCGTGTTTAGCATACGCATGATAGTGAATCTTGATATAAAATTTGTCAATGTGAGCAAGTAAAAGTTACTTTATTTTACGGGCAAATGTCTCGGAAATACGACTTCATCGTCGGGTGCGAATGCATACAATTTAGCGTGAATTATTTCTGGATCTGCTCACTTTTCTCGCAAACCACGCATCGTATTGAAAAACGGATTTTTTATTCGTTATCAGCATACACGAATTGATGTTTCTCAATATATAACAAACAAAAAATTGTTTTTGCAAAAAAATTTCGAGAACCAATTTTTGAATTTGAAAAATAACTTGATATTCGTGTTTAGCATACGCATTATAGTGAATCTTCATATAAAATTTGTCAATGTGCGCAATTAAAAGTTACTTTATTTTACGGGCAAATGTCTCGGAAATACGACTTCATCGTCGGGTGCGAATGCATACAATTTAGCGTGAATTATTTCTGGATCTGCTCACTTTTCTCGCAAACCACGCATCGTATTGAAAAACGGATTTTTTTATTCGTTATCAACATACACGAATTCACGATTCTCAATATTCAACAAACAAAAAAATTGATTTTGCAAAAAAAAATTAAGAAGCAATTTAAGAATTTGAAAAATAACTTCATATTAGTGCTTAGCATACGCATTATAGTGATCCTCATATAAAATTTGTCAATGTGTACAATTAAAAATTAATTTATTTGTGGGCAAATAAAAGTTATATTCTAACGAAATTCCTTTGTGGGGATGGTTGGATATAAATTGATAAATACAAATTTTTATTAATCGGCGCCTTAGGTCGAAAAAATTGTGTAATTTCGTCAAAACGGCGTAAACGTAAACGCTGCATATTCGATTTTTACATGCCGGCAAAATAACCAGCAACAGGTCGTAAAAATACTGAAGCTCGGCACAAAATATCACACGTGCCACTAAACAAACATATTTAAAGGCCATAAAAAGTGAGGAAGCGAGCAGCGCCTATATAAAAAAAATACCCGGTGCGATTCCAATAATACAGCGCTTCCTGGACACTGTATTATTTTAATTTTTTTTATGGAGGTCGTTAAATGCGAATGCATTGATTATGGACAATCCTCATATAAATTTTGTCAAATTGCGCAATTAAAAATTAATTTATTTTACGGGCAATTGTCTAGGAAATATGCCTTTATCGTCGGGTGCGAATGCATATAATTTGGCGTGAATTATTTCTGGTTCTGCTCAGTTTTCGCCGCAAACAACGCATCGTATTAAAAAACGGATCCTTGATTCATTTTCAGCATACACGAATTAATGGTTCTCAATATTAAACAAACAAAAAAATTCTTTTTGCAATAAAAATTCAAGAAGCAATTTTTGAATTAGAAAAAAATATATTATTCGTGCTTAGCATACGCATTATAGTGAATCCTGATATATATTTTTTTTTTTAAATAAAAAGGTGGGTTATGGTTGCGTAGACCGATCTACGCCGAAGCCTGATTTACACTTTTACTCGAAATTCTGTCGAGCCCAATAGGCTTGACCGTGCCGGCTTGACCATAACATATTTTGCGCTTGGACAAATTATAAACCAAAACATATTTTGTGCTTTCAGACTTTCTGAAACCATTCGTAAGCTGCTAATCAAACAACGCGGTTAAAAGTGGGGGGTTTTATTACTATAACTGTTCGGTGGCCCAACTATAGTATGTATGTTGTACTATAAAGTAAGTATAGTGTTTTCACTTTAAATTGAAAATGTACCTGCAATGAGGGTTTATTACGCTCAAGGGTTCTCCATTGTATGGCGTGCTGCGAAGAGGCTCTGGACTCTGTTCTCTTCCCATTACCCGTCATAAAATTCCGTTCGCACAATGGACCGCAATAAACACCCTTCGTAGGTAGATATTCAATTTCAAGTAAAACCACTATACCTGTGCCCAGCTGGCAAAGTAAAAAAAGCACAATAATTTATTTAAGCACCCAAATCTAGAGCAAAGCTAGAGTACCAGCTCTTTTTATGGTGTTGTTTTTGTAAATTTGTACTTTTAATCGCTAACGATGTCAGCAAATAATAAGTTAGTAGGTGTACGTAATTTAAGAGGACCACTCTCTCGAACCTACGACCATTTGATAGTCTGCCTTAACTCATAACACCACAAAGTAATAAATACCAGATATCAATATTTATTCGTCGACTTTTCGTATTATTATTGTTATTATTGTTATTATTATTATTATGTATTATTTATTATGACCCGTGTCCAACATAAACCCGAACACCATTACGTAATTCATAGCGTGCGCGTTTTCATTACAAATTCAATTACTTTTATGACGAAACCTAAAACGAATCGATTCTAGTTGCTTTGGCGAAGTAACGTTTATTTACGTGGGCTATAAATGATGAAACGAACGCAATAAATCGATGGAACGTTGATAAAAAAATATATAATTTACAGATAACTAACGCTGATACGCGCGCATCGTGTGCCTCGAGTAAAACCAATTATCGGCAACGAACATTCATTACGAATTTTCCATAATCGATTTGTTAAAGCCGACTCTATTCAACTTTTTACGTAATTAGACTAAGCAGGCAGTTAATAAGTATATTGTGTTTCAGTAATGTAATTATGGTCTACAAATTTAGGGAGAACAACAAATTATAATTAAATTTATAAGTCATTACTGGAAATACTACTAAATTTAATAAATACAGTTCCGAATAAAATGTGATACAACAACATTTTCCACGGAGTTGAAAAGACCATGATAACGCCATGGCGATCAATGGCATGAAATTTATAAAGATTTAATGAAAATTATATTTTTCTAATAATTTTGATGGAAAGAACCACAAATATTTCCACACGTTTAAAAAAACATGATGCTCGTTTTATGAAAATTACAAAAATAATGAAAATTTAAAAATAATATAATGAAAATTATGATTTTCTAATAATAATTACTAAACTTTTGATAAAACATGATCAAACTATGGGAAATATGTTTTAAAATTATTTATTTTTTATGAAAACTGACCAAATAAAATTTCCTTTTGTTTATTCAAAAATGATAAAAAATCAATGAAACTTAAAAGTTTCTAATAATAATTATGAGAACTAAACTTAAATGGAAAGAACTAAACTTTTTGGATGTATAACTAATAAAAAACAAATCTTAAAACATGATCAAACTACGGGAAATATTCATTAAAATAATTATTTTTCATGGAAACTGACCTAATTAAATTTCCTTTTGATCACTCAAATATGATAAAAATTCAATATAACTTAAAATTTTCTAATAATAATTAGGAGAACTAAACTTAAATTGAAGGAACTAAACTTTATGGAAGTACAACAAAAAAATCTTATTATTTATTAGAAATATGACGATAGTCCATGATGATGTCCATGATATGACGGAAAATTGCCCTGAAAAATTAGTAGCATGCATTTCTCAGAAACATGATATGAACATCCCATTTATAATTATTGAAGAGCGGATTGTAGGCACTAATAAACCTTAAAATAGGTAGGAAAATAAGCAGAACCAATTATTACACAGAAATAGGCAGTAATAAAATTTTATTGGCATTTACAGTTAAAAATAAGTTATTGCACAAACTATGTAAAGAAAACAGAAAAACATATTGCCACTTACAATACTACAACAGTCACAGGACCGATTGCAATGTCTATTTATTTCCGCAATGACAAACTAATTTCAATATTTTATACTATAAATTTTGTTTTTTTTTTTCTGAAGATACATATATTTGTAAACAGAAAATGACCGTTCAACATAATGTATAGAAATGTATTTGGAATTCACAATATATGATACACTTAATCCAAATCCCAAGTCTGAAATTTCTAATCAATTTGACCAATAGGAATTTCGAGTTTTTACGTAAAACATCTTCCAATAGCAACAGATTTGCCAACAGGTTCTGGTGTCGCCCCTAAATTTAGTTTCACGTCGTCTATTATTTCTAGTGTATTTTGTAGATAGCGTAATTAACATTTTAAAATCTGTAGCTATTTAAATTGAATTAACCACTATCGTGTTTTTCCTAAAACAATATTTTGCTTATGAAATCGAATCAATCAAAATTCATAACAACCGCCTGTACATTATAAAAATTTGCCTGATAATATTATAATGTAGAGAAAGTAAAAGGGAGGATTCCAACCGTCTGTACATTATGAAAATTTGCCTGATAATATTATAATGCAGAGAAAGTAAAAGGGAGGATTCTATCACACAGAACTGAGAGAGATAGAGTTTTTAATTGATTGAAATTTAGTTTAACTTCTTGTTAATGCTCTTTTGAACAGATGTGTTGGTGGACACATATTTTCTCTAAAATGAGGATATTTTATATTCAAAAAACACAAATGTGGCTGAAAATGTCAATAATGACAGAAATATGGCAAATATGGCAAAAGTAGGCAAATATGGCAAAAGTAGGCAAATATGACAAAAATAGGCGAACATGGTGCACAAAAAGACATAAATATTAAGTTAAAACTGCTGAAATAGGCAAAATAGCTAAAAGTAAATACGGCTTAAAATGTAAGAAAAATTATGAAAGGTAGTTCTGTACAACCCGTTTGTTGATGTCTGTAAAAACGAGTGATAAGCATAATATAGCCTACAATTTTGTATTTAATAATTATTATCAATCGAACATTTTGTATGCATAAAAATTCAATTGTGGCAAATTGTGCCACATTTCTCTAGATATTTAGTGAACATTTCTATGGAATTAGAAAATTGATTGAATGTGTTCAAACACAACAAACAAAATAATGCAGAGTTTTTTTTATAAATGATAAATATTCAATGAAAATTGCAATTTTCTAATGGAAATTGTGGAAAGTGATTAAACTACCACAAATTACGTCAGACACGGCGCCGGTGTTTGTGTACACAGGTGCGCCTCCCAAACTCGGAAGTCGTGGTATGTCGGTTGGATCGGTAACGGCAAATAACTTTAATGCCTTGTAATGGCAAATAACAATGTTCATTAATCATAATATTGAGGAAAAAATATATTATAATCTTTCTTCTTTTACCCTTTCGGGTGTCGAAGTAGGAAAAATTATATAATGGCGCAAATTACGTATAAAATCAAGAGAAAGAAAATAAATATGTCAGTAGTCCCTTAAACCAGCGTGCTCGATGAAAATGCAGGAACGTGGTCCAACCCGGTCTAAAGATAGAAGGTGGTATAGTCGACCCAAAAATCTAAGAATATTACGACTTTGACTTTTAAGTATTTTATAGGGGTTTTATTTGGTGTTGCCATAAAATCAGCGCTTATACTGGCTTGTATAAAGACCCAAAGCCAGTATAAGCGCTGATTTTATGGCAACACCAAATAAAACCCAAATAAAATACTTAAAAGTCAAAGTCGTAATATTCTTAGAATTTTGG
Source organism: Othius punctulatus (assembly GCA_951805005.1). Taxonomy (NCBI): domain Eukaryota; kingdom Metazoa; phylum Arthropoda; class Insecta; order Coleoptera; family Staphylinidae; genus Othius; species Othius punctulatus. The sequence continues at coordinate 34,906,637 of OX638139.1, forward strand.
GTCGACTATATGAGCACCACGTGTGAAATACAGGGGGCCTTATCTTACCTAGAGGTCTAAAACTACCAATAAGTAATGGATTGACATATCTAATCCAGTCCCTTTATCATCGGGGGGGGGGGGTGTCTTCGAAAGGGGGCGGGGCCTCGCGTTTTGGAACGCGGGGCGTTAATTACCCCCGAGATTGGCCCGGAACAAAACTAGCTCAGTTTCTCCGGAGAGCGCACGGTCTACTTATCTGCTAGCGGCTGGGACGATCTGCAGGAGGAGACGGCAAGTGTGTCTTCTTCGGGAGCGGCACGTCGACGTCGGCAACACCATGTAGCACTTTGGATTGCGAGGGGGGGGGGGCGAGAAAATAAAGTCGGGGTTGCACGTTATGGGTTTAATAAATCGATAATGACAATAAAAAACCAAATGAATAAAAGAGAATGATAATAAAAAAATACAAGAGGAAATGAACGAGGTGAGGTTATGATAAGGTGCGGAGCGGATCGCGTGCGTGTTGGTGTGTGTGTGTGTGTGGCGGTCGAGAACCGAGTTGACCCGCGATCGGGAATGAACTCTGTCTCGCGATCGAGAAGTGACTCGTCTCGTGATTGAGAATCGACTATGTCTCGTGGATGAGACCCGACTTGTCCCGCGATCGAGAGTGGACTATGTCTCGTGGTAGAGACCCGACTTGTCCCGCGATCGGGAATGGACTGCCCGTTTGGAGGGATGATTTCTCCCTCGCGCGCCTCTGGCTCAAAAGACGCGCATGCGTGTTTTATGTGTAGTGTGTTGCGATGTAAGAAGGGGAGGCGGGCTAACATTTTGGATGAAGGCGCATGTCGACGGGGATTAACTTATTTTGGAAAAATAAATGAATACACGTGAGTTTAAATGAGATTCGGATTATGTTAATTAAGTAATGGTTAACTATGTGATTAAATGCGGCGAGTGAATGAAACGATGGGTCTTATGAAGTCACAGGCATGAAATACGGTTTTCCCTGATCGTGCTAAATTGGGGGTGCCATTGTCAGCGGTACTTCGCCTACAAAGCGCATTAGGGGGCCGGGTATTCCCAACGTAACAACCGGGATTACGACGAGTGCCGACGATGGGTTTTCCCTGAAATCGGCAGAAAGAAACAGTGAAAGGTAATTAGGGTAGGCCATGCCGGTGACACCTTGACAGCGTTCAATATACGGCCCAAAAACCAACTGGTATGTTCTTCAACAAATACCACGCTTCGCCTCCGTAGGCAACCTCGCAAACATCGCCGTGCATCAAAATTATAACGTTACACAATGTCTTTCAAAATACATGTATCTACTTTTTTACGAAATATAAAAATTAAAAATATACAATTTAGACTCCATTAAAAAATTATAAGTTATTTGTGATGCATGAAGTGGGAAGTGGGCGAATGACAGTACAAACAGTAAAAGAGGGAAGGATTATGTATGTATGTATGTATGAAACACATGTTTACGATATTTGCTATCATATAAAATATATATTATATGGTATTTTAATACCAAAATATGACATGGTATGAAAAATATCAACATAAAAATGGATGGTATATTTTTAAGGCAATGTTTTTCTATATTTTTTCTTTCTTGAGGTAGTTTTCTGTTAGTAAAAATATAGTATGGTAATTTTTTACTGGATAAAATATTTAAGATTACAAGAAAAAACTAGATAGTATGTTTTAGCGTACCAAAAACTATTGGATGGGTTTTTTTACGTTACCAAAAATCAAATTCGACGTAACTTTTAAGGTATCAGAAATAATGGATGGTATTATGCTAATTCACATTGTTTGTTGTTTACATTTACAAAAATAGCATTTTTAATGGCAAATTTCTGTTAAACAGCAAAAAAACGGTGCTATTATTATCGTAAGAAAAAATAGGTTGCTAATGCACGATCCGATATAGAAAAAATATATTTTTGTTAACATACTAACATGATAAGCCACGAGGTCAATACTGAAGGGGGCGCGGCTTCCAGTCATCAAAATATCAAAATATAATTATCATGCAAGACCTTGGCCCGAGACGTTTCGATACAATGTATAGTAATATGTCTAATCTATTCCGAATTCAAGTTGAAATTGCAAGGATGATCAAGTGCCACTTGGGAACAGGCACAAGGATGTAGACGGCTTGTGATTAAAGTACTTAATAATCCGATTAGCAAAATAATTCGTTCGCAGTGTCTACAAAAGTGTCACATTTTATAATTTATATATGTATATACAGGGTGTCACGAATTGAGTAGATCTTATAAAGATAGCAATGTTGTATAGTTTTTTATGCTGATTAAAGCATACTAGCCATACTACTAAGACTCGAATTCATATTTAGCTAAATTTCGCTTTCGTGCAAAAGCTATTACTTGCTCAATTTATAAATTAATTAGAAATTTAAGGAGAAATATCAAAATTGTTCTACTGCCCTACTGAAAATCTACATTTCTGTGCTACTAAGGCAAAACCAAATTTCGCTTTCGTACAAATTCTATTACTTGCTCAATTTATAAATGAATTAGAAATTTAAGGAGAAATATCAGAATTGTTCTACTGCCCTACTGAAAATCTATATTTCTGTGGTACTAAGGAAAAACAGATTTGTTAAATTAAATCGATTGTTCGTATTTTTGCCTTAGCGAAGATTTCAATGGATTAACCCATATACAGGGTGCTCTGCAAAAGTGGTGCATCCTATATAGTACAAAATAATTTTACATACTGCTCTTTGGCCTCCCGTTTGCAATGCCATTTGGTTTAATTCGATATCATGAACGGTGTCGGTGCAATCGAGCTTTCCCATATCAATGACTCACCCTGTATAGTTCTCATGCTCCTAGAATACGTAGTACAAAAATAAAGGTTTCGTTATGTGCAGTATACGCCGAAAAAAGTAGTACACAATTATGACATACGAGGGCGGTTTGACGGAAGAGTGACTTTTCAAAGGTTGGTAACACTTTCGCTATAATGCTTATGTTGCTAGCTCCTGAGGTCTTTCGGAGGTCTACTGTCAAAATTTGGTAGCAATCTGACAGATAGATTATGTTTTATACTTATTTGAAGAAAACTGTTTTCGTTGTTGTGTAAATATGGAGAAAAAATAATTTCGAGTGTTGATTAAACAATATTTTCTACGTGAAAACACAATTAAAGAAACCGAGGAAAAGTTACGTAAATATTATCCAGAATCTGCTCCGTCCCATGGAATGATTTGTAAGTGGTTTCTGCTTTTAAAAGTGGCCATATGAGCACGGTTGATGCAGATCGTCCAAAACCATCATTTACTGTAACTACTCCAGAAATGGTTAATAAACTCTATGGCCTTGTAATTGGCAATCGTCGAATAAAAGTTCGTGAGATAGCTAATGAAGTAAACATCTCAACCGAACGGGTATACAATATTTTGCATGAACATTTCAATAAGAAAAAGCTATCCGCGATATGGTTGCCGCGTTTGCTTAATGGTGATCAAATGCGCGCTCGCATTAAGAATTCAGAGGAATGTTTAGCGTCTTCAACGTAATTCAAATAATTTTTTCCGTCGATATGTCACAGAAGATGAAACTTGGATACATTATTATACTCCAGAAACAAGAATACAGTCTAAATAATGGATTTCTCCATGCGAACATGCTCCCAAAAAGGCAAAAACACTTTTTTCGGCCAATAAGGTCATGGCCACAGTTTTTTTGGGATTCTAAAGGTGTAATCTTTATTAATTATTTAAAAAAAGGAAAAACGATAACTGGCCAGTATTATGCTGATTATGCTGACACGTTTTGATGCCGAACTTAAAAAACAACGACCGCCATTTGATGAAGAAAAATTTTTTGTTCTATTACGATAATGCGACCTCTCATTCGTCTGCAATTGCAACAACTAAATTGGCCGAATTGCATTACGAATTACTGCTTTATCCGCCATATTCGCCAGATCTGGCTCCCAGTAATATCTTCTTATTTCCAAATTTAAAAAAATGGTTGGGTGGAAAAAGATTTCAGGCAAATGAAGAGGTGATAACCGAGACAAATGCGTATTTTGAAGACATTCCGAAAGATTACTTTTTGGAAGGTTTACAAAAACTGTAAACTCGCTGGGCTAAGTGTATACAGTTGAAAAGGTGTTATGTTGAAAAATGAAATATAATTTTAACAGAAAAATAACGTTTTCATTAAAAAGTCACTCTTCCGTCAAACAGCCCTCGTAAATGCATATGACATTTGAATGTGATGCTGAACTTATGTGTGTCCTACTTTTTTTCGGCGTCAACTGTACGTTCCTTTGCGATTTATCGGTGGCAAAACCTAATATTTTAATATTTGACTTACCGGGTTTTGCCTGAGTACCAGAGATTTATTCATGCAGTATTTCAAGGGAAAAAACACGAAGAGCTTCTTGTATTATCTTCAGTTGTCGCAGATCTGTTTACAATCCTAGTATAACATAATATGCATATGACGACAATAATATTTGAGGTCACCACATACGATATCTCGCATATATTACATCATTTCTATGCCAGATGCAAAGTAGCATGCGATAGAACTTAGCAAAGTATTAACAAATGGACTCTAAATGGACTGTACGAACATATAACCTTGACATGCAAATGGAAAACGTCATAAATGCACTAGGTATTTACAAAGACTATGCAAATCGATGCTTTTGTACAATTCGTGCATGATTATTGAAAGTGCTTGGAATCGAAATGTAAGGCGTAAAAGGTATTGCTCGACAGATACTTTTAATTTTTGCTTTAATTAAGGCGGGTGGTTGTACATACATATTGCACCACTGCTTCGTAGATGGCGTTGTGTTATAAATTTACATGCGAATGGGCCTCACAAATATATACAACAAATACAGTTGATTTGCAAAAAAAAAGTAGGCAAGAAATTTTCGGTTGCTTGAACAACCTTGATGTTAGAAGTCACATAAGTGTCAATGTCATAATTTAAAATTAAACAACAGACTTCAGCGATTTTTTTTTTTTTTTGGTGAACTGGTGAGGCGAAAGTTTACCGCGAAGCACCGTTCCTGAATCATTTATAGCTTTAGTTTCGTCATCTAGAAGAGGTATTTTAATACTTATAAAACTTTTGAACTGAATGTCAACTTTGAAAGATTGTCAAATTTAAAAGATATGGGGGTTATGAAAAACCACATTTATACAATAACATATTGAGAGAAAAAATATCAGATACTGTTTTGTCCACTTTTTTTTACAACCAACTGTACTTCCAATTTTTACTTTAATTAAGGCGGGTGGGTGTAAATACATCTTGCACCATTGCTGCATAGATGGCGTGGTGTTACAAATTAACATGCGAATGGGCCTCAAATCAAGGTGTAAGTGTCCATGTTAGTTAAAAGATCGATGCTTTTGTACCATTGCATAAAATTTGTAAATAATTTAATTAAGGTGCATAATATTTCTTATATAACTTATAATTTGCTTTTTTAACTTTAATTAAGGTGGGTGTGAAATAACAAACCTTGCATTATTGCTTTGATAGATGGCGTTGCGTCTATACATGTAAATAGACTTTACATACACTCGAATGCAAAAGAATGTAGACAAGGAATATTCGGCTGCTTGAACAAATTTGCTATTAGAAATGTCACATAAATAAAGGCCACATTTCTACATTTTGAAGAAAATCAATTATAGGAAACTATTTTCTAAACTATATTTTTTCGCATTCGACTGAAAATAATGTGCCAATCGCCTATTTTTTTTAATTGGATACCGATTATGGCAGCCATGTTTCCAGAATTATACGCAAATTGGCCAAAAAATATAAACTTTGCTCAAGAATATACTTAAAGTAACAATAAAATATTTTTTAGGCCAAATTATTCATTAAATTAATTCCGTACAAAATTTGTTTTCATTTTTATATCAACTCATGCATCACTATCAGTTTCCGTAACTTTGTAACCGCAGTTAACAATATGTGCAGTGTTAATTAACGGCGTTGTTACATAATTCACCAATTGCTTGTATGCTCGGGCAGGTGAATAAACTGTAGTGACACCAATTGTGCCCCCCTCTTTCTTAATGCCAAGGTTAAAACGGGCGAGCATTTCGGTGCAAGTTGCGCAAAGTCCAAGTCCGAAAGTGAGAGATTAACTCACATGTCGTACAATCCATAAATTCTAAAGTTACACATTTGCGACCGTTTCTAAAATGCAAATTGCACGACCTAATTTTTGGCACATGTTACATTTATGTTCCAATTTAGGATCCAATTTCGCCGTGCGATGTACTACAAATAATTTATAGTTAGAACGCGTTCGTGATGAAAATAATTGTTTCATACAAATATGAGCCGTTGAAAACCGTCGAAACCCGTAGTTTTTTTTTTTAATTTAGAGAAGTCCAGAAATATACAAAAAACAACATCCCTTGTACATTTCTGGACTTCCCTAAATTTAAAAACAAAACGGACTTAAGCCTAGTTCATGCACTGGCGAATTGCGATTTTTGTTCTGATTGGTTAGTATACGTTCCCGTGTAAAATGCTTTCAAATTTAACCGATCAGAACATAAATCGCAAATCGCCTGCTCATGAACTAGGTTTTGCACCACTGCAGTTGCAATTGCACCAATTATTGAATTAAATGAATTTTGATATTACAACTGTAAGATTTATTACTAAATAGTAAAATATGACGGCTGCTTCCAGTAATAGTCCCTATAATGCATTTTATGGGTTTTATGATAGGGCCGTACCCAATCCCTCAGCCTGCTGCGTGGATACCGACGCAATGATTTCTTCAGGGCCGGAGCTCAATATTTGCTTAATAATAAAGTCATAAAACATTCCAACCGCACCGGCGCGGTCAATGCTTTGTAGGGCTCTTGACTTACAAAATCATAAATCCTACCGAGGAAAGTTGGTCAGTAATGTAAAAAATGCTTTAATTTGAAATCTAATCATTTTCGTTAATTTTTGATTTCATAAATGGGTTCTATGAATAAAATAAAACAGTTTAGAGCAAAAATAACGATAGAGAATTCTGCCCGAAAAGAGTTTTTTTTTTAATTTTATAACCGTCTATATAATTATATCGAAAAAGTCAAACTACCTTTCCGTAGATTAGTATCAGACGTATATAAATCCAAATTTTCTTATTTTTGGGCAACTCCAAATGCCTAAAAACCCATGGTAATAAAACTTGAATCACCCGGTATAGAGTGACCCCAAAAACATCAACACCATATGGGAAATTGTTCATTTGTTTTTTTTTTGGCGTCTCGGCATTAGTTTAGTAACTAAAAAAGTGGGAAAGATATTTATCATGTAACATCTATTAAGGTGCATATAGGTCATTTGAAATCTTGATGTGCTGGAAAGCCCTAATTTTAACTTAGGATGAAAAATGGTCTTACCGAAGAGTTATATATTAAGATTCTATATACTTTTTGTGGTTATGGTTACTACATGGTTACGGTTATAGTTATGGTGATGGCAGTGGTTTACTTTTTCCAAAAATTATGTTATATTTTCATTACATTTGAATTAACATAAAATGTTTCAATGCAATACAAAAATTTTGCAAATTTTTAAAATGTTTGTAAATTTGTTAAGTTACTCCAAACTTTGGATCAATTTGATTTTTTAAATTAAATTTATTAAGTTGTATCCGTAGTTTACGAGTAAGTAGTTCAATTTCGACATTTTACAAATTTTAATAAAAATTGAAAAGTTTCAAAATATAAAAACAAAATAACACAGAATCAAAAACAAACAAAATAATTATTTGACAACATTTGACAATTACATCAGTAACATTTTATTTAGGCAAATAATCACAAATCAATTGGGATTTTTTACCAAGTTTTCAAAATGTATTAAATTGAACCAAACTTTAACCAAACGAGATATGAAGATTCTATATACTTTTTGTGGTTATGGTTACTACATGGTTCTGGTTATGGTTATGGAATTGTTTATTTTTTCCAAAAATTATGATATTTTTTTAATTACATTTTAATTAACATAAAATATTTCTATGCAAAACTAAAATTTTGCAAATGTTTAAAAATGTTTGTGAATTTGATAAGATAATCCAAACTTTGGATCAATTTGATTTTTTTAATTAAATTTGTTAAGTTGTACCGTAGTTTACGGGTAAGTAGTTCAATGTCGAAATTTTCAAATTTTAATAAAAATTGAAAAAGTTCCAAAGTATAAAAACAAAATAACACAGAATCAAAAAGCAAACAAAATAATTATTTGACGACATTTGACAATTAGACCAATAACATTTTATTTTGGAAAATAATCACAAATCAATGGAGATTTTTTTACCAAGTTTTCAAAATATATTAAATTGAACCAAACTTTGGTTTCAACATGTTTGGGTGGTTCCAAACAAGTTTTGCTAATAAATGTTTCATAATTTATTTTCTTTATAAAAAATTGGGCAATTTGTACATTTTGTAAGTAGATCTTACCTCTCAGACTCGTCATATGTATCTTTTGGAACCAATTTGACATATATCTGATAAAAACTAAAAAAGGTTATAGGGTGTTAAGGCACTATGCGTATGCGCGTAGAATCGTAGTAATAAATTTTACAAGAAATGTTTTTTGAACTTTATTATCTGTTATTCTCCATGAAGTCTCAAAAAAACAGTAGCGTGTTAGCTTTAAATATGAGAAAAAAATACTGATAAAATTGGTTCATAATCATGAAATTTTGCGATTATTTCTCCGTGTTTATGCAAAACAAAATTTGCATGGAACACTTTCATTAACGTAGAATAGAAAATTTGCAAAGTAAATTAGATAAACCGGTTATGCAAAGTTCAGCATTTCTCTTCATTAACTGCGCCGATTTTTTTACAATATTTGTGACCCATTTTCAATCCTGCCTATTTATAATCACAGCAGCAAGTCGTCCGAATACCGACAAATGATGTGGGTCAAGGATTTTCCGCACAATGACTTATCTTTTATAAAAATACAAATCTGCTCACACTACGATGATGTTAAACTAATGAAATAGCCATTAAATTTCATTGTTAAGGTTCTACGAAGGTTGGTGATAAAATTGAAATAAAGTAAAATTGGTCTTTCTGCTCTAAGAATTATATAATCTCGTATATGCATATTTAATCTAGGAATTGTATAATCTCATATCTGCCTATGTACTCAGGAATTGTATAATCTCATGTCTGCCTATGTACTCTAGGAATAGTATAATTTCATGTCTGCCTATGTACTCTAGGAATAGTATAATCTCATGTCTGGCAATGTACTCTAAGAATTGTATAATCAAATATCTGTCTATGATGTACTCTACGCTAAGAATTGTACCATCTCATTTCTATATCTACTCAAACTTTATTCTAAATCTTCTGATCTCTACTTTATTTCAATCATACTCACTTTTAAATTTAAATATAGTCATTATGAGTTTAAATATTCTCATATCATATTAGCAGCATCATATATACCTAATATGTGAGTACTACCAAGGATGTGGTAATTTGCTTCTAAAATTTCACAAAAAATTAGCCAAATTTCTATAAAAATTGAGAGGTAAGAGCTATGTAATGTAAAATCTTAGTTATACCAAGAATCTCGGATTCTCTTTAATCGTGGTTTAGTTAGCTAGAACAAACACAATTGTTAACACAATGGTATCTCTAGAAACCGGGTCTAAATTAATCTAAACCCAATGGTGCCAGGTCTCGTGATTTTACATGAGATCTCATGATATGAAGCCGAATATCAGGATCTCTGATTTTTTACGAAAAAATGCCCGAAAGTCACCAATACAATAAGATTCGATTTGAAGATCAGCCAGAAATTATTACAGAATAATCTCTTAATCTATTAGTTTTGTAAAATGATATATTTTATTGGGAAATATTTAAAGAACATTTTTTTGTATCGAAAATACAAAAAAAAAACTAAATGTTTGACGACCTTAAAAATGAGCAATAGTTGAGAGCTATATCATGTAAAATCTTAGTTATACCAAGAATCTCGAATTCTCTTTGATCGCGGTTTAGTTAGCTAGAACACAATTGTTAACACAATGGTATCTCTAGAAACTGGATCTAAATGGATCTAAACCCAATTGTGCCAGGTGTCGTGATTTTACATGAGATCTCATGATATGAACTCGAATATCGGGATCTATGATGTTTTACGAAAAAATGCCAGAAAGTCGCCAATACAATAAGATTCGATTTGAAGATCAACCCGAAATTATTACAGTATAATCTCTTAATCTATAGTTTTGTAAAATGATCTATTTTTATTGGGAAATATTTTAAGAATATTTTTTTGTTTCGAAAATACAAAAAAAATCTAAATGTTTGACGACCTTTAAAGTAAGGACATCGGAGCTCATGATTTGTGTCTCAAATGTCTTTATTTTCTCACAAATCGTTTTTTTTTCTTCAATAATTCAGACATGAAGATTTTTCTCGGCCTAGATACACAAAAATGTCACTTTCAGAGCGATTTAAAGTGAAATTCTAAATGCAATCTAATAATACAGTAATGCTGTTTTTAAATGGTTAAAATTTATCTACATAAACTCGTTTTATGCCATAGATAAAAAAAACATTTGTGCCATTATTTGAATACGCAGTAATTGGGAGTTATTACAACGCTATTTTTACAAATTAGTTTTACTTTATGGAGGAAACGCAAATTAGTTGATGTAATAGTTCAGTTCAAGGCTTCTACAGTAACCTTCTGGACAAGCTTTATGACATTGCACTAATGTTTACCAGTTTGAAGCAGACTTTTGATATTTTATGCAAATGACGATGTTTTTGTTTTCCTCATATTTTCCCAGTAAATATTTGAATCATATGACAAGGTATGTAGACATTGGTTGCTTTTAATAGGAATATCGTTTACATGTATTCCGTTCAATTTAATTACTTATACAGTTCTACAGCGTTCAACGTTTGTTGTTCAAATTTCCCACCGAAAAATGTGGTGACTTCGTTAGTCGTGCAACTGCAATGTTCGGCGGAAAATTTGAATATTAACTCATCCAGTCGGAAGCTGACAGTGATTTATCTCTCCATATTACGTTTTAAAATTAAGAATTGTGGGTTGATTAAGCAGTGAATTGCGCAAATAACAGTTATCAGTGAGTGTATGATATAAAATAGCTATTTATGGTATAAGTGAATAAAGTCGGATTTTAATCCACGAAAAAATAATTTAACGCAATAGGCGAAGCAGAGTGTGATAATGTTTTCGAGTGGATAAAATTGCTTTATTCACGCATATCATACAAGATTTTTTCCAATTCGGTATTAGACTCGAAGAACTTGCGCAAAGTGTCACATTGTCAGGTGACAACGAAAATTTCAAGGATTGTGTGAAGTTACATATTTTCTTAACTTTATTCACGTTGTCAATGGTTATAGTGAATAAAGTGAAAATGTAAACATTTTATTCACAAATTCGATTAAAGTGTTGTTTTAATGATGAGATTCAATATACATAAGCATTTTAATAATGCGAATTGGAAAAACCAAATTTGTATATCCAAATTTGTTAAAAAATGTAATATTGTAAATTTTCGCAAAAACTTTTAAATCCTCGATGATACATGTTTTTTGTAAATCAAGCCTGCCATGGCTAATTACCATCTCGCTCCAACAACAACTGTGATGACTTATTACAGTATATACAAACTATACTAACTAAGTAGACAGATGTATAAATGTGTGTTGATCCATCCTGAGTTATTTGTATTGAAAAGAGATTTATGCACTGTCAGGTTTTAACAATTATAGCATTATTTAATACTTATTCAATAATAAAATAAATGTTAAAACCTGAGAGTGCATAAATCTCTTTTAAATAGTTATTCAACAATATTATAATTGTTAAAACCTGAGAGCGCATAAATCAATTTTCAATATTACAATAATAGTTTTTTAAAATAGTTTTTTTTTAAATTATAAATTATGAAAATAATCTTTATTAAAATTATTCATTAAAAAAACGTGTACTTCCTTAATTAAAATTTTGAATTGCTTTTGCAACCGGTATCAATGAAATTACAAATGAATTACAAATTAGTTTACAATATGTGTCACATACCAGAAAAATACAGTTTTTCCAATTCGGATTATTAAAATGCTCATTATCTATACTGAATCTCATCGTTAAAACTACACTTTAATCAAATGGGTGAATAAAATGTTTACATTTTCACTTCATTCACTATAACCATGGACAACGTGAATAAAATTAAAAATTGGTAAAAATTCGCACTATCCTTGAAATTTTCTATGTCACCTGACAATGTGACACTTCACGCAAATTCTTCAATTCTGACCACGAACTGGAAAAAATCTTGTATGATACACGTGAATAAAGCAATTCGCCACTTGCGCTAAACTGTTTTTCGTGGATAAAATTCGACTTTATTCACTTATACCATAAATAGCTATTTTAGGTTTTAGACAATTTTGTCTGATGATCACCAATTAATTGGTGATCATGAATATGTGACACATATTGTAAATTAATTTGTAATTAATTTGTAATTTCATTGAAACCGGTTACAAAAGCAATTAAAAATTTTAATGAAGGAGTACACGTTTTTTTACTGAATAGTCTAAATGACCTTAAAATGAGTCAAATACCAGACTTTATTAAAATGATCGCTGATTGAAATAATGTATGTTTGAATAATCGATCATTTTAATAATCGATTATTTGAACAAACTACAATTTTAATAATAGGTTGTAAATATTTTAATAATTTGAATAATTGATTATAAATATATTAACCATTTGAAAAATCGATTATATTATCGAATGGTAATATCGATAATTATAATTGTAATTATTTACTAATAATTAAATAAATTTAATTATGTATTATTGGAATATTTTGGACCTGCTGACCCAATTCGAACAAAGCAAAGCAAAACATGGCATCACCTGTTTGCCATTAAATCCTTTATTACATTTTAATTGAGAGTTTTGAACCAGATCACTGTAGGTCATCACTTCTATATGAAGGTCAAAAATAAGTGTGGAACCTCAGGTCCTCAATTGTCTAATGCGGAAATACAGAAATCACAAAATTGTGTACATTGCATAAGTCTAAAATTACATACAAAATTGTGATTACGAAATTTGGCAATATTCCACAAAAAAAATAATGTTTGTTTACTTCCTTTGTGATTAATCTATAAATAATTGAGCACTGCTTTGAGCACAATTTTCTTGCTTCGTTGTTCAATTTTCATGATGGCGAATTTACACTTGGAAAGTTGTTTAGTACAATTTTGGTATGTTTGAACATTGCTGTATAGTGAAATGAGTTTAGGCTCAGACTTTAAATTATAACCGCGTATTGGATTCTCTCCGAGCACATTCTTAAAATGCTCCTATTACACTATGTATGTCACGTTTCTGTGCCTTATTAATAACACTACTAAGTAATAATAATAATTAAGTTTAAGGTTTTATCCATGAATTGCCAGTTATGTATTTAAGGTATTATTATTAGGTACACATTGGTAAAATTATTTTATTTTATAGACTTGTAGAGTATCTGGATACGTTTTGGCGAACTAGCCGTTTTCATTAAGTTTAAGGTTTTATCCATGAATTACCAGTTGTGTATTTAAGGTATTATTATTAGGTACTTACTGGTAAAATTATTACCTACATTACCTAATAATAATACCTTAAATACATAACTGGTAATTCATGGATAAAACTTTAAACTTAATGAAAACTGCTAGTACGCCAAAACTTATACAGATACTCTACAAGTCTATAAAATAAAATAATTTTACCAGTAAGTACCTAATAATAATACCTTAAATAATAATAATGCTTGCGATATTACTAGAATCAACTAGACTTTTATATGAATCTGAATTAGCCCACTGGTCTTTCTGCTTTTTTTTTAAAGAGAGGTATCTATCTTTAGCTGTGATATGATTTAATGCATTTCTGTATAACTTTGAAGAATCAGAAAAAAATGAAATATCTTAAATGTTGGAATTTGTCATAACATCCATTGCAATCAATTTGCAATCAATAATCATTAATTAATAGTTCACTGCTTCTCCAAAAACCGTTTGCCGCCTTTACCCACAATGCCGAAATCCGTAATCTTGGTCTGATATCTAAGGAAAAGTGCATTGCTTATTTTTCCCATTTGGCCATCTTTATTTGTACGCCAAAACTTATCCAGATACTCTACAAGTCTATAAAATACAATAATGTTACCAGTAAGTACCTAATAATAATACCTTAAATAATAATAATGCTTGCGGTATTACTGAAATCAACCAGACTTTTATATGAATCTGAATTAGCCCATTGGTCTTTCTGCCTTTTTTTTAAAGGGAGGTATCTATCTTTAGCTGTGATATGATTTAATACATTGCTGTATAACTTTGAAGAATCAGAATAAAATGAAATATCTTAAATCTTGGAATTTGTCATAACATCCATTGCAATCAATTTGCAATCAATAATCATTAATTAATAGTTCACTGCTTCTCCAAAATCCGTTTGACGCCTTTACCCACAATGCCGAAATCCGTAATGTTGGTCTGATATCTAAGGAATATTTCCTTGCTTATTTGTCCCATTAGCCCATCTTTATTTGGCATCGCGATTTGAAGATTGTACAGCGTTCTTCAGATGTATGCTACATAATGGAGATTTTTTCCAATATTACTACAAAATAACAAAAATTTCAAGTAATCAAAATTTCTAGTTGTCTTTTGTGGATACGTCCAGCTCGCACATCTGACCAAAACTATACATATTCTGTGGATGTTTAGATCTATGTTTGCCTACTCTGGTATAGTGTTTTCACTTGAAATTGAAAATGTACCTGCAATGAGGGTTTATTACGGTCAAGGGTTCTCCATTCTATGGCGTTCTAATGCCGGCTCTGGACTCTGTTCTCTTCCCATTACCCGTCATAAAATTCCGTTCGCAGAATGGAGCGCAATAAAGACCCTTCGTAGGTAGATTTTCAATTTCAAGTAAAAACACTATACTCTTGAATCCCATTTCGCTTCATCGTCCTGGACAACCGCTTTTACACCACTGCTGTCGTTTAAGTATCTTCCCTGCCTACAGATGTTAGCATACATCGTTAGGTGGGCCAACAGTATTATGTTGATTCCGAACCATTGGTAATGATTAGATCTTTGAACCAGAGAAGATTATTGATCATTAAACCCTTAGTGGGTTGGGGGAATCTGGATAACCTTTGAAAATTGTTCCAGTTTTGTGGTTTCTATCAAAGTTAATATATTAAAGCTGGCATTTAATCCACGCTAATTTTAGTTATGTATAGTTCAAAGTACTCTCTTGGAGAGGACATAATCGTGATTGATCTTGACTAGCTCTGTCTCTTTGCTAACATAAGGACGTATATTATCTGATATCCCGACAGATTCAGTGCTCGTACATATCGCCACACCTCTGTCGCATGCAGTGAGAAACAGGATGGGCGTATTAATGCCCACTTCCCGATGTTGAACACGATCACTTTATTAATCCATCCGCGTGCTGATGTAATGAGCAATGTCTGCGCTGCCAAACACGTGACCTAAATATAGAACACGGTCCCTGTATGCAGTGAAACGGACATCTCGATGCCGCAAATTTCGGCAACATTTCAACTTTCAGGAGACCTACGAAAGCAGCCTAACAATTTGCCTGGAATTACCACCGTCTGGAAATTTGCTCGACTCCAGCAGGAGTGCAAGGTCAAGCGTTTAGCATTCCCTGCACTCGCCCAACCGGTCGAGGTAATCGTAGAATTTTTTGCACACCAACAAGTACGTAGAAGCGGATATAAGCTCCTCAGGCAGAACTTGCTACTTTGATTGTTTACATACTTATTTACCGGCAGGCATACAGGGAAAATAAAAATAACAGATATGCTGCAAGTGAGAAGGTGGAAACAAGCACATTGAAGAAGATGGCTAGATTAGATTATGGCTCATAATGACCATGTAGATCTTTTGTGCGTATACCCTGCTGCTAGTAACTTCCCTTAAAAAGATCATGAAGAAGTTATTATGTTGGAATGTATGTCTATCCAGCAGATTACTAATCTTCAACTTTGCAAAGAGTTGCGAGCGTTGCCTGAGTAACGATAAAAAATATTTGGGAATGCGATTGAAGGTTGTACACTGACTCTTTGCTAAGTGTAGCACTACATTTTTACTAAAAAGCATCAGCGATATCATCGTCGGCCGGACAAACCATGGCAAGTTTTCACAAACGGCAGCTGCTGGGCCACCTAAAATACTTCCCCCGAAGCTTCCTGCAGCGTAAGTTGCCAGCACTGCAGGGTCAATATTCGCAGCACGTAGGCACTTTGCACAGTAGACCCAGCGCTATTTGGTTTTTACAACTTGAGTGGATACTTAACTTTTCTCCATTTTTACGGCTCCCATATAAAATAATTATTCTACGGTTACTGAGCGACAATAAACCCTACCATAAACAACCTTTCTGCCGGACCGGCCTGACACCACAGCGAAGAAAAAGAGAAGGAGGGTCCATTTATTATGATGGTTATATGATGGGATATTGTACGAAAGGAATAATACTCTAATAAAGCTCTCAAAATGTCAAAGCTGTAAAAACCAAAAAGCGCTGGGAGTAGTATAAGATAGTTTGTTTTTATGACATTGACTTGCAATAAAAATTATAAGGGTGGGTTTGTTAAACCACTTCAAGTTTGGTATCATAAAAGTCCAGGTATCGAACGGCCGTTTGTCACTGGCAATTCTTTGGTGCATCAACATTCAAGCCAAAGCCTGTCATAAAGTCAATGTCATAAAAACAAACTATCGTTGCGCGAAGTATAACATCTTACGTGGTTCGAAATTGTGGGTTACATCAAGAAAACTTGCACAGTAATAAATGATCATCAAGCGGCTTAATTGCCAAACAATTGTAATTTCTTTAATTACGATTCTTATGGGCAACGATTTTGTTTTCCTTGCGTCATTCTAAAGAAGTATTGAAGTCTGAGGCGCCATATTGCATCATTACAAATTATCAGCGATTGTAGTACCTATTTTATTAACAGTAATAGGCATGTGTCGTCTAGTCTTTAATAATACCTCATTATAGTTGATGATGTGAGGAGGCACTTTAAACCTATAACTTGTGTTTGCACCCAATTAAGGGGATCATTAGATTAAATTACGTTCAAAATATGTTAATATGGCGACACGGAAGGCTTGTAATTGGCCGTAGTCCAGCACGGTGGCTTATGAACTGAATTCATTAATTCGTAAGACGCACTCCAGGATTTTGGCAAAGTTGTGTACATTATAATAATATTAGATTTATTTGAAGAGCGAAAAATTCCGATTTTTTAATGGAAAAAAGGTCAGTTTTAATTTTGAGTCGTACAACTCACAACTCGCGATATTTAGAGTCAACATAAAGTTCATTATAAAACTGGCTACAAATTGTTGTGGCTGAACCTGTATAAAGGCCTTTCCCGTGATATTTGGGTCTATCCACTATATCAGCGATGATTCTGCAGAGGCACAATTGCAAACATTTGTGATGTGATATCTGGTCTTGAAAACCCTGTTAATGAAGAGTAATTTGGCAACAGGAAAATGTAACCCCAACCGGTGGCAAAGACATACCTCTAGCCTTCAGACAACCCCCACTATATCGGCATGATTCTGCAGAGGAACGATTGCAAACCTTTATAATGTGATATCTGGTCTTGAAAACTCTGTTAATGAAGAGTAATTTGGCAACAGGAAAATGTAACCCCAGCGAGTGGCAAAGACATACCTCTAGGCTTCAGACAACCCGCAATATATCAGCGAGAATTCTGCAGAGGAACAATAGCAAACCTTTGTGGTGTGATATCTGATCTTGAAATCTCCGTTAATGAAGTGTAATTTGGCAACAGGGAAATGTAACCCCGAACCTGTGGCAAAGACATACCTCTAGGCTTCAGACAACCCCCACTATATCAGCGAGAATTCTGCAGAGGAACAATTGCAAACCTCTGTGACGTGATATCTGGTCTTGAAAACTCTGTTAATGAAGAGTAATTTGGCAACAGGAAAATGTAACCCCAACCGTTGGCAAAGACATACCTCTAGGCTTCAGACAACCCCCACTATATCAGCGAGAATTCTGCAGAGGAACAATTGCAAACCTCTGTGATGTGATATCTGGTGTTGAAAACTCTGTAAATGAAGAGTAATTTGGCAACAGGAAAATGTAACCCCAACGGGTGGCAAAGACATACCTCTAGCCTTCAGACAACCCCCCCTATATCGGCACGATTGAGCAGAGGAACAATTGCAAACCTTTTGATGTGATATCTGATATTGAAAACTCTAACACTCTGTTAATGAAGAGTAATTTGGCAACAGGAAAATGTAACCCCAACCGGTGGCAAAGACATACCTCTAGGCTTCAGACAACCCCCACTATATCAGCGAGAATTCTGCAGAGGAACAATTGCAAACCTCTGTGACGTGATATCTGGTCTTGAAAACTCTGTTAATGAAGAGTAATTTGGCAACAGGAAAATGTAACCCCAACGGGTGGCAAAGACATACCTCTAGCCTTCAGACAACCCCCCCTATATCGGCACGATTCAGCAGAGGAACAATTGCAAACCTTTTGATGTGATATCTGATATTGAAAACTCTAACACTCTGTTAATGAAGAGTAATTTGGCAACAGGAAAATGTAACCCCAACCGGTGGCAAAGACATACCTCTAGGATTCAGACAACCCCCACTATTTCAGCGAGAATTCTGCAGAGGAACAATTGCAGACCTTTGTGGTGTGATATAACCCCCAACCGGTGGCAAAGACATACATCTAGCGTTCTGACAACCCCCCATCGAAACCCACGAATCCAAGAAGACTCGGTCAGCATCAATATCGAAACCCGGCAATGCAAGAAGACTCACGTCAGCATCAATATTAACTACAAATTCAATGCATACAAATTCATTGTATGTCTATCCAACATTCCTTGTATGTCAATCTTATGCATCGTTCAGACCAGATGTTAGTAGGACGCGACTCTTCGAAGGATGGATTTATCTGGTTATGAGAGAGAGTAAAAGATAAGATGATCTCGTGCCGCGTGCCAAGTGTCGCGATCAGTATTTTTTTATAGTAAACAGGCTGTAAGGATCTATTCAAAAACCGTCAGTCTTTGTTTATTGGTGTTTGCAACATAGAGTTCACAGGTCAAACCTGGTACAAAAGGTATACAAATATTAAGTAACATCAACATAAAATACTGATATGACTTAAAACGTGAGACAAAGAACCTTGTAATTTTTATCGCAAGTCAATGTCATAAAAACAAACTATCGTCGAAGTATACCAAAGAATTTCACTGATTCCGCACGCAATGCACTGGTTTCGGCAGGTCTCAACGTTACCAGCAGTTTTTGTGTTTTATCCGAGTTTAATTTTAGTTTATTGGCTATAAACAAGTCATTTGCCGTCGACAATGCCTCACAATGCGTCACCGCTTATCTATGGTTATGCCAGAATCATACACAATTTTAGCGCTTTATATACATTCATAATGTCGTTCGAGCATGGTAAACCAATCATGGTTCCTACTGGTCATTAGTCTAATAAGTCTTTCTTGGACCTATTACGGGAGGCTATACAATTGCTAGCATTTGTGTTTGCACTGGGATAAAAATGTTTAGAAGTTTTAATACAGTTTAGCAGAGGGTTTGATAATGGAGATGAATCGTTATTTTATAGCCATGGTCGGAATTTTTTCATATATATGGTTTACCAAATATTGAGGTTCTTGTTTGTACAGGGTTTTAATCATTTCACGTGTTCCCAATTGAAACCATGCCCAGTGTCGAAATGATGAGCTGCTAACGCCGATGTTTCTGTAATGTGTGCTTTTGCATGATGTAGATGTGTTTTAAACCTTATTTCTACATTACTCTTGGTTTGTCCTATGTAGCATTTTATTGCAATTAAGTTTGTGAATTCCTGACCGTAGGAAAGGTGGGTCTTGATCCGTTGTTTTCGGGAGTAATATTTTTAGGGTATTTTTGTTAGAGAACGCTAGTGTGACGTCGATTTTTTTGAATAAATTAGTGAATGAATTGCACCAACTTTCATGGAACGTTAACTTACAATAAGTTTTTTGGTTTTTGGCATTTGTACTTAGTAGGGTTGTTTGATTGTTAAGTAAGTTCATCTTTTCATATCTTTTGTAAATTTTTGAAAGGAAGCTTTTGTTGTAACCATTCTGGTGTGCTACTTGTTTAACGTATTCAAGCTCTTCATTAAAGTTAATTGTAGACAGAGGGGCGTTGGACAGGCGATGAAACATGAAGTGAAATATTGTTATTGCTAGGGTCAGTTTTGTTGTCCGCTGGTCACTATTTAAAAGAGCTAACTACCAAAGGTACACGGCAAGAAACCTGCGACCCCGCCCATATTTAAAATATAAACTAATCAACGTAATCCATTATGTCAGACACGTTTTATGTACCAATGACTTCTTTATACGTGTCAGTTGAATTTGAATTGAAATCTTATTGGAAGAACCTGAAACTACAAAAACTGTCTGTTAACTATTCTCCTTTCTTCTGTAACCAATGTTGGCCTCAACAAGGCACTAAGGCCCACTTTAATCGAGGATTAATTGCATTGGATACAATTATTGTCATAACGTTATCCATGGAAACTAAAGGTAATCGTAGATTGTACAATTTTGGTTCCTAGTTTTTAAGCCTAAACACTGCGGTGCTGAGACCCACAATAACAAAAAAATTGAATCGTAAAACAATGCTACGTTTGAACGAGGCTTTGGATAAAGGGCTCGAGGCTAAAAATAATGAGATACAGTTTCCGTTTTCTAAACAAAAAATGGAAAGTGCATCTCTAGTACCGCAATGCTCGTCCGCAAGTGGACAGTGGACATCTGGGAGGCGCCCAGATACCGCAAGAGCTTGACGTTTGGCAACCTCGCATCACTACTTTTCAATTCATCTCAAAATACAAAACAGGATTGCGAAATTGAATCCAAAACCACATAACGACTCATCGATCCGGTCGGTCTGACGTTCAAGTTCGCCGAGAAAACATTGACCTACGATCCGTCAGTAAACAGTACCCGGTTGCCAAATCTCGCCGCCTGATAGGACAGGAAAACGGAAGTGTCCGCACGAACAATAGAACCACCGGAACCGGAAGTGCAACCAATTACAATTGTTTTAAATCCTGTATTATCAATTAATATGATGCAACCGCAGCATTTCTTCATTTCTGTATTGAAAACTAGATTTTTCGTGCGTTATATTAAAGTTGCCATGTGTGAAACAGCCTACACGTGCTCGAGATTTTGCCAGACGTTTAAATCTGTTGGAACCGTGCATATTGGAGGACCACAGGACCGGCTCAGATTGGCACTCACCGAAATCAATAAACTTCTTGATGGATAGTGGCGAAGGGTTGAACTGGGAGTAGAAGTCCAGCATCTTGGCGAAGCTGCCTAAACTCTTTGGGGTCACCTTCATGTTTACAGATCGAGCGCTTTCACGAAATCAAAATAAAAATTGTTAGAACACTATGTACAAACTTAACGTCCGTTCGCAACACGAGCCATCGTGAAACTGAGATGACCTTGCGACCGCTGACTATTTTATAGGCAGATGGCACGGGCGGTATAGCGTGGGCAACAACCAAATCTACATGATTTCCTAAAATCGCCGCTAAGTTACAATTTTGCGCATAAAACGATACTGTAATCTGAAAAATATTTGGTAGATGCATAACAATCTAAAAATAAACAAACGCGATCAAAATATCGAAGTTCATATGCATTATCAATGCCATCTATTGGCAGTACTTGTATTAAAACCATAGATTCCAACCAATAAGATTTATAAACTGTTAAAAATTAACTCGCTAAACAATGTAGTATTAGAATTAGTAATAAGTGGTTTAAAACTGCTATCAAAATTTGTATCCGCTCGCTTATTTAGACCGTACAAGATTTGTAATCTATGTTTTCCACCATTTATAGTGCAAAAAATTGCTTCAAGATGTCGCATGTTAATGCGGCAATCAAATCCCGAAAGGAGGTTAAGCAGGATCAAACTTTTGTATCATCCAAATAAACTATGTGATATTAGAGATAAGTGAAATCTTGGACGTGCCCGGCCAACAATGAACAAAGAATTCAAAGGTGCATCGGAGGAGAGGAAGTACTTCCTGCAAGTGCTTCAGACCTTCCAGAGCTACAGGTAATCACACAGTTTCCATTGTTTCAAAAGCCTTTGTGCATATAAACTCCATTGATAAAGCATTCCAATGCACCCGCAGGAAGCAGTCGATGCTGCGCATCGAGCACCGCGAGGAGTGCCTAGCCACGCTGCCCGAGAGGCACAAAATATGGCTGGAGAAGTACAAAAACGACCTCACACGCTTCAAGGGCGCAGTGGAAACCAACGCCTCATTTGTGCCAATTGTTGTTGAGCACGCCAAGAATATTTTTGAAAATGTTTACAGTCACGATACCACAACACATTCGGAAACGGAGGTTGGCACGTTGTCAGAGGGTCTGGATAAGGTGCAATCCGTGTTTAAGCACTTGATGCGCGATTGGAGCACGTTCGGGGCTGAGGAACGCAAGCAATGCTATGATCCAATCATAGAGGAGCTTGAGAGGCAGTTCCCAGCTGATGAAGTTAATAGGGGCGAAATCAGTGTACTGGTGCCTGGTGCCGGTTTAGGTCGACTAGCCTTTGAAATAGCCGCCCGCGAATTTAAATGTCAGGGAAACGAGTTCAACCTCTTTATGCTTATTGTATCTTTTTATGTACTCAACCATTGCAAATGCGTTGATGAATTTGAAATTTATCCCTGGATCCATCAGTACTGCAACAACTTGACTGCGGAGAATCAAACTATTAGCGTAAGGTATGTAACTTACTACATAAATAATAAGTGACCCTTAATATCCCTCATAATAGATTTCCAGATGTTCTTCCAAAGCTAGGCACTGACGGCAAATTTTCTATGGTGGCCGGTGATTTCTTAGAGGTGTATACAGATTTCGACGAGTGGCATTGCATCGCGACGTGCTTCTTCATAGACTGCGCTCCGAATGTTGTGCAGTTCATCGAGACGATCTACCACATCCTGAAGCCTGGAGGTGTTTGGATCAACCTGGGCCCACTGCTGTACCACTACTCGGATATGAAGAATGAGCAGAGCATAGAGCCCAGCTTCGAGATCCTCTGCAGTGTTATAAAGAACATTGGTTTTGAAATGGAGAAGAAGGAGGTCGGCCTAAAGACACGCTACTGCCAGAACCCGAAGGCCATGCTGCAATACGAATATGAGAGCATTTACTTAGTGTGCCGCAAGCCTGTGTTACAGCCGGATGATGCTGCCGATAGTGCCGAGCATGTTAACGACTGAAATAGTGAAGACTTTTAGATATTGAGAGGATATATTTTACATTGCGATGTGTCGATTGCACGGAAATATATTTTAATTCACGAAGAGCTTTTATCGTGTAAGCTTAAAGAGGTTATATTTTGTAAATGATTTGAACTGCACTCTAGTCTGCCAGTTTTGGTGGGTTCCTAAGGATGTTAAGGTTCTCAGTAAGGAGTTTCTGTAATTTCAGTTTTAGAAATAAATGTTGATTTAATGTTTTCCGATTACAGTTGGGTTGCATATCTTTAGTATCCTCTCAATCCATATTGACAAACTTGGTAGAGGGTACGGTACAGGCGGTTTCAAAATTTATAACGGAACATTGTGCAGAATATAGGAGGATGCCTTTTAATCTGTACTAGCGGAATCACTTACTATGGTGTTAATTGGGCTGCCTATATTTAACCTCCGTGATTTGTCCCTCTGTCGGTAATTTGTTTTCCTACAATTTGTAACGGATTGAGTCCACATTGTCACCTCGCTTTTTGTAAGAAAAGTCTACAGATTTTCTAAATTCAAGTCTCCGACTCAACGTAAGTGTACAATTTGTTTATATTTTACATATGCATAGATTTGCAAAACATATTTTCACGAATCAAATCCAAATAAAAATGACGCATATCCGGTATTTCTGAAGTTTTTGTAAATATTTTACTACATATTACTGATTGTTCATATCCCCTTGCCGGGCAGTAATGCAACGCGGAATTTTTTTTTAAGAATAATTTGCGCTGCTTTAAATAAGTCAATAAGGCGATGTATATTATTATAGGTTATATTAACCTATATAGGGTCTCTCGACATGTGATATCATTTCACACCTATTTCCAATCCATATAGCCATTCTTGTCCCAGGCTAAGCCACCTATAACCACAACAGGCAGTACCAGTGAATACTAACTTTCATCATCCAACGGTGTGATATATTTGTGGGTTGTTTGTCCATAGTTATATTACTATGTCTGGTCGGGAAGGAGGCAAGAAGAAGCCACTAAAGGCCCCGAAGAAGTCCTCTTCAGAGATGGACGAAGAAGATATGGCGTTCAAGCAGAAGCAGAAGGAGCAGGCCAAAGCGCTGGCAGATGCGAAGGGCAAGGCAAACCAGAAGGGCCCATTGGTCAGCGGAGGCATAAAGAAGTCCGGCAAGAAATGACCCAATACCGGATTAATGCGTTTACTGTTTCCACTCACTCATTCGTGTCTATACTGAGCTTTTCTTTTTATTAACGATGTATATTTCATCCGACCAAATTAAAACATTTTAGTTACACATTGTTTTTTTTTTTTTTACACAATTTATCTAATGGATTACATTCAATGCGGTACATAGATAATAAGTTTATTGCTGCCCGTAGGCAAAGAAATTATTACACCTACAGGTCATATATTTATAGTTGGCAACAGTGTTATTATCACCCATCGGATATGAGACAATTGTTAATTATGAATATTGATACAAGATCTATAAATTTTGGTATTAATGTTTTTGCATAATGATGTGGTGAAACGCAGTTTTTTTATGGTGGTTAATCTGGTGTGTTATGTTAAAATTGACATATCTTTATAACCTTCAAAGGTATTCAACAGAAATTTTGAGAATGTTGTTCCAGATTTTTTTTATGTAACATGTCTTGAAGATTAAACTCTTTTGGTCCTCAGAAATGTATGCTGCTAGGCTTTTAGTTTTGTCACTTACCGGACATTTCTACTTCATTCTGAATTTTATTATCTTGAAGTGAAAATCTACTTGTAAATTTGCTGTTATTGGGTTTGATGGTTTTAATGGAATTAAATTAAAACCAATTTCTGGCAAAATGTCATTGGCATCTCAATTTTCATTGGTACAGAGTTTTCTATAAGATATTTGCACCTGCACCTTTTTTAGGGAACCTTTTTACTTCACCTCAATCTTATTTTCAGATCCTGCTTTGGACATTTGGTAATGATTTAATCATATTTGATGATTTATCATATAACTAATATGGGGAAATTTTATTACTTTTTGTTTGGTACCTCTGGTGCAATATCATCAAAATTACTAAATTTAATATTGATAATTTCCATCATGAATGTTAGGTATGCCAACTTCACGGTTTTTTTAGTCTAAACCAATTATTTTGTGTCGTGTTTATGTTCTTATTGTGCATTGGAAACTTAGTTTTTATGTTTTTATTTCCTTTGTATAAGTATATTTATTATAAGTTAGCAGATCTGTTAAAATACAGATGTCCAAATCATGATAAACGCCTACAGGCATCCATGTTTTCCAGTTGACCAAAAAACGTTTCTAACAGAACATATAAAACAAAAATTAAAAAAGATAATGGGCAACTGAAAAACATGATTGCAGGAGGACACATTGTATTCTTGCCATATATACATTAAAATCATCAAATTTAACCTACAAGACATTCAGCTGTCAACAATTTAAGGTACACCAACTTGAAACTTTTTTTTTACTCCACAACAATTGTACCCACTCATTATTTGTACCACCCCTTATATAGGAAGCTTGATGACTATTTTATTGTATGTTTATCTATTCTGTAATTACATTTAGTTGTACTGGTTACAAAATATATCTCATTATTTACTTTTAATTGCGTTGATCCCTAACCTGTGCGATTATTTTACAACTTGAACATTATTTAGTAATAGGAGTTTGGAACAATTGTGTTCTAAGTGGTAAGAACTCTGAGATTGAAAACTGCCAGGTAAATAGATCTAATATTATGTTGATTGAAATTGTTATGAATATTACTGGCAATTATTAAAACGTTTATAAACTGTGAACTTAATTGTTATTTTCATTTGTTTCTTTAATGACAGCCCATTTTTGTTGCTATGACCAATTACGGGCGGCAAGGGGCGAACTATTTGGAAATTTTGCCTCTACGAAAATGTCGCGTTTCCATATCAACTTCAATTCTTCAAAAGAATGACTGGCGTTGCTGCATTTTGGTAGCTGAGCGGTTCTCCAAAAACCAAATTCTGATAAAATATGTTTCCTATTATATGTATGGCAGTAAAATTTGTCGTTCGTACTTTAATTCTTGTACGCATCCATAGCAGAGTTTGCAAGTTTACCACATGCCTCATTCGCAGTTTGTGAAGTTTTTGGAAACATTTTCTCCCATCGTCCTACAATCAGTCGTTTCCTAGCCTACAGATCAGAAAATGGATGATATCTTCAGTGCTGACGGTTGCTATGTATCCATGTTTTCCAGTTGACCAAAAAACGTTTCTAACAGAACATATAAAACGGAAATTAAAGAAGGTAAATGGCCTTAAAGGTAAAGGCAACGGTGAAAAAACAGTACTGGAATATTATACATATTTCCGACCTACGCCAGCAATGATATATTCCTGGAGGTCTGCAGCAAATAATTCCTCCTAAATCTTCCTTATTTTTACGAAACTTGCAAAAATATTGCGATGGGAGCAAAAACTGTACGTGCAGTTCGTACACGAAGTGCCTTCCCGGCCGGGAATATATCACTTATATATATCATATATACTGTACCAACCACACAATATATTATATCGATTTTCTGAATTGTTAAGTTTAATACGTCGAAATATGAGAAATATGAGCAAATAATATAGAATATACTTGTACATCGCAACTGTCATCATACTGCAAAAGTGACATGACTCGGAACAGAGACATTGAAAAGTCGGCATTATGAAAATTTTAACATCCCAGTCATTCAGGCAATTCAGGTTGTTTTTTAAAAGTTAAATCTTCTTTTTGCAAAACGAGCGATCCTGACAACGATTTTTACCAGATTATCTAGAAATTTCTACTTTTTTTACGAATCAATTCATTTCGAAAAAATCGTAACCGCGATTTAGTAAATCTGTATGATTAAAAAATGTAAAATAATTTTCAAATTATTTACGTAAATAACTAGGAGATATAGCCCCACATTCACAAGTACTTTCGAATTGTTTATAAACCTGCTGAGGTCGGAAATGTAGGGTACTCTTATCAAATCTCAAGGGACAGAAACTCGCAGCTTTTGCAGCAAAAAAATCGTCGATGGCCCTCAACTCTGAAGAGTTTAAGCTTGAACTGTCCTCAATGTAAATAACTGTAAACTCATCTAAGTTTACTAGATTTTTAGTAACTAATCATTTGAATTGCCTCTTTCTGACATACAATTAAACAATCGAAAGAAATTACGACTCTTTCCTATGCAATTGACTAATCTGTATTACAATTGGTGCTTTCTGATTTGCAATTGACCAATCTGAATTATAATTGATACATTTTGAAAAACATCAGAGAGATTTCCAAAATTTTAATTCCGAATATATCAATTGTAATCCAGATTGTTACATTCTTTTATGACAAATTGTAGTGAATGGAGCAATTGTCTCTTAACTCCATCGCCTTTGATACGTAATTATTTACTTCAGACAAATTTTTGTTTTTGTTTTTGAGGTTCTAAGATGTTCACTAATTTGAATTACAATTGACTTTTTCTGAATTACAATTGGCACTTTCTGATTTACAATTTACAAATCCGAATTGCAATTCACGTTTTCTGACTACAACTCGCTAATCTGAATTACAATTGGCAATTTCTGATTTACAATTCCCTAATCCAATTTTCAATTAATTTTTTTTTTCTGAACTACAACTGGAAAATTTATAGAAGTTTGTATCTAATTATGATACATCCCTTTTACCACATGGGCGATGGTGAATTTGTTACGGCACTGGGCATTTTTATAGTGAAAACTGTTTCTTATGGAGTAGGGGAACACAGTAGAAACATGGGCTTAAATGTTAACATAACTCAAACAAAATTCATGGTTATCTCCAACACTTTTATAAACACCTGAATAACCTTCAATGAAAGGCCTATAGAACAAGTCAAGAAATTTATATATTTTGGAACCGGGGTTTTGCGAGAACTGGACATCGGAGAATGTAATTAAAAGTTGCATCGGGCAAGCCTACAATGCCCTTCTTAAGCTCAAAAAGGTGCTCACATGCAACGACTTCGACGTAAAGTTTAGACTGGAATTAGTAAAGTGTTATATCTGGTCGGTGTTTCTCTAGGGGATGGAAACCTGGACCCTAAAAGCAAATACAATTCTCAAACCGGAAGCCTTCGAAATGTGGGTATATCATAGAATCCTCAAGATACCTGGACCTCAACTATAAGGTATGAAGAAGTTCTTAGAAGAATCAACGCCTAAATAACATAATGTAACCATGGAGTCCATAAACTGTTATCATTACATTTGTACTTCCGTAAGTACACAGATATTATTATCAAATCAAATTCGTAAATAAATGTTCAACTGAATAAATATTTACTATTGATTAAATTGTTAATAACTGCACAGAGACCGTGCATTATTCAACAGGTTAGCAAAAAAGAAGACTTTTTCTAAGTCTACTTAGGACACCTAATGCGGAATCCTAAGTATCAACTATTATACAGAGCGCCCAAAAAGTGTTGTCCACCATTCCAACGAAGTTATTTATGAAAAATAATGACATTTGAAAAAATCTAGTTAAATTAGTTGCTTGTATCCTAGGAAACATTTCAGCAACATTGCAAAACATTTGATTATCGTTTGCATTGATTTGCATCTGCATTGATTTGCATCTGCATTAATTTGCATCTTGAACAGTGCCATATATTACTATCCAGAGATAAACTTGACACCTCTTTCTCTGCTCTGCTCTGTAGCTATTAGAGCTATTAGCTATTATCACTATTGTAGCTGATCATTGAAGGCACAGTTGAAGGCAAACGAAGGATAGGAGAAAAAAGTCATGGTTGCAAAATGTAAGCCAATGGTCAGATTTTCAAAGCGTAGAGGACCTTCGGAACACTGCGAGAGTAAGAGAGTTGATGCAAAATGTGGCTGCATTCAATCAATTAGTGGTTAAGAAGACAGAGAAGAAGTTAGCCAGGGAAACAAATGCTTAGTTCTTCGTAGATGCTGTATGGTGACGAAAAATGGACACTGATGGTAAAGACAATGAACTGCGTAGAAGCGTTCGAGTTACTCCGGTTGTCATAGTCTTGTCTAGATCTATAGTCTCATAGTGTAGTCTATCTCATAGTCTATAGTCATATTTCAGTAACGATGCAGTACTAGCAATAATAAATTTAAAAAAATCTCACAGTTCGACAAACGATTTGTGTATAAAAAGAATGACAAAGTTTGTGAGTTTTCCAAATTACAGAAATAGATTATGTTGATGGACAAATAAAAAAAATAGTGCTGCTTCTTCATTATCACCATTAACCCAAAATAATATAGGATACGGCTTCTTAATCTTTTAGATTAATCTTCAAACCGCCCTATATTATTTCCAGGCACTGCCTAACTAATTTACTCAAAATAAAACATGACAAGTTGAGAACCGATCTCAAACAAAATCAATGTTTATTTCGCAGTAACACCAGTACTCTTAGTTGATTGAATACAAATTAATTCAATATTACTATTAAATCAATTTAATATAATTAACAATAATCGATGCTCACAATTTTTAGTACATACCAAAATAATTATGCAGAGACGTTGTTCGATTGAAATTTGGGCAACAACTCCCGATAAATACTTAATTCATGCTTTTTATATTCTTACCTACTCCCTACTTTTTGATTTCATCTACTTTTATTATAACGCCTTCTCGTTTTTCCGTGGAATGTGATCCGCTTCCCATGCACCCTACAGACTAAACATACTTGACTTTTTAACCCCCCAAATCACTCCGGTACGCGATCTCGTCGTTTCAAATACTTTTAAAATATTTAACCTAATTTCATATTCCATTCCCCATATTATAACTGCATTTTGCATTCTATGTTTTATCAACCTCAATTCGTTACTTAATTTTTTTATTTGAATAACTGTAGTGACTCTTAGGTTCCTACAAAGTTAATTGTTTTTTGTACACTTTCATTAATCTCGATGTCTTGTTTTCCCGTATCATCTAAGAGTACTCCCAAGTATTTAAATTCTTTTACCTGTTCTAAATTGTTCTCTTTTTATGTTTAATTTTTCATTTCATTTCTTCATTCCTGATGTTTATATTTTTCTGCAACTTTTCTGTACTTCCAGATATTAGTACTACATCGTCCGCGAACACTCCCTCCGATATTTCTATACTTAGTTTTCTGTATCCTATACACATCTTTGGAGTTTTTTGTTCTCACTTTTTAATTATTTCATCCATGTATATATTGAAATGTATCGGGTTAGGCTGCCATGTTGTCTCAATACTGTCTGTATTCTAAACTCTTCTGATAGCATGTTGTTTTGATGATATATTGTATATTGTTATAGTATTGTCTGCATTATTCTTATTATTTTCTTGCTAATACCCTTATTTTCCATACTGTTGTTCTAGGCACTTTATCAAACGCCTTTTCCATGTCTAAGAAGGCTAGGTGTAACTTTTGTTATGTAGTTTTCTTTTTTCTATTATTTTCTTAATGATAAATATGTGGTCATGTGCCCTTCGACCAGGTCTAAATCAACTTTGTGCTTCTCTTAATTGTGGCTCTGTGATTACTGTTATTCTGTTTTTCAAGATTTGTTCGTATATTTTGACTATTCTGTTAATTATCGTAATTCCTCTATAGTTAGTGCAATCTTTGTGATAGAATTGAAATAAATTGGCGTAATGAGTGCTACTCCCCATTCTTCTGGTAATTTTTCTTGTTCCCAGCTTGTGTTTAGTATATGTAGTAGAAATTCTTTCGCGGTTTTGCCCATATACTTTATCACCTCCAATGTTGTTATGTCCTTTCCAGGTGTTTTTCCGTTTTTTTTAAATTTCTGATTACTTATTCGAGTTCTTTCATTGTGATTTCTGATGCTTCTTCTGTAACTACGTTTTCTGGTTTGTTTTCTTTTCCCTGTTTTGTTTATTCTCTGCTTGGTTTTTCTGTGCTAATAGTTCTTGGACATATTCTCGCCATCATTTCATTATCTCTTCTTCGTTAGTTATTTTTCCTATTCCATATTTTTGATATATTGCCGTTGAAATTTCAATAGGTCGAATGTCAGAAATACCAAAGTTTTCAGGAAGGACAAAAAACCCCTGTCTTTACGCTACCTTTCCGATTAGTTCGATTTTTTTTTTAAATCTAAATTGAATTTGATCTCTATTAACAGTGTTATCGTTAATTCAGTGTAACTTGCATAAATTACGTCATCTAGATTGACATACGACCTTTTGATTATTACAGTTGGCCATATTTTCATACATAAGCCAAATTTTCAAGTTAGCATAAAACTAAAAACCCTCAAATAAGGCATACAAAATAAAACATTAATCAATAAAAAGTTATATTCTTCAAGTAAAGATTTGCATAAGAAAAAGCTAAAAACTAATTAAGATGTTTGTTTTAATGTGAAGTTCATCAGAAAAATATTTTGTACAGAAAAAACTAAATAGTTAAAATATTAAATTGTTTGAATGGAAGGTTAGTATAAAAGTCTCGGTAGTCAACAGGGATTAGTTGCTTTAATTCTTGCAGATGTTGGTACTTGCTTTTTTCAATAGGGCAAGGCCCATTATATAATTTTGAGCGCTCAGTCATCATTAAACATTTCGATCGTTTAGGAAGTGTTGTCCATCCATGGGTCTTGTAAAGTTTGAAATTTATTACAAATTATTATTATTATTAATATAAGCAACAACATCAGTTACACACGGATCTCTAGTTTTCGCTCCTGGTCTGACGCTGCTGTAGTGGTTATTGTCAGATTGAAAGAAGTCCTCGTAGAGAACAGCTTGCAAATCAACTGTATAGCATCTGACGTTCTCGTTTTCCAGAGCTATACATTTATCAGACTCCTTTGCCGCATTGGCCTGTTTAATTTTTGTAATGTGTTTTTCAAAAGATTCATCATCAAGTGTACCGTGTTTGTGCATCGTACATTCATTACACTGATTTTTTTTTTGCGAGAAAATGTTCAAATTCAATGTCTTGTAAGTTTTTGAAACGTAGCCCATGATACTTTTCTTTGCTGTTTTCCTGATATCTGCGATGCATGTCTCTAAAGTTATACTAAACTGTCTCTAGGTATAATTTCATAGAAGAGGAACGTCAGTAATGGGATTCAACTTTGGCAGAGAGTTGAGCCTATATATCGTCATTTCTATCAGATCTTCCTGATGACATCTGTTCATTATTCATGGTCCATGCTCGTGACTGCTTTTCTCCAATACTAAATGTTCTCAGAAACATTTGCTTGCAAACATCTTCCTTTCTTCTTCTTCACGTGCCATCTCCTACTCGGAGGTTAGCTATCATCGTGGCTATTCTGATCTTTGAAACAACAGTTCGGAAAAGATCTTTAGAGGTGCAGCCAAGCCAGTCTCTTAGGTTCCGCATCCATGATATTCTGCGTCTTCCCACACTTCTCGTGCCTGCTATTTTCCCCTGCATAATTAGCTGCAGTACATTATATTTATCCCCTCGCGTGGTATGTCCCAAATATTTCAGCTTTCTGGTCTTTATCATGTGAAGGATTTCTAGGTCTTTCCCCATTCTTGTAAGGACCTTGGCATTCGAGGTTTTATCCGTCCATGAGACCTTCAGGATTCTTCGATACGTCCACATCTCAAAAGCTTGGAGTTTGTCGTTGAGGTGTAGGTTCAGTATCCATGCTTCCATACCATACAGTAGAATTGGAAATATGTAGCATCTTACCATTCTAACACATCAAGGTTAGATCGCGATCACAGAAGAGATCTCTCATTTTGAGGAAGGCAGTTCTAGCCATCTCTATTCTGGACTTGATTTCTACTGTCTGTTCGTTTGTATTTGTTATCCAAGTACCTAAGTATTTGTACTTGGTTACCTTTTCAATATAGGTGTTAACAATAAGAAGATATTTCTTCACCTTATTATTAATTCCTTCACTGCCTTCATTTACTATTAAGTAAAAGCGAAGACCACTTTTTTTCTCGAATTTTTAACGGGAATATTTCTATATTTTAGCTGAGTCTGTAATACGTTTTCTGCTACAAAAGTTGTTTTGGATTTCCAACTAATTTTGACCCAAAAGTTTCTAAAGAGCAAGTTTCGCTGGTCATCCCTGATTTTATCGCACTGAAAACCTAAACACTCTTGGCACTCCCTTCTTACAGCGAAATCCACGTCCACGACAGCGTGAACCTATGGTCTTATGTGATTTTACTGACGTTTGTCAATATTTTCCAGTAGCATCATTTTCAAACCTTACGTATGATTTACGGCAAACGCATTTTGGCATTTTTTTGCCTTTTCCACTCTTCAGAATTTCTTTGCCCTTTTCGTTTTCTATTAATTGCGGCATAGTCCGTAGGTTCACTACTATGGGTTTTAGATGGAAGGCTGGCCTCTGACTCTTCTGATGTGCTTTGTGTTGATTTAGGGGGTCCATATAAAACTTCCGATTCACTACTTATGTCAGTTAGCGAATCTTCGGGGTCTTTTAGTTCTTGAGCCAACGTCAAACCACAATCTGTTACTTGTTTTTGACTAGGTTTGCTCTGGTACATTATTATCCTCTACATCCTTGCTCGACGGTTTTTCCAGCCATAGTCCTGCTTCTTGTTGTAGTGAAACTTCAAAAGTGAGAATATTATTCTCTACAAACTCGAGAACTAATTCTGACCCAATGTTTTGAAAACCATCTTCAATCAAATCAAGGCATCTGTGCAACTTCTTGGGACTCCACAGGTTGCTTGAGACAGTGAAAATATAAATAAGAATGACATTAACGTAGTTCAGCAAAACACCACGTCTACATCTTAGCTGCGACATATATTATTAATCACATCAATTCATCACATCATTGTCAGTGGCATCAGGCTCACGTGAAGTAATGTTAGTTGCTAAAGCTACAAAAGTATTGCCCACGACTTCCAATCATGTTGATAGTTTTCTTTTTAGTAAATAAAAACAGATGCAATTGATCGTATGTCAAAATCTTGGCCAGCTTCGTCCTACTGCAAAATGTTGGATGTCAAATATGAATGCTACAAAAATCCACCCAAATCAGTCCACCATCTACCACAATGGTGTAGGTGTATAGTTTTCTTTTCTCCTTTTCTTGTTCTGCTATTGTTTTTCGTTCATGAAGTTCTTCCATTTAGTCCTGTCCGTCGCTAGTTCTTTCGCTACTTTCCATGTTTTCCCTCTTTCTTCTATTATTGTTATCCCATGTCTTTCTCGGTCTTCCTTTCCTTTTCTTTTTGTTTGGCTTTGCTTCCCACACTTTTTTCACTATTCTTTGGTTGTCCATTCTTTGCATATGTCCCCACCATCCGAGCTGTCGGTTTTCCATGTATTGTTGTATTGGCTCTACGTCTTATTCTTCTCTTATTTTTGTGCTTCTTATTTTGTCAATTTTCGTTACTCCTTTGATTCTTGTTAGTATTTTCATTTCGCTTGCTTGTCTTTTATTTTGTCCCGTTCTGTCCAGCTTCCACGTTTCACATCCCCATGTTAGTATTGGACGGTATATTGTTTTGTATACTTTTATCTTTGTTTCTGTACTTATTTATTTTTTGTTTATGATTGTGTTTTTGATTGCCTGGTATAGTTTATGAGTTTTGCTTATTCTGCTGTTTATTTCCGTCTGCATTCAGTTCTACTCCCAGGTGTCATATATCTCTACTTGTTCAAGTTTTTTGTTGTCAATTTCTATTTGTATCTGCTCCTGTTTTCCTACTACCATTACTTTTGTTTTGCTTATGTTCAGCTGCATTCTTTTCGCCTTTAGTTCTGTGTTCCATAAGATTAGTCTTTCTTGCAGCTGTTTTGATGTTCTTGTTATTATTATTACATCATCTGCAAATGCTCCTTCCGATATTCCTATTTTTGCCATGTTTTTGTAGAATACTATCAATTTCCTGTTGCTCTCTGGTGTGCATTTCTTTATGATGTCGTCCATGTAGGTAATGAATTGTGTGCGACTCAGACTCCCTCCCTGTCTTAGCCCATTTTTGTTTATTTATTTTTTTTTGTTCCGATTGTATGTTGTTGCATATTACTGTGTTGGTGTTGTTTTCGTGTATATTTTTTATTATCCTTATCGTTTTGTGGTTTACCTTCCTTTGTTTCAGTGTTTGCCATAGTTTCGCTCTTGGTACCTTATCGAATGCTTTCTCTAGGTCTAGAAACGCTATGTATATTTTTGTGTCTGCATCTCGTTTTTCGTATGTTTGTGTTTGAGTGTGAATATGTGATCCTGTACACTTCTTCTGCTTCTAAATCCGCTCTGTTGGTCTTGTAGTGTCTTCTCTATTACTTTTCTTAACGTTTTGTCTATGATTTTTTCATATATCTTCATCGCTGTGTTTATTAGGGTTATTCCTCTGTAATTTTTACATTCCTTCTTATCCCCTTTTTTAAATATCGGTAGTATGAGTGCTGTCTGCCAGTCGCTCGGTGTTTTCTCTGTTTTCCACGCTTATTATTTCCTGTAGCCTATCTTGTCATTTTGTGCCCATATGTTTGATCTTTCACTGGTGATTCTGTCACTTCCTGCCGATTTTCCATTTTTCAATTCCTTTATTGCTGTTTTCTCTTCTTCTGTTATATCTTCTCCCTCTTCTTTATCTGCTTCTCTCCCATTTGTCTCTTTGTTCTCCTCCTCTTCATCTTCTGTGGTTTCCAATAGTTCTTCTAAGTATTCCTTCCATCTTTCTGCTATTTCTTTTTTTTTCCCTCAGTACTTCTCCGTTTTTACTTTTTATGGCCCTTTCTGTTGCTTCTTTGTCTTGTTTGTTCCTTTTGATTACGCTGTAGAATAGTTTTTGGTTTTCCGTCCTATTTCTATCGAGTTTGTCTCCTAATTCTTCCCATTGTTTCTGTTTGTTCTTGAGTATTATCTGCTTTACCTTTTTTCTTGCGTTTTTATATTCTTTGTATTTCTTCCTTGTTTTGTTGTTGAGGTATTTTGTCCATGCCTGTTTCTCTGTTTTTCCCTGGTCTCTTATTTCAGTTGACCACCAGGCTGTTCGTTTTTTGTTTGTTTCTTTCTTGCTGGTTCCGCATATTCTACTTGCCACTTTTATTATGCTTTCTTTGAGGTTTTTCCACATTTGCTCTCAATTTTCTGTTTCGTTCCTTTTTGTGTTGTATTTTTTGTAGTTCTCTTTCCATTTCTTCTTTGTATTCTGTTTGCGTGTCTTCATTGTTCAGCTTATAGTCTTTTATTTTGGTGCATACTCTCGTACTCTTTGTTTGCTGTTCTGTTTTTGTTACGTTGTTGTTGTTTTCTCTTATTTGTGTTATCACTACTTAGTAATCGCTCCCTATTTCCGCCCCCCTTCTTACTCTTGTGTCCCTTATTTGTTTTTTGTTTGTCTCTTCCGTTATTATATAGTCTATTATAGATTTTCTGTCTCTCGCTTGTTCTGTTCTGGTTAATGTGTGTATGTTTTTGTGTCTGAAGAATGTGTTCGTGATTATTAGGTTGTGTAATATGCAGAACTTTAGCAGTCTTCTTCCGTTGTCGGTTCTGGTGTTTTCTCCATACTTCCCTATTGCAGATTTGTATGTTGGGTCTTGTTTTCCAACTCTGCTATTTATGTCGCCTCCTATAGGTGTCATCATCGTTTGGCCCATATGCCGTTATAATTGTGTTCGTTTTCTTCGTTGTTTTGTGGGTTAGTTTCACTGTTGGTAGTCTCTCGTTTATCTGTTCCCATTTTTCTATCTCCTTTCCTCTCTTCCTGTGTATAAGGCATGCTACTCCTTTTGCCGCTCTCGTTTCATCTTCCACTCCACTGTATATTAGTGTGTGTCCATTTCCATTTTTTATTATTTCTTTTCCTTTTTTCTTTGATTCCGTTATTGTCAGTATGTCCAGTTTTAATGAAAAATAATCGTGGTACCTTTTCTACACTATATTTATTTGTGACTAAATGTACATTTCGGTCACAACGTGACCATAATCATGAGTATAATAATTATATAACATTTAGTCACAAATAAATATAGTGAAGAAAAGGTACCACGATCATTTTTCATTAACAATTTCCTTCACGTGCTCAAGAAACATATATTATGTCTAGTTTTGCTTCTTCAAATTCTTCCTCTACTTCTCGTTCTTTTCCTTTTATACTTCTTATGTTCCATGTTCCAATTCTCCATGTTTCGTTTTTATTCGCTTGGTCGTTTCCCCCATTTCCATTTAGATTGTTTGTGCCCATGTCCTGTTTCCTTGCTGTGTGTTTTCTTGCTGTTTCTGGCACCTTCTTCTCCATTCTCCATTATTCTTTTGTTTTGTATTTGTTCCCTTTCCTCATTCCATTGCTATGTTATTTCGTTTATGATTATTTTTTTGTATTTAGTTATGACCGTTTTTCCTCGTTTTTCGGTTTTTCCTCTCTTTCTTCCTTCGTGAAGTCATTTTCTATGTATATCTTTGTATCATTGAGTTTGTTCTTGTTCTTCATTATCTCCATTTTCTCGTCAAAAGTCTCTAACTTAGCTACTATTATCGGTGTTTGGTCCCTGTTCACTACGTATGATTCCTTTACTCTTGCTTTCACGTTCAGCTACGTTTCTGGTAACGTAAGTAAACGAAATAAAATTTAGGGTTATATTAGTTGCAGAAATAATCTTGAAATGTTCACGAACAATTCGAATTTTACAATATTTTTGTGTCGTAAATTTATAGCCTTTGCTGTGGGGGTTTTTCAAAAACATTCATAAATCCATTCAAGTGCGACTTTTTATTATATATTTTTTGGAATTTGTATGAACAGTAGCTATATATTTTGCAATATACTTATAAATAAGGGTACAAATATTCTAATAAACAAATTTGCTCAAAAACCGCATAAATCGAATTACGCAGTTCTTGTACCCAGCTCCTCAAGTGTCACCTTTTGCATAAAAAATCTCATAGTAATAATATTAATAATAATGCTAAATTCACTGATACATGCATATATGGTACTGTTATGTTGGGTAGGTATATAGTCGGTCTAACGCCAAAACTATGAATGTGTAAAATCGCATATTTTCGATTAAGGCGCGTTCTCACGAATCAAGTTTAATTGATCGATTGTAGTTGATCAACAACAGTTGAATGAAAACTATTGTTTAAAGTTAATCAACTCTATTGAAACAATGGTTCTCACTGGTTTCGTTGATCAACTACAATCGATTAAAGATGGATTGTACATTGTACACTAGCAAACCTATTTCAATAAGTACTACTACCATACATAGAATTTAAACAGTATGAATGAATCATACCTACGCTCAAAAATTGTAAAAGTACAATACAGTAAGTATTGTAAGTATTACAGTAAGTTACAGTAAGTAAAAATTGTATGTAGATTTTTGACACAGTTTTAAATTGCAAACTTGATTGCCTCAAAATGTTATTTCATTTATGGTTCTGGCAGTGGGCCGACTATATACAGGGTGTAACAGAAATACGTGTGTTAATTTTAAACATTGGTAGAACTCGTTAAATAAAATATTTTTTCTATATGTTTTTTTTTTCAAAACGCAACGTTAAACTTATTTAAAATATGTTCTAGTTTATCTACTAAAACGCGTACCCGCCTATGGTTAAAGGTGTGCAGCGATAAAATATTTTGTTGTGATGGCAACGGTGTCATAAAGGTACATCATTGCTTGTTAATCAAAACACGTTTAAGATATTGTGCACTGTACAATATACGGGCTTCTGCGGCATTTCCAAAAGCTCGGCCATATACCAACACAATTTCTGTTAATTCTTGATTAGAAAAATTTGGCATTTTGAAATAAACTTCACTTGACAATTATAGTGACAGTACCTGAGAACGGCTCGTTCGGGCAAAATTAGGGGGCAAAAATATATTAAAAAAACCTGCAAATTTTGACAAAAACCATATAGAAAAAATGTTTTATATAACGAGTTCTACCAATGTTTAAAATTAACACACGTATTTCTGTTACACCCTGTATATAATGTTGTAATACAATGTTTTATAACAAAAATGTCATGTACTCAAAAGTGACATTAATAATAACAACAAAATTATATTCGTGAACTGCCACAGCTATCTAAAATATTTTTGAATCTGGATTGTGAAAGCAATGATGGTCGTGGAAACTATCTACCGTAGTTCCTTGTGTTCAGAAGCCTATTTCCAAAACTAAAAGTTTTTTATGATCGTTCTAGATGTATGAAGATATATTTGTACCAAAGATGACATTTTAGTTCAAAATACTTCATTTTCATAACCTT
Organism: Othius punctulatus; assembly: GCA_951805005.1. Taxonomy (NCBI): domain Eukaryota; kingdom Metazoa; phylum Arthropoda; class Insecta; order Coleoptera; family Staphylinidae; genus Othius; species Othius punctulatus. Next base: position 34,946,383 of record OX638139.1, read on the forward strand.
AGTGCCAGAGATTTGATTTTTATTCCAAAATGTCATCTTCTATACCAAAAAAAGTAATATTTTAAATAATAACTATGTTTTTCCTACCAAAATCTGTCAAAAATAACTATTTCAGTACTAAAATTACCACCACAAAAATCAGGTTTTCTCTAATAATATTGTACCTATTAAAATATGTTTCTTTAACTACCATAAATGTCATCTGTAATATCATCAATATATGAGCCGCTGAAAACCACAGTGGTGTAAGTCCATTGTTTTAAATATTTTTTAGAATTAAAAAAAGGACTTACGCCAGTCTGGGTCATATATTATAGATTAAAAAAACATTATTTTTATGAGAAATCTTCTTTACCTAAGATGTTTTTTTGTACGAGAACATCTCCTCTAAAATACTATATGTCCCAAAAATGTCTATTTCAGTAGGTACTAAGTGTTATCGTTTGTATAATAACAATAATAATGGCCCATAAAGTACTTTTTTAAATAAACAGTAATATAGAAATGACTAACCCATTATTTTTTAGTAATAAAAGTAATACAAATTTCAGAACACAAGTAAAACAATTAGATAAAATAGTACGATTTGACATACGACTGTTTACCTCCGGCCAATTCTTAATGTGGTACGATTCGACTTTTTGCAAGAGGAAGGATAGACGACTTTCGATTGGCCTTCTGACATACGACCCATTTAAGTTTGTGTATTTGAGCGAATCGATCATGAATGTGCAATAAACCAAAAAGTGGGGCGGGGGGTGGGGGTTGCAATTGCCACCCTTGCCTCCTCCCTGTATACGCCACTGCTTTGTGCTGCTCTTTGCTCTTATTAGTTATTTTGGCATACAACCTATTGACCTATTGCAGTTACCACGACGATATCTTTCTTTGGCTGGTTTTTCTTTTCTAAATGGTTTTAGTATCTTATAAAATAGTTATTGGTTTTCTTTGCAGCATGTTTCCATTATGTTTCCAAATTCCGTCCATGATTTTTCATTGGATCTTCTTATCATTAACTTTTACTATATTTCTTTTCTCTTTATATACTTCATATTGATTAGGTGTGTTTAGTTGTAAGTATTTTATCCTTTCTATTTTTTTATTCTATTCATATAACTGGTATGTGTCATAATTTTCGTATTGTTTGTAAGGGGTCTTAAAGGGGGTCTTAAGGGGTTTTAAAGGGGTCTCACGTAATAAATTGTAATAATTGTAATAAGTATGTTGTTTATGGTATTTTATGTAGTGTGTGTGGTGAAGAAGCTGTGGAAACCGGTGAATTTCCCGTGCTCGAAGCTTTCGAACTTGGCGCCCGTGGTATTCCCGGCCCCCGCTGCCCCCCCAGGCGCGGCGCTCGCGTGCAAGGCCAGCCGCTCGGTCGAACAGCTGACTAGTGTCGAGACGACCAGCGATCTGTCAACACACGTAACGCACAGGTTAAGGTGGATTGTGTCCGGAGGATTTTCGTGCATTGTCCCAAGACGATTTCGTGCTTCACGTCGATGATGTGCTCCGGGGGTACGCAGGACAGGCAGCCGGGTGTCGTCATATAGCAGGGATCGGACCCAGCGACTGTCCAGGCAGAGACGTAAGGTACGTGCTCCTGCCCCCCCGCTGGCGAAGATGTCGATGCCGAAGAGGCGCAGGGCTCCGGATGCCATTTTGTACCACATATAAATAAAGTCTGGTGCGGTTTAATGCCCCCTGCACGCGTCAATCGCCTCGCGAATCGATCCCTTTGTCCGCGTCCGCTGGGCACGGTGTCGCGCTCCTTCCGGCCCCAGAAAGCGATGGCCCCCTTTTTTTGGGTACTAGCACCGTCCCCTCCACGGCCAACAGCTTTTATCACCAGGCGCAACGATAACACGCCCTAAAAACTTTTCACAAAAAATTGCGTGCCTGGGAGTAGGAAAACCTGATCTGAAAGTTCTTTGGGTCCTACCAGATGTCGACAACAATACATCGCATCAACCCTCATGAACAATCAACATTTGTACAGCATATCAACTAATTTGCACGAAACCACAAATCAAAATTTAAAACCAACTTTTTCACCCAGCCAGCCTGCACAAGCGCGATGGCTTCATGTCATAACCGAAACAGCTGATCCCCCTGCTGACTTGCTAGCACACGCTCGCTTCCCATAATCCGCAAATGTCTCATATTGATTGCTTTCACGTCAGCAGTCTCGACGCTAGAAGTTTTACATTTGTGCCAAAATCACGTTTGGCTTTGTTCCTTGGGCGATTGCTCTGGTGGCACTTGCTGTGATATTAGGCCAACACACCAGCTCCAAATAATGCCATAAAGTTCCATTAAGTTATAGCCAAAATAGCAGGTGTCAGGCGTAGATATCGTCGTGGCAAATTGATTAAACCAATGCAACATGCGAGCACGTCTCGGTGGTCCGCTATAATTGTTCTTTGTGTGGAACAATCTTGCTACAATACCTGTAGTTTTACACCTTTCACGTCACATCCAGTTTTACATATGGTAGCTTAGCAACATTTTCAGATATCACCCTCTATTCATATCAACACAAAGGACTCTTAATATTTGACAAAGAAACTAACAAATATTATAGATATCTAGCTCACAAGCTAATTCTGCGTAACACAGGAAAGTTTTTAACGTAAGTTAAAATTTCTTAAACTTGTAAGTTCTTAGCCGAGCAGTGAGATACCCCATTGTAATGGACCACAAACGATGAGGATATTAAATAATATTTAACGTTCTGCTTGTATTTTGTGTAAATTTTATTTCAATTCAGTCATGTTTCAGAAAGCTCCAAAGTCCCCATTTTGTGGACCGGCTTGACACGATGGCGGATCCCTGGGGGTCTGCCCTAGTCGAAGGTCCACTTTCAAGTGATAACAAAGTATCAATTTCAAACGAAACATTTAACAATGTTCGGTCTTACACTCCCCGATTAACTTTTATCGGCGCTTAACTTTCTTGGATACCGTGGCCGACACAAATGTAGTCATGGAAACTAAACGTCGATTAAAGTTAATCCGAAGCATAACATGTTTGAGGCGAACGTAATTTATCATAATTATATTAGACATTGTGATGCTGCACTTACGTGTGTCCCATCTTTTTTCGGCGTCAACTGCACCTAGCGAAACCTGTCTTTTTGTTCTCCATATTGTAGGAGCATGAGAACTATACAGTCATTGATATGGGAAAGCTTGATTGCACCTACACCTTTAATGATATCCAATTTAACTAAATAGTACTGCAAATGGGAGGCCAGTGGTCCAAATGGGAGAGCAGTTTACAAAATTATTTTGCACACTATACAGTGTGTCCTAAATAGAGTAGGATTGCATGGGTTTCTTTCTTATTCTTAAGGCTAGAGATCTGGTTAAATGGCCAATATCGTGCAGTTTTATATGCTGGTTTAGATTATGTTACAAAATGTTCAAAAGTCCGAGCAGTTTAGAAGTTATTCTAAAAATGCGATTTTCTAAAAACTCTGATAAATTCATAATTATTAAGGATGCGGAAAACAATTTAAAATGAAAGTTACTTGGTTCGCACAAACTTGAGAATCAAGTCAGAATAAAAGTCAAGATGGCAGTTTAAGAGATATTAATAGCAACTTTCTTATGTTAAATGGCCGCCATATTATTGGTCCTCTTTTTGGTTTGTCTAGATCTAAAGCATCAACAAATTTAAAAAAGCATATGTATTTCTCATACTTTACAAGCAAATGATAACATCCGTAGATTAAAATTTTGCAGAAGGCTGAATTTTTCAACATAATCTGAACCAGCATACAAAACTGCATGACCTTCCCATTTAACCAGATCTCTAGCTTTCAAAATAAGAAAGATACCCTAAGATGCAAACCTACTCTATTTAGGGCACCCTGTATATATTATATCGGGGGTGTGGGAGGGGCGGAAGGACTCCATATGGGGTCGATAGCCAATAAAGATTGTTTATACAGGGTGAGTTTTTTTTTTCATTTTAAGGATTGCGATCTCGGAAACCATAAAATAGAGATTCGGTTGAATGAGGAAAGAGTTGTCATTTTAAAAGCTTAAACAGAATATGCTTTTGTTTTTTGAAAAAAAAAAACCCCGTAGTTTTTGACTTATAATACAAACTTTGGCAAACCTTGTATCGCTATAAAGAGAAATATGTGTCCTTTTTAAAAAACAAAAGCATATCTTGCATAAGCTCTTAAAACGACAACGCTTTCCTCATTTAACCAAATCTCTGTCTTATGGTTTCCGAGATCCCAATGCTTAAAATGAAGAACAACTCACCCTGTATATATGTAAGTAGTAAGAGTTATTAAATAGTAATCTTGTCTGTTAACTACTCACTGGTACCACTCGGGCCTTAGAGCAAGGGTTCCCAAACTTTCCTGGACTCGCCTCGCTTACTGTTAGCTGTACCTATACATGATAATTATAGATCTACACCTAGAATTAGTTGATGACGTTTATTCTAATTGCGCAAAATGCATGCAAATAAGGAAAATTTAATGAAAATATAAAATTTTACCCAGACTGGAAAGTTGTTAAATTGACTAAAAATGTCATTAATTAATTTTCGAATACATATAAAACACTTCGAAAACTCGCTGAAAATGTATGCAAATAGAACAGGGGTTCCTAAACTTTTTGACAGAAGGACCACGTAGTGAATTCTGGATATACCTGAACAGAAGTTTTATGTTGATAGAAAGTTGCAAAATATGCAATAAAATTATCTAGAGAGTTAAAACGTTCAGAATATTTATCAAATGGGTCAGAAGTTCATCAATGTTACAAATTTAGGAAAATTGCCGGAAAATGTAATTGTTTGAATACAAGTCTACAAAATCTCAGTAATAGTATATTATGCTACAAGTGGATTTATAAATTTTATTCAAGCTGCGGAAAGCTTTAGATATTATCTAAATATTTATCACAATACACGAATAAATATTATCAACTTTCAGCATTTTCAATTAAGTATGATAAGTTTCATTGAAATTCAAGAAATTGCCAAACAACAAGAAGTTTTATGAGAAAGTTTGCAAAATATGCAATAAAATTATCCAGAGTTAAAACGTTCAGAATGTTTATCAAATGGGTCAGTTTATCATTTTGTCAATCAATGTTACAAATTTTGGAAAATTGCCGGAAAATGTAATTGTTTGAATATAAGTCTACAAAAGCTCAGTAATAGTATATTATGCTACAAGTGAATTTATAAGGGAGTCTTTCAAGCACGGTCACCTGGTTTAGAGCACGACGCAAAGCGGAGTGCTTTTAACGGTACTTGAAAGGCCATTATGCGAGTGTTACATAATTATTTCTACTACTAGGTACTAGGTACTTTAAAAACACGTCGTGCTAAAAAGACGGATTTTCCACGCTTATTAGTTCGATAACCAAAGATAATGATGCAGGTATGATAAAATATTTTCACGATATTCCTCATATTTATACCTACAACAAATCTGCAAAAATTAATAAAAGAAATAATCAAACTAAACAAAAACTAAAATTCGAACTAAAGTTTTTGATTTAGCTATGTTTAAAAAATATATTTTTAGAACAACTTAATTGTATTCTAAATATAAATTCTCCTGAATTTTACATTCATATACTTAGTATTTAAATATTAAAAATTTAAAAAAATTAAATTAAAAAAGTGCTGAAAGATTTGAAAAAGTATATATATATTTTTTTACTTTTGATGTTTTAAAAATATAAATTTTATGTTTGCATCAACTTATCAAATAATTTTCGTATGTTTTACCGATATGTAGGGACCTTAGCGAAGATTTCAATGGACAAATCCAAAAAACCATCAATGGTTCTCATGCTCCTAGATACGTACATAGAACATAAATAAAGGTTCCGATAAAAAATGTTTTTGATTCGTCGCTGGCAAAACCCAATAATATTTAGAATTTTGACTTATGATTTATCGTATTTTGCCTTGGTACCACAGAAATGTTTACTGGCAGGATAAAAGCTTTTTTTATTATACTTATCTGAAATAACCTTGTTTCCATACGTTTTGACAATGACGGAAAGGTGACATTTTCTGAAGAGCGCACGGAAAAGTTTTCCCGTGCGCTTTTCAGAATATGTCACCTTTCCATCATTGTCAAACCGATAAGGTTATTTCGGCTAAAGATAATTAAAAAATAAATATAGTAAAAAGTATCGTTTATTATACGTCCAGAAATGTTTTTTTTTCGTGCTTGAATGACTTGCCTGACTTGCATGACTTCCCGGGAAACGTCATACGCGCACGGAACAACCCTTATTTCCAGACTAGTAATTAAATATAGTATTTTGCCCCTGACTTACAGCTAGGGCATGGAGTACGGGCTACACGGGCCAGTACTATACCTGCATCTCAACTAATTCTATTCTATCGAGATAACATCTAAATGATGTCACATTTCTACTTTCTAAGCGATATTTCGTGTTTCAGCTTAATTCTACTGTCATTTCAATAGGATCAAAACGGTTGAGATACTGATACTGAACCTTGAGAGCCCGTCGAACCGATACGAATTCCTGAAACGCTTCAGTTCCGGTTCGCACGGAAAATATAAATTCCGGTTCAGTGTTATCATGTCTAAATTTTGGTTTCTAGTTCAGAGCCCTTTTTAACCTGTTCGCACCGATATTCCGTTTTTTTTTTCTGTTACACAATATTGATTTAGGATAACATCGTCAACCAGTATAGAATCTTATCACATTTTTGTTCAAATTCATATTTTCTAAAGGTAAGCTGATGTATGACAATTATTACAATAAAAAAAGATTGAACTTCCTACTGAAATCTTAATTTATGGAATCTTAACGTAATGTAACTTAAAGTGTCTTAGACAAAAAATAATAATATAACCACTGACTTCCACAAACTGACTCAAAAATAATAAATATAATCAGGGATTTGGAGAAGACAACGTTTTCATTCTCCACTCAGACATCAAAATATCTGCTTCAGCTCTTCTCCACGTCGTGCTCCAAAGTAAAATTTGTAATCCAAATTCCCCAATGTTCAAAAATGTACAGAAAAAAACCTGATTATAACATTAATAACATTTTTATTATACTTGTCTGAAGACACCTTGTTTTCATCCGTTTTTACAATGGTGTAAAGGTGGCATTTTCAGAACAGCACAACGCACGGAAAATCTTCCCGATCTCCGATTTTTTCCGTGCGCTAAATAAAAATAAATAATTAGAGTGGTCATAAGAATTAAGTATAGTAAAAACTATCGCTCATTACTCGTCCAGAAATAGATTAGCCCGTGCTTGCATGACTTCCCGTGTTGGCTTCGCCTCACACGACAATTTCTAACGCGCGCACGGCAAAATCCTTATTTCCAGACTCATAATGAAATATTACATGATTACATAATATTTCATGATTAGATTAAAAACATCAGAAACAGTAGGTACAATCGCAGCCATCCAAAAGTGGAATTTTCACTGTATACTTAGTGGATACTTAGTGGAAAGTTCCGCATTTTTCATTAGATTAAATTAGGCTTCAATCATTGACGTTCGTGCAGCACGAGTTACTATTCAAACTGACATTTTAGGAGGCTGGGGCATTTTAGGACGCCTATGATTAAAAGTAAAAATCTAACTATAAAAAAACGTTCATTTTTATATGGCCGCGGTTGTACCATACATTCACTCAACCGTTATTTGAACCGGTACTCCCTAGTTTGTTTTTCGATTCGGGTTCCATGTAATGATTTTTTGCATATCCCTGGGTGGGTGATCCTTGTATGCTATTCGACTTGTAGGGTTCAATTGTATATTCAATGCCGGTTCGAAATTTCTGTTGGTGTTCAGTTCGAGGTTCGAGTTTGGAGAAAAAAATCATTTCAAACGGGTTGACGGTACAGGTTCGGGTTCTGTTCACACCCAGGACACCCAGTCAATAGAATAATCTCAAAATTATTCCCTCGCACTAAGAAAATTAAAAATTTAGAAAGATCTTGGCATTCAATAGAATAATCTCAAAATTATTCCCTCGCACTAAAGGAATCCAAAATTTCGAAAGATCATGGCAGTCAATAGAATAATCTGAAGAAGCTTTCTCTCGCGTTAAGAAAATCAAAAATTTCGAAAGATCATAGCAGTCAATAGAATAATCTCAAAATGATTCCCTTGCACTAAGAAAATCCCAAGTTTCGAAAGATCATGGCAGTCAATAGAATAAACTCAAAATTATTCCCTCGCACAAAGAAAATCGAAAATTTCGAAAGATCATGGCAGTTAATAGAATACTCTCAAAATTATTCCCTCGCAAAATGAAAATCCAAAATTTCGAAACATCATGGCAGTCAATAGAATAATCTGAAAATTATTCCCTTGCACTAAGAAAATCCTAAGTTTCGAAAGATTATGGTTGTCAATAGAATAATCTCAAAATTATTCCCTCGTACTAAGAACATCGAAAATTTCGAAAGATCATGGCAGTCAATAGAATAATCTCAAAATGATTCCCTCGGACTAAAGGAATCCAAAATTTCGAAAGAAGATGGCAGATAATAGAATAATCTCAAAAAGGTTTCTCTCGCGTTAAGAAAATCCAAAATTTCGAAAGATCATGGCAGTCAATAGAATAATCTCTAAATTATTCCCCACGCACTAAGAAAATCCAAAATTTCGAAAGATCATGGCAGTCAATAGAATAATTTCAAAATTATTCCCTCGCACTAAGAAAATCCTAAGTTTCGAAAGATTATGGCAACTATTTTTGTATTCTGTAGAAGTGTTCTCAATCCAACGAGCGATTTCCCGATCAACATAAAAAATGAGAATATAGCGTTGTTTTCACTGACACTCGTTCTAAATCGCTTTCGTCTCGTTTCAGGATCTCGTTTCTAATGGCAGCAGTCGCCTACTTTGTAGGACTTATGGACAATCTCTTGTTGGGTGTGCTATATCTACAATTAACCCAGGATTGTGTCATTGTCAGTTATGCAACGCTTTTCGCTTTGTTCGCATCGCATGTTAGTGATTCGCGTACGAGAAGCATTGTAAAATATGAATCAAAGCTTAAAACTTTTTTGAATTTTTAGGAGTAGGTCTGTACAAACTGGTATTGCTACTTGTGGTGGCAAGTATAAATCTTATGATCACATAGCCTATCAATAAGAAAATTGCTATCGCGTCACAAATTAGTGATTCATTAGACATTCATAGATTTACATTTTGAAAATAATGAATGCTAATCTAGTGCTTAAAACGGGTGCTAGGCAGTTGGGCTAGAATACCCTAATGACCTGTTAAGTCCACATGGGGCATATTTAATCCCACGTTGCAGTTTGGCCAAGGGCTGGTTGCTTTACACAGCGTGTGGCACCCTTCCTTCCTAACCTAACCTAACCCTTCATTATATATCTAAGCAAGAAAATGGCATTAAAGCTTATGCAAATTATGTTTAAAATCTATAAATCTTGTATATATAAACTGACCTCCTCTTCTTAAAATAATTATGTGATTCCTAGTAATAGTAGTATACTCTGATTTTTCTAAACTGGCGTGCACGTCATCAAAATAATAATCATAATAATGACGACACAATTTTACAAGGGTGCCAGCTGTCCTGGGTATTTAGAAATGGCTGCAATCAGCTGTTGCGCCCATGCAATCTTGTGCGACAGTGCGCGGTTCGTATCAAATTCGTCGAGTTCTCTGCCGTTTTTCGTACAGATATCAATCTTGTGGTTATGGTTTAACATCTACAAAGGCAAAATATAAAAGAGTTTGCACCGTATTCGGGTCCAACACTGACAGCAACAAAAATCTTGAGGTTAGATTCGATTCCCGGCTGCAGGCAAAAGAAACGTGAAATATGTAACGAAGTCAAATGTAACAAGTTAAACGTCAAAGAAGTTTGGTTATGCACACATGTATGAGCATGTGTTAGTGAAAAAGATCTGGCATCGTCGCCGAAAAAATATCCCGTCGGCCAACATAACATGATTTATTACATGATTGGCAGGCGAAAATTGTGACCGCGGTTAATACACCGATTACCTATTTATAACCACTGGTGATCAGTGTTATGTAACAAATGATCCTCAGATTAATTTCGATTCTTAAACTATTGTTATGCATATTCTCGAAATCATTCACGTTGGTACGAAAAAACCTCATCGCACAGCTGATTGATGACGTGCACGCCAGTTTAGAAAAATCAGAGTATAGTACCGCTCCTGTAGGTGGTGACTAAGATAATCCGTTGGCGGAGACACTCTGGCCTCACTGCAGGGTAGGATTTCAACACCACCCGCAGCGCTGGCCCAACTACATAACTCCGCTTAAAACTTATGCGTTACTCGAGGTTTTTATTTTTGTTGGGTTGGGTTGAACGCATGACCATCTATGGGCATTAGCGTTTTATGGGAGGTGTTATGTATGGACTAATTATGGTAGTAATTAATTATAACCCAATATAAAGAAATTACCTACATTTTTCATGGGTATATGAACATCTGCTCGGTGGTCAAGGGGCACTGGGTCGTTTTGTCCTTAATTCCTAAGAATGAAACCTGCATTAAACTGGCAAAGGCCACACCCGGTGTGTATAAAAAAACCTATAATAATAAATGCAAGCCATATTCAAGCATGTAAGAAACTTAACGAGACATTTACTTCACAGGCATGAATAGATTAGGTGGATTTGAATACTGGAAATAGAATCAACCGCACCCTCGTCTGTCCGGCGTCCGTGAACCCAGGCTTCCGCAATAAATCCAGGAAGACGGAAAGAAGTGGATCACGATAATTTATAGTATGCGCATTGCTAATTAGCGACGGCATCTTTGGCCAACTAAGGCCCGACAACACCTGAGCGGGCGCGTTTGTTCGAGAACAATCGCTCTCACGGCACAATTTCGTTACACTGGCGGCGCGTGGGAGGGGGAGGGGGAGTTTGGAAATGAGGAAAACAAATGGAATGGCCCCTCCACGTCACCCGGGGGATCCCCGTAACTTCGCAAGTGAGTCCCTCGAACGCGAGCTGCTGAATCGATTGCCCCGGCGAAACCGTGCCGTTGCATCTTCTGGGCCGTGTAATTGTCCAGCTGGGGATAATTGAGGATTTAATGAGCAAAAAATGAGAACATTAGCCGTATCGTGGCGAAGGTTCTTTTTCGGCGAGGAAAACAATTAGCTGCGATTCTATGACTTGGGATTACAACTATATCCTATAAAGTGGAGTTCTTAATTCTTGTCACTTAACATTTACAATAATCTGACCCAGATAATTAAAAATAAGTCAAATCAATAGTAGAAAACGTGACAATATAGCTAGCGAAAGTAAGATATTATTTGTAAAATATTTTAATAAATTTTGAATTTATTTTATACTGCTTATTTTTTATATGAAACCAAATTTCTTCTAGCACTCTTCATTTACAAAGAAACTTAGATTGAAAGCTTTTTTTTTCGTTTGTTTTGTTCCATCTAGTGCTATACATCGTATCATGCGTGGGCGACTTCATTTGTCCCTATTTTTACACCAATGCAAGGCATCTACAGCTTAAAGTTGCTGCGAACCTCTTGAAGTTTTTCTGAGGCAAGTACCTCATATGAAACCAAATTTCTTGTAGCACTCTTCATTTACAAATAAACTTAGGTTGAAAGTTTTTTTTTTTTTCAGTTTGTTTAGCTCCATCTAGTGCTACATCTCGTATTATGCGTTGGCGACTTCTCCACATTAGTCCATATGTTTACACTAATGCAAGGCACCTACAGATTAACAATTGCTGCGAACCTCTCGAAGTTTTTCTGAGGCAAGTACCTTTACTGGTTCCCAATGCCTTGCGAGGGGAGAGAAGCTGTAAATCGTCGGCTAACTATCGAAACCTCCTAAGTCGTTTTGACAGGATTTTACAGGAAACACAAAAAACATTTTTATCAATTTAATATATATAAAATAAAATTTTATTATTGCAAACAAACCATATAAAAATAAATCTAAATTATTGCAATGAAACAAAATACATAATTTCTTAGTTTTCCTTATGTGGTAAGACTTGAGAGGTATTGAACAATACAAAAAAATAGGAACGACCCAAGACGTAGGAGTTTTTGTTTAATAAAACTAATCGGCCACGTATGGCGAGGTATCGTAAAACAAACGAAATTCGGCAGTAATCACGTGTTTCAATTGCTGTAGACGATCAAATTTCCTTGTTTTAATCGGCAAGGGTTTTTTGTATAGTTGCTCTGTTGCCTATAGCTCCACTTATTTTTAACTGTTGCCTTTTCTCTAGAATTCTCCAGTCGTCCGAAAATCTTAACTTATATGACTTTTTCCGTCTGTTCCGGTATTGAATTGCACAATAACTATTAACTGTTGGATCACCTGCCTTAAAACCCGGACGGATTGAAGTATAATATTTCAGTTTGGAGAAGTTTTGAAAAAGGTATGATGTAAATATTGGACTTCATATGGTTTAGGTTTTATTCTTGCCAATTTGCAAGCGGAAAGGTATAGTGTTTTTACTTGAAATTGAAAATCTACCTACGAAGGGTGTTTATTGCGGTCCATTGTGCGAACGGAATTTTATGACGGGTAACGGGAAGAGAACAGAGTCCAGAGCCTTTTCGCAGCACGCCATACAATGGAGAACCCTTGACCGTAATAAACCCCTAATTGCAGGTACTTTTTCAATTTCAAGTGAAAACACTGCCCTGCCGGAGAAAAGATTTCCACATTTCTTATTTTACGTTCAATTGTGGAGTGCATGCTGTCGCACTACATTTGGGTGTGCCCCGAAACTAAATATTTTTCGGTGATAATGTTTTTTTTAATTTGACAGATGTAACAACGCATTCAATAGGATCGAATTCCTATTTTGGTAGGTACAGCCATCACTGTATTTTCGAATTGATGATTTCGTCCCCAATATTAATATCCATTTTCTCGTGAATAAAATGGTACAATATTGAAGCAAATTCATTAGCGGTGACACCACCTTCTGCCTCGTGCCACATATAACAGAAACCATCTTTGGTTTTACAGTCAAATAGTGTGAAATTATGTACGACCAACTTTTTCTTGTAATATATGGCCGAAGTATTCAACATCGCACAAAGCAATGTAGATTGGAGATCCATCATGGAAATATGTTTCAATTTATCTTTATCTTCTTTTTCCCTCCGAGCTTCATTTTTTCTGGTAACATGTTAATTGTATTTATCCTCTGAAGTATTGCCTGCTTTGAAGCTAATACAAAGATCACACTGATCCTTTTTTGGACTGAAAAGACTCAAATTGTTGTCACGGAACGCATCATGAAAAGTTTTGATAGACAATGGTGCAATATTCTTTGTACGACAACTTTGCAAATATTCTTGAAATAAGGACTTCTTGGACGTCCAGATCGGCTCCAAACATAGCTTGGCCGAGGACGCCCTACAATAGTGAGACTCCATATTTGGCAGTTGGTTAAAAAAATCTATCAGACAACTTTTCTCTTTCTCCAATCTAACCTTTGTTCTTTCACTTTCTTTATTGTCAACAGAAGATTCCGGTTGTTTAGTAGAAGTTATCCAATTCTGTAAACTCCAACTACCAATGCAGAGAGTATTAATAAACATCGCCTTACATACTCTAACACGAATTCCATTTTTCTTCAAGTGGCAAATGAAAGTATGTGATCTACGTGATACTTCATTCACCTGATTTTTCTTATCTTTGGGAGGGACAATGTCTACAAGGCTTGCAACATAAACTTTTCTCTGTGGCCAATTCATCTGACGCAAAAAAATATTGAAAATATTCTGTCGGTTTTTTTCAGTAAACATTCCACATTTAATGTTTGTATCTCGCGCACTCTGTTTGCAATTACATCTACCTTTCATTTTACGAGCTGCTCTGTCTTTGTTTGCGATCCATTTTCCGCTTTCATGTTTAGTTAGTCTTTTAAAATCATAACCTTTTTCTCTAACTGATTTTTTTTCCTAGTCCAGGAGTTGATCTTAGGCTTGCGGTTCCTTCCCCTCTTCTAACTTTCTTTGTCATCTAAGTTTTCGCTACATCTAGATTTCCTTCTTCTTCATTAATATCTTCATTCGCTTCTCCGTTCATATCAACTTCATTTTCAAATTCTTCTGGATCACTTGACTTAGTTACCTGGTTCATAGAGTTCATAACCTTTATTTATATCTTCTTCACACATTTCTTCCTCATTCCTTTCTTTAGCTTCTGTACGATTGACATCAACAGCAGGATTAAAAATTAAATAATATCCAGTCTCACTTCGATTTGACTTATTATTACCCACTAGTTCTTGTGAAATGTCATCAACAAGCTCAGTAGACATGATGTGTGTTGATATGTTGGTAGTATCATCAACCAAGCTGCTCCCTACGCTGTCATGTGAAAGTACATGAGCGTCTATTTCCATTTCTTTTTCTAATTCAGTTGTAACTTCTTTGTAGCTCTCTTCAGGAACACGATCCTCTTGGAATTCTGCATGGTTTTCCAAGTTCTCATTTGTAGCCAGGGAAACAATATACTGTCCTCTAGAGGTAATGTTAACCTTTAACAATGTAATAATATGTAGAAGGCAGACTGACTGATATCTAACTAATTGATTTTTTTTTTTAATAATCTTCATTAATTTATAATAATTGAATGCGATTATTAAAAACTCCTAACTCTTATATGGCTACAAAAATTAACAAAACCTTTTATATCAAAACCTTCTAAGTCGATTGAATAGAATTGGCCATAAAATAAAAACACAATTTAATGGTCGGTGTAAATTCTTTATACATAACATAACAATACCCTTATTCTTACCTTATTTTTAATACATTTGTCTATTTTCGTCAAATATTTTTCACACAAATCGAAAGAAAAAAGAAGCACAACACACTTTAGTGAGGTTATACCAGACATAGGAGGTTTTGATTGCAAAAAGCAATTGAAGCGACATAGAAGGTTTCTATAAATGCCGCTAGAGGTGGATACGATCGTGCCGGATTTTGGAGGTTTTGCAAGGTTGTGTGTCTGTATTTCAGGATCATGAATGATTCAAAAACCGCAAAGTCTCAAAATACAGACTTAGAAAGTTTCGATAGTAAGCCGACGAAATGCGAGTGGTCGTTTTTCGTATTTGAAGCAGTGACCTTCCGCTCAGCAGTCGCAAACACTTCCCTTGGAATAAGTAAAGCACATTTTCATAAGAAAGTCTTGCACAGGCCACGTCAGATGCATTTAATAATATTATTCCTCGATCAAAATCTGGCATATCGCGTTTAAATTGAAACCTTCGTTCGCCGCGCTATTCAAATTGATTCTACCTAATCGAACCTACTTATCCATTGTTGCAATAGTTATCCCTTGTACACTTTATGGATTACCAAGGGAAACAAATAAAATGATTATCTTCGATTGTCAGAAATAAATCAATCGCACTGCTGCTGTTACTATGCGGCCCACGTACAGCAGAACATTCGCGTTGACCACTCCACACGCACAAAAAAAAACTCGGTAATTCGTTAAATCGCCTCCTCGTGAAATTACAGGCCAACGAACCTCATCATAAAGGATTTAGATTCTCAACTTGTATGAGGGAATTGATGCAAATTGCCCAGTGCCATTTGATTTTCAATGGATTAATTAACAAACGTCTCAACACTCTTTACGCCAATACGTCTCGACCGTTGACTTGTAGTCCCAATTAATATAGGTATCTAGAAGTAACAAAGCTCATCACAGTTCGCACATAGGTCGACGATAGCTCTAAAGAAGTAGAACAAACAATCTTTTATATATTTAGGATTTACCTTAGTGTGGAGTTCAAGAATATCTAACGAATATCTCGTATATCCAACTAGTTAGAAATCTCCTTTGTGGAGTGGTAAAACTTGAGAGAAGGAATTTGATACACCTTTTATATATATATAAAAAAATACAATTGTATCCTTTATAAATAACATTACGTAATTATGTCACGTGATTAATTCAAGGAGATCACCTTTGGGATTTCGTTTATTGGAAGAGATACGAAGTTCTTTAAATTAGAACAAAGTTACATATTCATGTGTAACGATCCGGATTCGCTGGCACTCATTGTAGGCAAACCTTTCACAATAGCTGCGCTCTCCAAGCGCGATTATTATCTGTTTTAGGGGGCTGGACGCATGTAATTTGGTCAAAAAGTATTCAGTTATGGTTTAGGTCTACCCCATGGCACAAAGTATGTATGTCGTTGTATGTTAAGTTATGTATCAGATTATACCTCACAAATTCGTTGCGACTATAAATCGCTATCGTGGGATACGAAAAGCGGATTAGCCACTCGCGCCTTCAGCTCTTCTCTTCCGCTGTCACCGTCCTACTGTCTTTTGTGTTTAACGCCCGAATCCAGAGTGTCTTGTTTTCATTGTAGAGTGGATTGATGCATTGGTGTGTGCTTAATTGCACTTATCTCTTGGGCCGCTTAGTTGGGCCCTTGTGACTATTTTCCCTGCCTGCAGTACCGACAACTTAATGTTTTGTAATAATATATACTAATAATAAATTTTATATGCTCCTGGATGTACGATCGAATAAATACCTGTAGCATATTTTATATTATTTTACAATTATTATTAATTGCAGTAGCAATTATTCAATCTTATTTATAAAATACGTGTCAAAATCTACAAAAGTAAATTCGGTTCGAAGCATTTGTACAGTTTAAACAGAATAAAATAACGTACGAAATATTAAAAAATGCTCATATGTATCAATCGATCAATGTTTATAAATAAACTACATACATTATTTGGATATATATTTGTCAACGAGCACACAATGTGTGGCCATACAATAAAAAAATACTATAATTTTACATATACCTTGTAAATTCCCAAAACGATGTATTGCAATCAAAGAGGCTGGAAGTTTGTTTACAGTACAAGACATTTTGCATTTATAAAAATTTGAAGAAAAAAAACGACATAAAATGATAATTTGAACCAAAATAATTGATCTGGGGTTAGTTTAAATTTCGTAAATACGTGAAATTTGTGAAATACCAAAGTCCAAATTTGAAAACATGTAATAATTTAGGTTAAACTGCACTGTATGTAAACTGAACTCTCTTACATGATAAATCCATTTATCTATTAACTTTGTATCAACATTGAACTTTGATTCTTTGATACCTTGATACTTTCAAGGGACATTCCTTAAAAATTTCCAAAACGATGTATTGCAATCAAAGAGGCTGGAAGTTTATTTACAGTACAAGACTTTGACATTTATAAAAATTTGAAAAAAAAAACAATAAATGATAATTTGACTCAAAATAATTGCTCTGGGTTTCGTTTAAATTTCGTAAACACGTGAAATTTGTGAAATACCAAAGTCCAAATTTGAAAACATGGAATAATTTAGGCTAAACTGCACTGTGTGTGAACAGAGCTCTCATACATGATACATCTATTTATCTATTAACTTTGTGTCAGCATTGTACTTTGATTCTTTGATACCTTGATACTTTCAAGGGACATTCCTTAAACATTTCCAAAATGAAGTACTGCAAACAAAGAAGCTGGAAGTTTGTCTACAGTACAAGATTCTGGGTTTCAAGTTTAAACTTTATTAGTATGTGAAGTTTGTGATTTCCAATTCCAAAGTCCTAATTTTGAAACAAGAAATCATTTTGGTTAAATCGAACACGAACATTCAATTCGATTTTCATGTTTTCATGCGGATTTAATAGATCCTTGAATTCCACGAAAATCATAAATTTAATCCATATTTAAAGAAATCTGTGAATTTGAGTATCAAAATTTTTAAAGTTTGTGCTATGTAATACAGTAAAACTCGATAAATGCCTGATTCTATTTGTCAAAAAAGTTACTTTAACGAGTATTGCTATTATCGAATTGATTATAAAATTTAAATGCAAAGTAGGATTTACTGATGCTAATACATGTAGAAAGTAAGGCCAAACGTACTATATATTTTTTATTAGGTAAATTTGAATTTAAACATAAGGTAGAACACAAACAAGAAGCAAATACAATTGAGTTCGTTCTGATGTGCCAATGTTATTTGCAATTTCCCCAATAGATATTCTTGGATGTACAACTAGTTAAGGTTAGATCTGTCAAATGTCATAAGTTGCAGTTACGGAAAAATGAATCAAAAATTGTGACTCTTATAGAGAGTTGCTAATAGAGAATGTTGCATTTATCGAATTTTTACTGTGTCTCTCTTACATGATAAATCTATATGTCTATTAATTTTGTATCAATATTTATACTTTGACTCTTAATACTTTGAAGGGATAAATATACTTTCAAAATTTATAAAACGATGTGTAAACAAAAATGCTGGAAGTTTGTCTACAGTACCAGACATTTAAAATTTAAGATAATCTGATAGAAAAATGTTTTTTTATACTTCCATTCAAATTTGGATGAATCTATTCAATTGATTTGTTATATGTGCTTGTTATATGGAATTCTTCACTTTGTGATAAAAAATTGTTCAACTTTGGATTAATACATTCTATGGATTTGTTATTTGAGCTTGTTATATGGAATTCTTCATTTTGGATAAAAATTTGTCCAACTCTGGATCAATATATTCAATGGATTTGTTATTTGAGCTTGTTATATGGAATTCTTCATTTTGTGATAAAAATATGAACTATACCAATAAGTTTATTTTAATATATTTTTTTTAATATATCTCCTTAAGATTCCTGGAGCCAATTTTTTATTGCAATTCCTTACGTCAATAATTTATTTATTTATTTAGTGTTTTTCATAATTACTGCAGGCTGCAATTAGACTGAATTGCAAGTGGTGAATTTCCAGTGGCTTGTTATATGGAATTCTTTATTTTGTGATAAAAATATGAACTATACCAATAAGTTTATTTTAACATATTTTTTTAAATATATCTCCTAATAATTTTCCTGGCGCCATTTTTTGTTGCAATTCCTTACGTCAATAATTTATTTATTTATTTAGTGTTTGGCATAATTACTGCAGACTGCAATTAGACTGAATAGCCATCGATGGTCCGTTAGTAAGGTATTGCATCGTATGAGATGCATTTCCTCAGTCACAATCAAAATGGTTGCATTTCTTATTTGTATCATTCCATTGAATTTATTCATATCTTACAGAACGTCTGTTAGTCCGGAGATCACAAGGTTATCCTGCCAGTAGGTATGCGTTAGTTTATTTTGCGTTATCCAGGGTGCACCTCAAGGAGTCGAACTATGAGATGCATTTCCTCAGTCACAATCAAAATGGTTGCATTTCTTATTTGTATCATTCCATTGAATTTATTCATATCTTACAGAACGTCTGTTAGTCCGGAGATCACAAGGTTATCCTGCCAGTAGGTATGCGTTAGTTTATTTTGCGTTATCCAGGGTGCACCTCAAGGAGTCGAACTAACTTTACATCCCAACATCAGTAATAATAAAGATTATGGATTTATGAATTTCGTTAAAATTAAAATCGAAATAAAATTTTTAAATAGAAACAATTTTTAAATTAATTGAACATTGGCATTTCTTGGAATATTCTTCTTCAATGGCATAAGAAATTTTAGTATTCGCAGCAAGTTTCATATAAAAATGGTATTTTGTCTCAAATGTCGAATATTATGTATAATGGAAACGTGAAATTTCTGAAAATGAACAGCAAATTCCAAATTTGAACCTACTAATCAATTTTGGTTTAAATTAGCTGAAATCTTATACAATGCCGAATTTATTTTTATCCCCTCTATCTTCATATAATTTAAAATTGACTTTTCTTGGAATATCTTTCTTAAATGGTCAAACCAATTTTAATATTTGCAGCAAGTTTCATATGAAAAAGGTGTTTTGTCCCAAATTTCCATTATTATTATTTTTATTATTAATGGAAACTTTAAATTTCTGAAAATTAGCCGCAAAGTACAAACTTGAAACTACAAATCAATTTTGGTTTAAATTATCTGAAATCTTATATAATGCCAACTTTAGTTGTATCCTCTCTATCTTCAATTAATTTAAAAGTAACATTTCTTGGAATATCTTTTTTAAATGGTTAAACCAATTTTAATATTTGCAGAAAATTTCATATAAAAATTGTATTTTGTCTCAAATTATTATGATTAATGGAAACGTGAACCGCATCGCCTAAATTTGAAACCCCGAATCAATTTTGGTTTACATTATCTGAAAGATTTCCACGGCAAATTTATTTTTATTTTTTTAAACAGCCGTAGCCTTAAACAAAATAATACAATGTTTTCAATATTGTAATATTGCAATACAATGTAATAAGTATTACACTTTTTTTAATTTAAACCAAAATTTGTATTACTTCATTAAATTTCTTCTAATGACATTTTGCTTAAAATTTCGAAAATTAGTATTTTGAATAGTATACTTATTGTTACTATGTTGTGTATGATGTGAAATTCGTTTATTATGTTGTGTATGAAGGTTCTGATGTGAAGTTCGTGAATATTTAAAAGAGGAATCCAAATTTGATGTCAATAATCAGTTTTAATATATTTTAAATTGGCATTGCATTGTATTGTAATCATTAAATATTATGGCAGATTTTATTGTTTTTATTTGATTTTACAACAAATAGAATTTGTGTTTCAAATTGTTGTTACTAATTACAAAGGATTAGGTTTAAATGTAATTGTATGTAAGTTAATTGAATGTAATCCTTGAGTGAAATATACCAATGTTTTTTGTAATATGTATTGCATCAATAATAATTATTCTGCCGACGATGCCCTAGAGGTGGTTAGCACACTTGCCTCTCTTGCCAAGGGTTGTAGGATCGAATCCTGTGAGCCTGAGAATTACAATTCTCTTACATCAGTGCCCTTCCTTTGGAATGCAACTACAGCAGGCAATCCCGAGTACTGCTAAATTGTGCGTGTACATTAAAAAATAATGGGAAATCCATAAATGTAAAATTTCCAAGTGTAGTGCACCCATCGTTAGTAGTCGACGGTAATTAGTTATAACAGCAGAAATAGGCCCTTATGAAATAAACAAATACAAAATAATGATTATGTATTCATGAAAAGAAAAAATATTTTAAAGCGAAATCAAATTTCAAATTCATTAAAAAGATGAAAATTAGCATGACTTAATCAGGGTTGGAATAAATCATGATTCTTTTAGATTTACCAAAAATCAATGATTTTTTTATATATCAGTTTTTACCAGGGTAAATGTGATTTAAATCAATTATTTACATCACGATATACCGAGTGATTCAAGTTTATTGTCCAGGCGAATTAAACCTATTTACGGTTGTGCAAAAATTATAAAATTATAGAATTAGATACATACGATATTAATCTACCAATTGGCGGTTAACACGGGGGTTAAACACGGCTATAAATTAAAAAAAAAATGTTTAGCACAATGTTCACTTTTTGTTTTTTTATATGAAATATTTATATAAAAATAAAATGATCTGTTTTTAATTCACAGGACCCAATTATGAAATCGGCATTTAAAAATTTGTTGACAGATATTTATGATAACAATGGCCTTTACAGATGCAGAGGTATAATTTATGACTTGAACCCTCGATTCGTAAAGAGGCGAGATTAAAGGCTAGCTAGTAAAAATAGGGAGCTCCGGGGATTCGTGGCAATAGTTTGTCCTTTTGTGAAAAATAATTTACACAACTTAAATCACTTACAAATTTACAATCAACTTACTATAAATCATTTTATTCAACTCTGACATTTTAAACTGACGTTATGTACCTCTTAGCAAATATCATAAGCAGTTGTTTATCTGCATGTGAAATAAAATTTTCTAGATTCCTCTAGTTAAATGCTAGTTATCACTAGTTAAAACTTTTAATTCACTCAAAATCAAAAACATACAACATCCACAACACCGTAGAATTCGTAATAGGAAATGCTATCGAATACAGGGTGTACTTTTTATACGGGCTATATAAAAAAATTAAGTTGATAATGGTTTCTTCGAGACGAAACATTGTACTGAAAATTTGTAAACCCTGTCTTGTAGAGCTGGAAATGTGGCAATAAGAAAGTGCCGTTTGTTTATTTATACCTTTTCAAATAACTTCAGAAAAAAATAAAAACAAAATCGCAAGATCTCGGACTTTGTCAAATATCTCCGGAAGTAAGCGGGAATTTTTAGTTTTCTCAACAGAATATTATTGACAGAATAATAACTGCGCAACTTTTTTTGTAATTTAACCACCTTTGTAACTTTTACGGTTTCCGAGATCCCCATGCTGTTGATCCTTATCTTGGACACCCTGTATAACATCATATGACTTTTGTTATAGCAGGGTGTACATAAAGTATGGAATAAATTCATTATTTCGGAATTTACAAAATTTTTAGAAAAATCCTAGGGCACGTCGATTTTGTCATCATTTAGTCATTTACCTTAAATAAGAAAACTTTAGAACCTTAATAAATCATTATTCATAACATCAATGTTGAATTTGCAACGCACATGTTATTGAAACGTCGATAACTATACCATCCAAGTTGAAAACATCGAATATCGAAGCGTTTACATCGATGTTGTATTTTAGCCATCCCTAGTGCAAACTACAGCTTAAGAATATATTAGAGGAAAAACATCACCAGTGCTGTCAATATTAAAAAAGAAGCTTTAAAATCGACGGTGAAAAGTAAAAAGCAATTTACCAAGGATTTGATTCAAAGTAAAATTGAAGCTGAAAACTAAAAAGAAACTTACCAAGGATTCATTAAAAGTGATTTTTTTGAATACGTCGTTTGTATGTATTTTTTTTTTGCTATTTCGAGAATGGATGACTTGCAAAACGGTGAGGCCGGATTACATTTATACGAGGGTGGTTTGGAAAGTACGCGCCGCGCCGTTTTGTTATAAATTAAAAAAAACGTAGACACAAAATTTGATTGCGCGCCTCTTAAAAGTTGACGTGTCCTAGGATTTTTCTAAAATATTTGTAATTTCCGAAATAATGAATTTATTCCATATTTTATGTACACCCCAGTATAATGAAAGTTATATGATATTATTCTTAATACTTGTGAGTATTAAAAAAAAACATCACTTTCTACTGTTTTTCAGCATAGTTGTAATTTAAATTCAAGCACTTCACAGCGTTTCACCAATTTGCAAATCCCTCCTGCATAAAACTCAGCCGCCTGGGAATGTAGCCAACCTGTCACGGTATTTTGAATGTTTTTATCGTCGTCGAAGTGCTAGGCTCTAAGCCATTTCTCCATGTTAGCAGATGGATATCAGATGGAGTCAGAACCTACCACTCCTTGTTCATCATGAATATTAGTTCATTTTTTTAAATCTTTAAAAAACTGGATGCACGACGTACCCTAATAATGTTTGACCAATCGCACAATTCACGATGCATATCTGCTGCTGACCTATTTCCGAGATTTTTTAAATTTTAAGAAATCTTGTAGCGCACCTCGCATTTGGCGGGATTTTATATTGCAGCACTCACTTCGTAAGGTTATTATGAGCAAATGCGCGGATGTACAATGCTCCCGCTAGCACAGCTGGAAACTTAAGAGTCAGAGATTGCACCGATATATACTCTAATTTTTCGAAACAGGCGTTCACGTCATCAAAATAATAATCATAATAATGATGACACAATTTTACAAGGTTGTCAGCTGTCCTGGGTATTTAAAATGGCTGCAATCAGCTGTTGCGCCCGTGCAATCTTGGGCGACAGTGCGCGGTTCGTATCAAATTCGTCGACTTCTCTGCCGTTTTTCGTACAGATATCAATCTTGTGGTTATGGTTTAACCTCTACAATGGCAAAATATGCATTGTAATCATCGATCAAATGTAACAAGTTAAACGTCAAATAAGTTTGGTTATACACACATGTATGAGCATTTGTTAGTGAAAAAGATTTGGCATCGTCGCCGAAAAAATATCACGGCAGCCAACATAGCATGATTTATTACATGATTGGCAGGCAAAAATTTTGTCCTCGGTTAATACACCGATTAGCTATTTATAACAACCGGTGATCAGTGTTATGTAACAAATGATCCGCAGATTAATTTAGATTCTTAAACTATTGTTATGCATATTCTAGAGAACAATCACGTTGGTACGAAAAAACCTCATCACACAGCTGTTCGATGACGTGAACGCCAGTTTAGAAAAATTAGAGTATAGTAATGACGCCTCCCGGCTCACTACAACTAGCGCTGCTCAACGGCGTTTAGTTTCCGAACCGCCCTCCTATTATTAGGCCAAAACTTTCGGCATGGCAATTTCGCTTCAGAACCTGCCGCACCGCTTTGCAAGGACCAACGCATTGCCAATTATGGCGGTAACATTCGCCTTTTTATTTTTCCTAGGAACATATAAAGTTTTTATTGGCAATGAAAGTACCTATTTTTTTTAATGTAATGATACTATAACAATTCACATAACACTGTCGGTTTTTACACCTCGAAATATATTTTCGTAAATTCTCTTTGGTGTGTTTGGGGCAATCCCCAGTTGCTGGTTGGATTGGTAGCCGTAAAAATTCAACTCGTCGGAATCGCACATGCGTTATTAACTTTACGAGACAGTAGGTCATGCATTAGTAGCGACATGCAAATGCTCGCTCCCATGATTTTTTAATTCCCGCATTGCCTTTGTGTCATTGTATTGAGATTTCGAGCAGCTCAGGCGGCTCCGCGCCGTATAAATTTATAAGCGCCCCAGTTCTATTTTGTTGGTCTTTTGTGCTCGTCACCGTCGTTCTATTCTCGGAAAATATGCGCAAACGGGAATTTTCCGAGGCGCCCTCCGCGATCCATATAGCGGCGGGGCTTCCCCGAAAGGCGAGACCCACGGGGGATGAATCAAAGGGTGAACGCGCGTTGGCTATTAATAGCGTCGGCGAGACCTCGTGCAGCGCCGCCTTTCTAATGCCCGGTAAAAGTATTATGTCCGTATGTGGAGAAAGTCGTAATTATCTTATATTTGCGTTATATAATGGAACAGATAATTCCTGCGGTAATTGCGCTGTAATGATGCCAAGGCGTGAGTGCGCTAGCATGACCAAACTGACGAAAGAAGGAGCCTGTGGCACCCTCTAGCTGTTGAACCGCAATATTAAACAACATGAATGAATATAAGCTCGCGAATAGGTACAGGGAAGAAATCCTATCGCCTAATAACTTTCATAATCTAATTTTCAATATATTCTAAAATTATACGCCGTTTTTACATTTTTACAAAGTTTGCAATTTTTATTTACATATTTATTTTTTCGTCCAAAATAAAGAAGGCCCTGGTGATAAACAAGGGCACGACATCAGATATGGTGGTAGTGGAGATCGAAACATGAGAAAATAAAGAGGAGATCATGAAAGCAAAGAGCAATACGCTGAGCAGGACCAAAATATACATTGACCATGACCTGACACCTACAGAAAGAGAAATACAGAGAGAGATTAGAAGCATTGCAAGAGAAGAGAGGACGAAAGGGAAGAGTTGGATACCAAAAACTGTATATAAACGATAAAACATATAAATGGAACCAACGCAAAGAGGGATTAGAGGTCACCAAGATTCAGAATAGGACAAAAAGCTAATGAAGAAGACGAAGGCCCATACGAAGACAACAGCCAAGAAACAGGACACATAGACAAGGAACAAAAAAAGGGAATTTCGAGAAAAAAGATAGATAAAATTAGGTACATGGAATATAAGAGGAATAAGAGGGAAATAAGAGGAACTCACAAAGGAAATGGAAAAGGCAAACCTGTAGATACTCGCGATAAGTGAAACAAAAAAGAAAGGACAAGGTACGATTGTATACGAGGGAAGATATGTACTATATCATAGCGGAGTGAGTAAAACCGAAAACGCAAGTGCAGGAGTGGAAATATTACTGACGGAAGAAAAAGCAAAAGAAGTTAAAGAATGGAAATACATAACAGAGAGAATCATGGTGATAGAACTTGAAAATAAACAGGAAGGGAGAATGGGGACAGTAATAGTGTACGGCCCGAATGAAGACGACAGCAAATAATGTAAGAACAAATTTTGGGAAGAATTGCAGCAAACCGTAGAGGAAACTAGAGGACAGACAATAGTAGTAGGAGATTTTAACAGTAGGGTGGGTAATCAAACGGAAGAGTATGAGCAGATAATAGGAAAGCACGGAGAAAAAGCAAAAACCAGCAATCTGAAAAGAATGCTAGACTTCTGTCTAATAAACAACATGGTGATTGTAAATACCAGATTTAGACACAAAGAAATCCACTAATACACGAGAGAGATGAGAAGCAGAAAAAAAAGTCAATAATGGATTATATACTGGTGAAAAACGAGAGCAGCAAAAAGGTTATATACGCAAGAGTGAGAAGAGGAACGGAAATAGGAAGCGACCACTATCTACTGTCCATGACAATAACGGAAACACGAAAGGATAGGGCAATACAAAGTAAAGAGGTGAAAAATAAAGGGAAAATAATTGTCAAAACTCACGAGCTAAAAAAGCAGGAGGTACGGAAATATTAGTAGAAAGGGGATTCAAAGATCAGACTGACAAGCAAGAAACTGAGGTTGAATTAATATGGGCAAAGTTCAAAAAAACGATAAGAACAGCAGCGAAAGTAGCGTGCGGGACAACATATGTAGCAGCAGGGAAGAAGCAAACAAAGTGGTGGAACAAGAAGGCAAAGGAGGAAGTAACAAGGAAGAAAATGATATGGAAACAGTACCTGCAGAGAGGAACAGAAAATGACTACGAGAGATACAAGAAACAGAGAACAGAGTGCCAAAGCAAAAGCCTGGGAGGTGTTTGGAGAGAAGATGGAAGAAGATAGCAGAGGGAACCAGAAACTTTTCTTTAAATTATTAAAAAATCTCAAAACAGAGAAAATAAAAACAGATAAAACAATTAAAGAGTAAAAAAGTAGTAGTGCTGACAGAAGAAGAGGAAGTCATGAACAGATGGAAAGAGCACTTCAATGAGCTGCTTGAAGGAGAGGATGGAAAGACGGAAGAATGCAAACAAGGAAACGAAAAAGAAGAGGGATGTAAAAGCCAGTCAGGAGAAATAAAGGAGGAAACAATAACAGAGGCAGAATTAATAAAAGCATAGGCAGTATAAAGCTGGGAAAGGCAGCAGGCCAAGCTGGTATTACACCCGAGGAAATAAAATATATTAAAAGCTTTTCTTATCAAAGTACTTTTTACAAAAATTTGGAACATTGTATTATTATGTAAACAGTAAACAGACACAGGCACAAACTAAAAGTTTAGTGTAAAAACTGTCACGTCAAGTCATGTTTTGGCGATGCACTACCGGTTTATCAGTATCGCACAGCTGATTGATAATAATAATAGTTCAGTGTTAGCAACATTAGAAGAAGACAAGACAAAGAGAAATAACTTTTAATAAAATGATCAGGTTTTTACTATAAAAGTCGTCAACAATAGCTATTTATGGTATAAGTGAATAAAGTCGAATTTTATCCACGAAAAAACAGTTTAGCGCAAGAGGCGAACGCGAGTGCGATAATGTTTTCGAGTGGATACAATTGCTTTATTCACGTGTATCATACAATATTTATTCCAATTCGTTAGAATTGAAGAATTTGCGTGAAGTGTCGCATTGTCAGGTGACAACGAAAATTTCAAGGACAGTGCGAATTTACTTTTTTTTTACTTTACTCACGTTGTCAATGGTTATAGTGAATAAAGTGAAAATGTAAACATTTTATTCACCCATTCGATTAAAGTGTAGTTTTAACGATGAGATTCAATATACATAATGAGCATTTTAATAATGCGAATTGGAAAAAAATATGTTTTCTCACCTGAGTTTAGAATGTGTTTTTGGGATTAAGTCTTAAATCAAACGTGTTAAAGGGGATAAGGTAAATAACGGCCTGGACATAACGCCTTCAGCACAGCTATATCGGGTGATTCAAGTTTTATTACCATGGGTTTTTTAGGCATTTGGAATTGCCCAAAAAATATGAAAATTTTGATTTATGTAGGTCTGATACTAATCTACGGAAAGGTAGTTTGAGTTTTTCGATATAATTATATAGATGGTTATAAAATTTTAAAAAAAACTCTTTTCGGGCAAAATTCTCTATCGTTATTTTTGCCCTATACTGTTTTATTTTATTCATAGAACCCATTTATGAAGTCAAAAATTAACGAAAATGATTAGATTTCAAATTAAAGCATTTTTTTACATTACTGACCTACTTTCCTCGGTATGATTTCTGATTTTGTAAGTGAAGAGCCCTACAAAGCATTGACCGCCGGTGCGGTTGGAACGTTTTATGACTTTTTATGATTGCGCCAGTCGCCCGTGGGTTGAGCGGGCCTTGCAGGACCGATTGGGTACGGCCCTATCATAAACCCCATAAAATCCATTATAGGGACTATTATGGTAGCACCCGTCATATTTTACTATTTAGTAATAAATCTTACTGTTGCAATATCAAATTTTATTTAATTCTATAGTTGGTGCATTTTTTTTTGACTTGGATTACACTGGAATGTTTGGAATAGCATTAAAGTATGTTCTGACAAAAAATATTTAAATAAAATTACGAATTCTTTGTGAAATAACGTATAAACTACCGGATGGTTAAAATTAATTTTTTTGTCGTCAGATTGGGCTTCATCAATATCTAAACATGTGAACTTATTTTGGATATTTTATTTCAATTAGAAGTCGCCATTTTTGGCCTGGTAATAAAACTTGAATTACCCGGTATAGAGCAGTGCTAAAAGAGTGATAAAAGTCATCAAGATACATTTTAATGAGGGGAATGACCCTTTTTCACAATCAACATTGACGAATTCCCAACCTGCCTCATAATTCACAAGCAAGTTTAAAAATATTGAGTTACATTGGACTTACCTCCTTTAGCACAATTATAGAGAAAGCCTCTGTTTATGAATCGGTGATAAACGTATTTTTACAAACATTTGACTTAACCCCTTTTGCCCACTCGCCCACGATTTATGAACAGTGTTATGAACAATGAACAAATAAAAAAACAATTCCAGACGCGTACATTTTAAAAATAGCACTTTTTTAAATCAAATTTATTTATATTACTATTTATGCTTAACTGTTATAATATTTTCATTTAGTCCTGAATGTTAATCATCTAATATATCCATTATATCGAATCAATAAATACATTATGCACTTTATTGTGTGATCGAATTAAAGAATGATTACACTATATCGAACACCATGACTGTTTACGTATAACACTGGATACTGATTAGAGAAAATTTACGTGCACGACATGCGTAAGGTAGCCTATTTTTTGTGAAATTGTATTTTATTATGAGTTTAAATGGGTATTGCCCAACTATTTTTATGATTTTAACGTTTCATCTTCTAATTTGAACTGCAGATTCATATTCCATTATGCAATTATATTATATCGAATACTTTCTTTCTTTACGTTTATATCCGGATACTGATTAGAGCAAATTTACGTGCACGAACAGGCGTAAGGTATGAGCCTAGTGAAATTGTAGTTTATTTTGAGTTTAAATGGGTATTACCCAACTACATTTATGACTTCAACGTTTTATCTTCTAAATTGAAGTGCAGATTCATATTCCATTATGCAATACTTGTTTAATGTTAAAAATAAACTAATCTCTAGACTACCTAATAATTTTTTGCATGAATTCACAAACATCAAAGTTTAAATTATGTCCAACCATATTACATGCAGCTATTTTTGTTTTGTGTCTTGCATAATGAAATTGATGTTTAGTATCCACTAAAATGGAATGGTTTTCATGTACTTCAGCTTCAGTCATTGTTTCATTCCACGGCTAATTTGTGATATTTCTATGCGAATGCTTGAAACACATCATGATCATCATCTTTAATCCTCTTTTACCATACAGGTGTAGAGGTTTGTTACATTTAATTACTCTTTTCAGCAAAAATTCGCCATTCTCTTCTCATTTTTGTCAGGTCCTTAGCTTCCTTCCAACTTATTCCCTTCTTCTTAAGTATTTCAGCAACTCTATTGTCCCAGGATACTCGTGGTCTTCCTCTAATATTTTTACCGCATTTCTTAGCCTTCCAAATTCTTTTTAACCTGTCTACTTTCGTCCATTCTGCAAAGATGACCCATCCACTTAAGCTTTTTTCTTCTATTTTGTCTTTGATTGACTTGGCCTGTCATGCTTGAAACGCAACCTTTCTTTAAACTCGTCCAAATTGAACACACAAATTCTTTGATGAAATCGCAGAAACCGACAGGCGATGGATCGTGTACGTGCGTGCTCGGACGATACGTGCACTGAATCCACCCTGTACGCAACTGATTATTTTTGCGCGCATAGTGTCGTGCGCGCAAACTTGCTCTAATCAGTATCCAGCTTAAGGACCTTTCATTTTTTCGGATTAAAAATCCTTTTATTTGTCGAACCAGAACCATGTACTTTTAGTCTAGTCAGAAAAAGTTTATTATTTTTTAGTGCTTTCTTCCAGCCATTAAAATTGTACATTTTTTGTGGTTCATTGTCAAAAAGTTTGGCATCTTGTGATTTCGTGCCATCTGCTTGTAAGTCCATGACAACCTTTGTGAAGACACGCATATGTGCTGCGTAAGCGATTTCGGAAACGGCAATCGCCCGCAATTACACATTCACCTGCATACCGGACAGCCCATCACTTGCATAATCCCAAGCACGGAAAGTCGTGCACTTCGCGTCCAGCACGCGATAATTGCCGTTCGCTTTTTTCGTGTTTTCGCTATTTGCGTGTCTGCGAAAGCTCGGTGGGATGTCCAAGGACACTGCATCCGCAGACTGCCAAAAAAATTGCCAGTCGAACATAATTTAATTCGCGATCATAAGCATAGAATGGCGCATGCTAATGGATGTGTAAATTTGGACAAAGTAGTTTTAACAATGTGTTTAGGAGCTGGGAAAATGTTGCGGAATGTTAAAGGACGTAGGTCAACCAAATAATTGATAATAGAACGATAAGAGTAGTTGTTGGTAAAGTTAATTCATATTTACTTGTGGTCTGGAATAACAATGATAACAATTACAATATCAGATTTTCTTTGATTCCAAATAACATCATTAAAGCCAATATCATTAAAAATGTATTAGTTTATTAATTAATAAATAATTTGTGCTATGAATTGCACAATTAAGTTGTCTTAACTTTAGCAAAACTTTGATGAAGTTTGCTAATTCACCACCAGAATCTCAATTATTTAAAATGAATGCCGAAAATATGATCCGTTTCGATCTTCACAGCGAGCGTGACGAGAGAACATTTTGCATGCATTATGATCAAAACAATATATAAAAGTTAAAATTGCAAATTGTTTTTCTCAAAATTTAAATTATCACCACGCTTACTATTCATATTTGGTAATTTTGTAATAAAACTATTATGTATGTAATTATCTGATTATTTCCCAAACCTTGGTGGAAAAAATAAATGGAAATCATGTGAGTAATTAATGGTCATACAAATATTGTATTATCATATCTGGGCCTACAGATACTGATAGTAAGTTAATATTAATCACAGCCCAAACTGATAGCACATAAATTAGGCAAGATACTAAGCATTTTTTGAAGGTCGTATCATCTACAGCTATCATCGTTATTTTTGTGCCGTATACACCTAATTTTAATGCACATCGTAATTCAAATGGGCATTGAATAATGTGTATGACGCATTCTCAATTTTGAGTTTAGAAA
The DNA here is from genome assembly GCA_951805005.1 of Othius punctulatus. Lineage (NCBI taxonomy): Eukaryota > Metazoa > Arthropoda > Insecta > Coleoptera > Staphylinidae > Othius > Othius punctulatus. The sequence goes on from OX638139.1 coordinate 34,978,113, forward strand.
AAAAAATCTAAAATGTAATGATAGATAGATAGATAGATATATATTTATTTCATAAGACCATTACATAAAATAATAATAAAATGAAAATTGTCAACATTTAATTGTACATAATAGTACACACACATATACATTTACATAGCATTGTTTACATTACAGTTCCATATAATCCGATATGTTCTATGGTTCACAATTGACAAGCAAGTATTGATTGAACATTTTGGTGTATAATGGCAATATGCTTTTGCGATTTCTGCGCCGAGGCGAAAATTGCAGACCTTAGTTCTCAATTTGGTGTCGATGACTGTTTACTTTTAAAATAGTAACGTCGAATAGATAGTCCATTTGGCCAGAAGTTTGGGTCCATCATTTGATCTTTCATGGAGAAAGTGATACCAATACGTACTGATTGGCTAGTATCAGTTTTATTGATTTCTTGAACATCCACCTCTTCCCCGGGGCATTTACCACATATATAGCTTTTTATGTTTTCAATTGTTACCGATGGTTTGATGCGGCCAATGTATAACCATGCCTTGCGACAATTTCCAGCAAACTTTGGATCATTTACGTTCGACGAGCCATATATGGTAGGTGTTCGTCGTTTATGTTTCTGGCTGTTTGATTCTGTACCACCGATCGGATTACTTGTGCCAATCGATTTTGAGACTATTTTATTTGGGTGCAGCTGTGCAATGCTAGTTGCAGGTATCGGTGATTTGGCGATTTTTGACTTCCCAGAAAACTTCGCATCGTTTGTGACAGATGCATAGGACTGGTTGCCAGCCTTATTTAAAACAATTTGCGGCTTCTGTACATCATCATGTGTTGCATTTAAACTGTTTACATTTTTTTCTCTGAGTTGTTTAACCTCAACTTTTAACAAAGCATTTTCGTATTCTATGCGTTGGAACTTCTCTAATAATAAAGAGTAATAATGCAATTACATATTATCGGTACTGTCGCTATGGTTGTTATTTACCTGATATTAGCCACGGCCGTTAAAATTTAACAGCCGTGGACTATATTTTTTAACAAGCGAGGATACATAGCACAGTAAAATGTCTTCGTTAACTTTCCTGCTTTTTCTCCATTCTGAAAATTCTTCGTATATTTTTCCGTATCTATTTTTCGTCTTCGCAGGCAGTTACTCTCGACTCGCTGCAGCCGCTTCATCCAGAATTTCTTGATAATATTCAGGAGGAACACTTTCACCACGTTTACCTGACATTTTGTTCATTTATTTATTTTGGTGTTCACAAGCGTTACTACACAACCATCACAGCATACTTGAAATATGTCATTATGATTTATGAAAACAATTTCAAAACATGTAATCCTTTTTATTTTAGTATCACGAAAACTATAAAACAACATACGGCGGAATGGATATAACAAACTCGGTTAATTATAAAACATCGGCTGCGCCTCGATAATACAATATTTCAACCTCGTCTGTTATGTAACCCATATCGGCCTAATACCGTTATATGTATACTATTACAATAAAAATAAAAATCAATTAATCTTGTTTTTTCATCTTGCATTTTTCTAAAAAAAGTATAACTTTAATAATTTAAGGTCTTTTAATTAATTAAATTCTTTATCAGTGTCATAACTTAATTGACCTTCATATCCTTAGATTTTCATTGGTTTTTATTTTGCTTAAGTTTTCAGGCTCATTACTTGATTGAATCTTGTTTTGTTTGATTTTGACTGTATTAATTTACCCTAATTTCCTTAAGTTTTTTCAGTGTCTTAACTCATTGACGATTTATGACAAAAGTATAATTCAATCGTGCTAATTGTATGCACCAGCTGACACTGTCCAAAGTTTTCCGATTTTGCATTGATCACCATAAAAAAAATTATATGCTCGATTATAGTAGTTGCATCCCACAAGATTATTTAAAGTATCTTAACTCGCTGTGCCACTTATCTTGAAGATGACATAAATTTTAAGCCCTGGTCTAGTCAATTTGCAAACATATGACGGGCATCTCTATAATATTTGTGACACATGACAAAACAAATTGAATGACAATAAGACTGTGATGATCATATTATGTATGCCATTCAGGCAACCCAATTATCACAAAATCATTCAACATGGAATATATTACTGCCGGTTTTAGTTTCCTTTTTTGGCGATTTCCGAATAATGATTTTATTGCTGCCCAGAGCCATTGAATGCGTGACTTTTGAAAGTGGAAATCTCTAATGCCTATAGATGGCCATGCACTTACCCCATAAAAACATTATGGGCAAACTGGAGTCTAAAAAACATCGGTATCTATAGGCATTAGCGTTTAGTCCATATTTTTTTTTTTTTTGAAACAGGAGTTTAAAAACAAAAACGTCTTGAAACTGACTGCATGGCTATTGACATGAGAACCTTAACTCAGCCCATAAAAAAACATTTGAAACTGGACTCCAAGAAACATCGGTATCTATAGGCATTAGCGCGTAGCCCATAAAAAAACATTTGAAATGTGAGTCTAAAAAAAATATTCTTAACTGACTGCATGGCTATTGACATTAGAACCCATGACTATACAAATCGTAGCCTTAACTTACTTTCCTCGCGAGGGTTTTGTTGATGTTGATATATCGAAATTTTAACCCTACAAAGTTCAATTTCTTACCATGCTCCTAAAAGTTTAACAAAAGTATTTAACAAATTGAACAATTTTACTATTGCTTGGAGCAAAACCGAATGCACGATAACCAGAGCCCTATCCGAACACTGAACGTCTTGGTTGGATTATAAAATATGAGCAAAGTTATCTTACAGCGTAGGAGATATTTCTTAATATTGCCAAGCACGACAGACATTATATTGATGGTTTTGGTCTCTAGACCTATTAGTCTGCACAAAAGATGTAAAACCAAATGACATAGTAATTATGAAACCGCTATGAAGTCGACTGAACATGCTTTTGTTCAACAAAATTTTGCGGCCCACCAAAATAGCCTGGTGATCTAAATTTGGTTCACGACCCATAGGTTAAAAAACCCTGCTACATGAAAATGTTTAAATATATTTTTATTGCTTTACCTTGCTCCATTACAGATTAATACGTACAAATACTATACAGGGTGTCTGGAAACTCTCCTACCAAACGAAAATTCCATATACATTTTATGTCGATTTAAACTAAATTACCTTTATCCAAAATGCTACCTAAGGTATCTAGAGCCGTTTGACTGTAAATACGATTTCTTTATTGCCGTCACAAACGTTCCGCTTAAAATACAAAACAACAATTTTCATATACATATGACATAATTTGACATTTGTAAATGTCTGTAAATGTCATTAGTCATTGTACTTTTCAAAGGGCTCTAGATCCCTTAGGAAGAATTTTTGGATGAAGCTAACTTAGTTAAGTCGACATAAAATGACGTCTAGTATGTGGGATTTCCGTTTAGCAGGAGAGTTTCTGGACACCCTGTAAAAAAGTCTGCTGTTAATCTCGGAATATTTTTTATTAATACTGCTGACTTCTTATCATTTTAACATTACTTAACATAAATATGCAAGTATTAACACTATTATAGTCGGTACCATATTAATTTGGGTGCGATTACTACTGAGGTATGTTAGTAGTGGTGTGATAAAATAGTTTATGTCCCTTCGAAAACCAAACGTACGAATTTTGCGTCTTCAGCTCGGTGGACGAAAATTTGGACATAGTCCTTACCTATGTTGTGTGAAATCAATTTTATAATTTTTCATAATAATATTCTTATTCTACTTCTTCTTCAGGCCGTTTTTGCTCACTCCTGGATATAGGGTTTTCCTATTATTTTTTCATTTACTTCAGAGGAGCACCCATGCAAAACCACACATTCACTAAAAACAAGCTTGTGTTTTTTGACTTTAACTCTTCGTAGCTTAGCTATTGCTTGGACGATTGTTCTTTCCTATGGTATGACAAGATATTATTTTGCGCAAATCTGATATCAAATTCGTATCTTATTCAGGAAATCCTACCAGAAACAGCCATAAACATTAGGAACATATTAGGGGCATGTGTGCTTTTTGTGCTTTTGCATGGACGCTCTTCATCTGTTCTGTGTATTTTTTAACCAGTTTTCATCGGTAATTTGTTTCATGTCATCTATGCAATGGAGTGCTTATTTTTGTTTCCTTGTGTCTCCATCAGCGAGTTGCCGGTTTTTACATTAATGGAAGGACCCGACAGTTTAACGAGGGCCGGGGACATATGTTTTGGGAAGCTTCCATGTTCAAGTACCCTTGCTGGTTGCCTAGGGCCTTTCGTGCTTGGAGTGAGAAATACGATTGGCAAATGTTGCTTCCCACAGTTGGTATAAATATGACTCACCTTTAAAAAAAAGTCCAAATCTGATTTCAGTTTCAAAGTACTCCTTGTAACTCCATCTTCCAAAAATAGGCTCCTGAAAATCTTTAAGCGACGGTTTCGAAATAGTTACACATTTTGATCTGTTATTATTATAATTCATTTTATTGATTGATTTATTGATTTAATTGCATTAAATATTTAGTTAGAATTAGAATAACTATTTTACAAATGAATATTAATATAAAAAATTGAACAGATTTGATGAATTTAAAAGAAAATTCCGAATGCGTTTCTGCAATTTTGCAATCTTATATTTTTCCACATTCAAAGTAGAAAAACGTACAAAAGTACTATTCAAAACTACACAACCACTGAACATATGTATTTCAAACAATTATGAGGATAAATTGAACGTAAAACATCGACCTTAGCAAGTAACAAACAGCTGATGTTTGAAATGAACCTCCATGGATGGGTTTTTCTGCATATACTAAATTCCTGCACATTTTCACAAACTTCTGGGAAGTCTTTGTTCATAGCAGTATAAATATTTTTAGCAACACCTAGAAGATACTATCCTTCAGAGAATATATCTTATTTTGGCAATACCCATAATTAGATAAGTGTAATTCTGGAGGTGGAATTTTTTGAAAGGCTACGGGAAAAAACGATCAGAGTCCATTTTGGTCGTTTTCCAGAAAACTGAATTGAAAGTTTCAAGTCTAATAAAGGACCGAAAGGATGAATAAAAAACTAACTGATTGATTATAAATTATATCTACTTTGACAACAGGTGAAATAAAATTTTGAGCAAATCATGAAATACACATAAGTTAAACTATTAAAAAAATATTCTTAATAACAAATCATGGACTATGATGTTTTTTTTTTTTTATAGTTTGTTTTAGATTTTCTATAGGTACATACAAACATATTTTTTTAAATGATTACAAATTATTGATAAAATGATTACCGAGTATTGTCCATTGGGGGATCGTCTATAAATGTTTCTTCTTTATCTTGATCCCTGATCGTTTTTACCCAAAATCCTATTGTACTTCGTCGTTTCTGAAGCCAACGGTGATTCTTTTTCCGTTTTACCGTTTTACTTTTACACATATCGAAACTACTTCTCCCATGCTACAAAATGGCACCATCACCTTGATTTCGATAAAAATGGACTCTGATCGTTCTTCCCCGTAGCCCTTTATTTATAGAATCATTGCATTTTCAGCTTATTATTAGATAATTCGACAGAAAATACAGTTGCCAAATATCTTGAAATCATTTTTGTTTCCACCACAAACTGACCAATCATTATATTTATTGTTAATATTGCTCGATAAAGACCTTAAAATACCTTTATTGAGTAAATGATATTTATCTATATTACACCACGTACACCAAAGATATTGAAATTTCTTAATTTTTTTGTTCCAGCAGCATTGATTCAGTAGCTCTGAATCTTATTGCTATTGAATGCTTATTTTTCCGTTTTATTTAAGCAATAATCCAAAGATTAATTGTATTTTTATAAGCTGATCAGTAAAAATGTTTTTGTATGTATCTCTTTTATTAAGGTTTACAGAAATTGAGAGTCCTATATTTGTATATACAGAAATAATATATTTTTCGATTGCATGCTGCTGTTTTTGTATTAATATTAAAGAGGCAACTTTTTCGAAAGATAATTTTGAAAATAATAAATAATATTAACAAATTTCAACGTTAAGAGGAAAATATAACAATTAGATTAAAATACGCATTTGTTTGAAAATTTTAAATGTTACACTGATTTAAAATATGAATAGCAAGAGTTAGAACTCAAAATTGAGCTTGGACTTTTTGTTTTATATATAAGTCAGGGTTTGGCGATCTGTGTTCCTGGGTTTGAATCTCAGACTTTCGCGCTCAGCCGTCCTCCTCTGATTACAACATTTACGAAGAGATTAATATTTTTACGCGTTTTAATTTTAAATGTTAAAAAACACATTTGACATGAAGATTTTGGCTTCCAGCAGGGATGCTGGAAGCTTGCATTTTGATTAAACCTCATTTTTTTTTTGATTTATTGTTCTTGGATTCTTCGATTTTTTCTCGAATTTTAGATTTGCTTGAATATGCAAAGAGTGAATGTACAGTCACGGACTCTAAGAAGTCACTGTGTGTAAGAGCCAGCGGTTCGCCATCCTTGTCACGTGGAGCACATTAGAGACGAAGTTGCATTCGGAGCTCTTCGGCGTTCAGTGTTGTCTTGTATATTGAACTGGCCAGTCTTATGACTGACCGGCTCTCTGGAATTTATCTGCAGAGGCTCTTGGTCCCTGGGTCCCATTATGTATGCATCTCATAAATAAAAAAAATCTACTCAGGTAGAATTTTGACAAATTTATATAGGGTTATATAGCGTGACTATTTATATAGGGTTTTGAAATGGGGTGTGCAAATTACGTGCGTTTGCTAATTCAATAGGTTAACAAGCGGATTATTATTGCGAAGTTTTCGATTTGTGGAAATGCATATTTACAATCTAAACTATGGTTTGCGAATGCACTACAATTTTGATTAAGTCTAAACGCGCGAAAATGTTCGGCTTATCGTTTTTTGAAACTACGGGAACATGCCATTTCAGAAACTCCAGAATAATTTAAGCGATCAATTTTGTCTACTGCATTGCAGAAAATATTTGCTACTTTATAGCCGGGTTTAAACGCAACTTGTTATAATCAATAATCAAAACACCTGAATATTTTGACGTCAAAATAATTGGATTTCTAAAGTTTCGCGGCAAGTATGATAATCATCACCATGTATTAACACAATTTCTGCCTTTTATTGTAAATTCAGAACTGGAGTCATTTTGTGAAATCTTGTTGATTTAAACGTTATGGCTTTCAGTGATCACCAAAAAACGCTGCATGTTGGAAATGTATTTCAGAAACGGTAGAAAAATTGATGGGCAGTAGGTTTATTCGATACGTAATGCATTTGAAGATAGTTTCAAACTAACTAATTCCTAATTCCAAATTTTCATTTATTTTGGTAAATATCTAATTATTCTGTCAAGTTTGTAATTATGTCTGTCCAAATATCAATTAATTGTACTAAAATTAAAATTAATAATTTATATTAAGATGTCAATTGACATGGTGGAATTTTTATTATTTTTATTATATTTCAATGATTGCTGTCAAAATTTCAATTAATTTTAACTTCTAAATACTTGGTGTCAAATGTTCTATTATGTTTGACAAAATTTCTATTATATTATTTCTGGCAAGATCTGAATTATTTTAGTAGTAGAAATGTTGCCCCTTGTATATATCTAGACTTTTCAGAATTTAAATAAAATGGACTGAGGTACTTTGATTTTCAACGACTCATATATATTTTTCAATTCGTTTGTCATTTACTTCATCATAAATACACGGTTGCAATGTATGGAAGTTACCATATTGTCAATCATTGTTGTCGAATTTATACAAATTTTCATCATTGCTGCCAATTTCGTGAACTGCTGTCATAAGGTCATCACGAACAATTACTTTTTCGTCAGCTTCAATGTTATCATCTTCATCTTTTCAATGTTTTCTTTAAGATGATCTGATTTATCGCATAATAACTAAACTGTCCTCTTTACGTCAACTAACATCAACTACGTAAAAACGTCAACTTTTCGTTGTCAGTGTCGAGCATAAAAGGTTACTTTATTTAGCGATTGTAGAAAAAAGATAAGCATTTCAAAAAATGCAAACAGATAATTTACTTCAACGATTGCCTTCAACGTCAACGTCAACTTTTCTTTGTCAGTGTCGAGCAAAAAAGCTTACTTTATTTAGTGATTGTAGAAAAAAGATAAGCATTTCAAAAAATGCAAACAGATGATTTACTTCAACGATTGCCTATTGAGTTTGAAATAATACAGAGACAGTTTGGAAGAATAACATTTTCTGAAAAGTTAATAATAAAATATGTTTCCATGTGTCCAAGTTTCTGTATATAAATTAATGATGTAGACGAAAAATATTTTTTCTTTTATGGGATGCATACATAATAGCGGATCCAGAGCCCCTGCGGGTAAAGTTTAGAGAGCCGGTCACGCAGATGAGTGCCCAGTTCAATATACAAGACAACACTGAACGCTGAATTGCTCCGAATGCAACTTCGTCTCTACCGTGCTCGACGACACAAGGAAGGTGAACTGCTGGCTCTTATCGACTGTGACATTCTTAGAGTCCATGACTGTACTAGTGTCAATAAGATATTTCTCTGTTTTTGGATAATGTTTACACATTTGAAGGGTTTAATATTTGCACAAGAAGTTTTCAATTAAAATTTTCTGAAACGATTTGAATACATATGGAGACTTAAGTAAAACATTTCAAATTCTGCCTTTTCTGCATATTCTGACACGTACTAAAAATATTGCTGAAATTCTCTATGAAGCATGAAATTGAAAAGAGCAGCGAAATTGAAACATCCGTTTCAAAGTTCGCCGTGGCGTTATCAGCAGCTCCTCAGGATCTCGCGACTAGGCTAAATATTGATATTAGCAAATCTTGTAAATGGACGGGGATTGAAGTTTGCTATCGGCGCGAGTCTGGGAACGGCTCCCACTGTCTTCAGCAACATTTGCTTTGCAAAGTGCGAGAAAGATAGTGCGGTTCCTCCATTATCACGTCTGAACGGCCCCTGGCTGCACGGGGAGAAGTCATTAGATGTGCTAATGCTATTGGCAGTCTTTGGTGCGGTTTGATTAATGCGTAATGTAATCGTGATCAACATCCCGAAGCCGCTGGTGATTAATGGGTGTGTGGCAAATTTACGGCAATTAACCGCCCTGAAAGCGATTAACTGGTTCTGACCTAATGGGTACCTCGCAAGAGACGAGTGCCCAAAGAAGTAGAAAAACCGACTATTTGGTGAGTAATTTTGATGTATTTGGGGTTGAGAATGGATTGCACGAAAATTTGATGTCATGATGCAATGCCACAATTTGTTAAGCAACAAATTCCTCACGTTAACTGGTAAGTTATCAACATTAAAATAGTTAAATAATAAACTTTCAACGATTGCACAAGAAACCTCGGGTATTGCTAACGAATGCAAAACAAACTTATACCCCAAGTTTGTGGTGTAATCGTTGAAAGTTTATTATTTAACTATTTTGTTGTGGGTAAGTTATCAGTTGGCGCGAGGAATTTGTTGGCCAAAAAAAAGGTGGCATTGGTACAAGACAATAACCTACCACAAAGAATCAAAAATAAACCTTAGCAGCAGCACGCGTGAGATTTATCCTTGTGCTCGTGTACGTACATACATACTTGCGAAACATCGGGCAACGCCGACGCACGTGCCGTGGAGGCGATCGCCAATTCACCTGGTTGATTAGCATAAATCCGCAGGCGCAAATTAAGAACATATTGTTGTCTCCTTGGATGAGCGAGACGGGGAGCAGGTTTGATATGTCTTGTTTATAAACATCGAATCCCACCTTGATCGTCCTGTCAGTTGCACGAGAGTATTTTGGAGTCGCGCACATGTCCCGTGGAAATAGCTTTGCGTCACCCAGACGGAGCCTGCGTCCGCAGGTCTGGCCTGCTAGAGTCGTACTCTGTGCTCGCTGCCGTTCGCACAGAAATCAAACAAACATAAAAATAAAACCACTTGATAAGCAGCATATTTATTTACACGCTCTGCGTTATCAGCTGGCCACAACAACAACAACAACATCGAATCTTGGACGAGCGTCAAGTCGGACGAGATAAGCGTCGCGGATGGTCACGAGCGAGTCCTCGTGCTGCGAGTGCGTTTTTTTTGTCCCAGACGATCGCTTGCATCTGCAGGAGTCGCCCCTTCGCCACACATGAGGGTAATTAAAGTTGATAATGAGAGTCTAATGAATTTAAAACGAGTTCTGCCCCATGCTCGCTCCGCAGGCGAATGACCTCCTTGTTTGTACCTACACATGTCCCCCAGTAATTTCGCGTCCTGCTCCAACCCAGTGGCTTATTCCATTGCGGGATCTGGTTTGCGCGATGTGATTAGGTTACTGAATTATATAACTGATATAGATTTTCACTCATGAATATCTACCGGCACTTAAAAGTTAACAAAACCCTTATAGAATTAGTATTTAATACGTAGCTTGTACCATAGCCATAGGGAAAGCTTCTAACTTAGCGGTTATCAATCTACGGTCATAGGACTGCCAGAATTTCCTATTAATATTCTAGCCAAACAAAAAATGTACAATATTTTATTCTGATTTCAAGAATATATGTACAGAATATTTAACAAAATATATTTCGCTTTCTATGGAATGAAATCATTCGAATCTGCTTCAAACTTGAATGTCATTAAATTGACTTCTGCCTCGTGTGCGACGATATCATCGGCACGCCCTTAAAACCGTAATGATTTACCAAAAATATCTAGTCATATTAAACATATTAGTCGATTAAAACACAATTTTGGCAATACTTTATAACGGGTGTCTGGAAATGACCATACGCCAATTATGTTGGTATCCTGGATATTATTTTTATCAGTTGGTACTGTAAAGTGGCGTGCGGGGTAATTTGAATGGGGTCGACTAACATAACCAACAAATATTGGGAATCAAATATAAACAGGACTAAAGAGAATAACTCTGATTAACTCTCATTTTTCTAAACTGGCGTTCACGTCATCAAGCACCTGTGTGATGAGGTTTTTTCGTACCAACGTGATTGTTTTGGAGAATATGCATAACAATAGTTTAAGAAATTAATCTGATGATCATTTGTTACATAACACTGATCACCGGTGGTTATAAATAGGTAATCGGTGTATTAACAAAGGACACAATTTTCGCCTACCAATCATGTAATAAATCATGTTATGTTGGCGGCCGTGATATTTTTTCGGCGAAGATGCCAAATCTTTTTCACTAACACATGCTCATACATGTGTGTATAACAAAACTTCGTTGACGTTTAACTTGTTACATTTGATCGATTATTACAATGCATATTTTGCCATTGTAGATGTTAAACCATAACCACAAGATTGATATCTGTACGATAAACGGCAGAGAAGTCGACGAATTTGATACGAACCGCGCACTGTCGCACAAGATTGCACGGGCGCAACAGCTGATTACAGCCATTTTTAAATACCCAGTACAGCTGGCAACCTTTTAAAATTCTGTCATCATTATTATGATTATTATTTTGATGGCATGAACGCCAGTTTAGAAAAAATAGAGTATACGTTTGGGTTTTGAGTTGGACTCCTAAAATGGGTAATAAGGATGTACGCATCTTGTTTTGGTGTAAACATTTAGAGATAATGCTGCCAACTGCCAAAACGTCAGTGTTGACAAGTGACAACTGTGTAATTGGAAACTTTGGAATCCTACCAACATAATTTGCGTACGGTTTTTTCCAGTCACCCACTACTATCTACTACTATTTGCACACCCATTCTAAATACATACAAATGTTATCCATTTAAACACTTTGATAAGATTATAGATTCTGCTTGGATATCTTGCAAAATCATGAAAATTGTTTTTATTTTTTTATCACTTTACTAAACTATATTCGCAAATTATATATACAAGGTGAGTCACGTGTTAAGGTAAATATTTTAAGGAAAGGTAATATGGGCCAAAATAAAAAAAGAATCAAAATAAGAAAGAGCGTAGCTATAATTCTTATCGTCATTATTATTATTATTTTATTGGTTAACAAGTGTATTGAAGTCCACAGTTCTATATTTGAGAACTGTCGTAATAATAATAATAGACAATATAATTCGGCAAACTTCGGTATCTCCAAAACTACTAACAATTATACGTTATATGTTTATGTGATTTTTTTTATGTTTTGGCCCATATTACCACTAATAAAATATTTACCTTTCCTCGTGATTTACCCGGTGATTTATGAGACCGGAGACAAACTTTCGCAATTGTGAAAAAAAAAAATGAACATAGGTCTGATTCTTCTTGGTACAGAAGTACAACCCCTTCGAGATAGAAACATTGTTTAATAAAGAAAAAATATATCACGACAAGCGTGAGTTAACTATAATTATAGAGAGTTGTATTAATTTGAAAACTTTTATATCATTTTGTATATGCAGAATTTCAATAAAATAGAGATATTAGAGAAATTTAAAAAAATATATATTAAAAATTCAAAAATTGATCCCTGTTGAAATCGGAATATTTCTCTCAATATTGCGGCTATAAGAAAATCAAAAGTTGACTATGAAAATTTGGGCATCTAGTTGGCGCAGAATATGTTTGGCACTGTGATCAGAAAACTGACGTCGAAAAATGTAAGAGTGCCAAGTTTCGTAATATTTCCTTCAAAAGTAAAAAAGTTATAAAAGGAAAAGGAAAGTGCACTTTTTCAGCGATATTTCAGGAACTGTGCAAGATATCCCGAATTTCTTTTCAGAAAATTGAAAGCCAGAAAAATGAGAAACTTTTATCCCATTTGACCAACTCTTCATATATTTCTGTTTAATAGATCTTAATGGTGGGCGTCTTTGAAATTTTCGTTGTTTAAAAAAAATGTGACAAAACTAAACGAAACTATACTATATTTGTATTTAAATATAAAAACCGCAAACGTTTTATTTGTCAAAAAATGAATTTCTATTGACAGTTTTTTTGACAGCTGTCATGAGTCCAAACTCGTTTGTGACATATTCGGATTTAGCGATACTGAAACACTTAACTAAGACAATTTTCCCAATTGAGATATTGAAAAAAAAACTAAAAATTCGATTAAAAATTTCATTGACCGTTGTTATTTAGCGAAAAACCCGTTAATATTTTTTTCACGACGAAACTTTACTTGATTTGTGTTAAAATATAAAAAAAAACCTTACAATTTTGAATAATCAAAAAAAAAATTCATTGACAGCTGTCATGAGTCAACACCGGCTTTTGACACGATATTTGGATTCAGCGGTATCGAAAACCTAAAGCTACCAAGCTTAACCCGATGAAAATCAAGTGCTCAACGCTTGGTTTAACCTAAAAAACTGGAAAACCTATGTTAAATTCCATCTAAAATTCAACCTGCTTGGGGAACGGTTTATTATTATTTTTTCGACTGTTTTTGCGTCATAATTATGTTTTCGGCCTCTACTATTGATTTAGGGGGAGGACTAAAAAAACGGGACTTTTCCAAAATAAGGACCACCCTAATAATCATGTGTCCCATCGTTAATCAATGGTTACAACTGTCAATTACTATTATTTGTCATTTGTTAAAAATGCTGCTAGATAACGCGATACCACATTTCAGATTTGAAGGTGTGAATAAAAATTTAAACCTTCAAAACCTAACCTAACCTCGAAAACCATTGAGTATTGGACCTCGCTGTACTATATTTTTTTTTCATATTTATTATGTATATTTATTTATTATTTTTCATCACTTTTCAAAATATTTGCACTTCCTCCTGAAATACCCTGTATAGTAAAGCAGAATAAACAAGAAGCTAAATATATTGTTTAAATACCTATATTTACATAGATTATTTCATGTTTCAAACAAATGAAAAGTAAACTATACTTTATTTGTATTTAAATATAAAAACCCCAAAACTTTTATTTGTCAAAAAATGAATTTCTATTGACAGTTTTTTTGACAGCTGCAATGAGTGCAAACTCGTTTTTGGCATCATATTCGGAGTTAGCGGTATTGACACACTTAATTAAGACTATTTTCCCAATTGAGAAATTGAAAAAAAACTAAAAATTCGACTAAAAATTTCATTGACAGTTGTTATTTAGCGAAAAACACTTTAATATTTTTGTTACGACGGAACTTTACTTGATTTGTGTTAAAATATAAAAAAAAAACCTTATAATTTTCGTTGACCGCTTTTTTGACAGCTGTCATGAGTCAAAACCGCCACAACGTTTTCCCCAAGTTTCACCACACCGCAAGTTTACCCAACCGATAAACAACACGACCGCAACGGTTCGGGTGTCGTCGTGACATATAATTATTCTTTCGTATGCGGTCGTCGCCGTTATGATCGCTGTGTGGGGGACTCGAAATTGTGTCAGCGGCCGACATTTGTTTCTCGGCGAAGAGTACATTTCAGTGATAATGCAACTAATTGCATTATCAATTAACATGCGTATCTATATAAACCCCATTGTTATACCGTCACTGGTTTAGATATGAATTATATTCCCAAATGATAACCTTTATCCCGGGTACTGTTTTCAACGGACTTTTACCGCAAATTTACTTGCAAATGCAAGGAATGACTTATTAACTATTTTGGCAGATGTGAATTCAAATGAAAGGCCATAAAAAAACTTCTACTACACTTTTGACCCTGACGACAGTAGAGTCAACTTCCTTCTTTAAATGTTTACCATATTAGTAATTCATAGTACAAAATTAACATTTATGTAAATGAATTACCTAAGCAATATTTTTCTTTTAAATTATGATAACGAAATTTGAAAAACATTGGACGATACACGTGTATAAAGAAATTTTATTCTCTCAAAAACATTATCACACTCTGCTTTGCCTCGTGCGCTTAACTATTTTTTCATGGATAAATTCGTCTTTATGCACTTATACCATAAATGGCTATTCAAATATCTATTTTATATTTTTTGTCAGCTTATATTTAGTAATAACTTATGTTTTAGAATGCATTGTGAATAGGAATCGTGCCAAATCCTTAAAAGTATCTTCAGTTTAATTGCATTAATAACAACTTGTTAAACGGCGACTATTCCATTCCAATTGTATGTAGGTAACCAACGCCAGTATGGAGTTTTGAGCCAATCTAATCAAGTATTGAATGAACAAAACGATTAAGACATTTTCAAGTGAACAAATCGAACCAAACTATTTGAAAATATACAACCTTGAATGAAAAGCAAATGTTGACAGCAACGTATAGACACATACGTAATAATTGTACCTTTCACAGCAATAATTTAAATTGTAACTTGAATCCTGGAATGGCCTTTCCAAATACCAACAGCGATAGCAATTTACTGAAAATAAATTTCGTTTCCAGTACATTCAATGTTGTTGCTTAAGGCGCGTTCTCAAGTTTAAATGATCGATTGTGTGTAGTTGATGAACAAAAGTTGAATGAAAACTAAGGTTTAAAGTTAATTAAGTCTATTGAAATAAAGGTTCTCACTATAGTTTGCATTCAACTTTTGTTCATCAACTACAATGAATCAATTATACTTTATTCGTGAGTACACGCCTTTTTACTCGTTTTCCATTCAAATAACTGATTTTCGAAAAAAAAATCTAAGCAACTAAATTTCATCCGTAAACGAAGTTTATAGAATAAATTTGCTTTACCTGTAGTATTTTGTCTGCTCACATCATATATTATAAAATTAAAATTAGCCAAATAATGGATTCCTTCACTAAACCAATGTGGTATGTAATATGTCACGTTTATATTTAGATAAGATTATAGGGTACGATCTTGGCTTAGCTTAGCGTAATAAATTTCAGAGAGAAAAAGGAGTGGATAAACTTATGTGGTTATCTGCGCCTGATATACTGGATGCTTGCTTATTTGGGTTTCCAGATCATCTTGATCATGCAAAGACCTTAATTTTTTATTTTTATTATTTTTCTATAAGCGCATTGCCTATTTTTGGGCATTGGCACGTAACTACTTTGTTATACAGATAACGTATAAAGTTTCAAAACCTGAATTTATTTGTCCACTGTAGGAATTTTCGAAAAACGTTGGACAGGTCAAAATGATTTTTTTTAAATAAATATTTTGAGACCATTTTCATTTTTTCTCTCAGTTTTGAAGTTATGACGTCAGAGCCATTTTTTAACCCCCTCCCTTTTTTAGTAGATTTGGATAGATTATAGCATTCTGATTTAAGAAATATGCACATGTTTAGCTTTCTGGCCAATAGTTCCCAAGATTTATACTTTGTTATACATTGTTATTATAAATTATATAATGAACTTTATTAGCAAATTATACATTTTATTTGCAAACAATTAATTCTATTTCGTGTTTCAAATTTGTCTTCACGCTCGACAACTCCGGTACAGGCAACTCATTATATTCATATGTGTTTGAAAGTCATTGCCCGCAAAATATCATTATCGAGTGCGAGTTTCGCCGAAATCCGAAAATTGATCGCCTTTTGGCGCCGGCCTCTAATTTTTTTCACCATGACCGGTCAGGGTCGCGTTCAACAGCCACTCACGAACATCTAAATGTGTCCTTTGACGACGAGGGAGATATATTTAGGCTTCCTTGGAAGTGCCTTAATTTTTGATAGGGTCATTGATGCGGCTCGACTATGCACTGCACACGTATGCGCCACATCCAAACGGGCTTTGTGCTCGTCGCTTGCTTTGTACCTATTCCATCGGCCTTAGACACCCTGATCCAAGAAAAAATAAATATGGATCATTATAATTTACCTTCGTGTCTTCGTACCTTCGATACGCTAAATAAGTAATGCAATGAATTGATAAAAAAAGGTGTAAACTATATTTCAGGGGGTCCACATTAAACTCGTCTTTTAACAGTACGACCATATGCATGGACGAGTTTGTATGCTTCGTTTATGATAGAAGTTATAAGGGCTTATATCGGTATGAGGTCTTAATGCCTATATTTTTAATATAATTTTTCTGAAATCGTCAGTAAAGTTGGAGAAATGGGCACTAAATTAATCCATTATTGTACGATTTTGTGCAAATTGTGTTGCCTATATAACGTAATATAAACAAAAACATGAGTGTTTTATGAGTTATAAAACACTCAACTGCCATAAGAGGTGTTAGTTGCCTAGCTACACTATTAACTTAATGACAATTTTAAGTGTTTTGATGTTGACGTTTTGCAATGTTAAATTAAAAATTAAAATTGTAAATGCAGAATTTACAACGATAAACGTTGTATTTGGCATAATAGCATAATAAGCCGGAAAGGTATGTGGTCGATAGCCAATTATAGCTTTTATTCACCTGCCGCCCGTGCTGTAAACTTCAGCGTCGTGAATAATAGCCGGCATTATGTCCTATGTTAAATAATATACTATTTTCTATTCCCACATTAGTAAGTTGTCAATTTCACACGGACTTCATTGCTAGTAAATCAGTTATAAAGTAACAGTGTTATGTAATGAAAGTCACTAACTAGTGTTGCGTAATATGGGGGCGGGGGGATTATTTGTATGAGCATTGGCAACATTGTGACATTTAATTTCGAATTGTCAAAATAGTGATGGTCAATATCAAATATTGCCATGAGCATCTGACTGAATAAAAATATATCAATTTGTGCAATTTTTTTCATAATTTCGACTGGGAGTAGAAAGAAAAGCGTATACATTACTTGAGTTGTAAGGCAATTACGCCCTCGTGAAATTACGACCTTTCCGCTGCTCGACTAAAAATTTCTACGTACGTAAAATTTCTCTTTGTGGGTAATATGCTTCTTACAACTCTCGTTATGTAATATACTATTACTATACCGCTGCTTTTAAAGTATAGGGTTGTTATTATTGACTATTTCCATCCAAAAGTTTCAACGAGATTGCAACCAATCATGTTAACGCGTATTCCAGAAGTCACCTAGCAACGAACGAATACCCGGGTATTTTCATGGTGCATTAAGTGAATAGTTTAAATTTTTTTAAAACATTCGGGCTATTAATTATCAAAATACATTAATTGATTTATATTACATTTCGTATTTAAACAATAATAATTATAATTATTTTTGAAACTGCAATTGCTATAAGTACTGATCCCACTGAAATAAGTAATTATTTTTGGTAATTCATTATTTATATCGTGAAATTTCTGCTTCGCATGAAAATTTTGTCGGGAAATAGTCGTCGATAGTCCCCTCTTGCATGCCATAGTTAATATTTTTACTCGTGCACTTCGTGCACTCGTAATAATATTCGCGTATTTGGCATGCACTTGGGATATAACTACTGAATATTTTGTTCGTGCTTTATTTAATTGCTACTATTTGTTTGTTCCAGGTGAATGATAGCATATCATATGCATCCTTCGGGCGTCGCAAATAATGCCGCTGGGGCTGTCAAATCTGTGGTCGGATTACACATACAGTTATTCCATAAGTAACACCAAGGTAAAAAAATATTACTTATATTAAATCCGTAGATCATATTTGCTTTTATTAGTAATTTTACTTAGGACTTAGGTTTTTTTGCCAAAAATAGTGGAGCAGTAGAATTATTGTTATTAATATTATTATTGCCGAATAATGATGTAGCATTAGAATTATTATTATTGTTGTTATTGTGGCCAATTGAGAGGCGGTAGGATTATTGTTATTATTTTTGTTGATATTTTTGTAGTTACAAAATTATATAGGGCCTGTAATATTATTATTTACATTAGTATTTGTTCACAAACAAATAAATCTACAGAACCAAATTTTAGCCAAGCAATAACATGTTTTCGATCAATATTATTGATTGTAATTATTTTATTACACTAATTTTATAGAATACGCTAAGTTACAATGAGGCACTAAGGTTTTCATGTGAGGTCTCGCTAAAGCTAAGCAAATCTTGCCTAGCTGATCGGCTGTGACTTAAACTGCGCCATTAAAATAGGTGTGCCATAAGCTCCACATTTTGTGGTTCAACAAACTTAATGTCACGTGTCCGATGAATTCATTGTCACGCACACAAAATCTTTAGAAATTGGCTATCACTGAAACTGAGCCATTTAAATAGGTCCAATTCGGTCCATAAATTCCACATTGTGGTTCAACAAACTCACTGTCACGTGTGCGATGAATTCATTGTCACGCACACAAAATCTTGAGAATTACGCATTCAGTTGTAGTTGATAAATATATTGACGGAATAATTTTCGTAAACAAATAAAATTTTGTGAAGCTGATCAATGCCTCTCGTATTAAGGACATTTGTGTTACTTTATAAAATATACTGATAACTAAAATATATTTGTTTTAAGTATTTTTATGTTTAGAAATTCTTTTATACAGTTTTTGAAACGTGGCATTGGGTTTGAATTTTAAATAGCAAATAAGCTTCAGAAAACTTTGTGAAGCTGATGAATGCTTCTGGTATTCAGGACTTTCGTGTTAGATTATAAAATATACCGATAACTAGAATATATTGGTTTTGTGTATTTTTGTTTTTAGAAATTCTTTTATACAGTTTTTGAAACGTGGCATTGGGTTTGAGTTTTAAATAGCAAGTAAGCTTCACACAACTTTGTGAATCTGATCAATGCTTCTGGTATTCAGGACTTTTGTGTTAGATTATAAAATATACTGATAACTAGAATATATTTGTTTTAAGTATTTTTGTTTTTAGAAATTCTTTTATACAGTTTTTGAAACGTAATATTGGGTTTGATTTTTAAAGCAAATTAGGGTGCGTACTCACTTCTGTAAGACTATTACTAATTTAAGAGCAATTTATTATTATTATTATTATTATTATTTAAAGACCACGACTGTGCATAATCTGCGATGACAATGCTCACACTTGAGTACTTCACTAGGACAAAGAACTCTCAGACCGTTATTATGCTTACTGTTTGATAATGAATTCATTGTATTTCGGCAGAATCGCGACCGAAATATTCAGCAAGGCCGCCAAGATAAGTTTAAAAATAAAGCAACCTTTCGCCTGGATAGCTCAGAAAGTGGTCAAATATTTAATTGGTCAGATAACAGCGAAGTGTCCGCTGACTCATCACAGTTAAGTATAAAATTGCTTGAAAGTTCAAGTGAGTTGGATATATTGCAGAAATTGGGTTATTTGAATACGCTCAATGTTACAGATAATGGTTTACAACGGGCTGGTGCTATATTCTGTTATTAGTTATTTAAATTAGCTATTCTAAGGTTATTTAAAACGTAAAATTATAAATATGTGTAAGATACCTTTAAACCTTATCTGTTATGAAAGCCTCCAATTGCGCTAGAATGGAGGAATAAGTGATGTTAGTCTAATTAAATGGCTAAGTGCAGAAAGGGAAGTGTTGTAAAATTAACGTTTAAATTAATTATAATTAATTATAAATTTTATTCAGTATCATTTCAAAATATATTTTATTTATTTGAAAAAGTGAAAACATTCCTTACCATTATAAAAGTTCATTAGGTTTTTTTTTTTATATTATGAAGTACTTCCCGTTTTGCACAAAATCATATTTTATTGTTGAAAACATTACAAGATTCACACAAAACAAAAGTTTATTCTTATTAAAAGTGTTATTAGATCATAATTAACAAAAATAATAATTATGTTCATGTTTACTGGTCCTCTTGGTCTGCTGTGTGGGCCAATTCAATATATCAGTATAAAAATGTTGATGCTCCTCTGGTATGTACTTATTGACTTTACGAATGTCTTCAATTTGTTTTAAATTAATTGGAATGTTTCCATCATATGCATTATTCAAAATAATAGTAACATCTGTTTTTTTAAGGCGGAATGTATGTTTTATCAGGCCATCAATAAAAGGTAATGCGGTAACACTCCCATGATTTGAAGCATCATATTCAAATTGCATGAAGCTGGATATTGCAAAATCTTGTTTACTCACTCCTCTTCCATAAGATTCTAAACTATTAACTTTCTTTTTGTAGTATGAGGTCCACCAGTCCGCAAAATTTTAATATCACCAGTATCGACCTCGTTTACTTCAAATTTTTGTGATTTTGACGATTGTTCAATGTATTCCTCAGGGACATACAGATGGTCATGCTTTTTCACTTGACGTTTTATTAACGCAAAGTGCCTGTCACAGGACAGAAAAGAATGTCTGAAAAACTGGAAAATATTAATGAATCTTATCAAATTTCTTGGTGTCCACTAAGGTCATCAAAATCGTATTAGTTTATGATTTTTATTCTGCCATGCGCTGTTATCGGAAAAAATATAAAACTCCTTAACCTTGTTGTTATATTGTTGGTAATATACTCGGTCTTCTTCAGTTCTTCAGAAAACTGAAAATTTTATTTGGTGATTTTCTAGCAATGCCTCCATGGTATATACAGAGAGCGCATAAAGTATTAAGACCTGGCTTTATTTTTGAACAAATATTTTGAGACCATTTTCATTTTTTCATCTCTCTCCGTTTTGAAGTTATGACGTCAGAGCCATTTTTTATATTGACAACCTATATTTTTTATTATTGATTTTGATAGTACTTTTTATTATGTTTTCAACAACATGACATTTTCAATATGTAACATTTAAAAAAAATGAGTTAGAAATGAGAGAAAAAGTTCGTTAAAGTAAAACTATTAAATTATTATTTCAATGTGCAGAATGCATCTAGTTACTCTCTATACAACTTTGCATTATCAGTACCAATATTATGGAACCCACATATGTTTACCCATAGTCGGCGGTAGTAGAAAATATCTTGGACCGGAATATTTGGTAAGGGAAGATTTGACATGTAATCAAAGCAAATACCAGCTACATCTTCACGTTCGTTGCAGAGCTTCCTGACTCTATTGCTCCTTGCTCTATTTTGTTGAAAAACTTCTTAGATCCGCGCTTGTGAACGACTAACTCGGCAGCAATGACCCTTTTGGCATTATCGTTTAGAGCACCTCGCAAGAGAGCTCCCCTTTCTTCGCAAAATGAGCAGGTGTCAACTAGGGGCCTTCCAAAATGCAAAGTAAAGTTCTCTTTCGATATTGCCAGTAAAACCAGTAGGATACTTTCAATTTAGGATGTTTCACCTTAAATAAATGGTACATTTTTGTGAGGGATAATCGTGCATCCAAATACATACTTGGATGCACGATTAATTCAGGATGTTTCACCTTAAATAAATGGTACATTTTTGTAAGGGATAATCGTGCATCCAAATATGTAAACTCATTCCCAGAATTGTGCGATTTCTTTGACTAAAATGATTTTATATGCTGAGATAACAGTTCACAAATTTCACCAGAAATTGCATTGCTGCTTCGTTGCTTTCCTCTGTTGTCGCGTGGAGTTAAATTCTTGGACAGTAACTGGCATATTCGATACACTCGCTTTGAAGTAACTGCGAGTAACTTAGGAAAGCCTTGTAGCATATTTGGCGTCTGTTTCCATCTATTATTATAAAATTGCTGTAACTGAAAGATGTTCGCTGCTTATTTCCTGTTTGCTTAGTTCGCTTCACACAGTTACAAACTATCAACCCTTGTAGGTATACAGGGTGGTCACCTTTACGACGACCACCATTAGGATCTTTTAAACGGAAGTACATACAGAGTTGGTCAAATGGGATAAAAGTTTCTTATTTTTGTGCCTTTCAATATACTGAATCGAAATCCGGGATATCTTGCATAGTTCCTGATATATCGCTGAAAAACTGAAAAAGTCAACTTTAATTTACCTCTTATAACTTTTTTTACTTTTGAAGAAAATTTGACAAAACTTGGCACGTTTACGTTTTTCGATGTGAGCTTTCTGATGACAGTGCCAAACATTTTTTTGCGCCAACTAGATGCCCTAATTTTCATAGTCAACGTTTGATTTTCTTATGGCCGCAATATTGAATTTTAATAGCATTCAAAACAGTGAAAAAAACCTATTTCAACCATGTATAACACATGGGGAGTGCCAAGTTTCGTAAAATTTCCTTCAAAAATAGAAAAGTTATAAAAGGAAAAGGAAAGTGCCCTTTTTCGGTTTTTCAGCGATATTTCAGGAACTGTGCAAGATATTCGGGATTCTTTTCAGAATATTAAAAGGCATGAAAATAAGAAACTTTTCTCCCATTTGACAAACTCTGTATATATTTCCGTTTAAAAGATCCTAATGGTGGGCGTCGTAAAAGTGACCACCCTGAATATCTTGTTTATCTTTAGACTTCATTTCATGGAAGTTTTTCAAAATTATGTTTTTCGCTTCTTCACTGATATGCTCAAAACATTTCCTCCGACATCTATAAGAGTAAAAATAATAAACTTAACATTTCATCAAATCAATATCAATATCAATATCAAATTAAATAGATAGGTAGGTATTTACTTGCAAGGGTCTCCAGTCTTTCTCTCGTCCACACTGAGTTATTTCCAGTTCACATAGCTTTTACCTTTAACTCTTGATTCCCTGATTATATTTCTTTTGTATTTATGTTCATTTCATATGCCCCTTTTCCTTTTTCTCATTGGTGAACGAGAGGTTGACGAAGAATCACTATCATTCTGGGAGCTGATGATATCACTTTCTGAAGTTGACATTGCAACCGAATTATAAAGCACAAGTAGTGACGTACAACTTGTAAGTACTTCTGTAGATCTTTCCTTTTTGCACTAAACAGAATTTTGTGATCGCAAGAAACTTATTCATATCTTACGGCAGCTGTTTCCTTTCTGTGCCAAACGTTCGGGCTATGTCAAAACTATGAGAAATCATGTATATTTCAATGTTGATAAAAATGTCAGTACTTTATTTTCTGCACTTCAATTCAATTCTACGATGCAATAACCTGTTTCAGCTGCTAAGGCTAATTACCTTTGCCAAGGATCGATAAACCACACGTTATCCTTTATGGAATTCGCTTCATTCAGACCGCCTGATTCAGTTTCCGTCCAAAGGAACGGCATTTTGATGTTACAGAAGTTTAAACGCTCAAAAATCGTCGAGCGCACCAGGTTTGAACCTATGACCCTTCGCGCGAGAGGCAACTGCGCTAACCTCTTGGCTGCGATGGTAGAAACAGTGAAATAAACAGAGGATTATCAATTATGTTGCTTTAAAGCATAAACTAAAATATCGCTATTTTTTAGTTTCGTAAGTTTCATAATAATGGAACAAATATAACAAATAAAATGATGTTCTGTCAAATAAAAGAAAAATGTTCCAAATTCCGGCAAATAGGGAATATCTGTATGTCATATTAATGCTATTAATTAAAAAAAAGTTAGACGATAACATTTAAAAAAAAAAAACTGTTTCAAGTATATTTTTTCAGATGAACCAGAACGGAAAACAATATTTTTAATAATTTACCAAACCGGTTTATTTCCAGCCCTGGAGTAACGGATAGTTAACGGTAGTTACCGAATGTTTATCTTTCGAAGAATTTCTTTTCGAAAAACTCATCGGTTACCAAATTTTGCAAAATTTGAGTTATGCTACAGTAACTCATTTACAATGAATGCCAGTATAATTATTAATGGGTGTCAGCGTGAATTTTATAATTGTCTCTTGGCAATTCTTATATTCTATTTTTAGTGAGAGCTGTAATATAAATAATACGAGCCGCACTTGACCAAGTGTCATTAAAAAGCGAATGCTGTTTAAATGTCGAATGTTGCTCCGCCGAGCCTGTTTATGGCTGGTGCGTAGTTTTGAGTACGGCCCTGACCATTACATTCCCAAATACGGCGTCTAAGTTTAGGTGCGGTATTTATGCCGCATTATGTTCATATTGAATTTTATGTCGCTTAGATGGAATTTTAAAGTAAATGTATCTACGGTCATTTTTGTGACTAGAATTGTCTTATTAGTTTTCCGAGAATCTGCCGCCTCGTGGAATAATCAATCGTTCCAGGTGAACTGGTGGTCACGCACCCTCACCGGTCGCAATTTCCCGTAAATCAGGGAGGCCGCCGTTTATCGCCAGTCTTTTGTTCCCGGTCAGCGTCTTGTTTGCCAACAAGTGAAGGTTTAATTTTACATGCAAATCTGTATCGATCCAAAAACCTTCGTCGTGACGACTGTTTTATTCATTGTAGCAGGCGACACGTGTTTGGACGTTCCCTGCCCACGGCTGCAAGAGCAACGATTTTTCCGTAGTTAATTACGCTAGGGACTTCAAAGTTTTCCACGCTGGGGATAATTCGCCCCACCTGCGCACGCTAGTAGATACTTTTTTCGGCTGGTGGGAGCGGACTTGAGGAAATTTATGAGGATGCTCATCAAGAGAGTTTTCACTGCCTTATTCATGGCATTTGGCTAGGAAAACGAAGGTTTTGTAAAGTTCCTCCTTGAATCACGAACCGTGCGTTTTCGTCCATCTGATGAACATCTAATTGTTCGAAAACATATTCTTGGGAGACAATGTATAAAAATGAAATAGAAAATTTAAGGAACTCTTTATAAACTTATTTTGAAATATTACATACATTTCAGCTGAAAGACTTGAAAGGACGATATCCATAATAAAGATAATGTACATCGAACATTCGACATTTACACTATAAAAATTCGAACAATTATTTTTTCGAACATTCGAAGATCTTATCATTAGAAGAAGTTATGTACTTAACTTTTGTTACTTTCGAAAAATGTATGTTCAAAAAACAAAAACAGAAGTTTAGAAGATCTCATCGGTTACCAAGATATTAGGTACCATAAGTTCGAAATCTCCGTTTTAAAAGTAACAAAAAGTTTATAGGGCACGTCATCGATTACCAAGATATTAGGTATTATACCATAAGTTCCAAATCGCCCTTCTAAAAGTAAAAAAAAACATTGTTTTTATTTATTTTGTATATAATTGGCTACCTAGGTCAAAAGATTGAGAACTACTGCCCAAAGTCAATCGAAACAAAAATGATTTCTTTTAATATTTCTAATAGATTTTAATAATAGAGCACTGTAAGTTTCGAATGTGCTAAATACCAATATTTTCAAAACCCTACCTTATGCAATATAAATCAATGCTAATTGTTTCACAAAACTGCTAAATACAACTCGTTCAGTTAGTTGCAAGACTTCCTCATTTACATTTTTGAAACCCAAATAATCCAATCTTGAGATGATCTTTAGCTTCAATTTTTATGGTGAATTTTGCGGGGATATCGGAAAATGCGTTTCAATACAGCTGGCAAGCCGAAACAATTTTCACATCTGGCACGAAGGCAATAATCCTATTGGCCGCTATTAAAAAGCCATCAACGTTTGTATCAATAAAACGCGTTATCGTTTCACAACTTTTCCTGTTTGCACTGAGAACTCGAGGTAAATTACGTCAGCTGGAAATTGCCCATGCAATCGATAAACGGACGATAATTACCGGCAATTTCGTGCCACTGAATACAGCTACATGAGCTGCCAGGGAAAAGTTAGTTTCATTAGAAGGCGAAAAGGAAAAGTTCGCAGGGCGTCCACTAATGAGCTGCATTAATAATCTTGATTGTTATAACCAAATTTGTAGATTTCGTGAATTGCGTAAATTTTCATGCTAATTCACATTCTGATTAAGCTATTGTAAATTAACCGAAATCTGTATATGAAACTAATCCTAGAAGAAGAAATGGGAAATATATATTTTTATCATCATAATCTTAGATTATCGAAGTAATAAGCGTGCGAAAATTCGTCTTTTTAGCACGGCGTGTTTTAAAGGTGCTTTAAAACGACTAAACTTTAAACGTCAGGTAGAGCTATTTTTTATTGAAATAAATATGAAACGTATACTTACTATTGCTGGAAACCTTACCTGCCACATTCGAAATTTCTAATATTATTGGTAAAAAAGATGTGGAAAAATTAATAAAAATATTTTCTATTCTGTCAAAATTTCTTAGGTCGGTGACAAAATTTCTATGATTACTCTCAGATTTTAAACTGTTTTCTTGGAAACTAGCTGATAATTTAAGTTCCTCATCATCATAATCATATTTCCCTTCTACCCGAAGGTGTGGGGCTGCATTTCTTCCATTCTTCTTCTTGTTCTTTCTTTCCATGTACTAGGTGTCGCCATTGTGTTTTGTTTCTTGCTTGTCTCTTCGCTTCTTGCCACGTTAAACCATTTTGTATTGAAATTTTGTTGGTGCTGCTGATCCAAGTTTCTTTTAGTCTTCCTCTATTTCTCTGTGGTCTGATTTTACACTCATATATTTTTTTAACTTAAGTTATCTGTAAGAACCATTTTAGTTTATTCTTCTCAATTTCTTGTAGTACTGGGTTTACTCCTTCTGCTCTTGTGTTGTCATTTCTTATTCTGTCCATTATTGTAATACCTCTTACTCTCCTCAGGCACTTCATTTAAATTATTTAGAACTTACTTTTTGTTTATTTGTTAATACCCATGATTCGCTGCCGTAAATGAGTATCGGTCTGAATATTGTCTTGAACACTGTAATTTTTGTTTTTGTCGATACTTCTTTTCTCTCAATAAACGCTTTGAATGATTAAGTTAATTGGTGATATTACGGTGAAATTTTCAATGTTGACAAAGTACGTAATTGAAAGTATTTAATTATTTCAGTAACATTAAATTTTTCCATCAATATTTCAATGAATACCAACTATCGTAGTTTCAAAATTTACTGCAAAATTTACTATATTTTTTTTGCAAAATTTCAATTGTTAGCAAGGAAGTTTCAACAATTGCTGACAAATCTTTAGCTCTTAGAAATTTAATGTTGACTGTCACATCCACTAGCAGATGTAATTACTCTGTACACGAGGCGACGTGATTTAAAAATTATTATTAATTATTATTATTAGAAGGTTGTTATATTGAGTACTTACTGGTAAAAAATATTTATTTTTATTATTTATTTTATGGATAAATCCTCAAGTTTAATTATTAATATTACTATTACTATTATTATTCATTTTCACTGATTCCTGTGAAATTTTATTAATTTTTATTACAATTCCAGTAAATATGCCAAAGTTTCAATGATTGCTCTAAAAATGGCATTTTATACTATTGATATTTCAATTACTATCTGAATTTCTATTACTCTAAAAATTTCAATGATTACTGTCAAATTTTCAATTATTTCCCTAGAAACTGTCCGACCATTAAAGTTAATTGGTGGTAGTTTCTATGAATTACTAATTCATTTTGAATTGTGGTAAAATTTTCAATTCCTCAGTCAAACTTCAGAGATTACTGTTGAGATAACTAAAAAAAATTAAGATTTTAAACAAAAGATTACTAAAAACATGATTACAATTAAATATTTGATTATTTTTGTAGACATTTAAATTATTTTGTTAAAATTTGAATTGCTACTGCCACCGATTTTCTAAAATTAATAAAACTATCAAATTTTGAATTATGGCCTCAAAATTTCTATAGTAACTGGGGAAGTTTTAAAGATTGTTGCCAAATTTTCAATGATTTCTACCGAACTTTCAGTAATCATGTAAAAGTTTCAATGATTGTGGCCAACATTTCATTTGAAACTGTTGGATTCACAATCTCTATCGCAATTTCTATTACGTTTGAAATTACTATCAAGTTTTCGATTATTTTCCTGGAAACTTAAGTTATACTGTCAAAATTGAAAGGATTACAGTTAAATATTTTATTATTTTTGTAAACATTTAAATTATTTTGTCAAAATTTGAATTGTTACTGCCACAGTTATTAAGATTACTAAAACTGTCAAATTTTGAATTATGGCCTCAAACTGTATATGGTAACTGTGGAAGTTTAAAGATTGTTGCCAAATTTTCAATGATTTCTACCGAAATTTCAGTAATAATGTCAAAGTTTTAATGATTGTTGCCAACGTTTCATTTAAAATTGTTGAATTCACAATGTCGGTCGAAATTTCTATTACTTTTGAAATTACTAGTAAGTTTTCGACTATTTTCCTGGAAACTAAGTTATACTGCCCACATTGAAAGGATTACAGTAAAATATTTGATTATTTTTGTAGACATTTAAATTATTTTGTCAAAATTTGAATTGTTACTGGTACAGTTTTTAAAATTAATAAAACTGTCAAATTTGAATTATGGCCTCAAAATTTCTATGGTAACTGGCGAAGTTTTAAAGATTATTCCCAAATTTCGGCGATTTTTACCGAAATTTCAGTAATCATGTACAAGTTTCAATGATTGTGGCCAACATTTCATTTAAAACTGTTGGATTCACAATGTCTGTCGAAGTTTCTATTACTTTAGAAATTACTATCAAGTTTTCGACTATTTTCCTGGAAACTAAGTTTTGCTGTTAAATTTGAAAGAATTACAGTTAAATATTTTATAATTTTTGTAAACATTTAAATTATTTTGTCAAAATTTGAATTGTTACTGCCACAGTTTTTTAAATTAATAAAACTGTCAAATTTTTAATTATGGCCTCAAAATTTCTATGGTAACTGGTGAAGTTTTAAAGATTGTTACCAAATTTTCAATGATTTCTACCGAAGAAATCATGTCAAAGTTTCAGTGATTGTGGCCAACATTTCATTTAAAACTGTTGTATTCACAATCTCTGTCGAAATTTCTATTACTTTAGAAATGATTATGAAGTTATCAGTGCAATGTTTTGTATACTGTGCTTGTATATTTTGACGTAAAATTCTCTGTGATCCAAATACAATAAATGATACTGTTATTATTTATAATAATAATAATAATACTTTATTGATGTTTTAACAAAAATAGTTATACACAGGTCATTAATATTTAAAACAGTTGAACAATTCATAGTTCGTACAGCCCGAAAAACACAAAATCATTATTATTATTATTTTATTATTAATATTAATAATTTTTTTTCTATTTCTAAAAGTAGGTATACGGTGCTAAAATGAAGAAGGTAGAACCTTTATGTATATACGTAACATAGTGTACTTCATTTTATCACCGCATATACTGTCAAAATTGAAAGGATTACAGTTAAATATTTTATTATATTGGTAAACATTTAAATTATTTTGTCAAAATTTGAATTGTTACTGCCAAACTTTTTAAATTTAATAAAACTGTCAAATTTTGAATTATGGTCTCAAAATTGTTATGGTAACTGGTGGAGTTTTAAAGATTGTTGCCAAATTTTCAATGATTTCTACCGAAATATCAGTAATCATCATACTTTCGAAATGATTATCAAGTTTTCGATTATTTTCCTGGAAACTAGGTTATGCTGTCAGAATTAAAAGGATTTATTACTTTTTCAATTATTTCTGTCACAATTACAAATTATAAATTATTTCTATCACAATTTTATTTATCGTGTCAAAATTTCAAAGATGGCGTTTAAAATTTCAATGATTACTATTAAAACAAAAGGGAAATAACACACTTGGTGACTATTATATTTTTAGTTGTTTCTGGAAAAAATTTATTATTACGGTAAAAATTACAATAACTACAAAGTAACTATAACTATAACTGCAATAGATTGTTATTCAATCGTAATTTCAAAGATTATTAGCAAATGTTTACTCTTCAGTTAAGTTTAAGTCACTACAGAAAAAAAAAAGTTACAACATTACAACCAAATCGTCAAATTTTAGTCAAAATTCAGTCAATTTTAAATACAGGGTGGCCCACCTATCCTCGCTCAGACCAGTGCTGCTAGACTAAAGAAAATTGAGGAAACAATCTAATTGCAAGTTATTGGACACTTGATGTTCTACTTTTTAAAATTATTTCAGAGTGTACCATAAATCCGGGACACAAAATTTGTTTTTTTTTTAAATTAATCACCCTGTATATTCTTTCATTTTTAGAATCTACTCTGTGGGCTTCACAAACTATTTTTTTTTTGGGATCACATGTAACGTTGCCAAGTTATTGACATTTTCATCAAATTTTACAAAAAATCATGGGCGTATAAAAAATTCAAGAAACAACTTGTATTGAACAAGTGTCCAATAACTTCCAATCAGATGTTTTCCTCAATTTTAATTAGTCTAGCACCAATGGTCCGAGCGAGGATAGGTGGGCCACCCTGTATGTATCTAGATACATTTTTTCTAAAGTATCTGTATCTGTATCTAGATACAAAAACAAAATGTATCTGTTACATCACTGGAAAATGGAGTAAAATGTGAGCGTAGAAAAAGTATAGTGCGCAACACGTGCGAAAATCTCGTACACGCTGATGTTTTATTGCAAAAACCTGGAGCGATTTTCGACACCATACACTATTATTTAAATGCTTTAAATTATTTCTTAAAACATACAAATATGATGAGTAAACCCACATCCGGTTGTCATTTGTTCCTAAATTCTTTCATAAAAATCTTCAAATCATTGATGTATGTTTCAGGTTGTGTTAATATTGCCAAGAATTGATTGCTTGTTACTGATTGTCGTCACTGTTTACATCAAAACAGCCTTCCTTTCAATTACTCAAAATCGGTATTGCTTGTGATTAAAAGATGCGACTGTAATGAAATTTGTCCGCGTAATTTTCACCGCGCAGTTTCTCCTTTTAATTAGGGAAAGCCTTAACGATCCTATCCGATGAAAAGAAATCTTAGGATGGAAATTAATTTCCTCCGCGCTTCCAGCTCAAGGATTCCTCGCTGTTGCAATTTAATTAATTAACGATTCCGATAAGCCGTGCCTAATTCATTGGCCATTGTCCGGCGTGCGTGCGATTTTTCGCGATTGAGCCGCGCGTGTGACTGAACTCCGCTGAAAATGCGCCTCGATTTTCAGCGAGCGCTGAAGCAAACGAGCGATGTTAGTTATGTAAACCTTGGTTTGGACGCTCTCACGCGCTCGTAATAATTGTGGGTGTCGATGCGGCCACGCCGGCAATTATGATTAGT
This sequence comes from Othius punctulatus, assembly GCA_951805005.1. Taxonomy (NCBI): domain Eukaryota; kingdom Metazoa; phylum Arthropoda; class Insecta; order Coleoptera; family Staphylinidae; genus Othius; species Othius punctulatus. The sequence continues at coordinate 35,009,936 of OX638139.1, forward strand.
AAAAGGTGAAGAAGGCCTTGGATCGGGAATTGGCTGAGTCACGGAGAGGATGCCGTAAAGGCCGTCGCCAGGGTGTGCGGAACCCAAAAATTATAAGCGGACGGCTCGTTGGGAGAGGTCGAGCTCTCGAGTGTAATGGCCCCGAAGTATTTTGACCCCAGCAGTCTCGACAACAGCAGACAGGTCCGTACCGTACCCCGGTGTGTCGGGCCTGGGAGGGTAACGGCCAGACGAAATTGCGACTCAAAGGCCCCGTCGGCCGTCCCCCCCACCTAGAGGAAAAAGGAACACTTGGAGGTCGGCGACGGAGGCGGTGATGGTGGCGGCATCACCACCACCACCACCACCGTCGCCGCCTCCGTCCAGAACCGATTTGACTGTTACGGTATAACGGGGACGCTCACCGACAATCGCGGCTCTCGTGCGTGTCCGTCCAGTGACCCTCCTCCTGGATTACTCCGCTCGCCTCCACCAGGTCTCGAAGAAGCGAGGGATGCACAGCCTATTCCAGCACATCAAATGTTGTGTACGTATTTAAAGTATTAGAGTGTGACTGTTCGGATTCTTTTAAAGTAAGCCAAATTAGTGCACGTCAAACGCGTGGGACGCCCCAAAGCTCACATAAATATTTTTAACAGTTTTACATTCTTTGTACACAAATAGCACTCTCTTCCTCCTTTCTTCGCGAACACAGCGGGGAGTTTGTTTGTTTCCTTATTTTAACGACGGTCTATTTCTACTGCTGCGGCTAATTTCCAAGGTCAAGCAGCACGCAAGTCATCTTCCATATTAGAAACTATTAACGCGCAAGATATGTGTTATCACTTATCAATGTGTGGGACATAAGCTTCAGTTTTCTTCCTAACAAAATATACCTTTTACATCTAGAAATCGTGGAGTTTACAGAAGATGCAAACTTTGGCATGAGGAAAAGCTGCACATAACTCTCAGCAACCTCAAAATACCTCATTAATTCTACATTTTCTAGACTCAGAAAGACGTTGCATAAATCACAACTTGCAGTAATTAACATCACCATGAACCAGAAGCTTCCGCTCACTTCTGAATCAACGGCACGTTTCAGCAGAAAGATATTTATCTTAAATTTGCAAAAATTCTCACACATTCGTGATTAATCAAAAAATTGAATGCGGAAAAAATCTTTCACAAAATTTATTTTCGAAAAACTTATTTCTTAACTCGGTTTCCCATCATGCGGATATCGGGGGAAAACCTTGGGTTGTTACATTATTAACAAGGGAAAAATGCTACACTCCATAATCCGGATTTGAACCCAGATTAAAAATGCCTAATATACATTTTATACGATTTTTTCATGTACTTCAGCATTTAATTACACTGGTCAACACCAGTCATGCCACACACTTTCATAGCTAATACTGTTTTAGCTAAATACCCTTATTTAACTGCAGTTTCTTGTTTCAATTAACATCAGTTTTCTTGTGATACGGCAATACTTATAAGTAGTACTACGGCCAGGGCTGGCTCTAGGGTACGAGGCGCCCCGATATAAGTATCGGTTTTAGCGCCCTATAAAGTATAAAAAAGTGATTTTAAATTATACATTTGTTTTGTAGGATTAATGCAGACATAATACATATTATGCGAAATATAAATAAATTAAAAATTGGTTTGCATATATTTGCAAAGGCAAAAGTTATACAAAATAAAATATACAGGGGGAGTTTTTTCGGATGTTTAGTATGGGGATCTCAGAAACTAGCGGAGATAGAGGGACGATTAAATGGGGAAATAATTGCAGTTTTACGAGCTCAATTTCATGACCTTTTTGTTTTTTTGGAAAAATTGCATGGCTAACTAGATATCTCGAAAAAATATAATATTTGTTATTTTGTCCGGAGCATATGGCTCTGTTATTATTGACTTTAGAAAAAATGTGTAAAGGAAAAAGTTATAGGTAATTATGTAGTTAATAATACAGTCTAACCGATTATTTTATTTAAGCTATAATCTTTGAGTTGTGACCCAAACTTGTGTTTTTTCTAATGGAAACCATAGTCGGCCATGACTTTATAAAAAATGCCTCTTTTCAACGATTCTAATCATATACCATATTACATATTTAATTTTATAAATAATTAAATTATGGCCATTTTTTTCTTTTCAGTTTCGAACTATTCGAAGTAGTACGCTATAGAAAAAATTGATAGATACAAACGATAATTATCGAGGTGGCCGATCTCCCGATCTGTCTGTTTTAGATTTTTATTTATGGGGAATGGTTATGTGGTATTCTTTGAGAATGGTAAAAGATAGGGTGTATCAAACATCTTACGTCACAGTAGATGACGTTAGAGAAGCTGTACTATAAGTTTTTTTCTAATATTGATGGACGCTCCGTGAGAAAAGCAACAAATTCTGTTTTAAAAAGGTGTGCATTAATCATAATGGTGAACCTTTTGAACATAAGTAATCTTAAATACTTTCCTAACTTTAATTACGTTGTTTTGGTACTACTTTAGTTATGTTCTAATATGCTTGTATTGTTTCTCAATTTATCGTCTGTCATTCCCTGTTTAGTAGTTTTGTACTTATGTAGTTTTGTTTTATCAGAAATTATTTTTATATAAAATTGTAACGCTAACGAAATACACATTTTACACCAAAATAATAATGTTTATAATTTCGACATGAAAAGAATAATTTTAATAACTAACTTGAATTTTATTATTTAACGCGTTGCGCATCTATCAATTGTTTCCATAAGCTACTTCTTGAATGGTTCGTAATTGAAAAGTAAAAAATAACCATAATTTAATGATTTATAAAAATAACTATATCAAGTGGTATATCATTAGAATAGTTGAAAAAGCCCTTTTTTTTATAAAGTCTTGGTCAACTATGCTTTCCATTAGAAAAAACTCAACTTTGTGTCATAACTCAAAAATTATAGCTTAAATAAAATAATTTGTTACACTGTATTATAAAGCACATAATTACGTACAACTTTTTCCTTTACACATTTTTTCTAAAGTCAATAATAACAGATTCATAGGCACCGAATCAAATAACAAAAAATATATGTTTTCGAGAAATCTAGTTAGCTATGCAATTTTTCCAAAAAACAAAAAACTTCGCGAAATTGAGCTTGTAAAACTGCAATTCTTTCCCCATTTAATCGCCCCTCTATCTCCGCTAGATTCCGAGATCCCCTTACTAAACATCCGAAAAAACTCACCCTGTATATAATTTTTCATTCAATAATCCTCAAATTACTACTAATTATAATGAATATTCATAACAATTTAAAACACAAAACTTAAGAATGAACTCTTCTGAACTTTAATGAAGCAAACTCTTGTAATGCATTATTCAAATAAATGTTTTCGGCCAACTCATTTTCGATCGCAATCATTTATAATCCAACTAATATTTCTTGTGAAATAGTTTCAGTGGATCGCAGATAGGATTTAATCAATTTTAACTTAGAGAAAGATCTCTCCCCAGCTGCGACTGATAGCGGAAGTGTTAACGAAATCCTTAAGGAAGTAGCCAAATTAGGAAAAATTAACAATAAATTGTTTTTCTAAATATATTGCAACATGTTTAAGGAATTACACTTTTCCAATTTTATTGTGTCCTTACATATTTTCAATTCATTTAATAACTCAGGAGGAGCACTAATATCTTTTTATTCACCATCACTTAGGGCTATTTGTAAATCATTTGCAATTTTTGACTATGGCTGCTCAAAAGTTCAAACCTCTCACTTAAAGAATTCAGTATTACATCCATAATTGGCAGAAAGTATGACACTTTATATTTAATTTCCGAGTTCATCGGCGGTTCATCGGGACTCTCGTAATTAAACATATGCTTTTTACGCCTACGTAGTGTATTTTCTTTAAACTGGGAACTAATTTCCAACTCATCAACTTCAACTTCAAAGAACTGAATTTTTCATCTGATCGGAACTGTTGAAAAAAAAAACTAATTAAATTGTTTAAATTATTTGTGGAATCCTTTAAATTTGAATTTTCAGTCTAAAACATTTTGCTAACAACATTGACCCTGTTTAAAATTTCGTGGCATATAAGTAGTGAACATAGAAATTAGTAATCTTTAATTTTTTGTGCTAAAGATTTTGCTTCGTGTTTCGTAATGTTGTCCATTTTATTATTTTCATGGAGGTTAAATAATGCATCCAGAACTTCTCCAATATTGTTCCTAAGTGGAATAAGTGCATCAATTCTTAATTCCCACTAATATTCCCGAATTTAGGGCTCTTCATTTTTTTCGTACTTCGTACGTACTGGTAATTAATTCTATTGACGGCTAATTACAGGGTCTATGAATCCGTCAATAGAATTAATTTGTGACTAGTGTCCTACAAACTGATAACATTTGTATATGGTACCCAGGGCCCTGAAATGAGTTACGGCCCTGATATCGAAAATCTTCTTTTTCAAAAATGAGAGGCTAATTGAAGGCTCTATGAATCCGTCAATAGAATTAATTTGTGACTAGTGTCCTACAAACTGATAACATTTGTATATGGTACCCAGGGCCCTGAAATGAGTTACGGCCCTGATATCGAAAATCTTCGTTTTCAAAAATTAAAGGCTAATTAAAGCTCTATGAATCCGTCAATAGAATTTATTTGTGACTAGTGTCCTACAAACTGATAACATTTGTATAAGGTACCCATGGCCCTGAAATGAATAGCGGCCGTGATATCGAAAATCTTCTTGTACCCTTGTCCACGTAAATCTTTTATGTTCAGATTGAGTTCTTTTAATTTATCAACAAGATACATAGATAAAGCTTCTCCTGTAGAATCAACAATTTCTATGAAACCAGCAAAATGCTCTTGAATTGTTGTTTTATTATTTTCATCTTTATGGACAAGTCTGACAATAAGTGTCATTTGCTCAGTGTGACTTATGTCGGGAGTACAGTCTAATAAGATTGAAAAATATTTGGCGTTAGTTACCATTTGAACAATAGACCGAACAATTTGTTTGAAAATTATTTCTATTAGTAAATTTTGGATGTTTTTCCCCAAATAGTGATTAGTTTGCCTGTGTGTATTTTGAATTTTTGCGATGTGATTTGCCATTAAAACACCAAACTTCGAAAATAACTCAAATAATTTAAAAAAATTTAGGAAGCTGCATTTGCTAGAAAATCTTAAATCGTAACTTCATAAAAAAACTTGTTTTACATTTTTCGTTTAGGAGCTCATTGTTTTTTGAAATAATTTAAATTACTTAGGAAAATAAAATTCTTGGCTAACAGATTTTTTTAATGTTTGTTTTAATTGCCCATTAAAGTGAAAAAAATATCATAAAAATGCATGTGGCACGACAAAGTTACAATGTTGTTTACCAGTGTTATCAATACAAGGATTTTGTATACGTTCGTAATAATTGTAATTCAGTTATCAAAACAAGAATTCTGTAGACGATCGTAAAAATTGTAATGACGTAAATGGTATAAAATATAAAAATAACTTGCGTTAACAGTACACACCTATTACCTATTTTTAATACGATTTGTTATGCGTGGATAGGATTTCAAATGCCAAGATTAAAACGTCGTCGCTGAGTGTTATCTTCGACTTGGAGAAATTGCATCTTCTGGCACGTACCCAAGCGACGCGCTGTCCCTGCTTGCCTACAGCTGAACGACGTGTCCTTTTAAGACGATATTGACGTCAACGTAAAAAGTTTGATGTTCCCAAGAAACTTTTTACGATTTTTGAGGAGAATCTATTATTCCAGCCACAGCCAATGAATCAATTAATTGCATTTATATTTTTAACGCCACCAGGTTCACGAATCCTTACGGTAATTATCTAGTCCTGGTAGCAGAAATGGGACGTGGTTAAATAATTTTAAAAAAACTCCACGTGCCTTTGAGGCATCTGCCTGAAGCAATATCTGAAGGAGACCCTGAAAGCTATTAATAACACTGGTCAACACAAATTTTGTCCCTTACACGTAAATAGCCGAATCCGACACTTTTTTTTGCTGATTTCAGAAACCTCAACAAAATTTTTCTAGGACGTCAGGTTTTTGTGATATTTCAATTTTTGCAAAATGTGTAACTTAATTTTTTTTTTGGGATGCAAAACAGATTCCAATGATTTTTTATGGCAATACTGGATTCAAGTTTCAGTTTGACAGCTACCGGTTTCACTTTTCTAACGTAACTTTAACTGAGAACGTGTTTTTGTAAGTAAATTGTGGAAAAACGATGTAAAAAATCCAACAAAAAACGACCTCCAACATTTTTTTTTCTTGCATTTCGGACGTATTTATAGTAAATACTTTCCGAAAAATGCATTTAAATTGAAGGGACAACACATTCGTCAAAATTGGTCGACCAGTGTATACATTGGCTTATAAAGTCGTGGCAACAACTAAATTGACGGGATTTTAGTAGTTTTAGAGGAACCGATTAAAGAAAATAATTGTTTGTCTTAATAAAATTAATCGTCCTAGTATGGAGGGTCTATTGCATTTGTTTTACTTACTTAGGTGGGGGAATTTTGATATTTTTTTAATCAATGAACGTAAATCAAGATAGAGAAAAAAATAAAAATTACAAGATTAATTCAAACTATTTAAACATCTAACAAGAGAAGTTCAACTCATATTTTTAATGAAAAATACTAATACGCCTCAAGTTAAGTTAAGAAACTGTTAAATATAAAAAGTTTCAACTGAAAACTATTTCCCACTTTTCAGCAATCCTACTTGCAAAATGCATGACACACAGATAAAGGCTATTCTTTGAATCCACTGATAAAGTTGCGAATAATTATCTGACCGTTTAAGATACCCGCAAGGAATAATAATCACTTCTGGGTATGAGTAACTAGCAGATAAATTGCCCTAAATTTGGAAATATCAGTCATTGGAGGTGTCAGTTGTAATAACACTAAATAACAAAATATCTGTATAATAACCATTGTTGGCGTTGTGTAATGGAGATGATCACTAGAGTATCGCACACGTTTGTTCTTGCATACCTTTAGACTGTTTTTTTTAAGATCCACCATGTTAGTCTATGTTGGTGAAAACAAAAGTCACTACAGAAATCACTACATATTGAACCGTAACCTCGTTCTAGAGAAACACTAATGAGGAATGACATTAACAGAGTTGCCACTAATACTTTCAAGAGAAATTGCGACGTTGGTGGACCTTAAAAAAATATATATTTTAAAATATTTTGTTGTTTAGTGGTAAAGTGATAATGCATTCTTTATATTTGTTTACAGGGTGTCCCACGCTCATGGACCATTAAAAGTTTCTTCGATAAATTTGGAAAAAATAATTCAAACATAACCTATTCCGTTCTCCTCAGGTGAAATAACCTTCTCAACCTTCAACCTGTCAACCATCTATTACTTCCGGTTCTACCGGAAGTAGACATCAACTTTTGTTTTTTAAATGGAACACCCTATATATTATTATAGTTCTGGCTTCCCGGTTTTATCTGAAACATATTTTGTAGAGATGTGTGTACGCCTATCTTTTCTACTTTCCGAGATAAAAATTCAATTCAAATATTAAATTAAAATAAATTAAAATACTTTTTTGTAGTAAATTGTCATGCTAATTATTCCGCGATAAAAAGTATGTCGTGCCATTTAATAAATTTGAAAGACGCTTAATTTAAGTGGGCACTTAACTAATGACGTTTTTGAATGACTAATTGTCATAATTTTCAGCTGCAAAATATAATAATAATAATAATAACGTTTATTTACAGCTATACAGTTACATATCAAATGGGTTGTTACATTTAATATGTATACAATCATTTATTAGTTATTCTTATTTGTTATTTACCTACTCAGTATATTTTCTTAATACTAAGCTTTAATTGTAAAACATTGCACTCTCTTAATGATAGGCTTACTTATTGTACACTAGTAGTATCCTGAAATTTTAGTCATAGAAGTACCTTTCAGGTACAATTCGAGATAAATTTTTCGTTTTTGTCTTATTTGTAAAAGAAATTGAAGCCATTTTTCATAACGTCTTTTTGATGTCAAAATCTTTTAATTTAATGTTTATCTCGGAAAGTAAAAAAGATAGGTGTATCTACATAAGATGTTTCAAATTGAACGGGGAAGCCAGAAACATAATAATATATAAGGCGTTCCATTTAAAAAAACAAAAGTTGATAGCTACTTCCGGTAGAACCGGAAATGATTCAAGGTTGGAAGTATGTAACCTGAGGAGAGCGGAATCAACTATTTTCGGATTATTTTCTTCAAATTTTTATCTTATCGGGAACCCCATAAACGTTTAATTATCCATGAGCGTGGGACACCCTGTATGTTATATCACTTAATACAGCTAACTGACTCCTCGAATGATTAATCTTTCCAAATTAAGGACAATTTATCTGTTAGTTACTATGAAAGTATGATTTTTTTTAACATTTTGGGTTTTTTTAAATAAATTTTGAGTGTTTCATTTCTTTTTGCATTTTCAATGCAATAGCAATTGCAATAGTAGTTATAAATTTTTCTGGTATTTTCATTATGTAGTTTAGTAGTTGAGTAGTTTTCAATTATCAATAAGCGTTTTAAAATTTTCTGGTAATTTCATTATGTAGTTTAGTAGTTAAGTAGTTTTCAATTTTCCGAAAGAATCTTTTTGGCATTTTCAAAGTTTTTGTCGCTGTTGGTTTTCCTGAAACTTTTTAGTTTTTACTATGAAAGTATGATTTATTTTGGAACATTTTCGAGGAATTAAGAAATTATGTAGATTATGTATTTTTGACTTGCCTTTGGGGACTTTAAAATAATTATTTAAAATTTCCTGACGGAAAATTTAGCTCTCCGGGGTTTGAACCTCTGGGAAAGCTAGTAGAAATTTATACCTAATTTTAATTTGTTTTATGTCCATTTTATAATTATTTAATAACTTCTAGCTATCGAAATACTTATTATCATCCGAAGGTGTTAGTCTTCTGATATTTTCAGTTGTTTAGTTAGTAGGTACCAATAAATCTTAAAGATGATAATTTTTACCTTTTGAGAGCATTTGCATGATAATTTTGTTTTATTTTCTAACAACGTTGTTATTTTTATAATTTTTCCGGAATTTGGCTGTAAATGAGTCAGCAGATTAATTTTTTTGTTTACTGATGAAGATTTTTTAACATTTTCAAAGTTTTTGCCCGCATTTTTCTAATTGTCTGTCAGTGATTTTCGAGGAATTTGGTTCCTTAATATTATTCTGCCATTTTCTGCAAATAGGCCAATAGATGCACTAATTTAGATGTTACCGAAACAAACTTGTTTGCATTTTCCAAAATTTGGTCGGTTTTGTGCATTATCTTTTCATTATCTGCCAGTAATTTTCGCGGATCATAGAATCTTGCAGTATTCTTGCAGTTATCTTGCAGTATTTTCTGGAAATAGGTCAATAGATAGACTAATTTTGAAGATATCGAAGGAAACTTATTTCCACTTTCAGAGTTTATTGCCTGTCAGTGATTTTCGAGGAATTTGATTGGTTTATATTCTTCTGGTATTTTCTGCAAATGGGTAGACAGATTTGAAGTTATCGAAACAAACTTGTCTAATTTTCCTATATTTGTCGGTTTTATGCATTTTCTTTTCATTATCTCTCAGTAATTTTTGCAGATCTAGTGGTATTTTCTGGAAATAGGCTAATAAATAGACTAATTTTGTAGACATCGAATGAAACTTGTTTCCACTTTCAAAGGTTTTGTCGTATTTATGCATTTGTCTTATCGCCTGGCAGTGATTTTCGAGAAAATTTATTGCTTTATATCTTATGGTATTTTCTGCATATAGGCCAACAGATTTGAAGTTATCGAAACAAACTTGTCTGCATTATCCAAGATTTTGTTGGTTTTGTGCATTGTCTTTTCATTATCTGTCACTAATTTTCGCGGATCTTGTGGTGTTTCGTGGAAATAGGGCAATAGATAGACTAATTTTGAAGATATCGAATGTAACTTATTTCCACTTTCAGAGATTTGTATTGCCTGTCAGTGATTTTCGAGGAATTTGATTGGTTTATATTCTTCTGGTATTTTCTGCAAAAAGGCCAACAGATTTGAAGTTACCGAAACAAACTGGTCTACATTTTCCAAGATTTTGTCGGTTTTGTGTAGTTTCTTTTTATTATCTGCCAATAATTTTCGCTGGACTTGCGGTATTTTCTGGAAATAGGTCAATAGATAGACTCATTTTGAAGATATCGAATGAAACTTGTTTCCGCTTTCAAAGATTTTTATTGCCTGTCGGTGATTTTCGAGGAATTTGATTGCTTTATATTCTTCTGGTATTTTCTGCAAATAGGCCAACACATTTAAAGTTATCGAAATAAACTCGTCTACATTTTAGATGTAGATTTTGTCGGTTTTGTGCATTTTCTTTTCGCGATGTGTCAGTAATTTTCGCGGATCTTGTGGTGTTTTCTGGACATAGGTCAATAGATAAACTCATTTTTTCCACTCCCTGCATGGTAAGTACACTGTTGTAACATTGATTTAGTGGAAGTAAGTCCCACTTACCGATAAAGCTTTGGTTACTATGAGCAACGGGAAGTAAGTAATCACTTACTTCCCTCAGGGAAGTAAGTAAAATAATTTCAATAGCGTTCTTTCTCTGGCACCAGTCTTTAAAACACTTTTGATAACACCCCTTCGACTTCTCCGGCAGTAGGAAGGAACAGCTGCAGCTTCTTCAATTGCCATTTCTTGTTTATTTTCATTGGAATTCATTTTACAACTGAATGAATGCAATTTCTGACATTCACACTTTGTTTGAAATATAGTCTTAGCAACCAAAGCCGTACTGACATTTTGTTCATGTTGCGAAAATAAATTAATCAAACACAAACAATTAAACCAACTTCAGGAGTGGAAACACAGTTATAAGCAATTTGAGAGGTAAGTTTTGACCAGTCTCGGTCTTTATTGCTAGCCCTCGCTGTCGCTCGGGCGCAAACTCGACCTCGACTGGTAAAAGATACTTACCTCTCTTAATGCTTAAATAACTATTAAAGATATCGAATGAAACTTGTTTGCACTTTCAAAGATTTTTATTGCCTGTCAGTGATTTTCGAGGAATTTGATTGGTTATATTCTTCTGATATTTTCTGCAAATAGGCCAACAGATTTGACGTTATCGAAACAAACTTGTCTGCATTTTCCTCGATTTTGTCAGTTTTGTGCATTTTCTTTTCATTATCATTATTTATGCATTTGTCTTATCGCCTGGCGGTGATTTTCGAGAAATTGTATGCTTTATATCTTCTGGCATTTTCTGCAAATAGGTCAATAGGATTACTAATTTTAAAATTTCCCAATGAAACTTGATTGCATTTTCTAAGATTTTGTCGGATTTGTACATTCTTCCGCATTGACTGCCGGTAATTATAATGGAATTTGTGTCGTTTTGGTATGTTCCGTAAGTTGTTCAATAGTTAGATAATAATTTTGAAGTTTTTGGCTAACACTTTTGGTTTTGCGAAAAATTTGTTGTTTTGTTTTATGGATTTGTTCCACAAATTGGCCAATAGTTTGATTAATTTTGAAGTTTGAGGATACAATCTGTTTTCAAACATTTTGTAGGATTTGTTCATATTTTGTTTTCATAAAGCCAGTTACTTTATTTTGAAACGTTTTCAAGAAATTTGCTAGTTGTACATTTCAAAATTGCCTAGGGTCATTTGTGATTCGTGATTCAATTGAAATTTTCTTGATGAAACGTTTCACTTTTATTTCTACTTGTGTTATTCGGTGGTTTCATGTTAGTAACCTTGGTAACCCGTTGTGAAATACCGCTAAATCACCGCTAAACTACCTACGGTTTAAATTTTGATGAATAACACTACGAATTTAAATTTGTTTTTTATAGATTCGATTGATTTAATTACTATTTTTAATTTTCTAAGAAGTGCACAAATGCAAAATTAACGCAATTTGCACGCAATGTATATATTCCCATCGCATTTCGACTTCTTCGAGTGCCATATCTCGTTCGAGATGGGGTCTTCCCCGGATGTGTTGTGTGTGTTGCCTGTTTTTACTCCAATGCAAGGCACCTACAGTTTAACTAAAGTCGGTTTAACTCTGTTGTGATAAAGTCTTCCTGGGGAGACTGCTGGTTGCCAACCAATATGAAACTTTATATCATTGCACTCGCTCTTATGTATTTCTGTATATGGCAGCCGTTGGTTAACAGATAATACGTTGTATATCATTATCACCACGCGTGGTTGAAACAAAATCTTTTTAATTGCAATATTTCTATAATGATGTACGTTTGAATTGATTTTATAATATACTAGAATTTTGGGCGAAATAAATTTTGCAAGAAACAATTTTCACATATATGGCATACGCATGTTATGGCATCGATTCTTGGGACTTCATTTGCAAGCTCATGAAGACGTAGGCCCGAGTTTTACGTCTTCCTTAATTTTCCCATTGGCGCTAAACTTCGTTCACGAAACACTTTAGATAAACCTCATTGAATCTACACACCTCCTCTGCAAAAGAGATTACCATTGTACACAGATAGCACTTATCTAATGGTGCATCTCGGCGGCTTTGCATATATGTACGTGCGCTGGTATTCGCGTGAGGGATCCCATCACTTTGTGAGGAGCGGCCGCGGATTTAATATGAGATCAGCCAAGGACGGCGTTTCGGAGTGTCGTAAAAACCTAGGGCCAAGGTGAACACCGTGGGGTATTTTGCTGTTACGAGCTCTCCAGATTACAATATCGATTGGTGAAGTGCCACCGATTACTGCAGTAAATATTTGTGTGCAATTATTTTATTAGTTTTTTTTATTATTCAGTGTTGTTCTTGTTGTGCCGTGCTGACGCTGGCAATAACCACGTCAATATATTAAATCCACAGAGGAAGGTCAATAAGTTAATAAGCGCGCAAAATGCATTTTGTTAATGCGATGTAAGCAGAAATTAATGGGCACAACTTTCCACTCTACATGCCTACCGTAACAATCGAAGTTTTGGGTCTTACTTTCAATGTGGCATTATACGAGTACTATAACCGCGTGTACAACTCTTGGCTTGGGTGATTTTAAAATTATTATATTTTTGTCCTACAGTGATGACGTAACAAAACATTAACAAGGTACAGTCAAATATTATTATTATTAGTACGTAAGAGATCTAAATAGTCTGTAGTGCAATGGGAAGAGCCAATTATAGCCAATTCTAGCAATCGACCACGAAAAAATGCCCGTTTAAAGTATATAGTGATTTGGCAGGTCTAATGAACTGAATCTGCAGAGCTTTGTCTTGTTCTGTTAGAATAGAAAATTCAATTCTAAACAACGATATAAGTAATAAGTAAAGTATTTAGTAATATATAGTGCTAGGTTCGAATCCCGGTGAAAACAATGGTTTATTTGCAAATAATAATGGCATCGCTAGTGGCGGAATGGTACAACTCCTATGCTAGTAAAATATATGTTAATATTATAAATAATTAATTATGAATATTAATATTAATATTCAGAAACACTAACTTATTTTTATGTGATATGAACAAAATTAAGAAAAAAACAGTCTGAAGGGTTTACGTTGTCTAGGACTATTCTATGAAGGTCAGAACCTAACATGTCATTTCTATTTCTATAATAAAAACTAAAAATAATATAAAAAATAAATTGGTGACCAAGTGATTACCAAACAAACTTTCAATTTATATAAATTAAAGTGCTTCTTGCTGAGGACTACTGAGATAAATCCAAGATGCATGGAGTATTTAAATAGTTAAAGCACTATTGAAACCTATAAACATAAGTTTTAAATATAACGTTTGTAGTATAAGATTTTTTCAATTTTCATTATTATAAAACTATTATTGCAACAATTCACTATTTTAAACTCTATATTTTATTACAAAACACAACTTCATAACTAAGTAGAATCAGTATTTGTTTTACAAATGTAACAATTTAGATTTCCATATTTATCTCTTGTAAAACTGTCAAGTTGCTTCCCTCAGTATAAATATCCAGTTTTTTTAAATTTTCTATGCATTCCTCTTCTTTAATCCAATCCACATACCTCCCTCGGCATTCAGGTACATAAAATGTAAAATCAAATTATTTCACCGTTCATTATTGCTTCAAATAGCAATGCCTAAAACCAAAAACAAAAAAATCAAAATTTTTATTGTTTGCTGTTAAAACACCATTGTTGCAAAATTTCCAAAAAATCCTAAATTTCTGTCAATACTTGTCTCATCAAGAAAGTGAGAATAAGAAACAAACTGTAACTTATTGAAGAATATACAGGGCCTCCCAGCGGGATAGCAAAAAATCGATAAATCTACCCGAGTAGTATTAAAAGAAAAATAGAAGAAAAATAAGTTTTTTGAAGAAAAAAAAACAGGTCAAGATTAGTATTTTTGAAATGCTGCATTTGTATATACTCCGTTACTTCGAAATTTCTTAAAATATGCTTAAAGACATTTCCAAAATTCTCAAAATATCCCCAAGATATCGCCGACGTTTCTTATGATGTACTCATACTTAAGACATATCCAAATTTCTCAAAATAACTTTCAAAACAACTCGGAAATGTCTTCATTTCAAATGCCTCATGTCTGGCAATAACTGCAACACATATTGCAGTAAGAGCACAGACAATGAGCCCCAACACCATCAGCCCACAAGTAGCCCTACAGCAGCTATTTGAGGTGAACAGCAGGGATGCTCCTTTTTACTATACAAACCATATACCTATATTACATACAATATAAAACTGTATTTATTTATAAATAAACAAATTTGGGAATAAAAATTATATAACATTATAAATTTAGTTAAACAAAACTAGGAAGATTTGATGAGGTCATAATCTAACCTATAAATATAACGAAACTTGATAATGGTACAGAAAATACCAAATATTTGTTAAAAAATGGAGAAAAATTTAGCGATGATAACAGCTATTTGTGCATTAAGTTAAGAAATGTATTTTCCCCCGTACTATGCATGTGATTTTTGATCGAGGCCATAGCCGAGATTAAAAACATACCATGTACGGAAAAAAATGGATTTCCTACGTGTTGCACACATGATTTTTTATACTAGCGTTTGAAAAATAAATTAAATTTGGGTAATTTTAATGTTTTAAAATTATTTCTAAATTAAATAGCGGAGTCAAGATTGTTCTGCTTTCAATAATGAAGAGGTTAACGTAAATAATAACCCTATTTCTACTTCCACAAAGACCTGTTCTGGAATTTCATTCACAAATTGTGAACATGTTTCTGTTAAGATTTTTTTTTTACATTGTCATTGTAGGAATATATGTATAATATAAATAATGCATTATAATGATAAAATATAACATGTACAATTTCAATACATTGGCTTATAACTTTTATAGTTGAAATATTATTTCCGCACTTGTTAAGAAATATTCCACTTTTTCTAACTCAAATTACTATTTTAATGTTGAAATATTATTTCCGCACCTGTTAGGAAATATTCCACTTTTCCTAGCTCAAATTAGTATTCAAATGTTAAAGTTTTCCAGTCTCTAGTAGAAAAAGCACTTTTTTCTTTGTTATTGCTTCAAATAACAACAATAACAACGAGTAATAAAAATCAAAAATTCTCAATTGTTATAGTTGTGATTGATATGAAATTTAGCAACTTCGCATTACCTGAACTTATATCATCAAATTAACGAGAATACGAAACACACTGTACAACTCATTGAAGAATATACAGGGCCTCCCAGTGGAAAGGTATAAATTCGATAAATACAGCTATACTCTGTTCCAATTTTATTTTTAACCAAGCAGGCTGTGGTTTTATTTTATAAAGTTTTACGCATGAACTTACCAAAAATGATCTGACAGTGAAAACATTATTAAATGTCACATTTCTAAGAACGTTGCCTAATTCTTATATTAAAATAATTAAATTGTTGCGTCAATCATTTAAGTGTGCTGGTTTAAAGTAAACTAATCATCAACTATATCATGTATTAAAGTAATTAAATTGTTGCTTCAATCATTCAAGTGTGTTGGTTTAATGTAAACCAGTCAACAACTATAATTTATGTTATAATTTGACTAATTTGCTTTTGTAAAATAAAAATAGCAATTAAAACCTGTACTCAATAGATACTCAATGTGATGACAACATCGCCCACTGTCATAAAATATAACCTCTTTGTTTTTTTTAAATATAACCTTTTTTTAAGTCTAGTGACTTTTTACATTTTCCCTAACAGGGCCAACTTAGTTAAAAATAAAAATGGATCAGAGTTTAGAATCATATTAAAACAAACGACAGGCCAAATTAGTATTTTTGAAATGCTTCCTTTTACATATTTTGTTTGCCATTTAAGAATGTGGTGCTCGTAAATAATTGTTTCCAATTTAGTTACGAAAAGTCAACTTTATTACATTTATTTTAATTACAAATATAGCTTACTCCTATTTTTATTGTATTATAACAATACTGTTTAATTTTTTTCATAATTTGTGATACCAACAAATTTAAAATTGCATTATTTATTTATACTTTCTCAGTTCCAATTTCAGAAATAGTAAAGTCAATTTCAGAAAAAGTTAAATCAATTTTAGAATAATTACGATGAATATAAGGAAAGTTAAATCAATTTCAGAAGAAGTAACACCGACTTCAGAAAAAGTAATTGTAATTTCAGAATATAGTATGAACATAAATTCCATATACAGGTACAAACCTACAACATACATAATACATATAATAATATAATGTTGATGATAGATAGATAGATATATGATATACGATGTGATACATGATATATGGAATGGGCTATCGACTTTCGTCTTTCGCAACCTTTCAGAATGTTTATAGAGTAGATGGCTAATTTAAGCAATGTATTATGACAATTTAAACAAAACTTTACCAAAACTTTCCGAAATTGATTTTACATTCGCTGAAATTAATACTACTTTTTCGAAATTGAATTTACATTCTCTGAAATTGATTCTACTTTTTCTGAAATTGAAGTTGAAAATATATAGTGATAAAATATGACACATTTTTATCAAATTGTTAATACGTAAAACTTGTAATATGCAATCGTCAATAAATTAAAAATGACATGAGAAGGTATAATATGTTCTGGTTCACGCATTGTTTTAACTAGTAAAGCACAAACACGGCATAAAATTTATGCAATAGCTATTTACGGTATAAGTGAATAGAGTCGAATTTTATCCACGAAAAAACAGTTTAGCGCAAGAGGGGAAGCCGAGTGCGATAATGTTTTCGAGTGGATAAAATTGCTTTATTCACGTGTATCATACAAGATTTTTTTCCAATTCTTTATCAGAATTGAAGAATTTGCGTGAAGTGTCACAATGTCAGGTGACAACGAAAGTTTCAAGGATAGTGCGAATTTACCTATTGTTTCACTTTATTCACGTTGCCAATGGTTATAGTGAATAAAGTGAAAATGTAAACATTTTATTCACCCATTCGATTAAAGTGTAGTTTTAACGATGAGAATCAATATACATAATGAGCATTTTAATAATGCGAATTGAAAAAAATATTTTTTAGAATTTGTTTTCGCTTATAAAGCAACAACGCATCTTGGCATAGCAACTGCCAGATTTGCTGAAAATTGTGGTCACAGTACCCAAATTTGATTCATATTATATCTGCCCTTTTCGTAACTAAATGGGAAAAAATGTAATTTGTAATGGCATAAAGCTATAGCAGAGCTATATTAATTTTTTATTGAAAGATTTGAAAATAATATTGTAGATCTCCTAAATTTCTCAAAATATCCTTAGAGCAACTGTGAAATTTATTAAAATATCTTTGAAGACCTCGCCGAAATATTATATCTGCTCTTTTTGTAACTAAATGGAAAAAATGTTGTTTGCAATAGCACAAAGCTATAGCATAGCTATTTTAATATGAACGGCACATTTTTGATTGAAAGATATGAAACTATTTTTAAAGATCTCTGAAATTTCTCAAAATATCCTTCGAGTAATTGAGAAATTTCGTAAAATATCTTTGAAGGCCTCGCCGAATTATTATACCTGCTCTTTTCATAACTACATGGGGAAAATGTTGTTTGCAATGGCATAAAGCTATAGCATGGCTATTTTAATATGAACGGCACATTTTTTATTGAAAGATATGAAACTATTTTTAAAGATCTCCGAAATTATCCTTAGAGCAATTGCGAGATTTATTCAAATATCTTTGAAGACTCGCCGAAATTTTTCAAAATATCCATAAAGTTGTCTCCGAAATATCTAAAAATATTTAATTGTGAATCAAAATCTGTACCTCCTTTGTATATCGATCATGTGCATACCTTGTCATTTTTTGCCTGATGATGATTTGAACTGCAGGTCGAAACCGGTTGCAAAATAAAGATTATATATAAATTAAAGTGGTACAGATTTTAATTTATAAATAAACATTAAACCTTAATATGAGAAATCTGAACTATATCTTTGAAGGCATCTCCGAAATTTTTCGAAATATTTATATCACATGTTATAACATCGTTGATAAGACAAAATTGCAGATAGTCCAGTCAAATTAGACTTTTTGGCGGAAATAAATTATATAGTTTTGAAATTTGGTATACTTACTCTTAAGTACTCAAGATCTAGCTATACTCTTCATCTATTAATATTGAAAAAACACCCCTCAAACGGTGCACTTTGTTATTTTACGCAAATATCTCGTAAACGGTGCACCGCCAGAAATTTTTTATATCAGGTAAAGTTAATAGGAACAAACTTTTGAATAAAATTTATATTAACACGGTTTGCCATAAAAGCTATATTACGCGCGGAATAGAGCCTGGAAGTCAAATTATCCAGTAAGTCCAGACGGAAATAAATTATTTAGTTTTGAAATTTGGTATACATACTCTTGAGTACTCTAGAATCGAGTATCCGCCACCCCCCCCCCCTTTCCGCAGTGGGGGCTTCATCCCTTAATATTTAAAAAACACTCCCCAAACAGCGAACTTTTGTAATTCTTCGCAATTATTTCGTTAACGGTACATCGCCTGAAATTTTTTATATCAGTTAAAGTTGATAGAAACAAAATTTTGAACAAAATTTATGTTACCCGGTTTGCCATAAAAGCTATAGTTCGCGTGGAATAGAGGCCGGAAGTCAAATTATTCAGTAAATGCAGTCAATTAAACGTTTTGTCCAAATAAATTATATAGTTTTGGAGGGTGCTTTTTCAATATTAAGGGATGAAGCCCCCACTGGGGGAGGGTAAACTCGACGGATATTCAATTCTAGAGTGCTCAAGAGTATGTGTACCTAATTTCAATACTATATAATTTATTTCCGCCAAAACGGCTTTATGAGGTTAATATGACTAGACTAAGAAGGCAAAGGAACTTGATGAACAGAAAACATTTATAAACAATCGAATTATTTTCACCCATTATCATTTATCACATGCTTTATCACCCGTTAACAAAATAATGGCTTTGATTTTTCGTTCATCACTATTTCTTCAAATAACGCCAAAAACAAAAGAAACATTTTTTTATAGATAATATAAGAGGTTCAAATATCGCCCACTGCAGTAGTATCTTGTAAACTATTAACACTTCCTTGAAGTCTTAAAAATTTCTTAAAATATCCTTAGAAACATCTCCTAACTTTCTCAAAATATCGTTGAAGACATCTCAGAAATTCCATACAATAATCCTTTATCCTTTAAAACATTACCCAAATTTCTCAAAATAAAATCCAATGTGAAGGATATGTATTATGTATTATGTATGTATACAGGCTGATAGTTACTCGATTTGTAATAATAATAATAATATATTTATTGATGTCATCAGAGAGATAGTGTCACATAAGTCAGAATATTAGGTACACATAATATAATAAAGTACAAATATAAAAATATATCTACTAATCAAATGGCACAGAAGCACAAATAAAATGAAATACAATAAGAAAAAACGTTAATCAGTCGGCCTTCTTTGTTTTTAATGTGTTGCGCGATTATAATTCCAACTTCGTAGCCTTAAATTGCAATACACGACTGTATCATTTACTTTCACATCTAAATGAATTTCCGGTTAGAACTAAATTATATCTGAAGATTATTGGTTTGATTGCCGTTAAAGGAAATCTCCAAGCCCGTGATTATAGCCACCTATTAAAAACAAACAACAATATGATATTTGGACCGCACCAACTATTGATTTCACGCGTTTCCCTCGCAACAATCTCGCTACCAACATCAATCCAATCTCCGGCTCGATTATAATCCCATGATTTTCAATTTCATGCATTTCACTTGTTATTTCCTTTAAATGGGCTGTCTTATTATAAAGCGTTGATTGAAAATTTCTTGCGTTTCACTGTGTGCCGACTTGTTTGTTATTGCCTTGCCGAGATTCGCTCTAACCATGAGCCGCCGTTATTCGCGAACTGTCCCACTTCCCTGCCAGATTTGAATCGATGCTGCACACGCCAGGACTTTTTCGGCAGGCAGCTGGGATAATTAAATTGTGCGGTGGCTTAATTAAGCTTCTGCAGGTTTAATTCGATTGCCCGGAAATTTCGGCGACTCGGGTTTAAAGAGGGGCGTGTTCATTAGATAAGGATTGATAACGAGGACGCCACTAACAGCTTCATGGCAAGGAACGGATATAAAAAGTTTAAAAACAAACTACAGTTTCAATGTGACGATTTTTCATCTGTTTTGACGTAAATTTTATTATCATTTAATTTATTATTCAAAAATATTATATTTACATACCTATAATATTTTTGGACATAGTTGCAGCAGTTACATTATGAGGCAAGTATAGTAGTTGAGAACTGACAATGACTCATCGCTGCCGGAATTCAACATACTTTTCATATTTTATTTCACTCTAATGGCGCATCTCGTGTCTCACCTCGACACATTCGCGAGTCGCATTCGCACGTTCGTCCCGACAGCGCTATATGACCGTTTACACACTCGCAGAGTGTTCAACCGAGTTCGCCTTTGTCTCGTCCGCAAAAAACGCTCCTGGCGCGAGCGCTACGATCGGAGAGGCGAGGTGCAAGGTCAATGACGAGTAACCCGATTACACATTCGCATCGCCAGTCGCCTCGCGATTTGCCTCGCCATTCGTGCAAATGTGTAGATGCGCCATATTACATTTATACATGCGAACGAGCATAGAAAACGCGATTCTTTGTTTAAAGAAGCATGAGTTATTGTCAGCACTCGTCCGTGGTTATATAGCTCATTTTTTTGAGATGGTCATTAGGGGTTTGCTTCCATTCCCTCTTTAGAAGATTTATTTAAGAATTTCTGCACTGCACGACAATAATTAATAATTATATGTAATACATTTTTATAAGAAAGTCGTGTGCTACCAATATGTTTTTTTTTAAATTCCCTTTAAATTTTATACATTCCATATAATTAATTTAATGAAAGCAGCGCGCAATGATGTATTATTCGCAAGCATATCTAACCTTTGCGGTGCAAATACATTTATTAACAATGTGTTTACATTATTAATCGCACAATTCACGTTGTATAATTCAAGGCGAGCAAAATTAACTCGTGCTCGAGGAATCGTATCCATAATCCTCATAAACGATTTGATGGTACATTTCGCCTTCGGCGTTGCGTCTATTTTGATCGCCCGAGAGGCGAAGAATACCGCTGGTTCTCACAGGCGCGGATATCCTATAGCACAAACCGAGAATCCTGCCACCAAAAAAGGATCGCGTTCCAGCCTGGCGTTAGATTTTTTTTTGTTTATTTTGATTTTGCGTCCTTGGCAGCTGCGACCCAATCATTAATCACGCAGTTAACTCACGTGTCACAATAGAGCACCGGCTCAGGGCTGCTAAAGTCACACGCACGTGTCGGCAATTTAGGCCGGAGGCGTAATTGCCATTCAAATGAGTCATTTGACCATAAAATGCGTTTTTGTAAGTGAAACTACAATGCGTAGCGATTCTCATTGTCTGCTTCTTCACATCCTACCCAGTTTTTATTCGTGTATTTCTTTGTATAACTTTTTACGTATTTTTTTAGCATTACCTAACAATTTGATGGCCAATATAAATTCGGTGTTTTGCATTCCTTTCAAATGTTTTCACAGTATATTTATTATCATACCAACATCATAATCTGTGTTGCTTTATTTGGAAACTAGCAGTTTGAACCTCCAGAATTTCATTGATTACGTCCATAGCAGATTACAACCAGAATCTTCATACTCCTTATTGTTTATTTGGAAACTACCCGTTTCAACCTTCAGATTTTTGTTAATGACATTGACATCTATAGCAGATGACATTGATACAACATATTACAACCCTCTGAACATTAACGATTAAAAATTACATCCACGCGTACCTACCTTGTAAAATGAATCTAAATGTTTATTGTCTTCACTTTTTACCACATTGCGGCGCAATTATAATAAAAACAACGTTTGCTACACATGCATAACCTCCTCGGGCCCACCGCTAAATTCATTATAAAATATCACGATCACGATATTATTTTGGGTCCAAGTAACACCCTCCAGTAGGATTTTTTTTATTTTTTTTGTCAATTTTTGGAAAACGCTGCAGCATAAAAAAACCTTAAAAAATGAGCACTTGGCAAAAGTGAGTTTCTTAAAGCCCGGATAGCGACATTTAGATCGTGATTTTTGTTGATGTTTCATGAACTGCGGAACATGTTTGTTCTCTTTCTTTCGAATTCTTTTCTCTGGAATTGCCTCTACCTTTCTGCGCTTTCTACTGGTCTGTGCTGTTTCCTCATCCTCACTGTCACTCGAATCTGAATTTTGCGGGTTTGCAGCAAGTCCTGACGACAAAAGTGCTTTCGCAATTGAAAATTTAAAATCAAGGTAATCCAGTTTTTCTTTTTTGGAACATTTGCATCTTCAGCATCTTCTCGATATTCTAGCCAGGCGGCCGCTGCACTAAAGTCTACAAAATGGTAAATTGCACGAATGGTCCATTTCTTAGTACGACTCTTCATTCGGTAGTTTGAAATAACTCGATCGAGCAAATTAATGCCTCCCATGTTTTCATTGTACGATTTTACAAGAGATGGACGATTTATTTCAATGTATTTGTCAACTTTTGACCAGCGCTTGCACAATCCCACAGGTTCAGTTCCAAATTCCGAAGACCCGATATGAACTGGCTTGGAGTCGTACCATTTAACCTATGCTATTTTATTATCCTCAGTAACAAGCATGTCTTGGGAACCACGGCCAGATTTTTTCATTTGATTATTTTTTCTGAAACTCACCACTTTTGGGATTCGATTTTTCATGAGAGTGCCAGTAAGAGTAAACCCTCGAGCAAGAAGCGTGTCTATTAATGGTATTGGCGTAAAAAATCTATCAGTAAAGACGGATACTCCAACTGGTAAAGTATCCGCAAGTCTGAGAACCACCCTTCCTCCAACATCTAATTTTTCGGGAGTAGGTACCAAGCAGGATTCCCTTGTTTTTCCCTTTCCTTCATACATGAGGAAGTCCAATGGAATTCCTTTTGCCGTCGTCATCACAAAATTCTTGAGACCAACAGGATGTGGTTTTCCACGAACAAATTGTCTCATTTTTACCTTACCATGAAAGGGGATCATTTGTTCATCCACTGATATTTCACTCGTTCTTTCATTCTATAGACACGCTTTTTGAATTCGGTCTAACATTGGCCTTATTTTCCAAAATCTATCATTTTCCCGGGCTTCTTTCGATACAGCTTGTCCTCTACTATATTTAAACGAGTTCGAAGCGCAATAAACTGATTTCTGGAAATGTTTTCACAAATAATTGGTTCTCTGGTATCCATTTGCCACTACATCCTGATTCGTGGTAGGTTGTTGATGCCAATTAACATGCTGCATGCAAAGAAAACTTTCAGCTTTGCCGCAGAAGTATCTAAAGACTTTCCGGTTTTATTTACTTCGTTCATGTTGGTCACAAGGGCCATGGACTCAAAGAAATCGTCTTTGAGATATCTGCTGAAATAACTTATTGGATCCGAAATGTTTTCAGGCAAAAGTTCAGCACGAACCGTTGGTGAATGTTTCACAGCAATTCTAGGTACAAAACTTCGCTTCCATTTCCTTTTCTTTCCCTTTGGTAGCAAGTTAACCAAAGGCTGCTCGTCATCTGAAGAAGAGACTGTACCTCAAATTTGCCTCTCTGCTTCATTTTCTTCGCCACTTTCTGTGGTACTGTTACCGTCATCATCAGTTTCAGCCGTTTGCTCTGGCACATCTTCCTCCATTTTACCAATTTCGTCTTCATTTTCACTGTCATCATCAGGTAGTATATCACCATCAAGATCAGAGTCATCGAAGTTCCAATTATCAACGATCTCCTGGAGTTCTTTCTCAGAGAGAGCTAAAAAAACGGATGACAGACAATTGTATTGGATATTGGGTAAGGCCCGAAGTATCACCAACGATACTTCGAGTAGATAGGCCAATAGGTTTTGTAAACTTTTAGATACTGTAGCTTTGAAAGCACTAGAACCAACAACTAACCTTCACTCAATGAGACGCTAGCGCAAAATGCATAATTAGTCATTACTTACCTTTTTTTTATCACGTTTCGAACTGGACGTCATAACTGCATAAACACTGCTTGATTTTTAATGACCAGACACTCTAGAACACGTGCGATTCGATTGTGAATTTTTGTGCGCAACCACCGCACGCATATCATATATAATACCGCTGGAAATATAGCCAAATTCCTATTGGATATAGCAAAAAAAAATGGTTGAGCCGTAGTATCATATATGATACTCAGGGTCCGAGGAGAATAAGGGCCTTTCAAGCACTGCGCGGTTAAAAGCACTCAGCTTTGCGTCGTGCTCTTAAACCCACCGAGCGTGCTTGAAAGTCTCTCTTATGCACTTGTATCATAATAACTATTATTTTCACAGCTGTAATGTTTGCATATTAGATAATATACTCATTTATTTAAATTTAATTTTTATTAGTCTCAAAAACCTATTTTTATAATTATTTTTATTTTTAAAATGAATCCTTCTAACGACGATGATGTTAAAAAGTAAGACATCCTGTATATAATTCATTCATTCAAGTTTATTTATAATTTTAATGTCAGTTACGCTCACTGTTTATTATAAAACGAGCATTGTTTTAAAACTTCATTGAAATTAAACCTTTTATCTTTAAACCAGTTTCTGTCTCTCTTTGAATTATTCTTCTCGTTAACAATACGGCTAATGCTAGAGGTGGTTTAGTATCACGTATTGTAATGTGATACACGGACCCGACCCTTGGAAGTAATCAGGGACCTCATGGAACTTATCCCGACGATCAGAAACGTCCGCAGATTTTAGTTATCTGGGCGCTGTCATGCAAATTGCGTGGCAGAGGATTTAGCCAAAGCACACTGGGACGTGTGCGAGCGGCGAGGTTAGTAAACCTGACAGCAAGCCCACATTGTGGACCAGTGGATGCGAACCACCTTACATTCCACGGCATCTTGTGTGCTAAATCTCGTCGGAATTGTGGATGCAAATGCACTAGGTGTGCTCAAGAAGTTAACATGCAGAAAATATCGGGTGTATCTGCACTTGTTTCGTGCCAGTGCGCACTGCTAAACCCCAATAACGAACTTGGCTCGAACACACTTAGAATATGAAAATTTTCTAATATACCTATATACTATAAATATATTGAGTAGTATAGTATATAGTTTAGTATATGTTAGTACCGTAGTATAATATATAGAGTATTAAGGTAAATCAAACACTTGGTTGAAGTTTCACTATAATAATATAGTATTAGTATAGTATAATTTTAATATAGTGAATCTTCAACCAAGTGTTTGATTTACCTTAATTATCATGTTTCATCAAGTGGTATCCACACATACTTTCAACTTAATGTAGAAGTATAGTTAGTAATGTAGTATATTATATAGAATTATGTATTGGTTTCATTTACCAGTGAATGTGGTATTTTATAAGAATTGGTTATTTAGGGTTCGTGAACCCTCTACGAACCCTAAATAACCATGGGGTTTGTAGTTGGGTCAATGAAATACACAAGTAAAGGTTATGAGGTCAAGAGTTTTTAATAAAACAAAATAACTACCACACGCATAAATAAACAATCGAGGCAAACTATTAACGCAATACAAAAACAATAACTGTAACTAAATGAGCCCTATGTGAAAATAAAATCTAAACTAAACTATCAAACTCTAAACCAATCAAAACAAGAAACCCAAACTATAACAAAAAACGAAGCAACGTATCGCAATTTTAATTAATCACTGTTGGAACCTTTTGTGATCACCATTTTCGATGTTCTGAGTTTCGTCACGGTTCCTCCGACAGGTCGGTGTCCTGTAGTTCGGGTGTCAGAACCGTTCTACAAAGTACTTTGTAAAGTATTGATGAAATTCTGCTCTCCGCCGCTATCTTCCTCGATGAATTCTGCCTCGTGCTTGTGATTTGAAATGCCGATGAATATTCGTGAATATTCGTGAGTATATATTGATGAATATATTCGTAGTCACTGCTATCTATTTACACCGTTTACTATGTTGGTCTTATAATTGAATCTCGATTGAAAGCTCACAAGATGGCGTCCACCTAATAGTGCTTTATTTATTTTGAAATTTTTCGACGTACGTAGGTACGTAAGTATGTTTGTACGTATGTACATAAGTATTAACGTAAGTGATAAGAAGTGGCTTAGATCTGGCGACAGAATCCTGTGGAATGGGGAGGCGGTCCATTATGCCCCCACATCTCGATGTTGTGCTGTCTGCTGTCGTCACACGATTTTTTCGTAGCGGTGTAACTTTTCAGTATCGCGTCTACTTTAAGTACTGCTCGATACCTTCGTTGCCATGACGACCTTCAATTATCCAGGATTTCCTTTTAAATCGCGGATTCCCGTTTTCACCTTCTTGTCAGCTCCCGCTCATTTTCATTTTCAGATTCCTCATTTTTTTCTCGTTGTCCTGATACGCGATTTGTTGCCATGCGTTATCGCACCACTTCACACTCATTTTCTGATATTTTCCTCATGTGAATGTCTTATACGTCTTGTGTTTCCTACCTTTTGTAACCAAAATGTTTCCTTTGTTTTTGTTTTGTAAATATGGTGTCCCATGCTAATGAATCATTAAAAGTTTATGGGGTTCCCCATAAAAAAAAAAAAAAAACAATCATCCAAACATGGGCGATTCCTCTTCAGTTGAAAAACTTTGAACCTGAATATGACATGGATTTATTCTTCATACATGGCAACTACGGCAGAATTGTTGATCGAACTTTTAGAGTAATGTAATCTTTATTCAGGTGCATTGTGTATCTAAAAATGATAGCAGTAACATGTACGTTATTTGACAGCATCGCATTCATATACCAAAGGCTGGTTTGTCATAATTACATTTCACATAGGAATATGATGTTGTTAAATGAGCTGCTCGGGTGTAAAACATGTTACCTGACATTTTCGTGAAATGTAAAAAAAATATTATTCGTACATTATAATGATTGTTTTCTTTAATCGAATATAAAAATGTGTAAGGTAATGGTAAGACTACATAATAATGCATTCTATATGTAGGTAAAATTGCCGTATTATGATTTCTTCTAGGTTAAAAATGTATGATTATAAAAATCGGATTTTGATATGGTATCTATACTTACTCCCGAGCAGCTCAAATAACGAACACGTTACTATCAGCGTTTTTTTATACACAATACACATGATTATCATTATTGATTTTTGAGTATGGTAGGAAAGCTTGTCTTGTTATTAAACTATGAATACATATGTCAAGTAATGTTATGTTATTGTATACGCTTGTCAGTGTTACCATTTTAGTTCAACAGTACTAAATTTAGTAATTTTTTGCCAGTTTAGTGCATATAGTCGGATTTTTTTAATGTGAGTAACCATTAGGAATATTTCATAAATGCGATTGGTACTAGTTTATTTGGTTTTGACCTAACCGAGGGATTGGTAATACAGATTTATAAGAGACATTTATTGACAGCAAAATTTGAATTTCATTGTCACTTTTTTTAATTAACTCAACTCGACCAATCTCTCTGAGTAAATTAACATACACAGTTGTAAAACTATTACCCAAGATACGAAACAACATAATTACAAGGCAGTTTCAACATTAACAACTATATTTTGTGACATTAGCATTTCCACATAACCTCATTAATTCCCTTTTCGTGATACTTGATTGTAATTACATATTATCGGTACAGTCTCGATGGTTGTTATTTAACTGACATCAGCCACGACCGTTAAAATTTAACAGCCTTGGACATTTTGTTCATTTATTTATTTTGGTATTCACAAGCGTTAGTACACAACCATCACAGCATACTTGACATATGTCATTATAATTTATGAAAATAATATCAAAAAATGTAATCCTTTTTATTTTAGTATCACGAAAACTATAAAACAACATACAGCCGATATGGATATAACCCATATCGACCTAATACCGTTATATACAATTTTACAATGCAAAAGTTTCGCTTAGTTGAAAGTTCGTAACACAAGATAAAAGTCACTAAAGTTATTACATTTGGTTGCTCACATTAAAATATATCCGCCTATAAGTACATTTTAAGTGAAATTTACCTAACTTTAGTGCAATTTAACATTTTGCTCCACCGCCTGATATAAAGACTAAATTCCGCATTGCCATTTTTTTTTTTTTTTTTTACACGTGGAAAAGAAATTATTGTAATCATGCAAACTTTCGAAAACAAAATTTTTGCTGAAATATTCGTTTTTGAGACTTCCTATTCACAACCTGAAAACCTCCTTCTGAAAAAGTTTACAACCTGATATGGTACAAATTAAAACATATCCAAAACACATTACATTTTTCTTATTTTAATTTCCTTAATATATTTCTAATTATGAAAAAAATATGTATTTTTGGAACCTCTTCGTGGTACCAAAGATAGTCAGCAGCTTTGCACCCTAAGTGATTCTGGACTATTTCAAAGGAACAGGACTCTTCGATGAAAGCCGAGTCCACAGGGGATAGCACAAACGGACTTCAGAGGTCGCAGTGCTGAGAGGGGCTTTAGGGAACCTACCCTAAGGGCAAAGGGGTAAAAATATGAAAAAGTTGCGAAATTTAGTGGTCAGTAATATTCTGTAGAGGAAAATGGAAAATTCCGCTTAATGCGGAAAATAAAAAAAACAAAAGGCACTTTCTCATTGGCACTCTTTTAGTTCTACAAGACAGCGTTTATAAATTTTCAGTACAACGTTTTGTTTTGAAGAAACCATCAACAACTGATATTTTTCATTTTTTTTTCCATTTTTTAATTCAATTAATTCTTTAGAATAACTTCAGAAAAAAATAAAAACAAAATCGCAAGATTTCTGATTTTGTCGAATATCTCCGAACATAAGCGGGATTTTCTGGTTTTCTCAACAGAATATTAGTTACCAATAAATTGCACAACTTTTTTTGTAATTTTACCGCCTTTGTAACTTTTACAATTTCCGAGATCCCCATGCTGTTCATACTTATCTTGGACACCCTGTATATGCGTTCGTTAGTACGACCAAAATTTTGCTTAAAAATGAATAACAACTCGACTTCGACTTCTTTAGTCTGTAGTCGTTGACTGTATTTGATTCTTCTTCAGATAAATATCAAAATGTATGAGGTAGTGGTTAATTCTTGGTGAAACATTTTGATAAGATGAATAAGGGAAAACACTTTGTCTAATTTCACAGGTTTATTAGACCGTAACACCTTAAGGTCGAAACAATTGTAGAACAATCTATTAAACCTGTGAAATGATACCAAGTGTTTTCCCATATTCATAATATCAAAATTGTTTAATTTCCTACTGATATGATTTACTTTTGAAGAGCCATTTGAAAATAGCAAAATTGTATCATTATTTCAGAACCCCCGTGTATTCCACGTGGCTCAAAGTATTGTGTGTTTTGGCACATTGCTTGGGTAATTGCATACGCAGATTCTTTTATTGATTTCTTATAATAAGGTTCTGTTGAATTATTTTTGCACGTCCATGATTTTTCGTTAAATTTGATTAAAATGTGAATAACTTGGCAACGTCGCATCTGATCTAAAAAAATGATTTGTGAAGCTCAGATAAAGCAGATTCTAAAAATGAAAGAATATACAGGGTGGTCCATTTAAGAAAGAGACCAAATGTTGTGTCCCGGATTTATGGTACACTCTGTATACTCGAAAATAATTTTAAAAAGTAGCACATCAAGTGTCCAATAACTTCCAATCAGATGTTTTCCTCAATTTACATTTGTCTAGCAGCAATGGTTCTGAGGATAGGTGAACCGGACCACCCTGTATGTCTGAATTACTTTTCTGCTGAATTTATCAAAGTGAACGATCACTTATGGAAAAGTTTCTTGGTAATCTACGAATGCATTACGTGTCGAATAAACCCACTGCCCATCAATTTTTGCACCAGTCATAACCTTAACCATCAACAAGATTTCACATTCACAAATTTGAACTCGGACAAATCTGTCAGATTTGGCAGTAAGCTAAGATATACATTTTATATCTACTTTTTTTCATGGCAACTTTGATGAAAGTTGTTTTGTATCCCACGATATATTATAAATACGTATAAGAGACATTTTGTGTATTATATAAAAGTTGGAAAAATATAAATTTTTGTTGATCAATAATTCCCCTTACTATACCAACCGCGCAAGGCATGCTGCTATCACACGAAATTATGTGCACACCACTACACTACCCTGCCCCAGGAAAGGCACATCACATTAGAAATAGTATTTAATGTAGTAGTTATGATTTTGCAAAGCTTCAAAATCTATTATTATTCCATATCCATAGTCACACACCATTATCATTTTTTCACAGCCAAACCGCCACACACCCACGTATTCTTCAGGTGTCTTGCTTCATTAAGCATTGACTATCCCCATAGCAATTTAATTAAATTCTTTAAAGGTAATACCAACAACCTATATTATTTACGAGTTCGGTAGCAATTAATGTAATTTACTGTGCCATTAGTGCATCCACATGTTATTGAAGTTCAAAATTTCAGATGTTTAAAACGCTTGAGGTCTTGGTAACGGCCAGTCTTTGTTTACTACATCATTCCATGGGCTTGTAATGGTTTTATTTGTACCGCGAAGTCGTTTTGTCGTTTTTGAACTGTACTACCATCGCGAATTACATGTTGTAAATCTGTGGTATCAAACGGTGAAGCACTATAGGAATGAAAGCCCCGATAAACGTTGCAATAATTGACATCATGATCATTGAGATTGCCAAAAATATTTCTATCTCAAAATTTTGAGACCTCATAGTTATCACTGTTAATGGGCGGCAGCTATTGTAACTTTTCTCTTGCCTCAAGACACAACATTTCCTGATGGGCTCCAAATTCTGCTATAGTATTAAAGTGTAGTTTTGCCTCAGGTCAATTTGATCTGTATATCGGCCAATTAAAGTTGAGGAGGCGATAGTGTCTTTCATTCATGGAGTGTAAAATTTAATGGTCCGCTATAATTAGGAGGTATTAAACTTAATGGTCCGAATGTCACATTTAATATGCATGGGAGACGTTTTGATTGTTTTCTGCACTTTACTGGGTCGTGTGGTGCGGAGGTATTTGCTGTTGTCGTTACCGAAACCCAACGGTCCAGCTGATGGCGAGACCATTAAGAACCTATGCTAATGCGGCCGTAAAGCACAGGTAGTAACAGCGTCCAACAAAGGAAACAGGTACCCGTTGGGAGTAGGAAACGGTACAGGTGGGAGCGAGAGAGCGTGCCGCGTGCGCGTTTTTAATAATAAAACGGTGTAACTGGCATCAACCTTGAAGCCCGATATTCAGCCAGCTGTCCTCGCGATCAGCTGTAATATCGCGGGCAGGAGCTGTGCCGTATTTATAAACTGCGAGGGCGGCCGGCCAATGGGAGCGGCAGGCCTGCGATGGCGTCACAGGATAACGAGGCGGTGGTGAGAGTAACGATCAGCTGTTCCCGGCTGTGCCCAGGAAGGGTTCCCTGCTGGAAGGGCCCCTTTGTTGCATCCCGGTTGCGCAACCGATCGTGCGATTGCATGATCGCCGATGCGTGAGCCTTCCGCACGTCCCGGAAGTTCCGGGAATGGGCCGGGCCAACGCCGGGGTCGATAGCGGTGCATCCTGAAATTTTTGAAAATTCGTCCTTGGCCTGTCCGGGGCTGCACCGCCGCGGGTTAACAACTTTTATGGTGGGGACTGTACTTGCCACCTGTCCATACGGCCTTGCACACTGCACGCCTGATTTAGACGACAGTTTTCGCGATAGTGGCCAAAAAATGTCGTCGTCGCTCCGGCTTAATTGCCGAGATTACTGAAAAACAGAACTAAACATGTCAACGTCCATAACCCTCCTGCCTCAGCAACTCACGCCATAATGAATAAGCACGAAACGAAAAAGTTACATATTCACCGCATAGCTACGTGGACCCCAATTCGGAACAGCTGTGTGCAAACTTTCAGTAAAGTCCATTTAAGTACTTAGATACTACGCTCCTCTTAGGAAATATGCCATAATCTGCAAGTCTAATAAGTAGATTCTACGCTCCTCTTAGGCCATAGACCATAATCTGCTTGCCATCATTAATCATAGCATCAAGCTCTTCCTGCTAACGTAAATTTTATTACATCCTGCTGAATTCCTATATTGCCTTAGTTATAAGTGTGGTTTATCTGCTACGATATCCACCTGCATTTTCCAAACATTATCATGTGTCCCAAATATACCAATAATATCATTTCCACATCAACCAGCCACATTTTGGATTTACTCTTCCTCTACCTATTCCCAAAGAAACGGAAATCGTCTTCACCGAAAAGAAGCGAAAACTTCAATATTAAGGTGCCCACAAACCAACAGTACGAACTATACTACATCTATAGTCGCCCCGTTGAGAGCTGACTGAAAGCCGATGACTGACTCATTGATCCATGTTGCTGGAATTCAACATAAGTTTCTTATTTCATTTCACTCCATTACATTTACCTTAAGCATGCTATCGAGCACAGAAACCGCGGTTCTTTGTTCGAAAAACCAACGTTTGTTTGGGCAACTATACCAAGGAAAATTCAAGGAAAACGCAGTGTAGGAAGACGACGTATACATCGTCGTCGTCGTCGCCGTCGTTTATATATCAAGGCTGCATAATCTCAGGGGTCAATGGTATGGTGTTTCGTCGGCAACTTGTTCTGCTCAATCATCCAATAGTAAAAACAGCCATTATGACCACGGAGAAGCACGAATACAAAGGAATGACTGATCCCATTTAATGTCATTCTGTGAGGCTTTTGGCTGTTAGCCTTTTTATACCATTGGTAGCCTTTTGATTCTATTGGTAGCCTTTTGATTCCAGTGGTAGCCTTTTGATTACATTGGTAGTCTTTTGATTCCATTGGTAGTCTTTTGATTCCATTGGTAGTCTTTAGATTCCATTGGTAGCCTTTACATTCCATTGTTGGTCTTTTGATTCCATTGGTAGCCCTTTGATTCCATTGGTAGCCTTTTGATACCATTGGCCACTATTATCGCCAGATGATGAAGTTCACCGAGTGAAGGCTTTTCGTCCACTCGGCCCATATGGCTTGTATAACTATGAAATAATGATGATGTCGCCGATTGTGATGGCGATAATGATGATCTTGTCCATACTTTCAAGGACATAATTCCAAAAGACGTTTTATCAACCACTCAGCTCAGGATGACCTGCGTGACCTGCCTATCTCCACTTATTAGTTGAAAATCGAAAATCGTTTGTCAGAGATAAAAATGCGACATTTTGGTTGATTTGGTAGCCTTTTGATTCTATTATTAGCCTTTTGATTCTATTATTAGCTTTTTTATTCTATTATTAGCCTTTTGATTCCATTGGTAGCCTTTTGATTCCTTTTGTAGGCTTTTGATTCCATTGGGGACCTTTTGATTCCATTGGTAGAATTTTGATACCATTGGTCAATATTATCGCCTGATGATGAAGTTCACCGAGTGGAGGCTATTAGTCCTCTCGGCCAGAAGCCACATATGGTTGTAGAAGTATGAAATAATGCTTATGTCGCCGATTGTGATGGCGATAATGATGATCTTGTTCATACTTTTGTAAGGGTTTATACTTCTACCTTAACTTTACCCACTTAAAATGGATATATACAAAGAACGGCAACTAATAAAGTTAAGTTTAATATCTTTTGATACAATATATAAAAGGTTTTCACGGACAATACAATTTCTTATCTGTCCCTCTATTTTTCTATTTCTTCTTCTCCTAGCAACCTCCGGTGCCTTTGATCTGTATTATAATTTCGGCACACACACTACACTTTCAAGGACTTATTTCCAAAAGACGTTTCATCAACCAGTCATCTCAGGATGACCTGCGTGACCTGCCTAACTCCACTTAATAGTTGAAAATCGAAAATCGTTTGTCAGAGATATTATTGCGACTTTTTGGTTGATCGCGGTTTTAATTTAATAGCTTTCCATTGGTAGCCTTTTGATTCTATTGGTAGCCTTTTGATTCTATTATTACCCTTTTGAGTCTATTATTAGCCTTTTGATTCCATAGGTAGCCTTTTGATACCATTGGTCAATATTATCGCCAGATGATGAACTTCACCTAATGGAGACTATTCGTCCACTCAGCCAGAGGCCACATATGGTTGTAGAACTATGAAATTATGATGATGTCGCCGATTGTCAGGGCGATAATGATGATCTTGTCCATACTTTCAATGACTTAATTCCAAAGACGTCTCACCAATCTCATCGCAGGTCATCTCATGATGACCTGCGTTACTTGCCTATCTGCACGTATTGGTTGAAAATCGAAAATCGTTTATTAGAGATAAAACTGTGACCTTTTGGTTGATCGCGGCTTTAATTTAAAAGCTATTCATATAAATTCTTACAAATTTGTAATTTCT
Organism: Othius punctulatus; assembly: GCA_951805005.1. Taxonomy (NCBI): domain Eukaryota; kingdom Metazoa; phylum Arthropoda; class Insecta; order Coleoptera; family Staphylinidae; genus Othius; species Othius punctulatus. Next base: position 35,044,982 of record OX638139.1, read on the forward strand.
TTTTATCGGCACTATAACCGGTTATCGGTATGGGCCCCTTTCGAAAAAATCCTCCAAACTGACCTATTACTCGCCGATGTTTTCCAATCTAACTCGTTATTGTAGGTCAGTTATTATGGCATCCTTCCATATTCCTTTGGGCCTTCTAGCGCTTCACCATTCTACAGGGCATTATTTGAGAGACGGTTCTCATCTACTTTTAGTCATTTCCAAACAATCATTTTTTTTTCATATTTGTTTGAATTATTGTAATAAATTATTTATGTTTGTTGTCATTCCGTCACTAAAAATTTTAATAACTTGTTAATAATATTTTATTGTCTTTTCTTTCAGGTAAGTTCCCTAATTCTTGACCGCATGGTGGGATTCCTAAAGGTTTGATTAGTATATTTATATCTACATTACTTTGTAATTAGTTTGATTCTTGTAAGGTTAACTTGGTTGATAGCACCTAAATTTAGCCGTTTGAGCCCTTATCAGTTCTTTATCGATCCAATCATGCCAGGTGATTGGCAAGTGCTACAATAGCATAATGTGGTCTGTATTACAGCATTCCACCACGTGCTCTATTTAATAGGCTAACATTTATGGCATATCAAATTAATTGCATCCGAAAGGTTCAAGTTTTTCAATTTAAACGCTAGTTAACATTAATTATTACTAGTTATATCAATTGAATGGCACACATTAACCTTTTTTCACAAAATACATTTATTAATTGAAATTGTGTTTATGCACTCTCAGGTGTAGGGTAATGATACCTTTTATTTTTATGAACTAGTTTCGGCTTAGGAGCCGTCATCATCATTGAAATCTGTTTTAATTAAAATAATAATAATCTTTATTTCGCCTCATATGTAGAGACAGATAGATACAAAGAAATAGTTATAGTCATACACAAATATAAAAGCAGTGTTACTATACAGTTTGTCTGTATAGTAGGTAGAGTTAATTAAAATAATAAGTTACATTAAAGTTACATGACATTTTTTTTTGTTTTTAACCTGCAGTCAATATATGTTCAAATTTGTAGGTGTTTTTTTGCCAGAATACATGTGATGATGATTGTGTAAAATGTAATGATTATGAGTTTAATTGTTTGTTGAAATTTGTCGACATCTGTCTAGTTTTCCGTTTTGCGTTAGATAGATGTCGACAAATTTCAGCAAACAATTAAACTTATAATCATTACATTTCACACAATCATCCTCACATGTATTCTGGCAAGAAAACGATGTCACACAACACCTACAAATTTGAACATATACTGACTATAAGTTAAAATCCAACAAAATTGTCATCTGACTTTAATGTAACTGATAATTTTAATTAAAACAGATTTGAATGCTGATGACGGCTCCTAAGCCGAAACTAGTTCATAAAAACAAAAGGTTTCATTACCCTACACCTGAGAGTGCATAAACAATATTCCAATACCTCATAACTCACTATGGATCCACACACATTCCAATATTTATTAATTAAATGGACATTTCATACTTTTAATTAATAAATGTTTTTTTTGTGAAAAAGGGTTAATGTGTGTCATCAATTATTTCTACTTTCACAAGCTCAAAGTAAAACTAATAGTTATATCAAGTTCATGTTTAAAATATGAGTTAGAATTATTTCTTTCTTTTGGTTATTTAACGACAACACTTTCCTGTTATTAGTACTAATTACTGCCGCTAGTTACATTTGGAAATATTATTTATAATTGTATTAATAACAGAAGCTGTAAATATTACTTTTGTATTAACAGTGGGTATTTTTACTTCGTGATGCATTATTTATTCATACATAATTGTTCAGTATTTGTATTGTGTTTGGAACATACACGGAAATTTAATTCGATACCAAATAGGCTAAACATGACCTTGTAGAAATATACGGTAAGCCTTGCTGCATTACTGAAATGAGGCCAATTCTATAGTTGGTGAATATTTTTTTCACTTAGTCGTAAAAAATTATAACTGAATTCATGCTTCCTGAAAACTGTGGGGTTCTTGCGCCCTGCCTTGCTCTATTACTGAAATGAGGCCAATCCTGTAGTTGGAAAATCTATTTTCAGATAGTCGTAAAAAATAATAACTGAATTCATGCTTCCTGAAAACTGTGGAGTCCATGTGCCCTGTGCTAAAGTCAAATCTCAGTAATTGTTACTGCCTCGCAATTAACTTAATGTGTTGATAATGGGACAAAGGCCTCGAGCCCGTAACTGGAATCGCTACCCGGACATATTGTTGGATTTAATTTAGTTTTTTTTAAATTATTATTAAATAATGGTAAAATCTAGTCTAATAGACTAATAAGTAGCTTAAATCTATTCTTACAATACTAAAAATATATTTAAGCTACTTATTAGTCTATTAGACTAGATTGTACCATTATTTAATAATAATTAAAAAAAAAACTAAATTAAATCCTGAAAACTGTGGAGTCCATTTAATTTAGTGCCGGCGGTCTGGGAATTTCATAAATACTTTGTGAATTGTATTTTTTCCCAAAAGTTCTATACTTGACGTAATCCCTTTATGGCCGGTGCCATTACGAGTTCTTGCAAAACATAATATGTACGAATTTTCGAAATCGTTTTATTAGGTCATTTAAAGGCACTAAAACAACTTGGAAAACTCATAAACCTATTATAGGATTATGAGATCCAGGAAATGAGACGTGGAACAATCCTAGACCTTGCCGCCGCCTTACCCTGCTGAAGCAAAAAGCACCCTAAATTTGAATTTTCTAATAGTACCCCTGCTGAAGCAAGAAGCACCCCAAATTTAAATATTCTAAACGTAGTCAGTCTAGGCAAATCTTGTCCCAAACCTAGGACAAGACCATCTCGCCTGTAACTATCACATTTAATATACAACTTTGCAATTCAATTCACTAGTTAAGGCTCCTCCACCACCTCAAATTTCTATTTCGCAAATTTCTTCAATTAAAAATTAACATCGAAACACCAAATTTTGCACAGCGTTCTAGAATATGATTATCTACAATGTCAAATTGAGTTTTTTTAAATTCTTATGTTTCTACTAGAGTTTTTAAAAGTTTGGAAAGTTAAAGCTACATCCACCTATCCCGAAAGAATATTTTTCTACTAGAGTTTGGAAAACTTTAACATTTGAATAATAATTTGAGTTAGGAAAAGTGGAATATTTCCTAACAAGTGCGGACATAATATTTCAACATTAAAAGTTGTACAATTTATTGAAATTGTACATGTTATTTTTATCATTATTATAAATCTTAACAGAAACATGTTTATAATTCGTGAATGAAATTCCAGAACAGGTCTTTGTGGAAGTAGAAATAGAGTTATTATTTAAGTAAATCTCTTCTTTATTGCCCAATAGTTTGGATAATGTTGTCCTCAGCATCGAGAAAATGCTCCACAATGTAGAATTATAGGCTTTGGATTTTTGCTGAAAATATGATTGCAACACTTTCTTATTGATCTCTTTCGCTCTTTTTTTCTTTACACTAATCATCACATTGTCGATAAGCATTTTCATACTTTTCCTTTGATTTCACTGGTAATAGAGACTAATCAGCTTACTCAGCCGATTGTTCAATATCAGACGATTCACTGATATCAGACATTTTAATAAAATTTCCGTAAATTTACTCGAACGAACAACTTAAACGCCTTCACAAACTTTGTTTTTAACAAACAAAATTGTTTCTCCATAGTAACGAAAGCAGAACAATCTTGACTCCGCTATTTAATTTAGAAATCATTTTAAAATAATAAAATAACTAAAATTTAATTTATTTTCCAAATTCTAGTAGAAAAAATCATGTGTGCAACACGTAGGAAATCCATTTTTTCCGTACCCGCCATGTTTTAAATCATTTTCATACTTTTCCTTTGATTTCACTAGTAATAGAGACTCAACAGCTAACTCAGCCGATTCTTCAATATCAGACGATTCACTGGTATCAGATATTTTAACAAAATTTAGAAATCATTTTAAAATATTAAAATAACTAAAATTTAATTTATTTTCCAAATTCTAGTAGAACAAATCATGTGTGCAACACGTAGGAAATCCATTTTTTTCGTACACGGCATGTTTTTAGTCTCGGCTATCGTCTGGACCAAAAATCCCATGTTGTACGGAAAAAAATACATTTCCTAACTTATTGCACAAATAGCTATGTTGCGGTCCTTAACGTGATAAGGTCATAATACCTTATTACTCGCACCGTGCAGAAACGTGTTGACTCTCAGACCCTTAAATCAAACATAAAAGTAACTATTTTACTACTTATTTCTAATTGCATAAAATTCTATTTCTCTGTCATTTCTTCGCTTGAGCTTGATCACTTTTGCGTTAAATGTTGTTTAATCATTCAATCTCACCGTCATATTTTAGCTAGTATAATGGATTACCTTCCATTTTACATTTCAAATCTCTCGCTGATCTTAACGGGCTTCCCATTATTAACAAAACAACAAAGAGCTTGCGGTTTGACTGGCGGTAATTAATCGCACGCAATCAATCAGGATACAATTTCCTCCGACCATCTAACCGCTGGAAACAGGAACGCCCAAATACTACTCAATTAGACGGTAATTCCAGCCAATTAAAGGCTTAAGAGTGGTCATTCTTAAACTAGTTTGATTACCGTACATCGAGTTCAATGCGCTTTATTGTAATGAGATGAAATTGGAACGTTGAAGACTTTGATTTTACAAACCTCATTGAGATGTTGGTGACTTCGTCGTCTGATGGATGGGATGGAGGAACGTTGAAAAGAATTGGATTTTTCAAACCTCATTGAGATGTTGATGACGTCGTCGTCTGATGGATGGGATGAAATTGGAACGTTGAAAGGAATTGGGTTTTTCAAACCTCATTGAGGTGTTGACGACGTCGTCGTCTGATGGATGGGATGAAATTGGAACTATAGAACTTTTTGGATACAGTCGGAATGAATAATCCAGATTTGCCCATTATTGTAGATTGTCATGGTTGTGTTGGTTCTAAATCAATCTCTGAGTCGGTGATTGTATAGAAAAATGTACCAATTTCCGTAATTAATGGGGTTATTGTAGGGGATACTTTGGTCATGCAACCATTTATGGTAGCTGTTGGTAGTTGACACTTACAAGTTGTTGTAATTGGCTCGATTTCGTCGCTTTATTTTTGAAACCCTCACATTTCGGAAACCGCCACTTTCTCTTCCTCTTCGGCTGTACGGAACCATTGGCCCTGAGCGAGGCGCGACCCAAATGCGAATTCGCGGTTCACTTTGCAGCTCGGCGATCGTTTGGCGATGATTGGTGGCAGTCACGCACAGTGGTGCATCAAGACCTTCGGTTGCGTCACATTTGATGCTCGCTTTATGGTAATTGCTCGCAATCATAATGTCTAGGTGTGTAATTTCGGCGTTTTCGGGCTTCGCCTTTCCACGTGCCCAGCAAAGTCGAACTTGCGTTTATTCGAATCGAGGTTTTCGCGTGGCCTCGGGGAAACGTCGCGTTTCGAAATTTGAAAAGTGCCCCAGTTCCACTGCGGAGCAAAAGAGCAACCCTCGAGGCTTTACATAACAACTCGTCTTTCTCCTGGTGTGCGTAGAGCCGTGTTGCGACAGTCGATGCCGGCCGATTATTCCGATGGTAATTTTAAGCGTAACCTTTGGTCGCGGACTTTTACACTTTCTATCGGGGCCGCAATTACCGCATGGATATCCTGCACAATGCGGTGAATGTCTCCTCCGCAGCTCGACAGTTTTCACATCTTTCGCGCACCGCTGAGGAAATCGAGGTCCAATGACGATGCACAAAGGACGATCCGCATTTTGCCGGACAAAGCACCATGTGGCACTCGATGGATGTAACCAGGTCAAGGGCCCATCATATACAATGGAGAAGACTGTGTCGAAGTTGCAAGAATAATTTTTGGTGGAACATTAAAGAATTTTACAACCATTAGGCAGGCACACACGTAGGGAATTTTCAACCGATCTGTCCCGCCGTTCGATCCGGCATCCCTGTCACGCTAATTTGGGAGATATTGGCGTGACAGGGATGCAAAATTTGGACGGCGGGACAGATATGTTGATAATCTCTTACGTGTGTGCTTGCCTATTGGTGTATATGGGCTTACTGCGAAAGCACCTTGTTTGTACATACATCTTGCACTTAAAGTCATATCCAGACTTACCCGAATCAATTATTAGGGATGTGTAAACTCCAAGATATAGTCCATGTCAGGTAAGATGTCACTTTTTACATAAAACAGAAATCTCCCCACTGATGGAATTGGACCAATGAGAATGCACCCTAAAATCGCGGAAGCTGTTTTGGGCCATATATCCGTAATATTATTCCTTTGATCCCTTGGAAATAAAGTGCTTTGGATTAAGCAAAACTCAGGGACTTTAAGCTTTCTATCGTACCTGAATACACCAGGGTGCTCCAAGATATGCATTTGCATTTCTGTTGACCAGTCCGACATTAAATCCAAAGACCTGAAAATACGGAAAAGGATTTCTGATGATGAGATGATGCAGCTGCACCTCCAAGAGATGGAGACAGTGCAGAAGAATTTGCAAGGAAACCTTGAAGCGAAGTCCAAGGAATTGCAAGAGGTTAAGCAGAAGAATAAGGAGAAAGTGGGCGAAATGGCGAAGGACGCTGATAGAAATGGTATTGAATTAACGGATTCTCATCTGTCAATTCAACTCTAGTTACGTTCAATACGTATATTTTTACTTGGTTTACTACACGCATAAGTTTTAATATGAAACTAGGGAGGCGGGTGGACGGTTTTATGTGAAAAGTGACATCTTATCTGGCATAACACAAAAACTGTGCGCACGTTTTCGAATTCTAATCATTACTTCTGCAGTTGAGTGACGAAAAAAAAATACAATGTGGCTTCTTTTTAACAGCCCCAAATAATTAAATTGTATCAGGAAGTGGGTACTTCTTGGTGAAACATTTTGATTAGGTTAATAAAGAAAACACTTGGTAAAGTTTCACAAGTTTTATATAGTTGCTCTACAATTGTTTCGGCACTGCTGCCATTCTCAAAAAAGATAAACTGAATACAAATTCATATTGTGTAACTTAAATACTAAACGCGCTTAATTGATAATGGTGGTGGGATTGCTCGTTCATTCATTACACGGCTTTTCAGGATGTCGTTAAATATTGGCGTGTTTTCCAAGCACACCTGGTCGTTAACGATGTTCCCCGCAGCTTTCTTGATTTTGAGGATTCCCAATGGGTCTAATCTTCTTCCTTTGTTGCCGTTATGGAGCAGCGATAGTCCTTCCTTATGTACATAATGGTTATATTTAATACAATGGTCAGCAATCCCAGTGGTCCCTTATTGTTTAAAACTGTTTTTTTGGTGTTCTTTAAGTCTGATGTTCAAATTCCTCCCTGTTTGACCTATATAGAAAGCGTTACATACTGAACACTGTAACTTGTAAATGCCACTTTGCTCACCTACAGTTTTTTTTTTCCTTGGTACGCCTTCTCCACCATGAGGCCTGCTTCTGTTGATTGGTGATTGCACTTGATCTTCATGAATTTAGGCTTAATTTCATATTTCCTATTGATTCATATCATAATTTATATTAAATATTAAAAAAAAAATGCATAAATTAGGTATTAAGTGTGTAGTTGTAAATAAATCAAATCTAAGCAATATTCTGCGTAACACCAAGGAAAAAAAAACTGTAGGTGAGCAAAGTGGCATTTACAAGTTACAGTGTTCCGAATGTGACGCTTTCTATATAGGTCAAACAGGGAAGAATTTGAACATCAGACTTAAAGAACACCAAAAAACAGTTTTAGACAATAAAGCGTCCACTGGGATTGCTGACCATTGTATCAAATATAATATACCATTATGTACATAAGGAAGGATTATCGCTGCTCTATAATGGCAACAAAGGAAGAAGATTAGATCTATTGGAAATCCTCGAAATCAAGAAAGCTATGGGGAACATCGTCTACGACCAGGTGTGCTTTGAAAACACGCTAATATTTAACGGCATCCTGGAAAGCCGTGTAATGAATGAACGAGCAATCCCACCACTATTATCAATTAAGCCCGTTTAGTATTTAAGTTACGCAATATGAATTTGTATTCAGCTTATCTCTCTGGAGAATGGCAGCAGTGCCGAAACAATTGTAGAGCAATTCTATAAAACTTGTGAAACTTCACCAAGTGTTTTCTTTATAATTGTTTAAACATCATACCCCAGTATATTTAAACCTATACCTATACCTAACATGTAACTCTAGAATTCCCATTAAGTTCTCGCAATAATACATCACCTCTCCACCATAACCAATTACGTTTCTCCGATTAATTCCCGATGCGGAGATTGCGTGTTCCCAGAAGTAAGGTGTGTGTTTGTGTGTGTGCAATAGCAGGCGTTCGAGTCCGGCGAAAGGAAGGAATTACTTATAGCGACATCTGTGCGAGCGCACGTCATGCCGCAATTTAAATCAACGTAACAGCGTTCCGTGGAGGAGAACGAATTGAAAGCGTTTGGGTCCGTATCGTTCTGCGGACGCGAAATGGAAACGAGGTGGCTGCGATGATGAGGCTATTGCGCACTCTTTGGTATGAACCAAACGCCATCTGTCGATGACAGGAATAGACAAATCAAAATAGCACATCCTTAACATATTGACCTACTTATTAAGGTGGGCGCCACTTCAACGCTTCCTAATAAATTGCAACAATTCCACTATTCCCGTGTGTACGTGTTATCTATAGAAGAACCGTTGCAGTGTTCGACAAGAATAGAATATCAATTTTATGTGGCGCAACAGTAGCACGCACATCAATATTTAGACCAAACAACTTAAATATTATCGGGATGATTTCGACCTTTACTACGTGGTAGCCCATTTTAAACAAAGAAATTAAACAACTGGCTATGTTTTTTACCACAAGTTGTGGTACAAGTTTTATTTATAAATTTAAATATTAATGACTATTAGATTTGTATGTTAATTTTTTAAAGGCAAGGATTTTGTAAAGGCTGAAATTTTAAAATATACCATGCTCTTCGTGGGGTTTCGAACCCAAGACCTGACCTCCGAGTGAATATGCAATCTGTTCAGCGCTAGCAACAGATACCAGCTTAAAATTAATAACATGTTTCGGATGGTGATAACTTTAACTCTTATGCCAGGGATTCTGAATCTACTAAAAAATACAAAAAAAAGTGCGAGTTGTTCAGCGCTAGCAACAGATACCAGCTTAAAATTAATAAAATGTTGCAGAGGGTAATAACTTTAACTGTATGCCAGGGATTCTGAATCTCATCTAAAAAATACAAAAAAAGTGCGAGTAGTTCTTCCATGACGAATAAATTCGCGTAATTATCAAAATACATTGTTTAAATTTGCAGTGTTTTATTATGGCGGTGAGTCAAGGTTTGATCCGGTGTGTCCAAAGTGGATGATTATTATTTTTAATTAGTAAAGCCCCGGAGTGTTACAAAAATTACATAGTTCGCGAACCGCTTTAGCAACCAGCCGTATGATTTGCATGCAGGATGTCAACCGAAACGTGACTAATCCCGCAGGATCGATATTCCACGCGAGAAGAAATAGGTCATCCACCGCGGTGAGTAATCAAACAACCACCCGCAAACCTCTTCAGCCCGCCGGAAGACACCGCCTCCGCTTCCGCCCTCGAAATTTTCGGCCGCCACCTGTGGAGTTTGTTGTTGTTTACTAGTTTTTTTAAGGGTGCGTGCGGCGGTCGCCACCCCCAACGCGGGGGCGTTATGTAAGCCGCACGGAACGGTCTCTGGATTGCGGAATCGGCCGCACAATGCGTGTATTCTGCCCATTGTTTTCTGGGCGAAAGTGACGGATTTTCAGAAATGGGTCAAGCGCGCTGCACCTGTTCCGTCCTTGATGGTGAGCAGCCTGGTGCAGAAATGTGTGTGATACGGGACGAACACAAAGAAGTGTTCGCCGGTGCAAGAAAATACACGAAATGAAAACCTTTTCGTAGCAGTTCATCCACAGAAGAAGATACCTCCGAATACGTATTATCTTCGACAAGAGGTGACAATGACTCATGCTTTTTCGAACAATGAATCGCGTTTTATATGCTCGTTCGCATGCTTGAGGTAAACGTAATAAAGTAAGATGAAGTATGAAACGTATGTTGAATTCCGTCAATATGGAGCGATGAGGCATTGTCAACTTTCAACGGGCCTACTATAAACAACTAATCCTCGCTCACATTCGATGTTCTCTAAATTTGACCTGGAATTGTCAGTGGTAGCCAGTACCATTATTGTATTATTGTGATGCTAAGGCCTCCACTCTAGTTTACATTATTTCAATAGTTATATAATACTACTTTCATTCCGCATGGCAACTTGTTCGCATTGCTTTACACAAATTATGTGTTTGCTGACATGTACAATCAACGTGTTGTATTTTTTGTTGCTAAAGTTTAAGTCAGGAATCTTCACTCGCTACACATTTAAAGGAAGTACTGATTATTGATTGATAAGAACAATATTATGCAATTTAAAAAAAAAACAATAAAATTCTAAAATATATTACCATTATTAGAACTTTACTTTTTGGTTTATAATTCAAATGCAAACAAAATAAAGATGTGCAAAGATGCAAACTATTAAAAATAAAAAATAAACTCCAGTCAGTGTTTTCTTTTCACATAGATCTGTCTCTTTTCACACAGAAATGTGACTTTTCTTTCTAGGTTTACCTAACATATGAAAAGAATAGTTCTTATAAATGACGCCGTGGTTAAAGCCTACTTTACATAGCAGTCATAGATTTTTATTTTTTTTATCATTCATGTAGTTATTTGTGTCGGCATATTCACTAGTGGAATAAAAAAAAAAAAATTCACTTGAAGATAAACACCTGCTTACGATGTCTGCTAAGAGGTGTATAAAGTCAGTTTAAAACGACAGAATTGAATAAAATATTAAACTTTCACTCCTTGTGACTCAAATATCATTGTTATTAACCAAATATTCGTTACATTAAAAAATATATATGGTTTCAATTTCAAGAAAGTAACTTATCCGACACTTAAGGGTAGGGTGATAGTGATATTTTAGCAGTTGTTTCTCAAAACTGGACCGATAATTAATTGCGATTTTTAAGTATTACATAATATACATGAACACTGACTGGTACATGTGAATTTTGTAATTTTATTGATAATACTTTCTAAGATATCGATGTCTTTACTAACACTTATGTTCCGGAAAAAATAATTATTTTAGGGACTCATTTTTTTTTTATTATATGAAAATAGTGTTGTAGCTAAGTCATATCAAAATTCGGTAGTGATTGGACTAAAAATAATGTATTTATTTAATAATTAATGGACGACACATGACTGGTAGAGGACTAAAATCACAAAAATTGTGGTTTTTGTGTTATAACTCAAATTCTAATCGGACAAATTTGATCATCCATTTACCACACCTTGACAGTACACCCACGAATCCATTGCTATATTTCCGCGAAAATTTTGACAAGCCATTTAAGAGAAACTTAGGAGTTTGTAATATGCATTTTTGCGATTATGATAAAGAGCTCTTAAGAAAGAGATGGAACATTGTGACAGGTTTAAGGCACCATTGTGGACAATGGGTGTTATTTTTATTGCACTGGGTTTAGTGATATAATAAATCACAGCAGTTTTATTTATCAGTTTGTGATTTCATGTGAAAAGGGAGCTCTATAATAACGATGTGGTACACTTTTATATAAACATATGAACATGAAAATTATATTTTGATTAATTTAATTAATTCCGAGTAAGAGGGCGGGAAACTTACAACCTTTCTTTTCTGGTCCCACGATCAGGCTTGAAAGCGTCCTCACAAAAAAAAAATCCCTTGTCCTGCTATGATGTACATAATATAACAGGGATTGATAAATATTACCTGTAAATATATCTAACTTTGAAATTCCAGAATGAACTTACATTATAATGATGCGTCTCACTCTTTCCTACGATATATCATGAATAAATCGTCCTATAAATTTGCAGTAAATAAAATTCACATAAGTGTATCGTTAGATGCATTGTCAGGTCGTACCATCGTTATTACAAAATTCGAAGAAACTCGATGTTTTCGCAGCTACTAATGGATCGTAATCCGTACCGTAAATACCCTTCGCAGGTAAATACAGTCTAGGTCGGGGTGCAAATTTGACGCAGCAATTCAGTCACTAGTTTGTCTCGTTTGCATCTAGTTGTGCGTTGCGTATTTAGCTTACAAACTGTTTCAACTTTTATATCGACTTTGCCTGCCCCTGGATTACGTTTCCCTCTCTATACCGACTTCGCCTGCCTTTGGATTTTGGATTTTTTATTTTTCGACCAACGCCTGCCCCTGGATTCGTATTTGAATTTTATTTTGGACTACTGGATTTTTGCAATATTTTTTACTACGCCTGCCCCCGGATTGGACTTAGAATTTGACCTCACCTGACTGGACTGCTTCAATACGATATTTTGACTTCGCCTGCCTCCGGATTGATTTCGCCGATTTCGTGATAGCAAATCTGCTTTTTCGAATTCTTAAAAATGCCGCGCAGTATTGCAAAAACAAATAAGCGCGGAAAGCAAGCGAAGGCCGCTAGAAAATGGCACGCAAGGAAACGTATTCTGAACAATATTTTGAATGCTAGTGACTACGTTCCCGAGGATGCTCATGTGGAATATTTTAACAAGTAAGTACATATTACTATAGTATTAATTTAACTATAAAAAGTGGGTGGGCGGATTAATGTAACAATAATTCTTATATGTCGATATTTTACATACTACTACATTGACAAATGAAGTATGAACAGTTTGTTCAGAATTGAACGAGCAAACTGAATATGTAAAAATACACAGAGTGTTTCATTTAAATTACAAAGTTGATGGCCAATTCCAATTAATAGATCACTCTACAATTAAAAAAATTGAAATCTGTAAATTTTGACAATAGCTATTTAAAAAATGTCAATATTTCAGTGCCCACTTAGAAACATCATATTTTAATTTTTTCAAATGGAACGACCAATATTTTATATCATATGGCTATTAGCAAGACAATTTACTACAAAAAAGTATTATGCAATCCTATACCTAGAGCAAATGGTTTTTGAGTTATTTCGAAATATGTTTCCTCCCGGAATTTCTTCACAATAGAATACCTCCTATACTATTCGCACGTGCGCCATAGTAGCCTAGTGTCAATATTCATTGTTTCAAATCGGGCAGAATTCATTTCCAATGTGTGAATATTTTTGAACGCGAAAGAATCGAGATCAAAATGAATATGTATACAAAACAAAAAATTATGAATTTATTCGTCATACATAGACAGTGCGACAGAATTGATGAGAGAACTTGCAGAATTTTCAATGAAACTTATCCATACTTACAAATTACAAACAAAACAAAATTTAAAAAAAGAGTGAAATAAAATAATTTTCATATTTAATAATTAAATACAAGAACTGAAACAAAAATGAGCGACAAAAAATTATAATTGTTCGAAATGATGACCATTAACATGTAAGCACTGTTCGGCATGTGCTGCGACATTCTCTGTTGTTGTCTCTGTCGTACTGGCCATGTATGACGAATAAATTAATTATTTCTTGTTTGTACACTCATTTTAATCTCAATTCTTTCGAGTTAAAAAAGAATGACACATTGGAAATTAATTTTGCCAGTTTTGAAACAATGAATAATAATAATTTTCCCTCCATCAGGTACCCATAAACTTTTAATGGCCGTTATTCGTGGCCCACACCCTGTATACATAATATTGGATGTAAGCAATCCACGTTTGGTGTGAATTTTTTCAAATCTTAATTTCACGAAGAACCCCTAATCTGTTAACTAACGAGTTGCGTGGGACACCCTGTATATAAATGCATATTTTGGTAGTGTATTACATCGAATGTTCAATTTTTCGGAATCTGAAAATTACAGCGAAAATATAGAAAAGCTATAGAAAATTTTATTGCGAACAAATCATTTTATATGAACAAATTGTTGAACTGAACTGTTTTTAAACAAGTGCCATTAAACCGCGAAAGTCGATAAAGTGTCAAGAGAAGATTACATTCTATGATAACTTTTTTATTTGATATATAATACAAGAAATAGTTAAAATAAAATTTATACAAAATGTAATTACCAACAAATGAATTTATGATTATTTGTTTATTTTATGTGTAGTTTACCATCACCGGAACCATTGAAACCGATGGAGGTGGAGGTGGAAGAAAATAATGGGACAAAACTGTATGGAACGCGAATAGTTGACATTAGCTACTTTCTGAGCCAATTTGAGAAAATTGTAAATCACAATAAAAGATGCATTTTTGGAAAAATGGTGATAAAAAATGAATTCAGAAATGGAATGACTTCGCATATAGGATATTTCTGCAATGCTTGTGAAACATCTGTATCGATTTCAACACATCCACCAGATTCCTCAATAAATAAAGATATTGTTTGGGGCCTTTCAAGTATCGGATGTGGCTATGATCAGGGAAATGAATTGTTGTCCATCATGGACACTCCGTTTATGGAAAAACAAACATTTAAAAAAAATGAGCAGAATCTTCACCAAGAGTGGGAGATATTATTAATGGAAGACATGAGGAAAAATGCGTTAAAAGAAAAAGAGCTTGCAATAGAAGCAAATGATATTGAAGACAACATTCCTTTTATTACCGTAATTGTAGATGGCGGATGGGCCCGACGTTCTTACGGCCACAGTTTTTCTTCGTTGTCAGGAGTTGCCTGCATAATAGGAAAACGGACAAAAAAATTAATTTACTTAGGAGTGAAAAATAAATTTTGCTATGTATGCAGCACAACAAAAAAAGAACATAGATGTTTCAAAAACCATTCCGGTACATCAACAAGCATGGAACAAGAAATAATAGTTAGCGGGTTTTCAGTTAGTGAACTAGAGTACGGTCTTCGGTACAAATATTTTATTGGTGATGGAGATAGCAGTGTATATTCCAAAATAAAGGAGAGGGAACCTTATGGTCGGTCAGTTATTAAACTGGAATGTGCCAATCATGTCACAAAATGTTTTACAAGTGGCTTGTACAAAATTATTAAAGACACCTGTAATGATAGAATAGCTCGCACAATCTTAAAGAAAAAGGTTACAACTTATTCTAAATACATTAGGTCAATTTTGTCGAAAAATAAATCAGTGGAGGATATTCAAAAGGCTGCCAGAAATTCGCCATTTCATATATTTGGAAATCACGCAAAATGTGAAAATTTGCAATGCAAGGCCAATTTACCTGCCCCAGATTTTGCCCCAGATTTTAACATGATAAAGGATTCTGTAGCATGGTCAAAGATTGGGGTTTTGATTGACAGAATATGTACGAAAGCGGATAGGCTTACGCATAATGTAACCACAAATCATGCGGAGCGTTTTATGGCCACTGTTGCAAAATTCACAGGAGGGAAAAGGTCCAATCTTATACAAAGAGGAGTATACCAAAATAGATGCGTGGGCGCGGGTTTAAACTATAACAATTCGTATGATTTTCATAAATTATCAAGTATCAAAAATAAACAATTTTTAGAAAAATTTTGCATCAAAAGAAAAAATAAATTATCACAAAGTAAAAAATATTATACAAAACAAAACAAACAAGCGGATGAAGACGTGGATTATGGTTCTCAACCGGCAGAACCAGATATGCCCCAGCGTATTTTTGAGGGAAAAAAATACGAATTTTTATTGGCCATGGAAGAGGTCAACATCGAAGAAGTTGAAAAGGAAACTAGAGGACAGATAAAAAATATAAAGTGGTTTGAATGGAGGAAAAATAAAATTACAGCTTCAACGTTTGGACGGATTTGCAAGAGACGAAAAACTACACCAACCGACAATATATTAAAAGAATTATTTTTTAAAAATGAGTTGATACGAACGCCATCCACGGAATATGGCATTGAAAATGAATCAAAGGCAATTCAACAATTCAAAAAAATAAGTGGCAAGGAAGTATCAGAGTGCGGTTTTTATATATGTGAAAATTATAAATTTTTAGGTGCTAGCCCTGACGGGATAATAGATAATGAATGTTTAGTAGAAGTAAAATGTTTGTATAGCATTAGAGATAAAAAAATTAGAGATGCGTTAAATGAAAAAAACAATTTATGTGTTTTTGTAGATGAGCAAAATTGTATAAAATTAAAAAAGAATCATTCTTATATGTACCAAATACAAGGTCAGCTATATATATGTAAAAAAATTAAATGTTATCTTATTTTATACACAAATCTTGATACAGAAATTTTAGAAATTTATTTAGATAACAATTTTGTAGATAAAATGATCACGGAACTGTCAAACTTTTGGAATGACACTGCTCTTTCGGAATTGATTGATTCCAGAATACAGCGGAATTTGAAAACTCGTTAATAAAACATGTATAAGTTTAATATTTTTTATTTTTGAAATTTGAAAACCTTACAAATATAAACTTCGACACCCAATTATAAGTATAAAGTTTAAAACATGGGACCTTCCAAACGTATTACTTATGATTTTTGTGCTATTTCGGAAAGAGATACGAGATTCGAAATGTTTTGTTTTAATCTTGCAAAGCGTGCACACGCGCCTCAATTAGGTAATTATTTAAGATATGCGTATAACCAAATAAATAAATTGTTTTTAAATTCGATGACTTGTGCCCTTTTCACAAATTCAAATTCAATATTATTATTGACATAAATATGAAGAGCAAGAAAAATTAAGCTGATTCGCGGTCGCCGCCTTCGGTCGACGGTACGTGCGCGCGAATACTTTGCATAATACGATGCTGCGGCCCTGACTACCTACATTTTGCATACAGAAGAATACCTTTTTTTGGTACAGTGGAAAATGAGTGACGGTAGGTAGCCAATGAACTGTCCCCCTGCAATAAACATTAAGTATTTTATTGACTACCATAATCTTTATTAGGCCGAGAGATGATTTATTACTCGACTGGTGTTATTTTCAGGCGACCGTTTCGAACAATGCCTATGGCGTTCTCTGTGCGGCCGACTCCGACACTATTGGGTACTACCCTGCCGTTAAGAGAGGTATTTATAAATTTAGGTTTTTGTGGATTTATGTACTTATTCTTCTTATTCGTAGTCTCTCCATTACTGGAGATTTGCCACAATTCTGGAAAATTCTTATTTATCTTGAGCTGCAATTTCTTACGTTTCATTTATATATCATTTATATGTTATTTATATTACACAAATATTTAGTACCTAGCATGTGTAAAATGGCAGGTTCAGATGTAAATTTTTGTTAAACAGTCTTTGTATTATGAGTGTATATCTATATTATGACTGTATTGCTATGCAATAAACAAATTTATCTATCTATCTTTGTTCACTTATTCAAAATTACTGAGTTATTGTAGAGCTGCAGAGCAATGGTGTTGCCTGGTGCTTGCTCGAATGAACACCCATTCTTCTTCTTCGGAGATATCTCTCTACCTGATAATTATGAGTTGAGATAACGAAAGGTCCATTCGTATGCCCAAATCCCAGTTCTTATTGTTGGTGAGCAGCTGTGGTCAATTCTATGAAACCTGGTGACGTATAATCCTTAGACTTCTGCATCCTCATCGTTGAAGCGATTATCTTTTAGTCTTCACAACACGCTATTACAGTCAACATTTTGTTTATGTAGATATGTGCTACCTTAGACTTTTAATCTCATGCACTTTTATTCTTGTTCTTATATCTCGTTATCTTCTGTCTCTTGTATCTGTGTCTATGTCTCTTATATCTTGTTACTCTTCAATCACATCAAGATTTCTGTTAGTGATTGACTTATGCTGAAGTATTTAAGAACGATGTTAGTAACATACATACAATTCTTAGGGTATAATTTACAAATGTGGTAAGTTACATTTTGGATGGCCCTACCCAAAACGAGGTTAAAAACTATGTACAGTCATGCTCACATAAATCTAGTACAAACAATTTGACATTGCTATATAAAATTGCTATTGTAACCTAATTCCTTGTACTTGATTTATGTTAGCATGACTATACTTGCCTAATGTGCTTCTAATGTCATTCTGGATATCTCAAACCCCCAGATAACTATTCCCAACACTTGATGAAAAGACGAACGTTTATCTTTCTACAAACGCCAGAAACGTTTTTATTGAAATTTTGCTGTGTGAATAAAATTCCTCGATTATTCTCTCATTCTTTTTCGGTAACTGGTTTTCTTTATCAATTCCATCATTCATTCTCTTAAGTTAAAGTGGTCATATTTTCATTTAAAACATACACCTATAAAAAAATGTAATGAACAAAAATACTTCAAAATGAACAAAAGTTAAAAAAAAAACATAATATAATCCCTCCATCATTGTTAGGTACTCGATAATTATAAAGATTACACATATTTTTGAGAAGAATGGATGGCCTTTAACGACCCTTCATTTGACTGCAACATCTCCTGAAATTGGGCAAATTAAAGTTATATTTAGAGCTAGCAGTGATTTCAAAGTACTAAACACAGAACAACTACTAAACTAAACGTTTTAAATAGAAAAACAAGTGGACAAAATTAAAATTCTCTAAATGTTTTCTTCTCAATTAAATTTAAAAAGTTTTAAAATGACATGATTTACAAATTATTGAAAAAAGGGATGTAAACATGAAAACCTGGACAACATCCAGGACATATTTGTCCAATGCGGAGACTCCAAGAAGAGTACTGTCCTGGTAAAACCAGTATAAATGGTCTCCTTATCTTAAGCGAGATTAATATTTCAGATATAACTGATTTATGAAGAAGTGACCTCATGATAACTTCTTGAAAATAACTATTTATTGTAATAACTGTTCCAAATTCTACCGTATAATAATAATAATAATAGTTAATAATAATAATAAAAAAGAGTGTTGTCGCAGATTATGTAAGAATTGTGTATATATTCGTATATTATACAATTAGATACCTGACGATCGAAAATAATCGATTATACGAGACTTTTTGCCGGAAACACATGAAACACGCATGTATTTTAATTGGCAATACGTCAAGATTCGAGCATTTTCGATTGTCTAGTTGTATACAGGTAGATTATTTCATGAACAAAATTAATTAATTGAAGAAGTACACAGGAAATTTATAAATTTAATAATTATTAATACGTAGCAATATGAATATGAATGTACAATTGTTATACCGGGTGTTTCAAGTTATACCGTCGAGCGATTTTTAATCAACAGTTGCATAAGAAAAATTTAAATCTGTCAGTACATACCTGTACATACGATGCCAACCTTGCAGAAACTGGTCGAAAATTTTCAATATCATTTCAAACATTATCATAAAATTTAAAAAAAAAAACATCTATGCCCAAATCGTTTGTAATATCTTTATATCCTTTGAATTAAAAACACCTTTTATGAAATAAGTTTATAAAAAAATCTGATAGATTTTAAATTAACGCCGCTTTAATATTACTAACCCAAAGAGATTTGCAATTTCAAAGTCATATGACAATGAATCATTGGAGCAATCCCACAAATCAAGTGCTTGCAATAAACTAATCTCCATGCCCCTTTACTGGACTCTTTAGTATTGGCACGGCAACTGACCTGTTTTATGGCAGGTCTATAACCGTTCGTCCCAGAATATTAGTAAGGGTCGTTAAATCTATTGTTAAACACATTTCACAAGTTCGTCGTAAATATTAGCGCCACAATATCAAATTGCATTTATTTCAAAAACGGAAGTTACATTTTTATTTTAAATGGCACAGCAAAATGTAGAATTAAGTAAAAGTACACTCTAGTGAAAAAAAAAAATGTATAAGCGGTCAGTTACTTATAAAAAAACCGAAAAAACTGCCTGGTGGTTGTAAGAAAAATTGGATTGGCAAAAATTGTTCATTATTTATACATATATTATGTATATATTAAATATGGACAATTTGTTTCTATCAGAAGTAGTCATTTTGGGTCCGGAGGTAAAACTTGAAACACCCGGTATACATTTGGTCGAGTATCGTTTTTTCCTCTGTTTTTGCATTGATGATGAAGCTTTTAATGATTTTAATTTTAAGGTTCGTATAACCAGTATAAGGTTCGTATAATCGATGTCGTCTTGGTTACTCAAATAATTGTTGTAATACGTTGTAACTATGGAAAATCGCACATTCTTATTGGTTTATTAACTAGTGAATGGAATAATCGCAAGTTATACAAGTAGACGATCAAAAATAATCGATTATACGAGACGTATCGCCTGAAACAGGCTGTTTTAACAGGCAATACGTCGAGATTCAAGTATTTTCGATCGTTGAGTTGTATACCGGGCGATTCAAGTTTTATTACCAGGCCAAAAATAGCGACTTCTAATTGAAATAAAAAATCAAAAATAAGTACACATGTTTAGATATTGATGAAGCCCAATCTGACGATAAAAAAATTAATTTTAACCATCCGGTAGTTTATACGGTATTTTACAAAGAATTGGTAATTTTATTTATATAAGTTTTTGTCAGAACATATTTTAATGCTATTCCAAACATTCCAGTGTGATCCAAGTCAAAAAAATGTCACCAATTATTGAATTAAATGAATTTTGATATTGCAACAGTAAGATTTATTACTAAATAGTAAAATATGACGGCTGCTTCCAGTAATAGTCCCTATAATGGATTTTATGGGTTTTATGATAGGGCCTGATAGGGATAAAAAAAACATGGTAATAAAACTAGAATCACCCGGTATAGGTAGATTATTTCATGAACAAAATAAATTAATTATAATAAAGTACACAGGAAATTTATAAATTTAATAATTATTAATATTAAATGTATTATAGAATTATTATATACATTTGATCGATTATTAGTTATATCCTTAGTTTTTATTCAAGGTTGAGGAAGATTTTAATGATGCGATTGTACGAACCTGTGTATAATCGATAATACAAAGGTTCGTATAATCGCTAGTCGTCTTGGTTACTCAAATAACCGTTGTAACACGTAACTGAGGAAAATCGCGCATTCTTATTGGTTTCTCAAGTCGCGAATGAAATAATCGCAAGTTATACAACTAGACAATCGAAAATAATCGATTACACAAGAAGTATAGCTTGAAACACCACGAGGCGCGCAGCGTCGAGTGGTGTTTTAAAAGGCATACGTCGAGATTCGAGTATTTTCGATCGTCTAGTTGTATATAGGTAGATTATTACACACAGGAAGTTTATAAATTTAATAATTATTAATATTTAATATACAATTATTATATACATTTGATCGATTATTAGTTATATCCTCAGTTTTTTTTTCAAGGGCGAGGTAGATTTAAATGATGCGATTATACGAACCTGTATATAATCGATAATACAAAGGTTCGTATAATCGCTAGTCGTCTTGGTTACTCAAATAACCGTTGTAATACGTTGTAACTAAGGAAAATCACGCATTCTTATTGGACTTATTTGGTAATCGCGAATGAAATAATCGTCGTTATTTATCTGTACACATTTAAGCGCATTGTAGACATACATATAAGCTAATAGCTGTATATCACTGCCGTTACGTAACCATGTATAATATGTATTTAGAGGTCGCTTTAGGCCTAGTTGTACAATCTCAGATTACACTGGTCAGCACAATTGTTGTCCCATTGACGTAAATCGCCGATTCCGATAGAACATTGTTTCTAGCAAGAGAGGTTATTGTAATATTTCAATTTTTGCAAAATGTGTAACTTATTTTGTTTTTTTCGGGAAGCAAGACCGATTAGATATCGAACTAAAGCCTCTAAATATGTATTTAGAGGTCGTTTTAGACCTAGTTGTACAATCTCAGATTACACTGGTCCGCACAATGGTTGTCCCATTGACGTAAATCGCCGAAAATTGTTTCTAGCAAGACAGGTTTTTATAATATTTCAATTTTTGCAAAATGTGTAACTTATTTTGTTCTTTCGGGAAGCAAGATCGATTAGATTTCAAATTAAAGACACTTTGATGTTACTAACCCAAAGAGATAGTGATTTACAATTTCAAAGTCAAATGGGAATAAATCACTGCGGAAATCTCATAAATCAGGTGCTGGCAATAAACTAATTCCTGTGTCCTGTGATTCGGATGATTTTTTAAGGCAACACAGGATTCTGTTTGACAGTTACCGCTATAACTTTTCTAACCTCTCTTTAACTGAACTCGTGTTTTTGTAAGTAATTAGTGGAAAAATAAAATGTAAAAATTAAAAAAAAACTGACTTCTTGACCTTTTGCATTCCGTTCATATGCATAGTAATTACTGTCCTAAAAGAATGCATTTAAATTGAAGGGACAGCACATTCGGCATAATTAGTCGACCAGTGCTATCTTTGATCGTGGTTCACTTCCCATGGATACCATTGTGTCACCAAATGTATTCTGGGAAAGTGAACCACGATCAAAGGAAATTCGAGATTGTACAACTGGGCCTTGGTAAAAATGGATTATTACTTAGGCCCAGTTAGGTGGATGATCGTGGATCATCATTGATCATGGTTCAGTTACCTGTCATACAATTGTTAATACAATGGAAACTTTAGAAACTGAACCGGGATCAAAGATAATCTTCTATCGTTCAACTGGGCCAAAAGCAACTTTTTTTTTACATTCAACATCCAATTACATATTTTACCTACACGGTTCTGATTGACAGTTTTACGCAGTTACGCTTCTCGTTTTCTTCTATACACAAAGGATAAACTAAGGATATAACTAATAATCGATCAAATGTATATCATAATTGTACAGTCAATATTAATAATTATTAAATTTATAAATTTACTGTGTATTTTATTGTAATTAATTAATTTTGTTCACGAACACTGTTCTGTTTGTCAGTTTTACATCAGTTACGATTCTCGTATTCTTCTATACATAAAGTGTACAACGCAGCATAAATAAATTTGAGTGATTATAATATTATAATTTATGTAAGTGATTATAATTTGTGTGAGGATGTTCTGCGATCGCTGCTCTGTACATATCTATGGGTAAAAGCACAAGTATTGCATGTCCAAAACAATATTTTTTTGGGTACTAGCTTTATAAAGTTCGAAAGCTTCACTATTTGGGCATTTTTCCATAATTCACAGATTGGAATTCAAACATTAGGCATTTCACTACACACAAGGGCATATTATGTTTGTGCAACAACTAGCTTACCTCCGAGGCAACACTTCATGCTGCAGAAGTGAAATAATTAAAAAAATGTAAACACAATGGTTGTGCCATTGTTGCAATGGATAAAAAATTCATCGATATGCATACTTTTGTATCGACAATTGAGGACATGGGTGCAAGAATAGCGCAAGTCGAAAAAATGAGTTTCGAGAAAAACGCGTCGCTAGATTTAAAACTTAATAAAATTTGTAATATAGCAATAATAATTATTGCATACAAATTATTTATATGAACAGCAGCTATATATTTTTTTACCTACAACTGCTTAGATAAATGACGAATTTGACATTCGTTTGAGTTACGTAATGAAACTCATTACCTTACTAGTTAGGTAATGAAATCAAAAACACACTCATTTTTTTAATACCAACTTACGATTAAATTTATTAAACAAGTGTATTCCAGAGGACATTTCTGTTTTAGAAATGTCCAAACTACTGCAGCTACTGGTTGAAGCTTCTACAAGCGTATTCTTTTCTCCAAGAATATTTGTTGCGATACGTTTCTTATTTTCAACCGAAGTTTCTATGTATCCTTCGGCTACTGTATTGCTCTTCCAGCCCCCGTGCCTTTTTATTGTTAGCAGATCCGCCCCTGAGTTTGCCAACAGTGAGGTTGACGATCTTCAGAAACAGTGACCGGTGTACTCTTTAGCATTTGGTAATTTTCAAAAGGAAGCAATATTTTTCGGCATGCTACCAATCGTGTTAATGCCAACGGATTGTTTTATACATTTGCCATTCCTGTAACCAACAAAAAACCTCTCCACGGCATTATGTGGACGCAGTGCCATGTATGTTTTTATAATGTCTACTAAATTGATCCCATCAATGTCTCCAGAAGTTATAACAAACTCTCTCGAAATTTTGGTCTTTATATTTGGTATTGTGACGCAGAAGACCTGCCCTTCGTTCTTCACGTTGGTCACTTGCATGTAAGTGAGTTCTTCCTTTCTACAGGCACCACCAATTCCAAAGATCAAAACTACCTGAAAATATTTGTTAATATAAAATTTCATGACTTGTTCTTATTTACTTTTGTTAGTAGCCACTTTTCATCATCAGCTTCTTGTAAAAATCGGGTTATATGTTGTTTTGTTAAAATGTCGGATTCCTTAGGTTTATATCCTTCTGTTTCCACATGTTTCTTTATGGATATCATCGCACGTATCATCGAGTAATATGCCCACAGGCTTGAAGGTTTAGAGCGTTTCGAAATGTTTTCAAAATATACTAGAAGTACCTTTTCATTTGCTTCATTTTTTATTTTCTTCTCATCGCACCATTTCCGTAAACGTTCATAAGCTTGTTCATATATAATTTTTGATTTTTCCGGCAATAACATTGAAACTACCTGCGTGGCCGATTCTTCGATATCCGAAGGCAGAGTTTCGGAGTCGCTCATTGCAATACAGCAAAACAGAAATTAGAAGTTTAATTCTTGAAGTTTGAAGATTAAATTGACATTCAAATTACATGTTGCCATGGTTCTACATACATATTATGACGTTCTGATTTTTCATCGAATTCAATTCAAAAGTATAATTTTCGTAATTCAGAGCAGTCGTAGATAAAAATTTGTATCTAATACGTGCGATGAGGTGCTCTTATGCACCTTATGCTCTTATGCTAAACCCATGCTCTTATTTCGACTCGGGCTACGCCCTCGTCTCAGCAACTCACCGCATTCGTCAGTTAATGATGCTCTTATCCCACTAATTAGATAAATATCTATTAAGAGACTTATAAATAAGGGTACAAATATTGTAATAAACAAATTTGCTCAAAAACCACATACATCGACTTACGCTGTTCTTGCACCCAGCTCCTCAATTGTATCTTATGAACGAGAATCAAAGATAATTCACGATTGTACAACTGGGCCTTAATGTTGCATCATGAGTTCACGTTTGCAAGGCGAACTGTAGAAACATGTTTTATATAAGTTATTAATTTGACTACTGTTTATTTGTGCTTCTGTGGCTAATTACCTTAGGGCAGAGGTTATATGGCTGTAAAAACGTATTAAAATTTATTGATGTAATATTTTCTTATTAAAAATATGGCTTTTAGTTCATAGCTTTATAGTTTTTAGGACAAGTAGATGCTTAGCCAAAACTTTGATACGAACACCCAAAAATAAATTCACCCGTGTAGATTTGAAAGTTTTTCTGCGCAGTGGCATATATTCAATTATTCTAGCAAAAAGTGTTTGAGTCATTCAATTTACATCGATGCTAATACATTCAAACAATAGAGGTGATTGGAATAATTGAACACCGTTCGTTCCAGATTTGAATCCTGTGATCGATGAAATTGTCGTGTATACTATAACTTATTGATGATTATTGTATAATTTAGTAGTAGCAACGTAATTTTTTTTTGGGTGGTGGGTTTTTAAGTTTTGTAGATGTTTGCTCAAAGGGGTAATCGGGCTCCTTTGATTGTTGGCGCAGATGGTTTGCGCTCATTTGGAGATGGAAACTTGGCCAATTACGAGGAAATTCCGTCAGTCCGCAGAACATTCCGGCGCTTAATTTATTCGTCAGAGGAATCGCGCGGCCGTGAAATTTTCGCTCCTCGCATTACAATTTTACGATCGCGACCAGTGGCGCACGTGAAGATGTCGGGCCGGACGCGAGATGGCGTGTGGATGGGGGGGAAGTAACGAGGCGATTTTTGCATACTTTCACCGACCTGCTTTCGTTTTTCTTCCTCAACTATCGATTCCGCCGATGCACGTGTATATCTCTCTCCGTGTGGTGTGCGAGTTTGCTCGTGTGCGGATGGTTGGGGGAAGGTTGTAAGGACCAGAGTCGCTCCAGGCGCCTGTTTGTAGGTGCCTACGCCTGGGGCAGTGTTGGCCTTTAAGGACGCGGTTGACCTCTCCGGAGTTTGGCCTAGTAGGCGTCACCGCCTCTGCCGCCCCCCAGTTGACACCCGGAACGCCGCCACTGCTAAAACGAAATTCTCTTTAGGGCAGGCGAAATCTCATCTCTCCTCTTCCGTAAGAGGAGTCGCTCCGGCCTCTTCGCGTGTGCTCGCATGGTGGATTGACCAAACGCTGACCTAATTGTCTAATTCGAGAGCCACCGGAGTTCGCGGGGCGCCTTCGTTGCTCAATGCCGTTAGAGTGGCTGCGGACGAAATTTCAGGCCAGTCGCGTGTCGGCCGCGTTAATTCCTAGTGGACGTTGCGAAATCCCAGATGGTCGAAAGTGCACAGCTGGGAGCACCACGCGAAGGAGTCGATCCGCGGAGCCGGCGATGACCTCAGGGGATTTTTGGTGAGCCTGGACGGGAACGCTGGACGCGCTTCCGGTTGCGCGCGGCCGCGGCGCCCCTCGCGCCGGCCCTGTGCGTGGTTTATTCCTAGTCGCGCGCTATAATTAAAACCAGGAAGAAATGCTGGACAATTTTGCTCAATTGGTCCTCGTGTCCGTGCCGTTTAATCTACCGCAACTTTGCGACTATCAACCTGCAGGCCACAAACGAATTGCAAACAGCTGTGTTTACCTCGTCCGCAATTCAAATGCCAGCCGATTGCCAACATTGCAAAGCCTCAATGAAATGTACCAACTAATTTTCAATTAAAAACAGGAAATCATCCTTAAAAATCATCGACGTCATCTGTATTACCATCACATATGGAAACATTTATTGCTCAAATTTTCAGTGAATTTTGGCAAATGTACAGAATGTTCTGAGGTACGAGGCGAATTTTTATTTGGCAGCACGACCAGAAAAATTTCGCTGCTTTTTACAAAAAAAAAAAACTTTTTTGCAAATTATATAGTCGTATGTTACAAGCCGATTACATACACGACGGCTTTGCTGTCTGCCCAGCACTGACACATCTTTGATGTAAACATTGAATCTAAACTGCGGTTGCGAAGGAACGATCGTCGAAGATGTGTTTCTGCTAGCTGCGCGCCGAAAGTAGAATCGCGTAACTGAGTTTCATGTGCATGCGAATATAGAAATAAGCAGGCAAAATATACACATTCTATTAAAAACTCTGCGTCGTAGATACACATTAAAAACGAAATAATCACAATGAATTATCAATAATCATTAGTTACATATAGTTAACTCTTCTTACTGGTAAACTTGTTCACCATTTCAGAAAAATCTAGCAGCATTATTCATAAAAATTTAAACCGTGCTTTAGAGGTGTTTTACAGACTGTCAAGATGACTATCAAGGTTAATAGGGTTAAACCACCGCTAAACCACAGTTTCAATTTTTATGAATAACACTGCAAGGTTCTGGCAATTCCATGTTTTGTATTATCTTGGTTTTCAAACTGTGGCGGATTTAAGGGCGGCTATAGGGGCTATAGCCCAGAGCGGCAAAAATCAAGGGCGGCAAATTTTTGAAAAATACCAAATGCACAAGTCACAATACAAATGAACAATAAAAAAGTAAATAAAAATATAAACCAGTTTAAAAATTAAAATAACGTGCTTGAATGACGTTGCACGAAAATATAAGAAATCACTTAAAACAATGCAGAATGCAAGTACCTGACTCCCTTCGTATCTGAAAAAAAAGATTCGCCTGGACAGGCCCGATTATAAGTACGTACTAAAATGTAAAAATAAAGTAAAATTAAAAACTATAAGGCAAGAAATTATGGTTATTTATACAGGGTGTTTACCAAACATGGGGCCAACGATGAATGGGTTACACTTTGGCTTATTTAAGAATCTTTTGTGCTGCGATGATTTTCTTTTAATAACAAATGCCTCTTAGGCGTAGATAATCAGGTGCGCGTGTTCAAAAAAATTTAGATACATCTTACCGGTAAGGTAAGCATTTCTGGAAAAATAATCGGTCCAGAAATCCAAGCCAAACATTCAATGAAAACTGATGTGGAAAACTGATGTTTTATTGTACCGTGCGAGCAAAAGTTATTTATATCAACGCTTGCTTTGCATCTAAAGCTATACAGCTTAGTGGTAGAACTTAATTCCCTCTTTGATGAAAATCAAGAGGGCATTCGGAAATTTTTGCTCGGACGGTACTTCATGTGGTTTTTGTTCAGCCCATAAATAGTTATTGGGAAAAGAAAATATATTATTGACATTGTTGAGAAATTCCCACGTTGGTACATCGGGTAAAAGAATCCGTACCAGTAGTTGAAGAATCTGAACCAATGTATGCAGAAGCCACTGACAAATGCAATGTGTTGATGAAAATCAGCAGGAATAAGTGCCCAAATGCGTTGGATGTGATCTGGGTATAATAAGTGAGGTTTTAAAATATTCCATACAGCCCCATTAGTTATATTCAAAGCATTTGCAGTTTTTCTAATAGAAATATCTGGTTTACCATCTACTATGTTCAGTAGACGTTCTCCTACTTCTACCATTCTTACTGGCATTAGTCCTCCTGGCCCATTATGTTTAATTATCCATGTTTCATTCAGAGGTTGATATGCGTTGAATGTGATCTGGGTATAATAAGTGAGGTTTTAAAATATTCCATACAGCCCGATTAGTTATATTCAAAGCATTTGCAGTTTTTCTAATAGAAATATCTGGATCACTATCTACTATGTTCAGTAGACGTTCCTCTACTTCTACCATTCTTACTGGCATTAGTGTTCCTGGCGCATTATGTTTAATTGTCCATGTTTCGTAATCGATCTATTCAACGATAGCAGACCCGATAGATACGAACTGAACCACCCTGCACAGAACGGCCCTGACATACAAAATAGCGAAGTGAAACATGCTATAAAAACAACAAAAACAGGCAAAGCGGCAGGTCCAGACGGAATATACAGCGAAATGCTAAAGTTGGTTGAAGACGATCAAATAAACATCCTCACAGATCTTATGAACACAATATACAGAACTGGCATCATACCACAGGAATGGCTAACATCTACGTTCATCACCCTACCCAAGAAACCGCATGCAACAGACTGCAATAACTACCGCATGATAAGTTTAATGGGCCATACATTGAAGGTGTTTCTTAAGATTATACATACCAGAATATATAAAAAATGCGAGGCGGAAATAACAGACACTCAATTCGGATTCCGAAACGGATTTGGAACAAGGGAAGCACTCCATGCATTTGGGGTACTGGTTCAACGCTGTCAGGACGTAAATAAGGGCGTATATGTTTGCTACATTGACTACAGGAAGGCATTTGATAATGTAAAACATGAGAAGCTCATGAACATTTTAATAGGCATGGATATCGACTATCATGATATCAGAATAGTATCAAATCTTTATTGGGGCCAGACAGCGAAAATAAAAATCGAAAACCAACTGACAGATGAAATTAACATACGAAAGGGTGTCAGACAAGGATGCGTTCTCTCCCCAATGCTGTTCAATATCTATTCCGAAGCGATATTCAGAGAAACACTCTTAGAAGACCCCGCAGGTATCGTTGTAAATGGCAGAACAATCAACAACATCCGATATGCAGACGATACAGTCGTACTAGCAGACAATATAATAGATCTCACGCGCATGATGAACAGCATAGAGGCGAAGGGCAAAGAATACGGTCTCCACATGAACCTAACCAAAACAAAGACCATGTTAATTTCAAAAAGCAAACAACAAATCCATTTGGTAATCAATGGTAAACGCATCGAACAAGTCTCAAAATATAAGTATCTTGGAACATGGATGAACGATGACTGGTCATATAGACAAGAAATTCTAACGCGCATAGAACAAGCTAGAGCAGCATTCGTCAAAATGAAAATCATGCTAACTTCCCGAGATCTCAGTCTAGACCTAAGGCTAAGAATGGCCCGATGCTACATTTTTCCGATACTCCTCTACGGCATGGAAAGCTGGACTCTGCATCAGGAAACCACCAAAAGGTTAGAGGCATTCGAGATGTGGGTCTATCGTCGCATGCTGCGCATACCATGGACCGACAAAGTCACCAACGTCGAAGTACTTCGAAGGATGAGCAAAGTGACCGAAATCCTTTTCACTATAAAGAAGCGAAAGCTAGAGTATCTAGGCCACATCTCTAGAAACCAAAAATATGGGTTACTACAACTGATAATCCAGGGGAAAATCCAAGGGAAACGGAGCATAGGAAGACGACGTATATCCTGGCTACGTAACCTGCGGGAATGGTTTGGGGTATCGTCGGCGGACCTGTTTCGTTCGGCTATCTCCAAAGTTAGAATTGCCACGATGATCAGCAACCTCCGTCGGAGAAGCTGAAGCAAGAAGAAAGTCCATGTTTCATTCGGAGGTTGATGAATACTTTGGAGGATTTTCTACCAGGAACGGTTTGGAAATCGTTCACTGTTCACAACCGCATAACTCTTAATAAATTTCCAATATGCAGTCCATACATGAAATACATATCTCTCAAACAGACAAACAAATCGTTGTTATCTCAAACAAAAGTTGTAGAATGTTGTAGAGAATATTTTTCCCTACAAAACCAAATAAAAACTAATTATATTTGAAATAGGTGAGATATCGAGAGTAATGAAATACATGTCTCTCAAAATATCTCAAACAAAAGTTGTATAGAATATTTTTCCCTACAAAACAAAAATTAATTAAATTTGAAATAGGTGAGATGTCAAGGGTAACGGATTTTTCAAGATGGCCGCCGTTCCACAAGGAAATTTTGTTGGATTCATATCAATTTGGATGCCTACTATGATCTACCTCACAAGTATGGCCGACCCTTCAGTTTTACCATTTTCATGTACAATTTTACTGTAGGTACCGATCTAATACTTGGTTCAAATCTAGATGTTTGCTCAATACTGAGTTCATTGAAAGCAGCCCCAAATCAAGTAATGTTTCTTATCCTATTATGGTACGCAGATAGGTTGTTATTAAATTATGTTTTGAGAACTTGATAAAGACTTTGATAAAAAGACACACGTATGATACAGATCTACCAACAACGGAAGTTTTTGTGTATAGATTTGTTTAGATTTTTGAAAGGATTCTAACAATGTCCAAAAACAATACTTACACTTTGCAAAGTGCTACATGACAACTAACTATAAGATGTATGCCCTTACGTTGGCATCGCACTGAGACTTTTTTGACGAGCCCTTCGTTCAACTTTTTAGCGGAAAGGTCGTTCTGCGTCTTGAAAAGAATATAAAATTATACAAGATCCACAATGACCGAAGCACGCCTGAAAGGTGTGGCTATTTTCTGGCTATCTGGCTATCGACCAACGCCAACGGGTCCTTCTGCCATGTGATTTGTGAAAGTGTGTGTATTAAGTTAGGGCTTTAGTGGATAGAAATGGCGATTTGGGTGGTTTAATTTAAAACACCCTGTATATATGTTGAAATATGTTCAATTTCGTCACATAAATTAATTGCATTGATGTATGGTTCATTACTAACGAACAATATATTGTGTAGAGCTATGCAACACTTCACCTTCATTCTTTAGCTTCATTGGCTAAAATATAAATCTCGCTGAGAAATTTTAAATCGTCATTATGATTTTTTAACAAAATAAATCTTCTGTTTGCCTGGAGCTACATCTAGATTCTAGAACGACAGAATAGAAATTTATTTTGTAATTTACTTCAGGATTCTTAATTATTGCGTCGTTGCTTTTCAAACATTCTTTAGCTTCATTAACTAAAATATAAATCTCCCTGAGAAATTTTAAATCGTCATTATGATTTCTTTAATAAAATAAATCTTAGATTTGCCTGGGGCTACATCTAGATTTTAGAAGGACAGAATAGAAATTTATTTTGTAATTTACTTCAGGATTCTTAATAACTGTGTCGTTGCTTTTCTAGCCGAATTCTCCTGATTTCTTTCGTGGTAGAATCTCAGTTTCAAATGAAAATTTTGATTCGCAATGTGCATTAGCGGCCACATCCTTAGCTTCAACTAAGAATTGTCTAAAACTTTCGTCATTTCTAGGTACTTAAAACCATACTGTGAACTTTGATTCTGTGATGATGTAAAAACCATTTGCTGTGGTCAAGCTACACATTTGTATTTTGTTGGTAATTTTTAAAGGCCAAAATCTAGGATCTTCAGAAATATCGATGAACGATTTATTCATCGCTGAAATGTCGGAAGGTTCTTGAAGTACGTTTCAATCGTTTCAATTTGAAATAATGGAAAAATTTGGTGTTTGAGCAGCTGCATAATTTGCAATAGAAGTCGATGGTCCTTGTAAAAAAAATGACGATAAATTCTGTTATCTTTTTTAAGTTTTATGTCTGCAGAAATATCGGAAAGAACTAATTTTTGATCGTCGAATGTGTCAGAAGCCTCAGGAGAAGAAATTGGTGTCTGGGAATCTGCATAATTTGCAGTAGACAATCCTTGTAAAAAAATGATACAAATTTTTATTTTTTCCTTGTATGCCAATTATTTACTCCCACTGTCGCAAAATATGGTATATATTTTCCATTTTTATTTGTCCCAAATTATTGTATACAAAACTTTCAAAGTTTCTTCTTATGTTACTAGGGCGCGTATCTATAAACCGTACTTGAGCATAAGTTTGACTCAAGTCGTATATTTGGTTGCGTATTTTCTATTAACGCTTATGCACCAAACGCAACCAAATATACGCAAATATACGACTTAGTCGAACTCAAACTCAAGTACGGACTATACGGGCCAAAAAGTAGTGAAATGAGGCTTAAACTTTATTTGAACTTACATTCATGGAAAACTTACTAATTGAAACACAATTGAGCTATTTCAATAGCTCTCTCAGCAATATGCAGTCTATACATGTAGTCATACATATCTTCAAAAAAATAATTTGGTTTTACCCTAAATAAACAGAACTCTAGTCGCGCTCGTTTGATTTGGTTCTTTAGATTCGTGCGTTTTCGGCTACATTTTCCGTCTTTCTTTAGAAGAGACATCGGGATAATAATTTCCTTGACTATTGCACTTGTCACATTTACATATGAATCTTCACACTGACGGACCAATGAAATACCACAAATTTTAAATTGTTGGCCAATTAGAATCCACTTAAAGTGATAATTGCTGTCGAACACGTATCACTTTCGAAATTTTTAAATTGTCTCCAAACATATTCTTGTGACTTTTTAGTATTCTCTGGTGTGGAGCCAACAATTTTTTGCTTTATATTTGTAAGAGATTTGATGCCAAACCGGTTGGAAGACATTTTTATTATATTTATTAAATATTTGACAATCTCAATACGACACGTGCAATAGTCATGCAAAATATTTTTCGTGCATAGTTCCTTGCCTAGATAATACCCGCTGTAGTGATATTTGACTTTTTAGTATTCTCTGGCGTGGAGCCAACAATTTCTTGCTTTATATTTGTAAGGGATTTGATGCTAAACCGGTTGGAAGACATTTTTATAATATTTATTAAATATTTGTCAATGTCAATACGACATGTGCAATAGTCATGTAAAATATGTTTCGTGCATAATTCCTTGCTTAGATAATACCCGCTGTAGTTATGCACATTTTCACGGCAACACGCTCTCGTGCCACTATAGCGGGTATTATCGGCAAGTCACTATGCACTTAACATATTTCTATTGATAATACTGTTCCTTGGCTCTATTCCAAATTTGGGAAATTTTTAACGGGAAACATCAAACTTGTTTGCGGCTTGTCCAATAGCACCCCGCTGCAATTTGATACCAGTTTTTGAATTGCAGCACGGACTGTAAAATTCGGCTGCGCTGTCTACAAGTGAACTGTTTTGCCTTTAGTTCTCTTCTTTTAAATATTCTGAGCTGTCTCCTCCATAGTTTTGTCACAACATACGTACTTTTGATTTCCTGACATGTTGACGTTTTCTAATTGGCAGCCTGTAATGACTAAATTTGTTTTAAGCATAGCCACCTAAGGCTCAATTAGGAACAATGTATCTAAGTTATATTAAACTGATTAAAACTCAATATTTCCTCAAAGACTCGATAATCCATCAATTTTAGAGTAATGTACCTTAATTTGGGACGAAGGGAGTATAAGTTATTGACTGGAATTTTTTTCTTTTGTTATGTTTCTCAGCCATCAATGAAAAAAAAAAAAAAATAAATAAACAAGTTTTCCAAATGAAGGTCGAGTCACCCCTGCATACGACAGCTAGCCACAGGCAACTTGTGGTGTAACGTGTAGTATGACAGCAATATTTGTACATCTTTTGGAAGAACTGTGGACAGGTTTTGATCTGTTGCGTATCATCAGTTCACCAATCACCTTCGTATCCACGTTCTTCTGACTGGGCAATCGATTTCACAGTGGCGTATCTCACGTACAATTCACTGCCACATGCTTTTGTACTCTTTTATGTAATTGCAATTCTCTCAGTCGCCACGAGAGAGGCTTTGTATTTGAAAAACCAATTTCACATATTTGAACAATAGGACACACCTAGGACAATCGTATTGGTGAACGCAATCGTCATACGCTAGGTACTTATAATAGAACCATTTCAACATGATTTTAAACGAGAAAGCTAGGTAATCTCTATGGAAGATCTATGCAAATTTAGACTATACCTACATTTGAAAATCTGTACAAAATTTTTCTAAAGCATGTCAATGTGGCACATACTCGTATTTAAAATTATCTACTTAGAAGGTCTTTGCAATTTTTGAGCCATGATACAATTGAAGATCTGTACAAAATTGCTACACCTCATCCTTATGGTACTTTGAATGCAAATTTAGGGTATACCTACATTTCAAAATATGCACAAAATTTTGCTAGAGCATGTCAATGTGGCACATGCTCGTATTTTAAATATCTATTTGGAAGGTCTTTGCAATTTTTGGGCCATGCTACAATTGAAGATCTGTACTGAATTGCCACACCTCATCCTTACGGTAGTGAATTTGGAATATCTGCATAATTTTTACGACAACCTACATTGCTCTGTACACATTTTTGCTACACCCTCGTCCATATGGTACTTGCGAACTCTTATTATAAATTATAAACTTGGAAGACCATATGTGCCCACACTACACAAACACGTTACCGCGTTATAGATTCTAATCTAATCATTTCATCATGTTTGTTATTTTAACTGGTGCAACGCAGTGTGTTATGTGTGTAACAGGGAATGTGGGTCACTCGATGAAAGAAGAAGCGACGACTGAAGAATGGCGGTATCGTTTAATGGCTGGCACTGCATTTGTTACTTGAAGCAGATGCTTGCGAGGCCGCCCGTGTGCTTTAACGTAATTGATACGCAAAGTAATATGGCGAAACGCGAAAAAATGGGTGATTATGTTTCCGCCTCCGCTGCAATACGAAGTAGCATAAAGAGTAGCGGAAGTAATTTTGAAGCGCTACGCTGTGTACGCTTGAGTCGTATTGTACATAATTAATTTATATTCTATTACAACCAATTGTGGCTTATTTTATGGCTTGTTTTCACTGTTGTGGTTAATTACAAATTATTGTTTGTACAACAATTCCCAATTTATTAATTAATG
Source organism: Othius punctulatus (assembly GCA_951805005.1). NCBI lineage: Eukaryota > Metazoa > Arthropoda > Insecta > Coleoptera > Staphylinidae > Othius > Othius punctulatus. Next base: position 35,080,696 of record OX638139.1, read on the forward strand.
CCTAATTACTTTATACTTCTTTGTATTTCTACAACAATATCAGGTAATCTGCTCTGAATGAAGAAAAATCTCGGATTAATCGAGGCTGAAGTGGAACGGAATTTTACAATCCTCATTATACCACTTGGTGAGAATTTGCCTGTTAAGTTGTATTTAATGAACAAAGGTACACCCACAGTAATTTAGTTTACTTACATTTTCGCCGAAGGACATAGCAATTTAATATAAATGCAGGCAATTTCGCCACTTATTATTAAAACCATCTTTCAAGCTTGAATTTAATCAGAAAATTACGTATACTATGTATATTAATAACCATGTTAGTAAGTAGAAGTAGATGGATTATTGTTATTCTTAATACTATTTTGCTTGATTTAGGGAATCGGTCCGGTTTGATCATAATATGATAGCAATAATAATAATTTTTTATTGATGCTTCTCCCAGATGGGTTAAATAAGTCGTTCTTATACGTATAAAACACAAGTTCAATGCTGTAGACACATGTTAAAAAGTTACATGGTAGAACATACAAATAATTAAACAGTACATACAAATTGAAAAATTAAAATAATATAGAATAGAACTGCAAAAAATCTATTATTCTACAAAGCTTGAAAAGTTAGAACATACAAATAATTTAGCAGTACATACAAATTGAAACATTCAAATAATATAGAATAGAACTGCAAAAAAACTATTATTCTACAAAGCTTGAAAAGTTACTTGACAGACACGCATCCACACTGTAAAATCCCTTATGTATTAAATATTTCTTAATTGATTTTTTAAAAGCATTTACATGAAGTTGTTTAACAAGTGTAGGAGTTTAACAAGAATAGTTATTATTAGCGCTTATTAGCTGTTAGAAATATAACCATATCACTACATTAAATATCTGATATAAATCCACTTTATAATTTTAGTTGTACTGCATTTTCTATAACCATATCACTACATTAAATATCTGATATAAATCCACTTTATAATTTTAGTTGTACTGCATTTTCTGTACATGCATCTTCCTGTATTAAGCATTAGTTTTTGTTTTAATGTTGTTATATTATTGTTATTAATACAATATTACGCCATTGGGTCATATGCCTGAAATTACCCCACCTCAAATTCCTCGATAGTAGAAAACCTTCAGTAACGTAATCTTTCATCAGTTAAAATAATCCCAATGCTGATAAGACAATGCCTCAACTTTTACATAGCTACGAGCCGCCTGATTAAAGTGGTCGTTCCTAAATTATTATTGGTCAAGGCTGAAGTAATTATCAATTAATAGTAGTAGTACGGAATTCCCCATTTATCTATTATTAATTATTTATAGCTCTAATTCATACTGTAATTGAGTATTTCTTACATTATGAAAAACATTCTACGATATTGTTTGAACTAAAAATGTTCGTTAATTGTTTTTTTTAACGACAGCCTATTTCTGATGCTATGGCTAATTACAGTCGCCAAGCAGTCACACTTTGGAAATGTTACCTTTATAGATTTTGCTTCATCCATATCGACTTCTTGTGCACGCATAATTGCCTATTTCTGATGCTATAGCTAATTACAGTCGCCAAGCAGTCACACTTTGGAAATGTTACCTTTATAGATTTGGCTTCATCCATATCGAGTACTTGTGCACGCATAATTTAACAGTGCACGGGATGGCCTACTTTAGTTCGCCTCTAAAGGAATAGCACTTTGATGTTATAGAATTATTTCGTTGACATGGTTAGTTAGTTGAACTTTTTCTTCAATTTTCTTTTTTCTTCTTCAAGTGCCATACTTCATTTTGAGATATAGGCGTGCATGTAGTGTTGTATATGTTACTATTCTACATCTACATCTAGTACTGGAATATTACATTCCCAGCCTAGGCCGGCAATGAATTATTCCTGGAGGTTTACAGCAAATAATTTCTTCTTAGATCTTCCATATTTTTAGGAAACTTGCAAAAATATTGCGATGGGAGAAAAAATAGTATGTGCGGTTCGTACATGAAGTGCCTTCCCGGCCTCTTCGGCTTGATATCCTCGCCTGGCGGCGAGGACGTTAATTGTCGCAGCGGCCGGGAATATTCACTTCCTGTACTAACCACACAATATACTTCGTAGGGATTAACATTTCATTTGTGGATTTTCTGGAGTGTGCCATTCCCAAACAACCTACTTTTGTGTTTCAACAGCAGTCAGTCATGGTGTGAGTATCCCACCTTCCTTGGTACCTCTCCTCCATATCTTTTAAATCTTGGTGGAAACGTGCACCTTCCTCATGACTTAAATCTCCTAAATTTTCAGGAAATTTGTCAAGATGACGGACGAAAAAAAAAACTTTATACTCATTACAACGTTGATGATAGAAACTCTTGATTAAAGTTTGAACCACACTTCGATATAACTTTTCTCAATCTATGAAATTTCTGATAACAGCCACGAAAGAATTCCGTGAATCATGTTTTCCACATGATTCATGGAACTTGAAATATATTGATCGTTTACTAATTTTCTTAGAAAATTTATTAGAAAACATGTTTGTCAATAAGTACCGAGTCTAAATTAAAATAGACGTAGACGTAGACGTTCTTAGTTATAACTAAGAACGTGAATAAGTGAAAAAAAAATGGGTTAGAACAAAAACTTGACGTGATACGCGAAAAAGATTATAATTTTTGAAATCAGCACCCAAAACTAGTCCAGAACAAATGTCCTATTTAAATTGGCCAAAAAAGTTAATATTGTAGCTGTGCAAAGCCTAGTTCATGCACAAGCGATTTGCGATTTGCGATTTTTGTTCTGATTGGTTAAATTTGAAAGCATTTTACGCGGGAACGTACCACTATAGTATACTATTATACTATACTAATCAGAATCAGAATTTAAAAAAAGACTTAATAATCATGCTACGCGTAAACCGAGTCACTTTCGTATTTGACAGTATTGAATTCTGATATAAACCGTAAAATGTGAAAGTATCAAATTATTGCATATTGTTTTGTTGAACATTTTGTTCAAAAATTACTCAAATTCCTTCCTGAAATAGTCATCAAGTTATGGTCTTTTTTTTAGTTTCCATTTTCATCTTTTCGTGTGTTCTATCAATTTCAAGACTCAATCATTGAAGAGAATGAAGAGTTTCATGCGGTATTGTATAAATAATATAAAAGACAATAGTGAGGAGTAATATTCGATAATATTTCTGAAATTGCTGAAATTGCAGGAATATCAAGGAAAAATCTTATATTCTATCCCCTATTGCTATTTAGTAAATAGATTAATACTAAATAGGTCGATAAAAAAGTCATAAATTTTCATTACAAATAAATTGCTAATTGGACCTGGGAGCTGAGATATAGTCGAAATCAGGAGAGATGTCTCATGACTCATTCTAAATGAATGTTTAATGCAGGAATAAATGCAAACTCGGTGTCGCTATATTACCCTAAACCGCTGAAGTAAAGTGAGAGAGTAAATGTCCGATACGTCTGCTGTACGTTTTAAATGAAACCCGTGAAAACGTATGTCTTCGTTAATTCATTGAATCTGTCAGTGTCACTGTTAACCTAACATATATTTCGTCTTTACATTCTTGTTATGTACACATAACCTACACAGCGAAATTATAGCATTGGAGATTTGACATTAACGCGATACAAATGAACTAATTCGTAGGCCTAATTGGCCGGGTGCATTTTTGCGCAACCAAACATCTGGCCGACCGCGTGCGTATAAGTGTAGACACACGTTCAAGAAAATTTGAACCATACATTCCAAATGTATGAGTCATGAGACACCTCTCGTGATTACGAGTATACACATGCCATTTTCATCTTTTCTTGTGTTATAAAATTTCAAGTCTGAATTATAGAAGAGAATCAAGAGTTTCATGCAGTATTGTATAAATTATATAAAATACAATGGTGAGGAGTAATATTCGATAATATTTCTGAAATTGCTGAAATTACAGGAATATCGAGGGTAAATCTTAAATTCTATCCCCTCTGTAGACCTAAATAGATTAATACTAAATAGGAAGACAAAAAGGTCACACATTTTGATAATCAAATAAATGAGGTAATGAGCTTAAGCTAATTGGTAGTGAGACATGGTGCAGGTGGTATTATTGAGATTCATATGAATTCATAAGAAATTCAATGAAATGGTAAACAGTTTAAAAGATTTGATTTGATGGTATACCTGCGATCAAAAATTTCTGAAATAAAAAATATATATATGGCAGATAATTTCAAACGCCATCAAATCTTTGGTTATATGATATCCGTTTGATAAAAAAATGCTGAAATTGTTGGGTAAAAAAATCGAGGTGTAATCAATCAAACCGTTTTATAACTAAGGGAGCAATGTACATAATTTCCTCCCGTGGATAGTTTGAAGCCAACGCGAAGAAGAGAGCATCAATATCTAAGGGAGGAAATGGCACTTTGCTCCTGAGTAATACATATTACTTATTTCTACGACTTTGCACACTATTTCACATAAATATTATATTTTCTTGTACATGATAATTAAAAAACCAAATGTGAAAATATCATAATATTTGGAATAAGTAAATATTGTTAAAAATCAAACTATACAATGAACGTACGAATTTTTATAAATAAAATTGAACTACATCCGCGGGCATTAAACTATCCGCTGGAGGAAATGATGCACTTTCCTCTCTTGTAATACAAATAGTTATTATACGATGTTTTACACGTTTTGAACGTTAACATTTTTTTTAAATTGACAATTTAATTCATACACTAAAAATCCCATGAGCAGCAGTGTTTTTGTCATTATGACAGCGTCCTACGGATTCTCGTATTTTTTTCAAATTCAGTTATTTTCGCTAAATTGCCAGGCTACAAAATTCTCATTGAAATGCCAAGTGTACTTCATCAAAAAAAGGTCTCGTCTAATTATAAGTGAAAAGTGTCAAGATTGGAACGTTCGTTTTCGATTCAATATATAGGTATTATTTACATACACCAACTAAACTTATATAGAATCACCTAATATTTCCGATCATGAATAATATTATTGTAGAAATTAAAATGGAAAGTAAGCCGAGTCACTTTACCAAATTCAACAGAACTTAAGACACATTAAAACGAGTCAATACTGGTTACAATTAATGCTTAAATGACAATAAAAAAATCAAATTTTAATAATAATAATCCGTCTTGCCACCTTCAGCCCTAATATACAGGGTGTCCCTGAACGGTCTGTACAAACTTTGAGAGCAAGTTCCAGGGACCCTAAGAAGCAAGAAATGTCCCATTAACATAGTGTCGCAAACGCTTCCTTCTGGAGTTACACGTTCACGAGTTCACGTAACAGAACAGTACATATGCTAAAGTACATGCTCGAAATGACCTGCGTTAGATTCTAAGCAAGCCTGCACAAGTCGTCGCATTGACTGGCGATTCTTTCAACTGTTTTATTTGCATTAACTGGTTTCATTAATATCATTTGGTAGTTATTAAAGAAACTCCACAAGAAAGCATTTGGGACCCTAGGTTCATGGGATATTTTTTGTTTCTTTGGGTCCCTGGAACTTACTCTCAAAGTTTGTAGAGACCGTTCAGGGGCACCCTTAAGAACGAAGCATTTACGACCCTATGTTCATGGGACATTTTTTGTTTTTTTGGACCCCTTGAACTTACTCTCAAAGTTTGTACATACTGTTTAAGGATACCATGAAGAAGGAAGCATTGACGACCGTTCATGGGACATGTTTTGCTTTTTTGGGTTCCTGGAACTCTCAAAGTTTGCACAGACCGTTTAGGGACACCCTGAAGAAGGAAGCATTTACGACCCTATGTTCATGGTACACTTTTTTGCTTCTTTGTGTCCCTGGAACTTACTCTTAAAGTTTGTACAGACCGTTCAGGGATACCCTGCATAGGTTTCAATTCGATTGAAAATGCTCCTAATTAAACTACTTATGTTATGATTCTGTAAATTTGCCCACTCTTCTACGGCAGCTTGAATGAGCTGTTCTGCATTGTTTGTATTATTTCTTTGAGCTCTAATTCTTCTTTTTTATAATGCCACATGACTGTTCGATACGATTTGGTGAGCGGGTAGGCCATTCCAAGACTGTATTACCTTGTGTTTCCAGAAAGTCACTGGTAGTTTTGGTGGCATGTGGAGGTGCATTATCATGCATACAAATGAAATCAACGCCCATTGCACCTCTCCACAGTCTAACTGCGGGTCTTATTCTAAATCAACTTCTTCTTCTTTTGGTGCATTTATCCATTAGTGGATATTTGCGACAATGTGGTGCATTTCTTGACGGTTTCTGAGGGAATGAACCAAACTACCGATAGTATTTAGGCCAGTCCATTGCCTTATGTTTCTGAGCCACGACATCTTTTTCCTTCCTATTCCTCGTTTTCCATTAATCTTGCCTTCTATGATGAGTTGAAGGATATGATACTTCTGGTTTCGCATGATATGTTCTAGGTATGCAACTTTTCTTCTCTTTATAGTGGTCAAAAGTTCGCGATCTTTACCTACTCGCCGCAGCACTTCTTCATTGGTAATTCGTGCTGTCCAAGGCATCTTTAGTATTCTTCGGTAAAGCCACATTTCAAACGCTTCAATCTTATTCATAGCTGTTGTTTTAAGCGTCCAACCTCCCATGCCATACAGGAGTATCGACCATACATGACCTTTAATAAGCCGTACCTTAAGATTGAAATCAAATTCAGTGTTGGTAAAAACTTTTTGAAACTTTATGAAAGCACTACGTGCATTTTCGATTCGACATATAATTTCTGTGTCCGATGTCCAGTTTTCTGTGAGCCATGTTCCTAGGTATTTGAATGTTTGTACTCTTTCAATTGGCAAGTCGTTGAATGTCAGCACCGCCTCCCTCTATTCCGATATTCTGGTCTCGGGAAATAATCATAAATTTTGTTTTTGCAATATTCATGTTTAGCCCCATGAGTTTGCTAAATCAACTACTAGCAGTTAAATTGTTGGAATGTTTTCTCCTAACATAATACTTCCCCAGAACATTGCAGTTCTGCCTTCGTATTTTGGGACAGATCTGGCCATTTGTAGTCTAGCTAGCCTTCCTTGGCGTCCACGAAACTGGAATTTGTTGATCATCTGATTTAAGACCACTACTTCTGGTCTGGTATGAAAACAACACTTTTTATCAGTCTTCAATTGTCCAGTTTCGAGTGCACGGCACCAATTAAGACAGTTAATTCGGGAACACTTAACTGTCTGCTGCTAAATAGATTTTGAGCACGAAGCCTCTATCGAATTGTTTCTGTTAAAACGTTAAGACTTGTACCTTCTAAGAATTGTCTTTTGATTTCTGGATGAGAAGTGGTTGATTTCTTCACGCAACTTGAGCTATGGAATGGTCCTATCGATGAGTAGTTCTCTCAATTTATTTTTCTGGATGTGTTGTTCAAACTGTTTCCAAATCCAAGAATCTTGCACAGATTTTTTATTTCTTGTTTGAGTAAGCGCATCGTCAGCATAGGTTTTTGAAATTACACTTTCTGAGAGTCCCACGGTTGCTGCAATGTGCACTAGTGACATTCTGTGTTCAACAGAATGATTCTTCTCCTCTAGTGATAATTTCAATTTAACAACTAGAGATCTGTTGCCGGATGTTATTAACTATTTCATAGGATATCAGCAAAAACATGAATCTTCTACTTGTATTTTAAGCGCCCGGAAATTTTAATTCCGCAACCGTATATACAGTGTAAAACGTATGTATAATTACAATGTGGTTAAAGTTCGAAGGTCGAAATACAATGAAGACATGTAACTGTGGCCACTGTGATAGTGAATGAAGCAGATAACAAGAACAAAATGATACTGCATCCTTAAAACCAATATTGTGCTAGCGCTCTGGGCGTCCAATAAACAAAAATATTTGCGTTGCACCGAGAAACGGCGTGGTGAGCCACAGAACGATAAACAATCATCACTGGAACAACAACTCCCGTTACTTCCGCACGACGCTCTACGAGTGGACATCGATTTCTTCACAGGAAGCCGCACTCGTCGGACCGCGACAGTTCATTTAGCGTTATTTAATAGGCCACGATTAAATAACCGTTGCTCAATCCGTTCGGTTTCTCCGCTGCGATTCTCACTTTCGAGCCATCGCGAGTCGGAAGCAGGCGACGGAAATCGGTTTCCTTCAGGAGCACGCGGATTTTCTCGCGGATGTGCGGGGGGTGGGGCGCCATCTGGAGCGGAAAATGCGGCTGGAAACGTGTAACGGTGCGGCAGATGGAAATCGGTCAACGCCACGACCCACTGGCGTTTCGTGAAAACACGTCCGATTGTGAAACGCACCGTTTGTACATTTGAGGTTTTGTAAACGATATGGTAATATTGACCATCCAACCAGAACCGCGTGACGTGGAATAGCGATGAGAGACCCAAATTTTTGACATACCGAATCCCAATCTCGAAGTGTACCATTATCTTTAGTTCTTGGTTGAAGACAACCCTTCAATCTGTACCAACTAGCTTATTATCTATAGCTTAGAGCTTATGTTTATAGCATAAAACTTATTTCCATGGGGTGTTCGTTAGCGAACCAAAACCACACTTCCGGGGGGCACAGAATCCTACTTCTCTTCCACCTGTAGCGTTATTGGCGTCATTGATTACTTACACCTTACACTAAGAATTCTGACCAAATTAATAGTGTGTAATATTGCCTTTTCATACTGGGGTGGTATGATAATTGCATTGTTAGGTTCAGCCTGACAATGAAAGACTAGTTTTACGTTTTCAAAATATTTTTTATATGAAGGTCCAATGCATTGCGTCCACCGATGCTCCAAAGCTTTGATCCCATCGTGAAAGGTCGTGCCTTTAAGTTCTGCAAAATAAGAGTCAACTGCGCATTTAACCTCTTCGTCCATAGAAAATCTCCGTCCACCTAGGAACATTTTCCACCACCACATATGCGAAATCATCCCACCTTCGGACACTAACCCAAAAATTCGTGTGACCTAGCTGGCACCGAGCTTAGGACGATCCTAGGTAACCCGGAGCATCCTTGGAATCTCCAGGGTTATTCATTTAGACATAGGCGTATCAGCAATCAGCAAGACAACTCTTACCAATCTAGAAGTTTACTATATTAAGGACTACATTATTGATTACTAAGCTTAGGATAGTTATGCATTTGCATATGTTCATATGCAATTGCATATTTTTGCAAATATTGAGGATAAATGCATATTTTGAACATTTTTGGCTTAAATGCATATTTTCAACATTTTTGGTCCAAAATGCATATTTTGGTAGGTAGGGTACTTTTAATTACCTACATACTTGTCAAACATACAACAAAATCTGCATTTCTTGGAGTCAATTATATTTCAATTCAATTATGGACCCAACATTTTACGATCTAGATTTGCCTAATGGACTTTATACCAGCTTTATGGATGGTAGTGAAAGTGTTAACGAATTCAAGGAAAGAGGACTGATGAATGGGGGCGTGGGATTTTCAGGAGCATTTTGGTTTAAGTTATTATTTATTCATTCAGTTGCTACTTGAACTTGGTTTTGTACACTTCATAAGTAAATTTATTGAAAATATCAACATGCCAAAGGATAAAAGGTCCAAAAGTGCAACATTAAGAGATTTTGTGAACGAATTCGAAGACTTTCAAACCGAAGGAAGCATTTTACTACGTAAATATTGTGAAATTCTGGTATAAATGGACAAGAAGTTTAAAGTCGTGCAACATATAAAAAACCCCAAACACGTGAACAACAAAATAATGAAGAGAGGAACTCTTCATAATACTCTAATTAGTACAGCAATACAACGATCTGGACCAAACATGTCAACATTCAACAATGAATTGTGCAAAGGTTTGTCTCGGTAGATATTCCATCGGGCAAACTATAAAATGAACATCTAGTAGGATTTTTGGAGAAGTACTTGGAGAAGTACAAAGCACAGAAATTTCCTGATGAATCAACTTTAAGAAAAAACTACGTGCCCCATTTATTTCAATCTACATTGAAAACGTTGGAAGACAAGGCTAAAGAAAAGATTTTTTTTTGGATTTCCCTTGATGAAACCACTGATGTAGAGCAAAGGTGTGTAGCCAATTTTGTATTTGGAATTCTTGGAGATGAGGCCGAAAGTTCCAAATCATATTTAGTTAATTTTAAAGTTTTGGATAAGGTTAACCACAGTACGATCGCAAGAATTTTTAACGATTCAATTAATATATTGTACCCTTGTGGCATCATATACGAAAACGTTCTCGTAACTTGTACAGATGTATTGTACCCAAAAATGATTCATGTAACATGTGTTGAACATGGACTACATCGTCTCTCAAAATATATAAGATCTACATTCCCTAATGTTTATTCACTAATATCGGCGATGAAAAAAATATTTTTGAAAGCTCATAGCCGAGTGCAACGTTTCCCAGAAAATCTTCCCGATGTTGCACCACCTCCGGCACCAATTGTGACAAGATGGGGCACGTGGATTAATGCTGCAATATATATTATGATGACAATTTTGAGAAAATAAAAAAAATTGTCGAAAAGTTAGATAAGGAAGAAAGTCAAAGTATTCGAGACGTGCAGCAACTATTCTCCTCCGACAAAAGCATTTGTGAGGATCTTATATACATTTGCTCTAATTTTTCACATGTTGCACAAGCCATCACCAAATAAGAAAAGAAATGAATGGAATTAGTTGAAAGCGTAAATATTATTGAGAGTATTGAAGTAAGTTTGGAAAAACTGACAAAGAGTTTTACAACAAAATAAGTAAAGTGCTTTTAAAAAATAGTGAATACCAAGAATTAAAAATATTAAGCGGCGTATTAAATAATTCTCAAAAATTAAGTGAAGAATCAAATTTTAGCATTAGCGACGTTTGTTCCTTAAAATATGTCCCTATTAATTCGTGTGATGTGGAGAGAATATTTTCATGTTATAAAAACATGCTTGCCGACAATCGAAGAAAATTTTTATTTAATAATTTGTCAGATTATATAATTGTCAAATGCAATTAAAATACTTTATAATTAGAAAAAAAAACTGTATTTTACGTATTAGAATAATTAGATTAAGTATTTAAGTGCATATTTTCAACATTTTTAGTGCATATAAGTGCATATTTCCAACATTTTTAGTGCATATTTAAGTGCATATTTTAAACATTTTTAGTGCATATTTGCATGCATATTTTTCGATTTTTTAGTTTATAACTATCCTAAGCCTATTGATTACATTATAATTGTAGTTATAATTAAAAAAATCTCAAATAAGCTTTAATTGTTCTGATAGTAATACAAACTAATGCGAAATGTTTAAAACCACTTCTTTCATGAACTAGAGATTGAACATGAATCTATAAAATCATCACACTTTAATCTTTTGGTGTGGTCCGATTCGATGATCAGAATGGTCACATCATTCAAGCTTTCATCGGTCATTGCAGACTGGAGCTTGTATATTTTTTTAATTCGTTTCATACGAAAAACGACATTTCTGCTGAACAGTTGGACGCAGGCATCGTCAAAAAAGTTTCAATGCGATGTCAACATAACGGTAGTTTGTTCATCATGTATCATGTGTGTATCATGTAGCATGTAAATGAAAGAGATAAAACAGCGTCAAGAAAGCGAAAACATCCAAAAACATTACAATCATTCTTGTAATATGATTATACTTGTTGAATTGACAAAGTTAATTTTCGAAGTAATATTTCCAACTAAATACTGGATTAAATGTTTATAGAAATGAAAGTGAAATTTTCTGAAAAAGTAAAATATTCTAAGGGTACTTACTGATGCTTTGCATACAATGTCAAAGTGCTTCTTGGACGTTGAACTTTTAAAGAATTTTACTACACTTAATTGATTCTGAAATTTTCTTTACCAATCAATTCTACATCTCCTGCTCTGATTTCATCTGACTGGTTTTTTCGTTTTTTTTTATGTTAGTTTCATCTTCATACCAAGTTACTTTCGCTTTCATTAGTGCTCAATTATCATAAATGTTAAATTTTTTTCTGTATACTGATACGGTTGATAGATCGATCTCAGACTATTTTAGCTTATTACTTTATACGTTAAATCGATATAGCATATCTCAACATAAAATTGACAAAAAAGTCGTTATTAATCTTTGAAGTTGCAGGAGGTAGTTAGATGCCCACTTCTTGTATTTGCCTTGTTTTGTTCGTCATTTAATTATTTATTTGTATATTTATATTTTATTGTGACTTATGCCTTTGGTATTTTTCCAAAAATTTGCCGCCCCTGGATTTTGCAGCCCTGGGGTATAGCACTCATAGCCCCCTCCTAAATCCGCCACTGTGTGCCACTATAGTAAAAGGATTTGTCACCTAATTTTGATCCAACATTAATTAAAAGGCATACGTGCAAAAACGCATCTAACGTAAAAGTCTTAAAATTACAAAAAATATATATGGAAATGTCTCCTAGTTACATGCATACATGTATGTATAAACATGTTTTGCATATCTTTTAATCTGGGTTAACAGTTTCTTCCAAATATTTCAACCGAGTGTGCATGCAAGATTATTCGATTCCGGTTTGAATTGATTGAACACGATGTGGCGATCGTGTTCGAGGGCCGGCTCGAATCCCCCCATGAATTCACAATTGGCGCTAATAATGTCCGTTCCTCGCATTCCAGATGCACAGTTCCAGTTTCGACATAGAGAGCGGCAGCAGGGATGGGGGCGACGTGCTGGTGGCCATCGCCACCCTCGTGACCGAGGGCAGGATCCCGGGGAAGGCGAGCGCCAAGGGCAGGGGCTTCTACGAGGGCCCCCACTGCACCATCGCCAAGAATCCGGCGGCGCACAACTGCAATCCCACCGATGAATTGGTATGTACAAACAATGTTTCGTTATTGAAATATTAAAAAAGAAGAAAAAGTTAGGTTCATTTTGCTATTAATACTTTGGACGCTAGCAAAATGCTAAATTCAAATTTTTGATTTAAAATAGTGTCATCAAAAGTAAAGCTACCATAAATTTGTTTGCACAGAAACAAAGATAATCTTAATGGACTCGAGAGACCTCAAAATGAATATTTCCTTTGTAATGTGGAATTTGAACATTTTCTTGAAAACAATACTCATCCAATTACTAATTACATTCGACACTGGTCGACACATTTTGCCGAATGTTTTGTCCATTCAATTTAAATGCATTTTTCGGAAAGTATTTACGATAATTATGTCCAAAATGCAAAAAAAAAATGTTGGGGGTAGTTTTTTTTTTGGATATTTAATATTTAATTAAATTAAATAAATTTTAATTAAAAACTGTTCATTTTTCAATTTTATTCATTAAATTTGTGATGTGTGATATGTGATATACGTATCACCTAGAACTTTCTAGGGTAACTTCGATACTCTTTGGGCCCAAGTGTTTTATTATTTTTCATTTTGGGCAACGCCATTTGGACTTCTTTGGTCGATACTAAGTCCGACTCTCTGAGCGAAATCAAGTAATTCTTTAATGAAAATTAGATCAGTATCTGCACTGGTTCGTTTTTTCTTTTAGTCATTATACGAGGGTGGTTTCATAAGTACATGGGCTAACATGTAAAGGGCGCCAATTTGGCCGAAGTTTCGTTACCATTCGTTAAAACCATCCTTTATTAGTGAATTAGCGATCTGCCAATTAATCTGTGTATGACGATGCATCAAAATGATCACCTTTGTAACTTTGTATAAATGACAAAAACAGCAACTACCCAGATATGATTGAAAAACTCCACAGTGGCATATTGGACGGCCGTGTCAAGTAAAAGTGCACAGACAGTGCAAACAGGAATAAGACAACATTCTCAAGAGAATGTGTATAATGTATATTTTTTGCACCACAGTGTAAATAGCAATAGTGTGTTATACGAGTATTTTATATTTTTCTTACATAAACGCACAACAAATCATTTCTTTTGCTGTACTGTAGGCAACACTGTATTAAAAATGTATTATAATATTCGTTTGGACGTAGTCAAAATTTCCTGCGTCAAACATAATGAAAAAATATCATAGTTGACTTTACTAAGACCTAGTTGTACGATCGTGGATAATCCTTGACCACGGTTTAGTTACCTAGAGTTTAAGTGTTAATACAATTGTATCCATGGAAACTGAACCACGATCATAGATAATTCACAATCGTACAACTGGGCTTTAAAGTTGATTGTGAATGGGATTTAAATGAATTTGTTATATATAAAGATTTTCCGTTTCTTTGTATAATATACGGTTTAGTTTATTCCGTTGGATTCTGCCGTTTTATCCAATTTCTGTTCTGAGCTCGCAGACAATTAAATCTGGTATGCGTTCCGTGTAATGTTTATGAGCTGCAGAATAATTAGACTAATGCAATCAACTGAACCTTTTAGAAATCTTGTGCTCTCGAGAGACATTTGAAAGTAATTCCGCATAGCGTTTTCCATTTTTCTTTGTTTATGGTATGAATAATAATAATCAGAAGGCCGCGTGCACATTTATCACTTGGCACACCTGGTTGTTATCTGATAGTGTCTAAAACAGTGTTTCTCAAAATGTGCTTTACTAAGGCCCAGTTGTACGATCGTGGATCATCTTTGATCGTGGTTCAATTTCCAAGGATACCAATGTATTAACAATTGTATCCTAGGTAACTGAACCATAGTCAAGGATGATCCACGATCATACAACTGGGCTTAAGATGAACATGGAAGATGCTTCCGAATATATGTATTTTTTAAATTTTGATTATAATTATTAATTATATTCATTTCTAACTCTGTCTAGTTTGGTTAAACCTTCCACTTTCCTTAGAAATCTCATCTCCGTAGCTTGTATTCTGCTTTTACTTCTTTGGTCTAACACCCAAGATTCGCTCCAATATACTAGAGTTGCTCTATATAAAGTTTTACAATGTACAATGTCATTTTCGTTTTCTTAGCAATTTGTTTGTTGTTTAGTTTTGTATTTTTCATGCTGAAATAACGTTTGATGGTTGCCTGAATTCTTCTGTTGATTTTCGGTTGTATGTCTCCCTTACTGGTTAAAACTGGCCCTAAATATGTAAAGCTTTCCACTTATTCTATTCTTTTGTCGTTTAACGTTATATTTGTCGTTATCTCTGCTTTCGTTACTATAATAACTTTTGTTTTTCTATGTTCATCACCATATTATGTTTCTGCAGTTCTTCATTCCAAACATTTAGATTGTGTTGCATGTCCTCTTCGCTCTTGGCTTATACCGCTAGATTACCAGCAAAAGCACATTCTGTTATCGTTATTGCCGCGAGATTGTGGTATCCCACAATGATTGTGGTATTGTATAATAATAATAATAATTAAAAATATATCATGGAATTTGTCTAACAGGGGATTTTAAAATAATTAAAACAATGGACATATGCCTTAATCCCCACCTCTTACAGTTAATAAAAACCAATAGCCATGAAGATGTAGTAGAGAGTGAACAAAACTTTTAATTTCTAGCAAGAAATCTCTCCAAACTCAGTTTTTCTTTGCATTGGCTATTTTAAAAGGTATTATAATTGTGTTCATATTCAACATGTAGGTACATATTACAATTATGCGTACGCCAATCTATAAACTATCGTTCAATATCATTGAAGTATGAAATTATAAATTGACCACTAGATTTTATTGCTTTCTCTGCAATTCAATCCAATCTCAAAGTCCCCATTAACTGTATTCAAGCGTAGAGTAACTCATTTTCCTCTTCAAAACGTTTTATGTTGTTCATTATTTTATTTTTCCTTTCTACGATGGCAAAAAATTGTAATTGTGCTGTGCAAATTTCACCTGTTATAACTTTCACACTTTTCCCTGTGTAATATTTTTTGTGGGTACTTAAAATATATTGCCAATAAGTGTAAACTATGCCCGTATGTAGTTGAAATTATTAAAAATCTGTGAAACACTAAATAACATTCACAACTTCCACGTAACATACTTTTGATCATACTTGCATCATAATCTTTGGTTATCGAACTAATAAGTGTGTGGAAATCCGTCTTTCTAGCACGGCGTGTTTTAAAGTTGCCAAGTAACACATTTATTGACCAATAAAGATCGACAATAAATGTCATCCAAATTTTCATTGAAATAAATATTAAATGCACTCTTACTATTGCCCGAAATCTGAAAACCGGAAATCAGAAGCTTCAAACACGTTACTTTTGGTTATTGTAAACAACTTCAACAGTCAGAATTTCGTTGATGACATTAGCAGATGACAGTTAAGCAACAAATGCCAACCCTCTTCAAATTACATCCACGCCTTGTAAAGTGAATCTAAACCTTTCTTATGTTCTCTTTATTTCCACATTGTGCTCCATGTACAAGTACAAATAATAAAAAGAACAACGTATGATACACATGCATAAGGGTCTTTCAAGCTTTGCGCTGTTAATAGCACTCCGCTTCGTGTCGTGCTGTTAAACCCCGCAAGCATGCTTGTAATGCTCTCTTATGCACTTGTATCATGATACACTATTATAATTTTGTGAAGTTTAAAAAGTCAGTATTTTAAAATCGAGTTACATATCATGCATCGTTTGCAAAACGCAACAGTTATACAATATGGAAATATTTTATGTTGAATGGTTTATTAAGGCATACTAACGGTGGAATTTTGATTAAAATAAACATGCATATGTGATAATTTTGTTGCCAACGTCTAATTATTACTACCTATGCGAATTCATTGCGCCTTGACTTATGTAAAACTTACATAGTTCCCAGCATGAATAAATATTATTGTTATTGCTTTACCTTTGTTCTGAACCTTTCTTTGTGCCCATTTGATAATGGTATGATATTGCATTATCGTAATAGAAGAACATTTCATGCACTGCCATATATTCTAATCTACAAACAAGAAATATCGCCGGTGTTCTAGCAAAATTCGCCAAGTCCAATACATGTACGTATGGTGTACAGAACGTTCCTATAATCTTAAATAGGCGATTTTTCGTACATGTTTAACTTTTAAAATGTGACTACTGAAAAGTGACCTTATTGGACTTGGTGACTTTTACCAGAACACCGACGATATGTTCAAATTTACCTGTGGGTATCTTAAACTAAAATCATTGGATAAGTATTTGCAAACAATGGATGGAGAGAAGACCGGTCCTTAGGGTTCTGGTGTACATTTTTAGGACTTGTCATTGGGATTAGTTTTGCCAAAAGCTCCAATATTTAACTTTATTTGCAACTTTATCAGAGGATGCGAAGACCGGTTCTAAAATCTGCCAAAAATGACAATCAATTCGCAAAAGCTCGAATGATCATATTTGATGAAATATTTGGAGAAACTTTACTAAACATTATATACGAGAACCATTAATCAAAAACATTTATTTTGCACACGTGTATGACGGGAGGTTGTGAAAGTTTTACTAAAGCACAATTTTCATTTGCACAAAAACACATATAATTTGAAATTTTGTATACTTTTTTTAGTTCTATAAATTTTTTATTATTGAATTTTGGACGGTGCCCAGAATGTTAATGTACCTCTATTAATTATTACATGGCCTTGATGCCTTGATCTATAAAATAAGTTTTTCTTTTTCTGTAAAAAAATGACAAAACATCTGCCTAAAATGACAATCAATTTGCAAAAGCTCGAATGATCATATTTGATGAAATATTTGGAGGTTGTGAAAGTTTAATAAATATAATATACGAGAAGCATTTCACAAAAAAACATTTATTTTTCATCACGTGTATGATGGAAGGTTGTGAAAGTTTTACTAAAGCACAATTTTCCTTCGGACAAAAACACATATAATTTGAAATTTTTAATACTTCTTTTTAGTTCTAGAAATTTTGTATTATTGAATTTTGGACGGAGTCCAGAATGTTAATGTATATTAATCAATACATGGCCTTGACGCCTTGATCTATAAAATAAGTTTTTTTATTTTTCAAGTTTTGTGACATTTTTGTTAATAATTATAAATTTTCTGTAATAAAAAAGTGATATTATTGATAACAACGCAAATAAAGTATAAAATAATAAATGAGTTCCGGCTTTGTCTTCTCACATATTCTCACACGTACCCAAATCAGATAAACAATTCATAGAAACTGGTTTGCATATCAGCGCGAATATGCTTACATATTTGTTTAATTACAGCACTCTAATGACCAATGCAATATTAATCACTGGGCGGATGAGATTTTATTGTTAATTGTCCTCTGGTCAGCGATTTAATCGGTGCACCACAGTTGCTTGGCACTAGTTCGCATCTGAATCCTCCAGATACGCGCGCAATCTGCAATCTCTGGCCGTCTCGGAAGCCAACTTTGACCCTTCTAAAGTTGCACACGGCCTTATATTATCCTGGCATAAAAGTGCATGCGATTAATGGTTTGTGGCTTGCAGCCCACACTCACGACTTGGTAGGCTGAGCGAATCGTGCGGAAAAATTCGCCACGCGAGCGAGTAATTGACACTGGAGAGATTTTGGCAGAGCTGCATTGGTCATCCATCCACAACTGATTCCACAGAAATATTTGAGCGTGTTGCATAAAAATAAGAGCCCTGGCATTTTTATAACGCAAAGTTATAAGTACTAGCAGGGGAGAAATTCATTTTTAAGACTAAAATAGGACATCAGATTAAAACTTATGAAATTAATCTTACGAAGAAACCAGGGACGGAGCAATTACCAAAGTATCCAACAGCAGTAAAAATTGTCCGTGCCCAGAATGTTTTTTAAAGTAACTTGTTTTTAAGTGGCTGTTTCTAACAATATTACAGAATTTTGAAAAATCATTTATTACAAGTTAAGTATAAACTAGAACTGCATGTTTTTGTACGAAACAACATTTCATGACATATGATTTGCGGAGAAAATTACGCAATTAACATTAAATTTGATCGATTTATGCTTATAACTAATAATTAATAATAGTTACATAAGTGCAATATAAACAGAATTATTATTGAATAATGTCCCATACGCGTCACATGACTTCCTCAATACATTTGTGAAATTGCACTATTGCAAATTGCAATAAATTTTTGTACTAATTTGCTAGTTTTGACTCCAATTTTCTTAAAAAATAATTTTGACCATAATTTTCTAAAAAAATCATATTTACACTAATTTTCTAAGATATTAATTGGTTAACCATTTCTGCTAATGAATTAAATACCGGCTACCAGTATACAGCATTTCTGTTAAGTTAAGTTTAATACAAGTGAATTTTTTATGTAATGTCTACTTTTTTTTCATGCAACATTTGATATTTTCTTCATTTCCAGTGTCGGAAGTACGAGAGGGTCAAGTCGGAAGTGCTTCATCTTTGGCAGAAGGGCATCCCTCTTTGTGTGGAGGTCCTGTTAACTGCCCTTTGTGCCTGCAAAGATGAAGAAAATCCGAGCTCGGACTGTAGAAGCGATGATCTGCTCATGGAACAATGGTATTTCTCCGTGTCTCAAAATAGGTAAGTTTGAAAAAAGAAATGAATTATTTAGTTACAATGTTACGCAAAATATAATTTTACACTATTTGAAAAAAAAATTAATTACTTAGTTACAATGTTACACAAAATATGATTCTTAGCAAGAAGCAGATAAGCAAAATTTTATATAATTTAGAAGTAAAAATGAGAGTTCCACACAAATTTGCTTATAGCTTATTCCTAGATACTTTTAGCTACCATTAATAACAGGAAAACAATTATTTGTAAACGCTGAAAAAATCTCCTTATCAGATTAGATTTTTTATTTATAAGATTTAAATTGTATTTTCTTGTATTACTAACACAAACAGTGTTATAAACCTAATATGTTCCACCTCTGCATTTTAGTTTATTGCATTTCTTCTGAATAATTAAACAGTTGCAATTCTTTTGTGTAGTTCTGATTACTCATCCTTATTTACACCCAAGAAACTTAATCACCGTTTTTTTAAATGTATTTATACAATTATGATGTTACTCCTCTAAAATTTGAGTCACAACCTGTGGTCTAACTGCTATGAAGCAGGAATTGGCAGAAAATACGATTGCAATGTGTTAAGCTCCCAAGGTAAAAACTATCATTCCGTTTAAAAAATCATTATTTGCTCATTAGTTTTACAACGAAAGCAACCGATAGGCGTTTAAATATAGTACTTTGGATTTAGGTACAGTATCACAAATGTCCGTAAAATTAATAAATCGTTTTTTTCAATTGTTTTTAAGAGAAAATACTTTATTTTGACATAGAAGTCAAAAATATTAAATGTTTGTAATTGTACAGAGCGTACAAGAAAGTGGTGTCAACTTTTGCGCTGGATATTTATAGATGATAATGTTCAAGATGCAAATAAAATATGTTTTGCTGAAATGCTCCCTAGGATACAAGCAAATAATTTAACTACATTGTATAATAGTAGATTATACCACGAGTCAATAATAATAGCCATTATTGCGAGTAGTATACTCTACTTTATCTTCGACTAAATAGGATAGTAGAACATTTTCGGAAAATGATTTTGCGTTCTTTCGAAGACGCCATTTGTTGATTATATTGTTGCTGTAGCTAGTACAATTTCTGGAGGTGTACAAGTGAAAAACTCTTCATTTTCATCCATCTCAATACAAATACACGAACACTACGCGTTGACAGTGGCACTTTTGAGTGTATTTTGTTTCCATGGTATTATTTAATTTGAGAAATTTCGTAATTGGAGGGCAAGAGGGAATAAGGACTATTAATCCCTAGTCATTATTCCCTAAAGGAATAATATATAGGATTATACTGCAAAAACCTCAAGTATAATACTTACATTATAAATTAGTCGTAGATAAAATGTCATTATTTGTCGTTTTTGGAACTAGTTGGAAAAGTTGACACCACTTTCTTGAACGCTCTGAATAATAATAATAATAATTAAAAATATATCCTAGAATTTGCCTAACAGGGGTTTTTAAATCATTAAAACGATGGACACATACCTTAATTCCCACCTCTTACAGTTATTTGAAACACAAATCCCAGTGCCCGTGAAGATGTAGTAAACAGTTAGCAAACATTTTAATTTCTAGCTTAAAAAAATCGATCTCAGTTTTCTTTGCACCGACCATTTTAAAAGGTATTATAATCGTGTTCATATTTAACATATAGGTACATATTACTATTATGTATACGCCAATCTATAAAATATCGTTCAATATCACTGAAGTATGAAATTATAAATTGACCACTAGATTTCATTGCTTTCTCTGCAATTCAGTCCAATCTCAAAGTCCCCATTAACTGTATTCAAGCGTATAACTCATTTTCCTCTTCAAAACGTTTTATGTTGTTAATTAATAATTTTATTTTTCAATTCTACGATGGCAAAAAATTGTAATTGTGCTGGGCAAATTTCACCTGTTACAACTTTCACTTACACTTTTCCCTGTGTAATATTTTTTTGTGTGTACTTAAAATATATTGCCAATAAGTGTAAAGTATGCCCGTGTGGCGTGAGTTACGAGGGACTCTGTGAGGGCGTCTTCTAATCAATAGACATGGGTTCGATTCTCGCTACAAGCGATGTTAACGTTTCTCAATTTTTCTGATAATATAAGAACTGTGGCACGATTCTATTACAATCGACGCTCTATCTAAAATTGGTTCAATAACGAAATAAATAAATTATTTTCAACTTAATCACAATTTCAGAACTAATCACAATTTTACAACTCCATTTTTGACACGCGAGCTATTACCATAATCAGACGATTTTCTAGTTCAACCTTTTTTAGAAAATAACTTTGACCATAGCAAACGGCGCAGAATTTTTTATTTGGATATTGCGGCGAGTATTTCAAGGCAATCTACATAAAATGGTAATGCAAAACGATTGCATTTGAGATGATTTAAGAGCAATCACAAAACTCGTCTTCAAGGTATCTTGAAGTTTTCATTTCATAGATTTTGTATAATCTAAATTGAAAATATGTAAATTCATTACACATTTTAAATATTTGACAACTTCCTTAATATTATATTCTGATGACATTTTGGCAGAATAATGTATTAATAAATTTATTGAAAAAAATTACAATGATTACTGTCAAAATGTTATATATTCTTTCAATTATTGCTGTCAAAATTTCGACAGAATAGTGACATTTTCACAGTATCAGTATCATTTCACAGTATCATCATTGAAATGTTGACAGAATATATAGAATTTTGGCAGAATCATATGATAATAAATGTTAACCGTCATAATTTTTTGCGCCCAAACTTTCAAATATTGCTGTCAATAATCATTTTCGGTATTTTAAACGAGTATTCTTGTCATTAAATGTCATTATTATTTTGAAATTTAGATAGTAATAATTGAAATTTGAGTCGAATACTAATTAGAATAATTTGTTTTAAATATTCTCAAACAATTATTATTTAAATGTCGAATACTAATTATAATAATTCTTTTTAAATGTTCCGCTGATGTTCACTGTTAAAATTGCAATATTGGCAGAAGCTATCAGTTTTGTTTCAAAAATTTCATTAATTATACTGTCAAAATTTTAAATCCACTATTAATATATCAATGATTTACTGTCAAAATTTTAAATATGCTCTCAAACTTTAAATAATAATAATAATTTCTTTATTGTAGTTAGATCCAAAAAATTAATAATGATGACTATCATAATAAAAGTTTATTAACAACATATTTCTCTTTTAGGAGTAACTTGATTATTTGCGATTATTTACTTTTTTTAAAGTTTGAAAATTAGTAAACTAATCTGTTCTTAATCATAATTAAAAATAATATTAAGATAGAATTGTAATGTCAGGCAAGGCGGAAATACCCGACAGGGGGTTGATAGTCTAATAAAGATTGTTAATTAGTTTATATTATCTGTTCTTTTGGAAATTCCATTTTATATGAAACTTATTCTTTTTTATATACACAAATAACTTTTTTAAGCTTTCAAGGTCGTACAAAATATTAATTTTGTTAAATTAATAGTTTTGAATTTGCAGTTAATCATTCATAGCATATTCATAGGTATAGTCCATATGTATAGTCAACTACTGGCTACTAAAGTTTAGTATCTTTCAGAAATGACACAATAGAGATGTACTTTCTAACAATTTTTTATATCTACTAATGTTTAGAAGATACTGAATTCTCTATGGCTTTTAAGTATATTTAGTAGTATGTTTTTCCATTTTGTAAAAATTGAATATAATTAATAAATTTGTTGTTATTATGATAAACATATTACTTTCAGATTATCTGATATTTCAACTCCGTTCAACATAAATCAGCTGATAAACGCAGTGCGTTCCCAACTGTACTTCTCCCAAATCTCTGCCTGGCTCTCCAGCCAGGAGCACGGCTCACCGAAGATATCCAACAAGAATCTCAAATACCGGCTGACGATCCCCGGCGAGACCTTTGAGCAGTCTAAGTTCACCAAGGCGGCCACGAAGCATGACTTCCCGTCCACCGACCTGGGCAACGGGCACAGCCTGAAGGTCTCCCTTCTGAGCCTGCCGAGGATGTCCGGGCTGCCGGGGCTGGGCTGCAGGGGCCGGGAGTCACGGCAGGATACCAGCAAGGAGAGGGAGGAGGGCCACTGGATGTTCGATGACAGGATGCACACCAAGTGCACGCTGAAGGGGAAGCACCGGTGCGAGGACTTTGACGAGTTGGAGGTGAAGAAGGAGTGCAAGTACATGAAGAGCAAGAGGGTGTGCTGCGGGAAGAAGTTTGGATGTGCGAGAGGGTCGTGCGGCGAGGCGTCCACCTCGAAGCTGCGCGTGGAGCCTCAGAGGTCTGCGGACATGTATAAGTCGGAACAGGTGAACGTGAGCGAGAAGCGCAACTCGAGCTCCAACACGGAGCAGTCGGTTAAGACACCTAAGCTGGACTTGAAGTTCAGCCACGAGGATCTGCAGGAGGCGATGGGCACACTCAAGAGTGACAAGGATGATCTCAATAAGCAGCAGAACCGAGGGGACGTTTTGCTGAATGCCATTTTGCGCAGTTGCCGTCTGCAAAATGATGAGAACTACCGAAATGACAAGAGTACAAAAGGCGTAGATAGCGTAGTAAAATGTGATGTAAAATGTGTTCAAAAGCTTGGCGAAATCGGCTCAAGCATTTTAAACGGATGTGCGAAAGCGTTGCAGAGTGTCAGTGATACCAATAGTGATAAGAATGCTAAAAGTGATATTTTTAATATTAAGAATAAAGTTAATATTTATGTAGATAGTGATTGTGATACCCGCCCTATTCCGAAGCGAACACCCCACAAGATAAGGGACATATCGAACGTCGACAGCTTCCGATGCAAGGCCCGCCAGAAGATCACATTCGACGACTTCAAGGTGCCTCAGTACCAGAACGAAGCCAAGATAGATGATCAGGCCGAAAAAACCAGCAATAATATCGAGATACCATCCCCCATAGAGCAGGCCAAGTTCCGCAAGTCCCTGGACAATGCCGCTTCCATGGTGTTCCACTCTAGGACCGGCCTGCCATTGACCAGCAGTCCAGCACCAGTAAGGAGGGGCAAGTCTTGCTTCGATTATGATTCCAGTATTAATTCTGTTTCGGCAATTAAAAGGTAAATCACATACAATAATGAGCAAGGGAGGATGATTAATTGGTGCTTGTTTCAATTTTCAGTGCATTATTTTCTGCGAGTTTCTCCACAGACGATGACAGTGAGAGCGACGGCAGTATAGTGTCTCCGTGCAGCCCCGAAACCTATATTTATCCCAAAAAGCAGCCGTCCCCAGTCAAACACTATAGAAGAGGCCACTCAGCTAACTTGTTAGGTAGGTAGACATTAAAAATTGGTAATTGTTATTATTACCTGATTTACTAACCCCACTCAAACCCCAGTAAATCAAATTAATGAGCTTCATTAAATTCGATTTTATGCTCATATTTTATAAAAAAAGGTGCAAATTCTCTTTCATATTGTGTGTAGATATTGGTGACTGGCAAATTTATATTTGATAACTACTCGACACATTCTTAGCATAAATTTGATTTGTTTTAGGGTCTTTTGAAGAGTCCGTTTTAAATGGTAGATTAGAGCCGGTGTCGACCGTGCACGGCTTCAAAGCGGAACTGGGGGCGAGTGGGTCGTTTGTGCCCCGCCACCTAGTTGTCCCGGTAACTGTGTTCTTCTATACCCTAGGCGATAACGACAAAGTCTCCTCACCTTATTTGGTAAGACCTTCGGTGTTTACCAAATGAACGAGGCTAAGTTATGGTCGTTTCTTTAGGGTCACATAAACCTGGGCAAAAAGGGTTACAACGTACCGAAGAGCGGCACCGTTCAGGTGACGCTGTTTAATCCTCTGGGGACAGTCGTGAAGATGTTCGTGATCATGTACGATCTCACCGACATGCCCCCCAACTCGCAAACGTTTATCCGGCAACGAACACTTTACATGCCGACCAATTGTCAGGACAAAAATTTGGAGTGGGGACCAAAATGGCTTAGATATCTTATACATTTAAGGTAACACCATAATGCATTCTTGTGTTTATGGCATCGTAGTGTGTTGCAGTGATTAACCAGTTGTTGATTTACAGATTCATGAGTTCCAAGTCAGGTCGGATATACCTACATAGCGACATTCGGATGATAATATTCCGCAAGTCAGACATGGACACGGCGACGGCCCACGGAATAGACATGTGTTATGAGCTCCGCAGCTTCACGCACATGCCGGCCAACCCAAAGTATTCGCCGAAGAAATGAACGTAGACACGGCTTAACGCCTGTCAGAGACACGAAACTTACACTGTTACACAAAATACACGTGCTTCTAGTATGATTTACGTTGGACGTTGCTTAAACTTGATTGATTGATAATTGAAGAGAGTTTAATGTAGTAGATGTTCTAGGTAGTTTGTAGATCGGTTCAGAATCATATTAAAAGCATTTATTATGAGTATATTCGAGAAAAATGGGAGAAACGATAACAATAAAGAATTATTTATTTGTGATACCGTTTTTCGTATATATATTTTTTATATATAAATACTTTGAAAGTGAGGTTTCATTTGTTATTGCTGAATCGTAATAACGGCCATTTCTTTTCTGTATATATCTGTACATACGCACGCCGGTACATTGTTAAGTTTTTCTTTTATGTGACAAATTATGTTTCAATTCGAGAAAAAAAGGTATTAATTGTTTGGTATTTTTTTAGAAGTATAAATTATATTGCGACAAGAAAATTATATATTTCAAGTAAAATTATAGATAAGAAATATTTACTATATATATTCACCTATAATAATTTTTTAATAGATATTTAAATAAATGTGTGAATAATATAAATATTTTGTGAACTTATTTTTACAATCATAAATTTATATTTAGTGTTCTCCCTACAACCCCATAATTTTAAGGTAATTAAATTCTATTGATATACAATGAAACTCCATGCACAATTTATAAAGCAATTTTTATTTGTTTCATACAAGTATTACTGCACAAAACTTAAAAAATTATTTGGTAGAGTAGTAACTGGTTAGTCTAACAGATAACTGATTTACAAAAATATTATACATAATTTATAATGTCAGGTTGATAATTCAATATCTTTACAATCGTTCAATATTGTTTCAGTAATATTGGGACAAAATCTTTGACCATGACAATACTGAAAATTTTATTCGTTCTTTGCATATTTATTTCATTATCTTACAATTTTGCTTCCGGCTTCCATTAGTGTGGGCAAATTTTCCTTTTACATTCCCCATTAAAACTTGTCGGGCTTGCTTTTGATTTCCAAAAACAGCTGCTTCTGTATAAGAGGCAGTGTGTACTTATCAGCGGTAACATTCAGGCTCACATAGACAGCCTTGTTGAGTTTCTTAGACGCCCGACCGGCGATTTCCTTGGAAGTTTCATCAGTGAAGTCCCCAATTATCTTGGTACTAACCGGTAGTTTGGAGAGTCGGTTCTGCATGGCGAGTGATAAGTCACTGAGCTCCATGTGGTCCTTGGCATTTATGAATATCATCACGGAGTCCTTCATCTTGAGAACCTCGTAGAGGTACCTGGTCTGCCCAATTTCAGCGGAGAAGCTGTGGAAGGCCAGGTGAGGCGGAAGGAATTGGATCGCTGCAGATACATTTTCTGGTGGGTGTACAGAGACTCTCTCAGACATGGCTGCAGTTGATTTTAATATGTTTTAATATTGTGAATAACGAGTAAGTGAATGTTGTTCTATGACAACCACACAAAATTTGATAAAACACTGTGTTTTCTATTATTTTCTGTCAAGGATACACATATTCTCTTTGCTTACTTGGTCCTAGATTCTACGATTCTTGCAGTTGACCGGAGAAAGAAAGCAATGTTATTCGGCTATTATGATGTTGCAACCAATAAAATCATAAGATTTGCAAAGTCATTTACCTGCTTTGAAGCACATTTTCTCACTGCTTATGCAACTTCATTTACATAGTGGTGAAATTTTAGTAGTAATTTAGGAAATATGAATTTGCAAATGAAGTTGCCTAAATGGTTAAATTATTAGTTTTTTCTATACCTTTTCAAGTTCAAATTGAGACCAATCAAGTTCAAATTGAAACCAATCAATTTCAAATTGAAGCCAATCAATTTCAAATTGAGGCCAATCAAGTTCAAATTGATACCAATCAATTTCAAATTGAGACTAAACAAAATCAAGTTGACACTAAACAGTATCAAGCAATATTTATGTCATAATAAATTTTATTTCTTTACTCTCAACTTGATATTGTTTAGTGTCAACTTGATTTTGTTTGGTCTCAATTTGAAATTGATTGGTCTCAATTTGAAATTGATTGGTCTCAATTTGAAATTGATTGGTCTCAATTTGATATTGATTGGTATCAATTTGAACTTAATTGGCCCCAATTTGAAATTGATTGGTCTCAATTTGAACTTGAAAAGGCATAGTAATATTTACCATTTTAAAATTGCGATTTGGCACATGTTACTATCTTAAAGTACACAGCAGACTTCATCATTATATTTTTTCTATAAATGTGTATTTAATTTGTTCTTTCTTCAAATTTATATATTGCAGAAACAAAATGTTCAATTAGATCGAGAACAGATAGTAAAGGATTATGTATATTTTATGAAAATTTGATTACTGCAAAAATACGTAAACCTTAAACCTTCTGAAAACTCTCGACTTCAGCATTTGTTTCTGCAATATATTCATTTATTGAAATATAAAATATAAATTACATATAAACAATTCGGCAAGTGCCTAAATACAGGTAAAACACTATAGGAAGAAACTAATCAAAATAACAACAATATCTCGAAGAGATATTCGAATTATTATTCAATAATTGAACCATTTACAATCATATTTATTTTAAATTGTATAAAATGTGCAGCGCACCAAGCAACCCAATTTTCAGTGTGGATGTTGACAGCGACACGAGCGCTAAAAGGTGTAAACTTAAGAGTTATCACATAAATATTTTAAAGTACACATAATAACAATCTAAAGTTCGAAGTCTGGGTGTAATAGACGACTTACTAATAAGTAAGAAAGAAAAATAAATTAGCGAGAAATTAAGAAATTAGAAGAAAAATACGATTAAAATTGAGTACATTTGGTTGCCAAATTATAAGCGCTTCTACATTGTAGAAAATATCAGTATCTACACCTTAGGAATTAATTCATTTGATTAAAAATCGAAAGATTAGTAATATAAGTAAACTTTGGGTAGAAATTTTGCTTAATTTTATTTCATACGTATAAAGTTCACGTGTTTTAGTACAGGTACCGCTGTGAACGTACTGCTGTAAAGTGGGTTGCTAAGATTGTGATCAATTCCTGAATAATAATTAGAACACCTATGGCGTGGTAATAAGTAGTATTGAGCAATTTTGAATAATAAATAGAACAGATTACTTGCTTACTATCACATAAAATTGTTCATTGATTTGTACCTACTTATAGTTTTGAGTACTTCAGCAATCATTTTCAAACATAGTCAAACAATTCAAAGTTTTATTTATAATAAGTATCTAATAAGTAATAATAAGTTATAATGAGTTATATTAAGTACTAAATAAAGTTTATAATAAATAATAGTTACAGTTTTATTAATAATTTATTAAATGTATCACAAAGAAGACACCTGCACCACCATTCAAAATTGTTTTTAATAGTTGTTTATTCCTATTATTTTTACCTGTATGTAGGCACTATATTTCTATATTAAAAATATTAAAGCCTATTCTCGCCAACAGGTGCCGAGGCCAAACAAATTTCGGAAGAAAAAGAAAGCTTATTCATTGTTGCATAATCTGAGGCATCGCAACGCTGTTGCTAGTTTATCGATATGCGAACATGCCTATATACCTATACAATGGCATTTTCGTATAGAGTAAGAAAACTTATATTTTACCTTGTTTCTGCTTTTGCTTTGTACTGTTTCTGTATCATTGAATAAGGAAGAAGTTCCTTATGTTCCTTACTCAATGCCCCGAACAACGAGTCCCGATGAAAAATGATTTCATCTTATGAAAAAACTTATCCGGGGATTTAGTTTCTTTTAACAAAATTGCATAGAGACATAAAGAAAACCATTTAATTCTGACACAAAATTGAATGGACCGATATATAATTTGGTTCATTTCTGCATTGACCGACTCAATTAAACTTGCTCCCTGTTAACATTTGATTGTGATTTTGATTATTATAACAGTTAACAGTCCTAGGTATAAAGTTCACCAGTTTTAGCGCAGGTGCCACTGTCGACGTACCTCGACTGGGGTAAACTGAGTTGCCTAGTACATATCATGGTCGAGTAACTTTTCTTCACAAATTTTAAATTATTTCTGATGTATATTCAGGGTCACCACGTGACCATCTTCAATAGGCATCAGTACATAAATACATAAGTATTCTATTGAAGATAGTCACGTGGTGACCGAAATGTTCGTTAGAAATAAATATGATTTGTGAAGAAAAGTCACAGAGTAAGAAATATTCCTTACTTGCTCAAGTGTATTATTGTTTAAATCGATTCTTCAGTGTTCAATTATACCAAGTGTTTAGGATAAGGGCGAACATAGGAATTTAACATGTAAAATTAAATATTTGTAATTATTAGTTCCCCTATAAATTTTAGAGAAAAATTGCAAATGAATATTTTTAGAGTATTAAAAACTGAATTTATCATCCATTTAACATACGTTTGTACCAGAATCCACCTCAGAAATAATAAAAATAAGTTGAACAATGTACCATAAAACCCCTTGCCATGAGTTTGACAAAAATCTGAGTTATTCCAATGAAGAGGGGTATTCATTATCAAAACAATTAGCAAGTTTGTGAAGAAGTTTGAAAATACAGATAATTGCTGATACAGACGGAATTGGTCAATTATTAAATTAAACCGAAAATATGTCACGAACTCTGCATAAACTGACGCCACTGTAAAATGTTTTGATAATTAATAAATTACAGTGGCGTCCGCTTAAGCAGAGTTCGTGACTTATTTTTGATTAATTTAACAATCGACCAATTCTCTCTATCAACAATTAGGAAGTTTGTGAAGAAGTTTGAAAATTCAGATAATTGCTGATACAGATGGAATTGGTCGATTATAAAATTAAACCGAAAATATGTCACGAACTCTGCATAAACTGACGCCACTGTAAAATGTTTTGATAATTAATAAATTATCTTTCTTCCACTAATTACGTGTCATTATTATGATTTGTCCCAAACGACAAGCATGAATTTATAATTATTTGTCATCACTTAAAAAAAATATTTTATTACGATTTTTCTCTAACATTAATGAGGGAGCAAATAATTACAAACGTTTAATTTTACATGTTAAATTCCTATGTTCGCCCCTTATTACAGATACTCGGTACCTATAACATATATTAGGTATTAATTACTAATTAAGATCAATTTTTGATCAATTAGTAACCAAATATTGGAATAACTACTAGGTCTAGACAAGAGCAGCAACGTATTTTTAGCACTAGTTTATACAATTTTATCAGTATGAATTTATGAAGGCACAGAAATTCATTTTTATTTATAAAAGTTAATGTTGCCAACAATTGCAGTTTTGGTTAAGTTTTAAACGAAATTTAATTCAATGACGATTTCATGCAAACACCGTTTATACGAGGTGTGCTAGAAAAGTTATGATTAATAACTCTAGCTTTTTCATGCAACTGGAATCACTTAATCGCCTTCAGTACCTCAGTTAAGCTAAATTGTAGGTTATCGACAGTACGAAGATGAAGTATTTTTTATGCTTGGGGAATAAATAGGGACTGTGATCAGGCGAATATAGGGGGTGGGGGGTTCCCTCTTTTATAACAAAAACTTGTTGATAAATAAAGGAAAAAAAACAGTTTTCTGGCACCATCGTGGAACACACCTTTTTCTTGTCTAAATCTTGAATCAAAATCTGATAAAGGCTAAACAATTCACATTCAAAGTTAATTTAATTAACTCGCTTTGACTCGCTCCACATTTTCATCAGTTCTCAATGTTGAAGGCCTTCCTGAACGAGGTTCGTCTTCAACCAGTCATTGCTTCTCGGTCCTCCAACAATGCTTTATGCTACCGTAAAACGTGTGCTCTTCATATGGAATGTTCCCCATATGCTCGTTGCAACTGGCAGTGGCACACCATTGCTCCAAATTTCACTTCCTTGTTTTGTAAGGCACTAGAAAAACATAACTACACTTATAACTTTCTATAAGGTCGCTTTATTACAATGTGATGTCGAAACGTGTTCTGTGCATCTGGGTCCCTAACGTACAAGCTATGTGAAGGTAAAGTCTGCAGTGTTGTACAATCACTTACAGTGTTGCCAGTCTCATTAGTTTTCTAACACACCTCGTACATATGACTTTTTTTTAATTCACACAAACTCATGTTTATAATATATTTCGGAAGAGTACTTCCATAGATATGAATTTGCAAGTCATAATCTGTGGTATATTTCTTTGCATAATTAATTAACAAACGGTTGTTTTCAATTTGGCATTTTTGGCATTGATACTCATACCATTACTGAATCAGTGGTTACACATACGATACAGAAATAATTTCGTGGTTATTCGGTTGTTGCTTCCAGAAAATATGTTACCACGCAATCCGTGCAGAATTATGTAAGAGTACTTCCATATATATATATATATATGAATTTGCAAGTCATAATCTGTTGTATATTTCATTGCATGATTAATTAACAAACGTTTGTTTTCATTTTAGTATAGCATTGATACTCATACCAATACAGAATCAGAGGTTACACATATGATACAGAAATAATTTCGTGGTTATTTGGCTGTTGCTTCCAGAAAATATGTTACTACGCAATCCGTACAGAATTACGTAAAAATGCTTATGTCCCCCGAACATATGGATGCGTAAAAGCACAATCATTGTGTGTCCAAAACGCCTGATTTTGAGTACGAGCCTTATACAGATAGAAAGCTGTAAGTTCTGTAAGTGTAAGTCAGTAATTCACATATTTAAATTCTAAAATAAAGCTTTCACTGCACATTAGAACATATAATGTTTGTGTAACGTCTAGCTTACCTCCAAAGCAAAACTTCATGCCGCAGGTATGAAGCAAATAAAAAAATATATGAAACATAACTATGGTTGTGTTTCTATCCATCGATATGGACATAAAGAGCCTGCGAATTTAAACTCCGAAAAATACCCCAAGTTGAATGAGACAAACCGAATCAAGATAGAACCGACGGTTTTGAAATTTATTTATTTCTTTAGACTAGATACTAGCCTCTAAAACTGTTTTCTCAATGTGTGGTAGGCGACCATTCTTTATGTGGAATACAGGCTGTTTGATGATTTAAGGATTTAGTTTTCAATTGTATAGATATCTTCACATTGCAATTTACATAATAATAATTTATAAATAAGCTGATCACCGTAAAACAGTTTTTCTTTGCAGTGAAAATCTCGACACATCACTCAATAAAATAAATTCATACGGTCATCATAAATTAAAAGATCTCAATGTGGTACATTAGCTAACAGTGCAAAATCGCTCAAGACTCAACTTGCAGATTGAAAAATTCAAACCCAGAGAATGTACTAAATTGAAACAAATTAAACAAGAAAACCTGTTCAGCATTAGACGAACAATAATTATCACATATCAAGTTCAAATGCAAATCCTCCATATAATCGCCAGCAGCATCTAGAATCTAGATCGTTGTCAACTGATAAGTGCACATGCGGAATATTAATCGACGCACACCTGAATTACCCGCGCCAATATATGCGGGTCGTATTGTGCAGTCAACCAAATAACTAACCGTCCACAGGAGCAATAATCAATACTTGCTAGTAATTAACTGGCCAGATATACCTGGATCGGTTGCTGCATGCAAATTAGATTTTTGTGGATGATATAAAGACGAGATGCGATAGGATTCAGGACGAATCGGCCCGGACATGTGCGCGACACAAAGCCGTATCTACCGCCTGTTGGCCTTCCTAGTTCTCTTGGAGTTGGTACATTGCCAGGACGGGGTGTTCTTTCTGAAAGGCTCCAAGAACATCCCCAGGATTGGCAAGAGGAGCAAGAACACCAACGACGAGAATTTCGAGAAGTTCTTTCTGAAAGCATCAAAGTCAGTGCCCAGAATTGGAAGGAGAGGATCAGAAGTAAAATAGGTACAAGTTTGATTGATAACCGTTTGATACAAAAATATAATTTTTCAGGTACCATCGACTGGACAAAATAAAGAAGGTGGAAAATGTAAGTATGTAAATTTAAGTGTAAAATTAGTATTTTTTTTTCTTATAACAAATGTTCTAATAGATGAAGACAATTGTAACGAATACTTAACAAGCATTACATACATTTTGTTCAATTTTATATGTAAGATTCTTGTAATTCGCAAAAAGTGTTATGTCTTTAAAACTGGAACTTTGTTCAACATGGGGTTGCCATTACCGTTTTCAAAAGTGTAAAATAAAATCACATGAAAATGAAAATGAAAATGCGGTAACTATTGTAGTGAGCTGTAAACTATTCATCATAAAGTTTTCGAGATTATATATATATATATATATATATATATATATATATATATATATATATATATGTAGAAAAGTAAACTTTAGTAGACAAGAAATAACATTAGCATGAACAAGCGTACAAAAAATTCAAGGATTGACATAAAAAAAATCGTGCAATAAATGTTTTATAGTTTGTCAAAGAGAAATAGTGCAAACCTCGTACACACACCGTACATAAATACCTATTTTAACTGGTCAATGTTGGAGGCATTTACTCCGTGATACATGATGAAATTAAATAAAACAAACACTTTTCTTTGTTTATATCACACTGTTTATTGAAATAAGTGACTATAGTTTCGATCACGTTCTGATCATTATCAAACTTAAAGTTTGACTCTTAAGTTTGATAATGATCAGAACGTGACCGAATTTTAATTTTGGAGTTGGTTCCCTGTTACGGGAGGCCTATGGACCTTTGGTCTTTCGGTGCTATAACTAAAATAAACAATACATTAAGAAAGTTGAAAACTTCTGTAAATTAATAGCTCATACGAAGGTGGCAGTGTTTTGAAGTAATAATTAATATTGCAGATCCGCTATGGTCGGATTTACCTGACCTATTCGAATATAATCCTGAGTTATTCGGCACACCTGAAATTCTGAAGGAGACTGGAGACTACGACATGCAAGGCGATGATCCACGCGTCCAAGACTGGAACAGAATACGGTTTAAGAGAACCGATTCGCCTGGAAACAAGGAGATAGCAGAATTTCGTTTGCAGCCATAATGCTGGGATTTATTTACTATATTTGTATTAGACATAAATGCATCGTTCAGAATTTAGCTTGCAGTCATATGCAAGAAATCAGCTTATTTTGTATTAGATGTAAATGCAGCAGTTAAGAATTTCAACGTTAACAAAAATGTTTTAAGCTTATCGTATTTGAATAAATATATTTATTATGATTTCGTAAGATAATTACTATGGTGATTCCGGATTACTATCTTGATCCCTGATCGCAATATTATAGCTGCATGACTTATATTGTGTTTAATGAAAAGATTATGATTTTAAAAGTTTTTCGTTACATGCAAGAAGTGATGGATTTGGAACAATTGGACCACTATCTAAAATTTGGTATTGATTATTTCTGGACCATAAATTATTGCTCAAGAAAGCAATAACAGTTAAGGTCTTGTATATTGACTGGTTCATGAAGCTTTCCTACGACATCATGGAAATTTTATATTTCATAGTGTCTCAAACTGTGGTTCTTGTAAACGATAAGTACTAGAGAGTTGGTTAAATTAGCTAGGCAAAAAAAAATCTTGATCCCCATGTCTACTAAAGCTCAATTTCTTCAATAGCAGATTTTACTGTGGCTGAATAAATGTGGAAGGGTGGTTAATGCGATGGCAATGATCGAAGAACAGATGGGCACACAGTGTTTCACGATGGAGAACAAGAGGTACTCAAAGAAATACAGGAACACCAGATGAGGTGGATAGACCATGTAAAGATGATATCAGAGAGGAATTGGACAAGAACAGCACAGGACAGCAAAAACGTGGACGGAACCGGAAGAGGCCTATATCCATCATTGGATGATCCAGGGCTAAAGAAGAAGAATACGCAGAAGAAGAAGAAGAAGAAGAAGAATAAGAATATGCATATGAAGAAGAAGCACAAGAAGAATGAGGGGCTCGAGCTTGCATAAGCGCTCAAGTTGCATAGTTCGAACAGATGTTGATTTCATAATTTTGAAATTTGATTAATTTGAAGTATTTGTTCTACTGTTTATTCGATTTTACAGATCTTATTGTTAATACATCTTTAAAGTCATTATAAATAAAAACAAAACTTTAAAAGTTTGACTTCTTAGAAGAGAATATGAATAAGAAGAAAAAGAAGAAGAATGAGGAGCTCGAGCTTACATGAGCGCTCAAGGTGCACAGTTTGAAGAGATGTTGATTTAATAATTTTGTATTGTAATTTTGTAATTTGATTAATTTGAAGTATTTGTCCTACAGTTTATTCGATTTTTACAGATCTTGTTGTTAATAAATCTTTAAAGTTATTATAAATAAATACAAAACTTTAAAACTTTGACTTCTTGTAGCTCCTCAACTATGTGGATTAGGACATATGTTAAAACAGGGTGAGTAAAAAGTAAGGAACCATCTCTCCTGAGAATTTATTATCAATTTTAGAAAAAAGTTTTAAATAAAAGTTTGATGGCTAGATATTTGCCACAACTTAACAGTTTCAATTTCTTTTGTGACGCGTGAATTTTTGAAAATGACGTCATTCATACTTTTTGAAATGGTAACCTAATTTTTTTTATAAACAAATTTGATAGCATTTGCTTTTCTCTTCACGAATATCTCAAAATACCATGAGAAATACCATTACGCTAAGAAAAATATCTGAGAAAATCGAGTTTAATGCCTGATGATAAAAATGTGAAAATTCTCATGAGTGATATGAAGCAATCTACAATTCACTCAAGCAATCTACAATTCCAGAAAATTTCACAAGAAATGTTTGTATTCATGGAAGGACCAAATGATGATACTTAAATCTCACTATAGGCGAATAGTAGAACCTGGAATTTTGAAATATTCCAGAAAAAAATTATGAAGTCATGAAAGCCGATAATAATTTTAACTTTTTATACTAAAATCATACATTTTATGAAAAACATTGAAATTCCTCAAATATCATCAACATTTTTTTATAAAATTTTTGAAAATTTCGAAATGAATCAATTATTAGTGACTCATCCGTAATTCCAGAAGATGCCATGAGAAATCCATGAATTGTTTCTGGAAATTTGTCAGTACGCCCAAATGCCAGATAAGATGTAACTTTTCACATAAAACCGAAGTCCCTCCTCTGTCCTGTTGGACTGGTCAACGTAAATGCAAATGCATCTTTTGGAGCATCCTAGATTATAATCTAAATAGCAATTTAGATAGATGGGCACCCAATATTTCACGATGGAGAACAAGAGGTACCTAAAGAAATGCAGGAAAACCAGATGAGGTGGATAGACCATGTAAAGATAATATCAGGGAGGAATTGGACAATAACAGCACAGGACAGCAAAAACGTGGAACGAACCGTGCATAGGCCTATATCCATCATTGGATGATCCAGGGCTAAATAAGAAGAATAAAAATAAGAAGAAGAATAAGAAGAATTAAAGGCTCGAGCTTGCATTAGCGCTCAAGGTGCACAGTTTGAACATATGTTGATTTAATAATTTTGCAATTTGATTAATTTGAAGTATTTGTTCTACAGTTTATTCGATTTTCACAGTTCTTATTGTTATTAAATCTTAAAAGTTATTATAAATAAAAACAAAACTTTAAAACTTAGACTTCTTAGAAGAGAATATAAATAAGAAGAAGTACAAGAAGAAGAATTAGAAGCTCGAGCTTGCATAAGCACTCAAGGTGCACATTATGAACAGATGTTGATTTAGTAATACTAAATATTATTATTAATACTGAAATCACACATTTTATGAAAAACATTGAAATTCCTCAAATATCATCAACATTATTTTATAAAATCTTTGAAAATTTCGAAATAAATTAATTATAAGTGTTACATCCGTAATTCCAGAAGATGCCATGAGAAATCCATGAATTGTTTCTGAAAATTTGTCAGTACGCCCAAATGCCAGATAAGATGTAACATTTCACATAAAACCGAAGTCCCTCCTCTGTCCTGTCGGACAGGTCAACGCAAATGCAAATGCATCTCTTGTAGCATCCTAGATTATAATCTAAATGGCAAATTAGATAATGGAGATCATATGCTAGGTTAGACGACGAACCCAATTTAAAAAATAATTATTAAGGTACGTTAGTGAGCTCAAAGTCCCTGAGTAATGGAGTTGCGTATCCCAAGGCACTTCACTTGTAAGGGCTCAAAGGACGAAATTTATAGTTTATGGTTTTATGACTCTAATCAACTCACGCGGTTTTGGGAAGCATATTCTCATTTGCCCAATTATACCAGCGTGGGAATTTGGTTTTATGTGAAAAGTTACATCTTATCTGGCATGGACTATAACCACTTCAAAATCCCACAATTCGCGGAAAGAATTCCATGAATTGCCGAAAATCCATAGAAAATGCTATTTATTTTTAGATAGTCATAAAAATGATTCCAAATTATAACATCATCTTCATATATTATCATATTGAAATTCTTGGAAATGTTACAAAGATTCAATAAAAACTTTCTTATTTGGGATGCATTCTCATTTGCCAAATTCTACCATTTGGGGGTTTTGGTTTTATGTGAAAAGTGACATCTTATCAGGCATGGACTATATCCTTAAAAATCGAACAATTTGTAAAAATAATTCCATTAATTGCGGAAAATCGATAAAAAATGCTAATTATTTGCCCGATTCTACCTGTGGGGGGTTTTCGTTTAATGTGAAAAATGACATATTTTCTGGTATGGAATATAACCACTATAAAATCCCACAATTCGCGAAAAGAATTCCATGAATTGCCGAAAATTTTAGGAGCTAAAATAACGAGGAAGA
Organism: Othius punctulatus; assembly: GCA_951805005.1. Classification (NCBI taxonomy): domain Eukaryota; kingdom Metazoa; phylum Arthropoda; class Insecta; order Coleoptera; family Staphylinidae; genus Othius; species Othius punctulatus. The sequence continues at coordinate 35,119,354 of OX638139.1, forward strand.
AATTTTGGAAATTATAGCAATTGCTTCATCCATACGATATCCAAATAGTACAAGAGGTTTTGCCACCTGATTATGACCTACGTTTTGGGTTTTGCCGATTTATTCAGGAAAAAAAAGCTGAACATATAATTTTTAACCAGAAAATTCTGTTCACTGATGATTTGTTTCCAAACGAGTGTAGCGCAGTCACTCATATTTTAATTTTTTATGTCAAAACTGTAACAGATATCAAAAACTATAAAGATACAAAACACTTAATAATGAATTCCTGCGTCCGATTTGATTTTCTTTAAATTAATTTGCTTTGGTCATTAAAAAATATGAATGTATTAATGTTGGGCCTCACTTGTTCTATACACAACCGGTCTACTGATAATAACAATATTATGTCAAAATATGAGTTATACCCGTATAGAGTATCATACCAAACAACATCCAAATCAATGTAAACGTTCTCTAATTATAAGCAAATTTTATTTTATTTTTAAAATTTACTTGAAGATGAATACTTTCTTAACCAAACGTATTTGTATATAGATAAGTTTGGTTAAATCATCTTCTTTTGATCCCAGTAATCTGTGGTTAAGCCACGTCCACGTAATTTAGAGACACCCTGTATAAACCAATATGAAAAATAGATTGTCGATGAAGGCAAATACAAAAACGGTACTTATCCATAAGAACAGAATTATACAAATGAAAAGTAATAGTAGTTAATTAAAGAAATTAAAACCGTAGTCAGTGAAATAATTAAATAATAAAGGTAAAATAGATTTTTTGACGGATTATTTTTCTAGGGAAGATAATTATCCGCAGCATCAAAAATAGTCCATCTTGAAATTACTAGAATCAATCATTATTTTATCAATATATGAGAGTCATTTATGACTCTATTTGTGCATATTTCACTGAGTCTTAAAATGTTTTATTGACCAAAAAGTAATATTAATAGCGCCGTTAACTGACATCTAGGGTAACATAGGCACATAAAAGGGAATTCATGGCCAAATCTCTATTAAAATATCTCAATAAGTGTATAATTCAATTTTCAGTATGTATGCCGTTAGAAATATTAGTAAAATATTCTTTTTAAAAATATTAAATATTACGTATTAAATGGAAATGAACACAATTTTTGATGCAATTATTATTTTTGTTTTATTTGGCTATCGAAAAAAATGCCAGGCGATTATGTAATAGCGCGCCAGAGATCATAAGCTACGTTAGACGACGAACCCAATATTAAAAATCGCAAGACCACAATATCGTCGGCTTACAAGTTTAATTCACAAAGTCAATTTTTGGCTGTTTCTAGTTAAGTTTTATTTTGATGGTTTACTAAATTGTAACAAATCTCAGGCTCAGTAGGGGTATAGTAAAGGGCTAAAGGGTCCTGTAGATGAACTTCCAAATTATGAACTCATTAAATGACTGAGTAGGAAAGGTTGCAGCAGAATATATAACTAAATTGCAGTTTCGCACATTTTATAGTTTTTGACTTAAGTGATTTCACTTGTAAGCCGACGATATGATCAATTTGTGGAAATGTTATTGAAATTTAAGTTATGGTCATCATATGGAAAAAAAATAGTGCGTTTTATTTCACATATTATAAAAAAAATCAGTTGTATGAATCAAGGGAAAAACTGAAATGTATACCTCGACCATAGATATTTGATTTTTACAACATTTATTGGCGGTGACATTCAAATTTCATCTGTGAAAGTCAAGAGCTGACTTTATACTGGAGAGATACTGTTTAGACTTTAGCTGTCTAGATTGATCTATTTAGGTACTTACTTGACTTTGTGCTGGGGAGATACCGTTTAAACTTTATACCAATAAGAAAGGCGATATCACCAATCTCGCTTTTCTTATTGGGTGCGAAAATTTCCATGGATAACAAGGGCTGAAATTTAAATGGTCACTCGGCATAAGCCAGTAAATATTAATGTATGTTCCAGCAAATGTCCAGTACTGACCATTGCTCAGCTATATTTGTGGGTTTATTGCGAAAATTGCGTTTGAGTGGAGCTATTGTTATTTGAGTCCTCGCCTTAATAAGTATTTTATGTACCAGAATATATGATAGAAAAATAGCGCACATACAATCTTAGCTTTAAATCTCCCGCCGTCTGCGTTGTATCGTCATTTGTTTTTTTTTGGTCCTTCGAACTGCGATTTGGAAAAATAAGCACACGCATAATGAGCGACCGCACTTCAAGGAAACGGCCGCCGATTACAGCTCCGGTTTCCTCCAGCGGCGACGCGTCCGTCGTAATTACCGCCCTGCATTAACATATATTAATAATTTAAATGGATTCAAATAAATTCAGGCCGGCTCTGCGCGGCCATATTAATTTCGAAAAATATGGATGCGCCGACGTCGGGCCAATCGTCCGCGAGGCCGCTAATTACCGTTGCCATGGTAACGCGAGCGCGGGGACGGGCGGTGCATGCGCCCAGGTAGGTGAGTGCGTGTGCGGGGGAGGTCGGAATCCAGGTGAGAGGAGTCCGTAGTGCGGCTATCGGTCGCCAGGTGGCGTGGCTACTCGCCGTCAGGTGGCGCAGTCGTTCACTCTATTGACCCTCTCGCCGCCAGTGCCAGTGCACAGGGAATTCTCCGCGCGCCACACAAAGGAAACTACTGGAATTGACTGGCTAATTAATTCGTCGTAGAGCCTCTTCTAGAGGATGAGAGTGGGAACTGTTTTATGATTAGCGTGTGTGTTTTGTCTTCGCTCGGAATTTTTAAGGTCGATGTTACGTTTTTTTAGGCGGCTCATTACGGCGGATCATTGTTTCTGGATTCGATTGTTTTGGGATGCGATTGTTTTTGGAAATGCGTGCAAATGTTGGTTCAACGGAATCGTATACAGGCGCATCGCTTCTCCATTGTTTTCATAAGTAATTGGTGGGTCTGTGCGAAAGGCAAATATTAGTTTCTAAACTGCAATTTTCAGCTATCCTCGAATACCATTCTTTAAATCGTGAAAACGATATTTACATCATCGCAAAATGCATAGAATTATATCATATTGTAACTTTGCCGATTCACAGCCTAATCACTTTAAGTGTATGTATGAATAAATTCCATTATTAATCGCCTGAAATGTTCAAATCCAGGGTATTATTTAATTAAAATAATCATTGTTTTTCGTAGCAGAGGCGGATTCACGCAGGTAGCTTTGAGGGGATCAACTAAAATAGCAATAATAAAGTGCTAGCGAATTAAGAGAATAGGAATAGAACGAAATTGTCTAACATCATATTAACAGAAAAGGACGTATCAGTCAATTTGGGCCTTGGCTTGAGTCCTTACATCCACAGCTATTTTGAACCCACCTTAACAATTCTGAATTTATCTTGTATTTTTATGGTTGATCATATTATATACAAAATTTTAAGTATCACGAATGCAAAAACCGAGTTGAAAAATGTCAACCTTAAAATCCGTTAAACATGTTTCACCTATTGCCGAAGCAGGAGTGATTTTTATTAGAAAATAATTTTGTGCATATTATTTCCATTATTAATCGTTTGTAATAAGTCATTATTTCAGTGAAATTCATATGTTTCGCACCACCTCAACAATTCTCTGCAACAAACAATGTAACCAGATAAATCCAATATTTCCAAATATTGTTTTAGTGATTTGAACTTTCGAATTTTGACTTGAAAACTTTGCTAATTTGTATCGCTAATCCTTTTGGTTCAAATCCGGGTCTTAATTATCATTGCAATACGATTTTATCAAGTTTCAGTTCGCCAATCACTATTTTGACTTCGCCCAAAACGCAATCGACCCTCGTTGTAAATTGGCGCTATAACATTGCAGGCATTGGAATTTATTTTCGGATTGCCCATAAAAAATATTTTATTGCTACCACGTTCCATTTTTTTTACAAAACCGTCTGCCCCATAACGACTCGTAGCCAAACGCACTCCTTAGTCATTATCAGAAAATTGGTCATGCCTGGAGGTGCGAATTCAGGTATGCCACAGAGAATGCCTGGACCCCTGCTATCGATTACGATAATTGCCGCCGCAGTGGAAACGCACAAGTAATTTTCTGTGCTTGCGAAGTAATAAACGTCGAAAAATTATTAGCCCACAGTCGAATTTGGGCTGCATTCATTCTTCAGGCCCAGGACTAAGATTAATCGATTGGGCGCACGCTTACGCAACTTTTTATTGCTGCTGATTTTTTTTACACACTCATTTGTTTCATTAATGCCAATGTGAATGGGTACTTTAAGGCCTTGCAGTAATTTTGTATTATTAATAAAAATTGCTTCGGTGGCGGTTAAGGCGCAACATGCAAATTTTGAAATTAATTATGGAAATTGAAATGGCGTGTTATCATGAAGTTAAATTTGCTCATTTTAAAATCATTTACTCAGACTTGCAATAAAAGTTTATGTTACTCTCGACACGTGCAAATAATTTTATTGGTTGTGCATACACTAACATTAACTTTGCGCAATAATTATATTGTGCTAAAAAGAGGGGCATAAAAATTAATACGAAATTAGTGGCCAATTTAGAAGCTAGGCAGGAGGGGGAGGAATAAGATCATGACCTAAATCTAAAAGTAACACGCAATAAAAAGTCTCATTGAGATCTTGCGTGATTTCCGATTTCCATTTTCATCATTTTGAAAAACGTTTTCTAGGCAAGTAAACATCACTCTGTATATCTGATAGGGGCTAATATAGTTTTTATATAAACATATATTTTGGAAGTGAATCGTGGGCAATTACGGAGAGAAACAAAAGCAAGATCAACGCAATGGAAATAAGAATGAGAAAGGAAGATAGAGGGAATTACAAAAAAAAATAGAGTGAGGAACACAGAAGTAAGGAAACGGCTCAACATAAAGCCAATAACAACAATAATAGAGGAAAGACAGCTAGGTTGGCTAGGACATATACATAGGCTAGAAGAGAATAGAATAACAAAAAGAATACATGAAGTAAAAATACAAGGCAAAAATAAAGTTGGAAGACCGAGGAAGGGATGGAATGAACAAACGTACCAAGCAGCGGAAAGAAGAGGAATAGAATGGAATGCAATAAGAAAATTGGCACAAGACAGGGACCACTGGAAAACAAGAGTGAAGGAATTGATTAGCGAAGACATGTGATTGTAAAATGAATTATAAATGTAATTGATGAGTCCGACACCCGAAAGGGTAAAAGGACGAAGGATAAATAAAATAAATAAAAATATAAGCACATGTTAATATCCTTAGAAGGCATTTAAAAAATCAACAATAAACAAAAATTCCATATGATGGCGACTTTTCGGTGCTCACTGTATATTATGGACAATTTTCAGAGAAGTTGGTATTTAAAGAAGAACGACATGTATGGTAAATTACTCTTTTATTACAGAGACAAATACCATGGCAATTTTTAATAAATCACTATTCATAAGATTAGAAATCCCTCGATTGTCAAATGTAGATTTCTGAAACTACCGAAGGACTTTGAGAAGACATCATATATTTGGGTATAAATCTGACTTGGTTCATATGATACCTGACTTGATTCATACGAATAAAATGAAAGAAAATCTGTAAGAATTGTACTGGAATGGCTACACCCTGGTAGAAGTTCAAGTGAAGATGGTTGAAAATAAGTAGGATGTATGATGTAAATGAAGCAATGCAAGCCAAATATTAAGAAAATGTGAATCTTCGAAATTAGAAGCGGCGGCAGCCGTATATATTCGGATTGTTATTATTATAATTATATTAAGTTTAAGGTTTTATCCATAAATTACCAGTTATGTATTTAAGGTATTATTATTAGGTACTTACTGGCAAAATAATTTTTATTTTATTTTATTATTTATTTATTTCATTTCGCGTGACTAGTTTCGGTTAAAAAAAACATCATCAGAGGCATGATATATATTTTAATATGAATATATCCTGATCTTATTTTTATGAAAAATATTTGTAATCAATTTGAATTTTGAAAATTGAAAGTTAACTTATAATAATACCTTAAATTATAATTATAATTTAGGCATAGTTTGCTGTGAGCAATGGCTTTTGAGAACGACATAGCATAGTTAATTATCTACATAGCTATAAATATAGAATATTTTCAACAGCTTTCATAGCTTAATGAGAAGAGTACAATAAGCAAAGTTAAAAAAAAAACTTCATGATGGCAGCACACATCGTCATATTCCTTTTTCTCTCTTTCTCCGTATTAATATTAAAAAAATGATAAAAACTGAATTTCAAAGTAGTTTTTATAGATGTTTCTGTTTTCTACAGAACGCGTATATTATTTTTAAGATTTTCATTAAAAGATTTTTAAATAAATGTAAAATTTTAAAAATTATTAATAAAAACAATAGCATCTTAAGAGTAAATAACGATCCGATTTTTGATTTTTTTTAAATTCACAATTCTGATATTGTTCTAAAAATCTTAATTTCTAAAGTTCAAGAATTTTCGTTGAATTTATGTACCTAAGCGATTTGAACGATTTGTACTTGAATCGATACCTATATTGAAACTGGACAAAATATACATAACTTCCGAAGTCCGAAAATCGAAAATAAGGACCAGAATGACTAGGAAGTAGTTCTGTCCACCTGTTGCTAAAATCAATATATAATCTACCTGAGCCAGTAAGTTAGTAATAGCCTTCTTCCGTTTTTGGATTGCTCAAGAAATGTTATTAAAAATGATTGAAAAGTATTTATTCAAAGCTACCTGTTGATGCGATCAATTACAACTGACGTAATGCCAAGACTCTTCAATATTTATTTTTGTTATTTAGATATCTAAAGAAATATTATTCTTTATAATAATTTTTGTCTCACCTGGAAACTGAAATGAAATTTGCTACTATAGAAGTTTTTGATCAATATAAATTTAACATTGTTATATTATTATATTTATAAACGTACTTACTGGCAAATAATTATTTTTATATTATTTAATCACATTGGGTTAATAGTTTGGAAACTTCTTGTGGCTGTATGTCTAAGCCAGATAACGTATCTGCAGTGTTGGAAGGTTTTGCTCCTGGCGTTATACAGTTTGGATTAAATTTTGCAAATACATGGTGTTAAAAAATGTTTGGCGGATATTTTACCCACTTATAGTACTGATGAAAAAAAAAACACAAAAACTTCGTCAACGTAATGATACGTAACATCAACTGATTCCGAGATATAGTCGATTAGCAAAATGATACTTGTGATAGACTTGTATAACACTTGATATACTTGTAGTAAAGGGAATTTGATCTAGAATCTATGTAAAATTATACATTATGTTCCATTTAAAAAACATGTTGTCCATGTTGACTAAGATATATATTTTTTCCATCGGTACTATAATTAGGTAAAATATAAAACAACATTTTTCTAACATCCTTTATAATCGATATGCTTTCCCAATGGCAAATTAAGACCTGGTAGTTCCATTGACTGATAAAGTTGCAGTGTCTCATCTGTATAATACGATTAAAAGCACCATGCTTATAGTAGGAAACCTTCTTGTACATGCATCTACACCGTAGATCTATAGGTGTGTCTATAATGTAGATCGTTACCCTCAATTTTGAAAAGATTGGCGCGTAGTGATCTACAAATCTGAGGTTCTGAGGATAGCAAAATACCAAAACCAGTCTCAATTTTTTATTTCATCTGAACTATGATTGGGTATAATATTTAAAAAAAACATTTTTCTAACAGCCTGCATAATCGACATGCTTTTCAAATAGCAAATTAAGAGCTGGTATCTCCATTCACTGATAAAGTTGCAATATCTTATCTGCATAAGAAGATTAAAAGCGCCATGCTTATAGTTTGAAACCTTCTTATAGATGGATCTACACCAGGGTGGCCCTTATCTTTTGGACCTTGAATTTTTTTTTCGCGGTACCCCCTAAAATCTTTCCATCTGGTGAATAATTAGTCTGTGCAAAGTTTGAGCCCAATTGGATAACGATAAAACGCGCCGTTTTATGAGTTTATTTTCGAATTTTGAGCTACATTTAAAAAGCATACAAAACTACTAAGCTACATTTACTTAAAAAAAATTATACTTGAAATGCACTTTTATACTTGGAATAATAATACACAACTATATTGTTCTGATGATGAAATACTTTATTAATGTAAAATAATATAATATAATAAACTAATTATAATACTACATTGTCTATTCAATAGTGTTTGTTTTCTCGATCAGGAAATTGACGGCGATATTCGCTTACAACTTGCAGAACACATTATGTTTGTTCTTCATTATTTGTTAAAATCTTAATATAATCCTCAATAAGTTTTATTCCTCTTTCTGCCGTATCATTTACTACTCGTAGCTTCATCACAACTGCCTTCGCTTCATTATAATAACAGTTTTGTCTCCATGATAATGGAGTCGGAGAAAATCATCCTCATGTTCCAAACGTTTAAAATTGAAAAAAAAATTGTCGCCTTATACCCTTAAATGGATATTTTTTTCAAATCATCAATTATTTCAAATGTTTTTTTTTATTTTTATATTATTTTACAATAATTTAAACATTATATTTAACATAAATTTAAATCATACATTTCTTGAAAAATGTGGCTTGATAATAAAGTGATACCAAGCCAGATTTTTCAAAAAATGTATGATTTAAATTTATGTTAAATATAATAAATAAAATAATTTAAAAAATAATTTGCAATAATAGTTATGATTTGAAAAAAAAGTCTTCTAATGCACCCAAGAAAATCGTGAAATCGTCGAAATAAAATAGCAAAGCGGCACGTTTTCCTATAATTTTGTTGTTTTCAAACTTGGTACAAGATGTTTTCTCACCAAATGGAACTCTAATAAAGGGTGCTGCAGAACAGAAACAATCGAAAAAAAAAATTCAACAAGTAACTAAGGCCAACCCTAATCTACACCGTAGATCTATAGGTATGCTGTAATTTATATCGTTATCCCTAACTTTGGAAATATTGGCGCCTAATGAGGTTAGGCGAACAAATCTGAGGTTCTGAGGACAGCAAAATACCAAAACCAGTCTCCAGTCATGTTAAATGTGGAGAAGAGAACCTAAATATCTCATTAATGACACAGGCCAACCACCAAAAAACTTTTTGTGTGTGTTCACCTAATTCTTATCGTTTTAAGTGTGCTTATTCAAAAAATAACAATAAAAATGCTGTATCACCCACCATTTGTTCACATTTTAACATTTTCTCTGTATAACTAGGCAAATGCAGCTCTGATTCTCTATAAACGTATGAGATGATCCCTTCAGTTTCACTGTCCACTTGTGGCTTTACGGTTTTACAGTCCAAATTGCATTTGACAAGCAAGCAATATGTGTTTGCAATGTTGCTATGTAGATAAGATACTAATATAACAGTTAGTGTTCAGTCATGGCTAGTCGTTGTTATGAGAACAGTCCTGACAGTTTTTGTTATATTTGTGGCGAATTTGTGATTAAGAAAAACCAACGGAACATCACAGACTTTGTTAGGAAAGTATATTTCTCATATTTGGGAAATAAACTTGGTAATCAGGACAAATCTTGGGCACCACATAAGATAGGTTATATTTGTGTAGAAGACCTTAGAAAATGGTCAAAAAAGGAGAAAGCTTTCTTTAGATTTGCCATTCCAATGGTATGGAGGGAGCAAATGAATCATTCAGATTATTGCTACTTTTGTTGATGTTACTGGTTACAATTTAAAAAAAACAAAAAAAGTAATTCAGTACCCCAACTTACCATCGGCTATTCGGCCAATAGGCCATAGTTCGGATCTGCCTGTTCCTGAACCACCAGTGGCAATTGCAACTGTTAGTCTTGATAACATGTAAAGTGATGAATCTTCCTGCGATAAAGATAAATCAGTTAACGATGAGTTTCAGTGTCCCGTACACAGTGTGGAACGTCAGTTGTTTACTCAAACTGAGCTCAATGATTTGGTCAGACATTTGGGATTAACAAAGGAGAAAGCGGAACTGCTTGGCTCCAGACTCAAGGAATAGAACTTGTTAGCAGCTGGAACTTCAATTCGTGTGTACAGGGAAGAGAGCAGCAATTTGCTCATTTTTTCAAACAAGAACATGATTTAGTGTATTGCTCGAATATTGGCGGTCTGGTGAATGAGTTCGGGATTGAATACAGAAAAGAATGGAGGCTGTTTATCGATTCCTCTAAACGTAGTTGAAAAGCAGTTCTATTAAACAATGGTAACACCTATGCATTATTACCTGTTCATTCTGTACTCATGAAGGAAAATTACGAAAACCTTAGTGTATTTTTAGAGAAACTACACTACTCCGCTCATGGATGGATGATATGTGGTGACTTGAAAATAACATGCATGCTTCTTAGGCAGCAAAGTGGTTTTACTAAATTCCCATGTTTCCTATGTGAATGAGATAGTAGGGCATGAAATCAGCATTGGTCTAGAAAGAATTAACCTGTAAGAAAATCATTAAAGTAAGGAGAAAAGAACATTTTACGGGAACATCTGATAGATCAACACAAGATTATGCTGCCTCCATTGCACAAAAATTTAGGCCGCATGAAACAATTTGTGAAGGCCTTACCTAAAGATGGGCAGTATTTCAAATACGTTTGTGAAAAGTTTCCGCAATTGTCTAAAGCAAAATGAAAAGAGGGTATCTTCGTTGGACCTGATATTAGAAAAATGATGTTTGATCCCCAATTTGAATTACATATGACAGTAAATGAAAAAGAAGCGTGGATTGCATTTAATCACGTTGTAAATAAGTTCGTAGGCAACAAAAAAGACACAGACTATCAAGCAATTGTTGCCAATATGCTGGATGCTTTTAAAAAATTGGGATGTTTAATGTACCTCAAAGTTCACTTTTTAAACAGTCATTTACAATTCTTTCGGCACAATTTAGAAGAACAAGGTGAGCGTTTTCATCAAGATTTAAAAGTGATGGAAAAAAGTTATCAGGGACGCTGGAACACCAACATGGTGGGAGATTACTATTGGTCACTTCACCGAGAGAGTCAGCAATCGGCGCATACACGAAAAAGCTACATCAATGGACAATGTAAATATACATCAATGGACATGTAAAGGTTTGGAAGAATGTAGTGTTAAGAACACAAAGCTATATTCTATGTTTGAATGAAGTTGTGTTGGTATTTTAAAAGTCGTTTACTTTTCATATTTATTGCATGTTTAGCATATTTTTCCATATCTTACTAAACTCTGATTTTTCTAAACTGGCGTGCACGTCATCAAAATAATAATCATAATAATGATGGCACAATTTTACAAGGTTGCCAGTTGTCCTGGGTATTTAAAAATGGCTGCAATCAGCTGTTGCGCCCGTGCAGTCTTGTGCGACAGTGCGCGGTTCGTATCAAATTCATCGACTTCTCTACCGTTTATCGTACAGATATCAATCTTGTGGTTATGGTTTACCATCTACAATGATAAAATATGCATTGTAATAATCGATCAAATGTAACAAGTTAGACGTCAAAGAAGTTTGAAGCATTAGTGAAAAAGATGTGGCATCGTCGCCGAGAAAATATCGCCGATGCCAACATAACATGATTTATTACATGATTGGCAGGCGAAAATTGTGTCCGCGGTTAATACACCGATTACCTATTTATAACCACCGGTGATCAGTGTTATGTAACAAATGATCTTCAGATTAAATTCGATTCTTAAACTATTGTTATGCATATTCTCGAAAACAATCACGTTGGTACGAAAAAACCTCATCGCTCAGCTGTTTGATGACGTGCACGCCAGTTTAGAAAAATCAGAGTATAGATTAAATTGTTGCCAAACTGTGGGTGATGGAAACGAACAGACTTCAGATACAGATTTAGCACCCAAAAAACCAAAAAGATCAGCTATCAAGATTTAAAAAGTTTTTTGAAACCTTTTTTTTTGTTGGCCTGTGTAATATTTACACCAAAGCAATAACGACTTCACACAAATCTTATAACTTCACACAAATGTTAATATAGGCACATTTTTGACGTTTTCTTGAAAAAAAAAAGTGTCTGATGAAATGGGAATTATTTTATTTGAGACAAAAACGATTAGGTTTTCTATATTGCATCTTTAAAAACTGTAGTTGTCCTGAAAAAAAAAATCCAAAAAAACACATGTTGATCCATGTCTTATATTGATTTGAACTATCTATTTTTTTTTCAGTTTGAGAGATGGTATGCGGCTAAGTTGTCGTTTTTACTAGAGCCTGTTTCTAGAAGAGATATAATGGGGGTCGTAGCCACGAAGCCGCTGCACGCAATTATTTTATTCTGTCATGACATTATCAATTATTTCAGGTAACCCCGTAGAGGGACGCAGCGAACCCTGGGGCATACCCGCATTTTCTGGGATATTACCTAATTACATCCTCCGGCATGTCCTTTCTTCCTGTGCCAGTGTGTAGAAATTCCTCTAATCTCCAAAAACATCGTGATGGCCCAACAAAAGTCGAAGTTGATGGATTGTGTGAGAACTGAGAGCGGAATTGGAATTATTGCATGGCAGTCATCAGGGGATCCACATGACCTCACGTGCTGCCCCCCGTGGAGGACGCAATTACCGAAGGAGATCCTTGAATGACGAACCCGATAGCTGGAATAGCTGTATTCCATCCGAGATCTCCGCACAATTCATCAATTAAAAAGCGCTTAGGCGACGCTGCCCGAAACCTCCATTGTGTTTCGCCATCGATCCATTATGGGCTCCATAAACATATTTGCATGTCGAACCGCCATGGCCATCAATGGAGGAAGCGGACATCATCCGAGGATGACAGAATCGCAGACACGAACGTGTCACCAGATGGGGGGCGGCGGGGGAGGAGGGACTCCCTCATAGGACACCGTTTCACGAAATTGTCGTGCAACCGGCAATTAAAATGTCCACGATTAAGTCGAGTGAACACATTTCGGGTCGGCTGGATGTCCTTGCGCGTTTTTTTTTTGTTTTTTTCCAAACTTCAGTTTCGCTGTGTGTGCATTGTTGTTTCTCTTTCGTAACGAGAGACAAGGCACTGGGTTCGACACCGTGACGGCAACGGCACCAGGTTCGGCTCCTTTGTCGCCGGTGTTTTCGGGAATCCGTTCCGAATTGGTGATCAGTGTGTCCTTAGTGCGACGGATCAACATGTCGTTTCCATATTTAACGCTCCTTACACTTGGCCTGCAGCTAATTGAGATAAAGGAGCGAGCTGCTCGAAACCGTCAAATTAACGAATGAAGATGGGAATTGCAAAAATTGTCATCTACCTATTTTCCAATTAGAAACTATAAATTTTCCTAATTTTGATAATTATTTTCAAAACCCACACCGTTTAGCCCACGCCGAAAGGTAAAGGGCCTTTTGATAATAATAATAATTTTCAAAAGAAATTTTTAGTAAAACAAAACAAATACGAGTATGCTGATTCTGCACTATTGTGTAAATGCCCGAGACTTGTGAAATTCATTACTTATGAATTAAGTATAGGAAGAAAATCACAAAAATAAAATTAAATATTGAATGGCATAAAATGTAAAGAAAATTCAGTCTACTATATATGACACAGTTCTTCATTTTCATGAAAATTTTTACATTAAAACATACGTTTACAAATACTTGGAATCAATTGCTGTTGATGAACCTTCAGTTACATTTACATTTATTTCTTCAATATTAGTCATAGAAAATATTCATTATTGTGTTTTCTGCGAGGTCGGGTTTGTCTCCTGTTGCGAGTGAATGTTCTGACTGGGCGGTAATTAGGCCTGCCAGGACGGCGTTGCAAAATCGATGGGGTAATTAAATTAATCAAAAATATATGTACGTCTGCGGTGGATGTATTAATTATCTGAACGTTTTCGCGGACGCAGCACGCTACGCGAGTTTCGCAACGGCGACGCACGCCACGGAGGGCGTTCCTTTTCCTGGAAAAACGATGGAAAATAGACATCGATGAGTGAGCGAGGTCGATGTTGTTTTCCACCCATTGAAAAAGTGAGGATTAAAATTATATACTTATTTATACATTTTCATAGTCCAGATTAAATATTTCTTAGGCACATACAAAACAGTATTTTATTTACGTTGGAGTTCGTTGGAGTTCTACATAGTATTAAAAATACAAAAAAAATCTTCTAATTTAGGCATATAAAGTTATCACTTATCAAAATTGAGAGTACATGAGGAGTTTGTAAATTATCTACCCAGCCATGAAGGAAAAAAAGTGCCGATCGCTTTTTTTTGCTATCCAGTAGCAATACAGTGACTTCTTCAAGCACAAAGATCAAGTTTGGTTAAGATTAAAAAAAAAATTGTTTTTATAAGAAATTACTTAACACAAAATAAGTGACATTCAACTGGAACATAGAAGCGTGATCAAGTTCTTGAAAAAGGAAGAAAATTGGCCTAGGAATATACATCATAAGATGATCAAGGTATATGGGGAAGATGTACCATTTACAGTAGCATTACAGTTACTTCTTCAAGCACAACAATCAAGTTTGGCTGAGATTAAAAAAAAATCTTATTTTTATAAGAAATTACTTAACACAAAATGAGTGACACTCAGCTGGAAAATAGAAGCGTGATCAAGTCTTGAAAAAGGAAGAAAATTGGCCTAGGAATATACCTCAGAGGATGATCAAGGTTAATGGGGAAGTTGTACCTTTAATTGATTTTAATGAATAATTTAATGAAAACTTAGAAAACTAATTTTACAATAAAATTTTGGACGATGCAATTTTGATGGGGTATGGAGTATTTCGATGAGGGATATTAATTGGGTCAAGATTAACCAACCTTATGATACGAACCTTCAAGTTAAAAACTTTTGCATCGTAAAAAGGAAATTCATAAGGTTATGTTGAAATGTCATTGTCACAAATGAGGGGTCTAGTAGTAAAAGAGTTTAAGTGCATTTTTGGTAGTTCTGAGAAAAATGGCTTTAAAGTTAACTTGAATTTCAAAATTCCAGGAATAAGTGTTGAAAACTAATACTAATAATAATAACTAATACTAATAATACTAATAACTTCATATTTTAGTTTAAAACTAAGTCTAAAATATAAACACAGTTTTCTAAACTTATTAATGAAATTTTAAAATTCACGGTTTAAAGTTACCTTGAATTGAGAACAATAATGTACCACTTTGCGCTCTTATTGCACAAATAGCTATTTTTGCGTGTTAAAAAAGTGATTTTTTAACTCTCTTGAAAATTTAACTGTTTCGCTCGCTGCGCTATTTACTTCTTAAAAAATGTATATTAACTTGTAAAAATTCTACTACTTAGATTCCCAGTAGTAAACTGCAGTTTTGAGTTGAAATCGTAATAGAGTGAGCAAAGTAAGACTAAAATCTGCAATTATGAAACAGCCTGAAATTGAAAGCCATATAACACATTTTCAAAAAAAAAATGCCCTAGGTTAGGTTCTTAAACTTTCTGTACTTATTTTTGTTTGTATTTTTCTATTCAACATTAAAAGATTTTTTTAAAGTCTACAGCGGATCTCGGAAACGTTATCCCTACTCCAATTTTTATGAAACGGCTTACTGCAAAGTCGCAGCCCTAAGTTTAAGAATCAGAGCTCTAGGTCAGTGTTTGTCAAAAAATTTTTACCCGTGGCCCACTTCGAAATATTATTTACCGCCGTACCCCCTCCCCCCAATTACATTACGCTACACTCAAAACTAATTTTACAGATGTAATGAAAAATAGTAGTAGTGACCTTCGGGTCGGTTATGACTCCGGTCGGTTAAGACGAATTCTATTTTAATTTTTAATTGCGCACACGGACCGTCAACGTAGGCAACCGCTACGCACACGTTTTTTTACAACGGCGACTCTCTTCGAATGTGAAAGTGTCAGGAGGTACACGGTTTTTCTTTGGGCTTATCGCCAACCGGTTTCCGGGATTTAATATGTGTCCTCCAATAACGGCCCTATGAGGGATTGACGACACCGGCACAAGGCCAAGGAGAGAGCAGCAATAATCGGCTATACACGCTCAAACACCAGAGTAAGTGATTAAAACCAACATCATTTTTGTAAAGACACGTGTCCGGCCATTATTAATAAGGCCATGTGCTTTACAGGCGTTTTTTGGGTAGGGGCTGAAGCAACTCAGCCAGTCAGGTTCTCGGCTAGGGGCGACGACCACCCTGCCAGAGTTTTTCTGAAGACCGCAAATTACTGGCGGCGTCCACGGCGATTGCCAGCAGGACGAATTCCTGAGAACCGAGCCACAATCACTCAGCGGAGACACCACGTGGACGAACAGGCCAGATCTATAATTTTTTTGTTCCCCTTTATTGTCTTTAATTTTTTTGTTATATCGTTTTTTTTTTGTGAAAATTTGCGTTGCGTGTTTCGCGCAGTACGTGTTTTGCGTTTTTGTAAGAAAAACAGTGGCTCCGAGGGCACTTAATAAGCGTACGCGGGATTCGGCCGAATTCAGTGAATGCGGCGTGATAGAACTACGAGCGGAGGTATTTTCTTTCAGGGAGCGCGGACACGGTGTACCGTCCTTTGTGTTTAATAAACGCAGATAGTTTACAACCACAAATATTCACATCTGTTATTTTTTTGTTCCCCCACGTTTTCTCAATCGGGCACTCTTTTCAATTTAACTTCCTTTTCTCATTGCGAGATTTAAATCTGGTGGTGTGGGCGCCAGATGGTCAGCCGTTGCGACAGTTCGTAATTTCTGAACTTCGCTGACTATCTGCCGTCAAACCTCGCAGATAGGGTGGAGCCCCCTTTGTGACGAAGTAGTGGCGAGGTTAAAATTACGTGGAGCATTTTTTTAACCCCCCCACTCTCCGACACCGAGAGCCTGGCCCTCGTCGCTGCTTCGAAGGGACCCTCCACTCGCTCCGCGGCCTAACGCGCTGATAGCCCTTCAGGCACGTCACATCCTCTATGGTTGAATCTCGAAGATGTGCGGATGAACGAATAAAACCAATCAACTTTATCAGTTCTGTGTTATAATTGTAAGCTGTTGACGCCCATTGGTGATCTTCATCAATTAATTGGAATTACAAACAAAATTTACCCTGCGCGCCAACCATAGAAAAATAAATAAATTATTAATTTTGAATTTAGAAAAAAACGTACTCAACAAAAATGTTGTCAAATTAATTAGGTCAAAAGAACGCCCAGTCAGTTATCCGCAAATTGTTTGTATTTTGTTAAGAATACGTCGACATATTTCTACACAATTAACACATAGGCACATAGACCGCGGAGCACGTAGATATTCCTTTCGAAGTAACGGGGGTGGGGGGCTCGGTGTCAGAGAGTAGGGTAGGTAAAAATACGGCTCCACTTAAATATTACCGCGTCCTCTACTTGGTAATAAGGATCTCTAACGATTGTGTAAATATATCTTTCTTATCTAACCAAGCCAATCCATTATCCATAGACCCCTGTTCATACTGGTTATGAGCCCAGGCCAGACTAATTAATAATAAATAATATAAAATAATATAAAATAAAAGTCACAGTATTTGTGACAAACAATGAACGCCACAACGAGGATAGAACCGTTGAACAAACTACAACACGTGGAAAATCCAGGCAGAAGAGTCGCTGAAGACCGGATGCTGATAGCTAAGTTAATGGCATCAAAAAAGACCTACCGAAGAAGCTAAAACTGCATCATGGGAAAGCATCGTCCAAAAAGCTAAGTTCGCCCTTATTCTATCTATTGAAGTATCACAGTTACGAGAAATTAAACACTGCAAAACTTCTAGAGAATTATGGCTAAAACTAAATACCGTACATGAATCCCGTGGACCAGCAAATAAGGCCTGTTTGTTGAAACAACTCCTGTTCACTAAGATGAATAAGGGACAAGATTTTTCATAAGCACCTCGCCAAACTAAAAACTACCGTAGACAAACTACGAGATATGGATTTACAGATCAATGAGGAACTGTTTACAGTTTACCAGATTCATTCGACAATTTTCTAGTCGAAATTGGGAGCTGAGACATATTACCATCCATGGAAGGTTTAAAGGTCAAAATCATTGAAGAAAATAACGCACGTCATGAATGATGATAAGCCATCACACAGTGCATTGGCTGCGTGGAGGCCAAAGAAAACATAGTATCAAAACCGTATCAAAACCGACAAGATGTTCATAAGCACCTCGCCTAACTAGAAACTACCGAAGACAAACTACAAGATATGGATTTATAGAACAATGAGGAACTGTTTACAGTTTACCAGATTCTTTCGACAATTTCCCAGCTGAAATTGAGAGCCGAGACATATTACCATCTATGGAAGGTTTAAAGGTCAAAATCATTGAAGAAAATAACGCACGTCATGAATGATGATAAGCCATCAAACAGTGCACTGGCTGCGTGGAGGCCAAAGAAAACATCGTATCAAAACCATCCGAAAGCAAAATCGTGAAAATCGTCCAAAAGTGAAAACAAGAAATTCCTAAAATATCAAAAATGCAAAAAGGGGAAAAGGAAAGGGCACTTAATATCAGACTGTTGGTTTAACCAAAACAATGACGAGTCCTACTTTGCAACTGAACAATGCACATTAGTAAATGAAGGCACAACAAAAAATGAATGGCTACTAGACAGCGAGTGCACGTCGCATATGTGCAACATGAAGGAAAGCTTTGAAGATTTGAAATCATCAGCAAACATGTCAACAGGGCCAATCAGAGCAACTGATAACACATACATTGGCAATACAAAGTATGTAACTTATCAAACACACTGTACATCCTAAAATTAAATATGACTTTAATGTCTGTGTCAAATATAACCGAGAAAGGCTACAACGTTACTTTCTACAAAGATAAAGCAATTGTCAGAAACTATAAAGGATTGCCCACAACAGTAGCTGGCCGAAAAGAAAACTTGTATATAACCAGAAACCAGAATGATGACCAAGTCAATGTATGCAAGACAAACTAAAACAACTTTGACCTATGGCATAATAGATTTGGACACGTAAATGCAAAAACATTACGAGAAATGATCATACGGAAGTCCATACTTGGAATGAAATCAATGCCAACGATAGCAACTACCGATTGCGAAGTTTGTATCAAAGGTAAAATGACCAGAAAAGAGTTTCCCAAGTCATCAGAAACTAATGCAACTGAACTACTAGAAATTGTGACGGAGGAGTGTATTCCAATAATACACTAAGCAACAATAATAAAAATAAATTCGAAACCTATGGAAATGTTAATAACAATTATAATAACAATCTTCGAAAGCGAGTTGTCAATCAGTGCACGGTGTCAGTTCTAATTATCTCTGCAGTTGAAATTTGTAAATTCTCCCTGCGTAAATGGGCGTCTTGGCTGCGAAAAGCAAATTGTAAGACAGTTTTTGAATTTTTGATTACCATATTTGTATACCCTGTAATATTTTATTACCACCTCTAGCCAGTTTTTTTTAATGTGGGTAACCAAATCTAGTAACTTGGTGACTTTGACTTTTATCTTATGATATGAACCTTCAAGTTAGAAACTTTAGCATCGTAAAAAGGAAATTCATGAGGTTATGTTGAAATGTCATTGTAACATATGAGGGGTCTAGTAGTAAATGGGTTTAAGTGCATTTTTGGTAGTTCTGAGATAAATGGCTTTAAAGTTAACTTGAATTTCAAAATTCCAGGAATAAGTTTTTAAAACTATGTGAATATTTTAGTTTAAAACTAAGTCTAAAATATTAACACAGTTTTCTAAACTTATTAATGAAATTTTTAAATTCAAGGTTTAAAGTTACCTTGAATTTAAAAATTTCATTAATAAGTTAATAAGGTTTAACGTTACCTTGAATTTAAACATTTCATCAATAAGTTTAGAAAACTGTGTTAATATTTTAGACTTAGTTATAAACTAAAATATTAACATAGTTTTCAAAACTTATTCCTGGAATTTTGAAATTCAAGTTAACTTTAAAGCCATTTATCTCAGAACCACCAAAAATGCACTTAAACCCTTTTACTTCTAGACCCCTCAAATAATAGTGGTTGGTACTGAAAATGTCTTGTAAATATTTTGTTTTGTATCTGGTCTAATAGTTTGGCACCTATGTTTATTAATTTTCTCACAAAGATTGGTCGAGTTGAGTTAACTGAAAAAAGGGACAATAAAACTGAAATTTTGCCGTCAATAAATGTCAATGTCAATTTATCTATTTACCAATCCCACAGAAATGTCAAAGCAAAATAAACTAGTCAGTGCCAATCGCAGTTAAGAAATATTTGTAATGGATACATTAAAAAACATGCGATTATACATACAAATGAATAATTTGATATTATTATCTAGACGGCAGAACTTTTTATAATGATTTAATTTCTTTCGTAAAACTTGTGAAACTAATAATCAAAATTTTTTCTAAATGCAGCGAACGTAGGTAGACACACTTATACAGGGTGTTTGATTTTTCAGTGTCCAGCTTATATCTGCGAAACTGTCAAAGATACAATAATTTCATAAGAAACTTGTCATATGCAACCTGGTCTACAAAATGGTGTAATAATTTTGTTTTCACACCTATTTTCCGGAAAGATATCCAACTTGTTTTTAAATAGTATACACTGGATATTTTTACACAATCAGTTTCTAGATCAAATTCTCCATACAAAGATACATCGTACAAAGGGACCATTGTATTTTTATTTATTTTTTGCTAAGCGTATTGCCATCTATGGGCATTAGTTCTCAATTGTATTTTTAAATATGCTCAATATTTCATAAAGGCAGAACTATTATAGTGGCTGTTTTGTTTATTGCAAATACTTGTCAAATTTGTTTACATCAGAAAATACTTGTTAAATAAGTGATTATTAATGTAAAACATCGCAGTATATAATTTCATTCATTATTTTTGTATTCATTATTAATGTTTCTTACTTAACTAGAGATAATTACACTAATAAAAACTTATTTCTGTCTGACTTGACAAGACAGCTGATTTGATGAAAATTTGACGGGTTTTTAATAAATAAAACTATATCACAACCGATACTAATTCTAAGTTTTGAGATATTAAGCATAATGGAAAATGGTACTTGTGATTGTAACGAAGAAGTGCTGCGGCGAGTAGGTAAAGATCGCAAACGTTTGACCACAATAAAAATAAGAAAAGTTACCTAGGACATATCATGCGAAACCAGAAGTATGATATCCTTCAACTCATAATAGAAGGCAAGATTGAAGGAAATCGAGGAATAGGAAGGAAGAAGATGTCGTGGCTCAGAAACATAAGGCAATGGACTGGACTAAATACTATCGGTAGTTTGGTTCATACCCTCATAAACCGTCAAGAAATGGACCACATTGTCGCAAACATCCATTAATGAACAAATGCACCAAAAGAAGAAGACGATTGTAACGAGAATTTCATTCTGTACAAATATACATGGTGTTCTATTAAAAAAAGTTAGATATCTTTTCGGAAAAGAGGGAGGCTCTAGAAAGAAATGATTGAACCATTTTGTAGACCAGGTTTTCATATGGCAAGTTCCGTATGAAACTTTTTTTTGTATCTTTGACCTGTTCAAGTATATAAACACAGAAATATCAACCACCCTGTATATCTCAGAAACAGTTGAGGGAGTTTCGGACCCTTGTTGACTAAGATTTTATATTATTATTTATTAAGAAGGAACATTGAGCCAATTGAAGTTGTCTAAAATAATGTTAGCGGTATTGTCAAAAATAAGGCCTGCTATTTGGATAGCCAACCTTCGGAAGCAGACGGCGTAAGAAGAAGAAGAAATTAATGTTCACAATCACAGGAGATCATGCAGGAGTCATATGGGAGTCATTGTCTTAACATTCTTTAGGCTTTGGGCATTCATATATTTGGTAATAAAAATATCTATATTTCGAGTTCAAATAATGAAGTGGTGACCGATCAGCTGCGGTTATAATACCAATAAAGTAAAAAGTAATAAAATCCGAGCAGAAATCGCCAAGTCATTGGCCAAATTACCCGTCCCATTCTCCTCCGGTCGATACGAACAGTCCTCACGGTCTTCGGCACCAAATGTAAGTTTAATAACGGCGGGCCTCGAAAAAAATCGGGACATTAGCGTGGACCTCTTTGGAAGGTCCCGCCGATCGTAATGACGTCGATAAAAAAAATCGCATTACAAGGCGCACTTCTTGCAGGATCGCAATTAGAAAGCACGCGGTCGTGTGCCGTACGCGACTGTTATTGTTTTCAAATTAGCGATGGAGGCGTACGCGGTGAGAAAAAACGGCCACAATGGCCCCCGAGCGGAGGGGGCGGTAATTAATTAATTAGTTAATTAATGCGCGCGTTTCCATCGTAATTAAAGCGCCCGGCTTCCTCTTCCCCGTTCGCTGCTTGGGAGGTGAGAATTTAGATGTATCAGCGGCGGAGGATCCCAGAACAGGACGATGATAAATAATCCTTTAACGAGGATTAATAGCCGTGTAATCGCCGTTTATTGCGTGTGATAGGTTGTGAAATCGTGTACTCGCCCCATTGAATCTGTTTAGTCACTGGCGAGTCATTTATCACGGCCCGAAATTAAACCGCAGAACAGCCACCCAAACTACGACTTCTTGACGTGTTCATCATGTACTGATTCAGCATTTCCGTGAATGGGTACCCGACAAAAAAATATTTGGACTCATTTTAAACATCAAATTTTTGACTTTTAAACCAAGAGATGTTCGGTTCGAATCTTGGCAATGACCATGTTAATGTCCTTAGCTCGTCAACATACTCGCATATAAAATACAAATAAAACATTTTTGTTTACTCTACATTCTCTTATCAGATTTGACAACCTTCCAGACTTCGTTCATATAGTTTATAAAAACAGCGATGATGGGCAACAGTTAATAAGATTAAGTAAGAAAAATACCCAGTGTTACAGTCCAGACGAATATCTACCATTTAAGTTTTGATTTGAATTTGAATTTAATTTCGTTATATTTTTGTGAGTGTGTATATGTTAATGTATTTCGCACAATAAATATTTGAATTTTAATAGCTATTTGACATAATATAACCAATTACCCATACCACAGGCGGACGAGCGGAAGTATTATTATTATTATTAATATAACTATTACTATTATTATTATTATTATTAATATAACTATTACTATTATTATTATTATACCTGCAAAACGTGGATTAATAATAACTTCCAATTTCTAATTACCCATGCCACAGGTGGAAGAGCAGAAGTGTTATTATTATTATTATTATTATTATTATTATTATTATTATTATTATTGTTATTACTATTATTATTATTATTACTGTTACTATTATTATTATTATTCTACATGCAAAACGTGGATTAATAATAATTTCCAATTTCCAATTACCCATGCCACAGGTGGACGAGCAGAAGTATTATTATTATTATTATTATTATTATTATTATTATTATCATTATTACTATTACTATTATTATTATTATGCATGCAAAACGTGGATTAATAATCATTTATTCCCGCCAGTTCCCTCGTAATTGTTATTTTTAGTAAGTATTAATTCTAGCCCAATTACTGTTTTGAGAACTGCATACGATTCACGTGTTCTTTTTTATATCGTAACGTAGTATTGAATACTGATTTATTCCTCACTTTGATTTGTAATCCCATACATTTTCTTATAAACGCAACACAGTGTTGTACATTCGTGCACGTGTCTGAAATTACAGTTTTCAATACAATAATATATGCAAATCTCTCACGAGAAAATTACACGTACACACAATTCAGCGGCTCAAATCTAACAACCCCCGCCGTAATGAGAGCACAGGAATTAAACTTAAAAACGCTAATGGCGTTTCACATTTTAGGTTTCATGTCTCCCGCAATTATTGCGCGTACTTTTCCTTATTTTTTTAAGTCCAATTTCACATCACACCAAATCTGAATAACAAATTACACGCATCGACTTAACCTGGTTTAAGAAAACAAACTAGAAGCGGAATGTGAAAAAATATATATAATAATGAGCCGGCGATAGTGTCGTCGAGCGTATATGGCTCTTTCTACACTCAATAAATTTTTATTTTATTTTCTCTCACAAACACGTTTGTTACAATTACTTCACTTTTTTTCAATTACTTTTCATAGTTGAAAATAAGTAATACTGTGTCGAGTATTAGAGCAATGATTATAATAACTACGATACTTTTAAATATTTTTTACATTCCGCTTGTACATTTCAAAACTAGCCAGTCTCAATTACTTTTGAATGCTAGCTAACTTAATAAAAAAGAAAAACATTTAAAATTTGTAAATTGTAATTTAAAATTTGTATATGTAATATTTTATAAATAAAAGTATGTTATGTGAAAACATACTTTTTAACACTTGCCTAGAAAACTGGTTCTATTTGTTTTTTTTTTGTTTCATTGAAAGGAACTTAGGAAGGTTCAATATAATGTGTTTTGGAATTTTCCTTATTTTTTTTTTCCAAAGCCACTCGACAAAAATCTTTTTTTATTGGGGAACTCGATTATGTTTTTTTTTGCTTTCAAATGAGGTATCGCAAGGTGGGGGTGCCATTTGAAATTTGAAATTTGAAAATTTGAAAGTGGGGGAAGCTAGGAACGAGGGGGTGACACTTAAAATTTATTTGACGGTGTTTTTAAACTTCCCCCTCCAAAAACCAATCGGCTTTTTTATCAAGTTAACTTGGATTTAAAAGTTATTGAGACTTGTTTCATTTTATCAAGTTAACTTGCATTCAAAAGTTATTGAGACCGGCTAGATTTGAAATGTACACCCGGTATACATATACAGGGTGTTTCACAAATAAACAAAAAACTATACGTGGTGATATAATTCTGAGTGTAAAATCTTAATACCAAAATATCGTACCAAGCTTTCTGGGTATGCAGGGTCTACATGGTTTGATAATTAATCGGTAAATGTTTTTTTTTCTCATTTTTATTTTCTATTCAAGTTTTTTTACAGTTTTTGAATTTATTTTCATTTCGCAACATATTCAAATTAATTAATTCTAAAAATTTTAGTAAAATTTTCGATTCAGAATTTTATGCTCATGTCCATGTGTAAAGTTTTGTACAATTTAGAAATACCCAGTATTTACAACAACGTGTCATCAGGATGGTTTTGTCTAACATTGTGTAGTTTGTTTAACATTGTGTACATTGTGTCACTTTTTGGGTGTGTAACAGTAATTGAAATATCTATGATCTCTACAATTAAAAAAATTATGAAATCTCTATGATTAAAAAAAAACACACGACAAAAACTTAACTTACCATTTATTATCAAGAATTCAGCTCTTGTGGCGTAGCGAAATAATAGCCTTAATTATACAGTAGTCGCGTTCATATTTTTCTATGGTAGATTTTAAGAAACAGATTTTAAGAAATAGTTTCACAAAGAACATATTTTTCGTAATTTTGTGGTTATTAATAATACTGGCTTCCACAAAAAAGTTTCTCAAATAATGCAGAATTGATAGAAGTCACTAAATCTTCGTATCTTCGTTAGAAAAATGACTACAAAAATTTAAAAAAAATAAAGAATTCGCGTAGTTACAATAGTTTATTGCAAAAATCAATTGGCAAGTGACAACAGATAAAAAAATGTTGTGACATTTACTTGGTGATACATTTTATCAATTATAAATAAAACAAGTTACTTTGTGAGTATGACATAAATTTATTTATTTGTGACTATATTTTCGACTACTTAATCATTATCAAACAAAGTGTCTTAAACTAACGCAGGCTTACTTATTTATACAGGCTTCATCAAAACAAATCTTGTAGACTATTATCAACAGTGCATCTTAGCACTGCAAATATTCTTTATTTTTATTATCAAAATTCAGTAGTTAACTAGCAATTTTGCTTAGCAATGAATAATAATAACGAGTACCTACTTAAGAAGTTACATTTTGCAGAAGAGAAAGACACAATGTGTTGTAAATTTAATTCACACTTTCGTACCCTTATTTTTTTCCATAAACCTGGTATATTTCGATATATGTATTTCCAAACCGCAAGAAATGTATCCAATAAACTGCCACTTTACTTGGCGGGAAGCAGCAAAAAATTAATGGAATTTCACAATTTATATTGAAAGTTCATGTAAATATGAATTTTTAAGTGATTAGTTAAGTCATCTGGGATGTAGAGAGGATACACACAGATACCTACCACTTAAAAAAACACGTGTTCTAAATAAAAACAATCTATAACGGATATTTCAGCAAAAATTTCCATTTCGAAAATTTTTAGGATCAAAGAAAACAATTTAAAAACAATATTGGCAAAATTTATAATTGGTAAATTTTTCTTGTGCTCGCACCAACATTGTAGTAATTATCGCCAATATGATAATTTCGACAATTTTTTAATAAAATTTAAATTGATAACATACTTGCCTATTCGTTCAGATATTTCAGATATTTTCAAACATCAGCAAATTTATAACTCAAATAATAGGAGTCTTTTAACATCTTGATGTATTTCGTATTTACATTTGGAATATAAGAATCTATTCGAACTTTTTGCTAATGAAATGAAGCTTCATTGAAATTTTAAATGATATAGCACAATTTGAAATTTTGATGTTTTGAACAATGTACAGTTGGTTGCATTTTCTTGAGGATTAAGCCGAATTTTATACAGGGTGGCCCACCTATCCTTGCACGGACCATTGCTGCTAGACCAATGAAAATTGAGGAATACATCTCTTTCTTTTTGAAATTATTTAGAGTGTACAGAGTGTGCCATAAATCCGGGACACAACATTTGGTCTCATTTTTAAATAGAACACCTAGTATATTATTTAATTTTTAGAATCTGCTTAATGTGGGCTTCACAAATAACTTTTATTTTTAGGAATCAGATGCAACGTTGCAAAGTTGTTTATATTTTAATCAAATTTAACGAAAAATCATGGACGTGGAAAAATATTCAACAAAACCTTATTATAAGAGATCGATGAAAGAATCTGCGTACCCAAGCAATGTGTAAAAACACACAATATTTCGAGTCACGTTGAATACACAGGGTGTTCTGAAAAACCGATCGAATTTTGCTATTTTCAAATGGCTCAAACTTATTGAGATTGGTCGTATTAACCTATTAAAAAGTATTATTAGATTACAGTCCATATGCTACCATTGAATAGCTCATTAGATGAGTACTCAGAATATGATGCTATATACAGGGTTTTTCATTAAAAAAACAGTTTTATCCATTTGAAAATAGCAAAATTATATCATTGTTTCAGATCACCCTGTGTATTCTACGTGACTTAAAATATTGTGTATGTTTTGGCACATTGCTTGGGTACTTGCATACGCAGATTCTTTTATTGATCTTTTATAATAAGGTTTTGTTGAACTTTTTTCCACGTCCATGATTTTTAGTTAAATTTGATTAAAATGTGAATAACTTGGCAATGTTGCATCTGATCTCAAAACATAAAAATGATTTGTGAAGCCCACATAAAGCAAATTCTTAATCTGAAAGAATATACAGGGTGATACATTTAAAAAAGAGACCAAATTTTTTGTTCCGGATTTAGGGTACACTCTGTACACTCGAATATAATGTTAAAAGGTAGCACATCAAGTGTTCAATAACTTCCAATCGGATTATTTCCTCAATTTTTATTAGTCTAGCAGCAATGGTCCGAGGGAGGATAGGTGGGCCACCCTGTATGTACCTTTCAAGTTTCTCTGGATTAATACATTGTAATTCCACTTTTCTATGTAGACAAACTCCTTCATGAATCCTTAAGATTCAAAGAATGTTTTATGCTGCTTAAATTTTCAACCTTAAAATTACAGTTTAAGGTTACATTTTTCTTTAATTAGATTAATATTCAAGTCATTTAAATACTTTCGCATTAATCTTTATAAAATTTCCCGGACTTTTGCATCTATGTACTATTTTTTTTTATTGTATTTTGTTTTGTATGTTTATATATTCATGTCATTTTAATAACTTCTAATTGATCTTTACTCCATTTCCCACAGTTTTGCATGTATTTATTATATTTTGTTTTGTATGTTTATTTTTTTTAATTATATCAGAATTTATAGATATAGTCTTAATCTTTATTTTTGTGTTAATTAGACGTTTGTTTATAAAATTATAATAATATTAATTCCTGCTTCAAATATCACAACGGTAATATGATTTTGCATAATTTTAAATTTTGATGAATATCTCCAATATTTCCAACAAAATGTCAATGTCAAGTTCTTTTGGCAATTGCATTCAATTTATTACTACTATGTTTAATTATAAGTACCTATATTAAAAATAATAACTGTATTAATACTGCAGTGTCACATTTTAATAACTATATTGTTATTATTATTCAGAACATTAGCACCTTAGTTCAATCTAGGTAATGATGATTGCGAAATAAAAATATTCCTTCATACCATTTCATTCCCTTAACACCCTACGGGTAGAATAAGTACGTGATTATAATAATAATAACCATTTCGTTCACTTTTCCTATTTCTGATACAACGGTGTGATTACAATATGTCGGAGTACACAAGATTTTAATTTATATTTAATTTTTTATATATTGTATTTTGTGTTTTATATTTTTAATATTTTATGTTAGTTTAGTTTTTTACAATGTAATACTCCACTGAAAGTCCACGTACAAATAAAAAAAAAAAATTAATGGCACAACCGTTTTAATTTCCGTTTTCCAAATTGCTCGCATCGCTTTTGCCGATTGTGAGTTGGAAAGCCATGAAAACTATCATTCTTCGCCCGTAATTCGTGCACCTTTTTATGTAAATTTGTATTGTTCCTGATGGGCATCCCGTCGGGTGCACCACTTTACACTCACTCACCCTCGGGGCACGCAATTCAGGTCGGCACTTATCCCACGGCGGGTGGGCCACGCATTTGGGGCGCCCCGGTCCTGACGCCATAAATATTGGACACACAATGAAAACATCAAAATACTCCATTAGCTACCGGTCCGGCTCGAATGCGTGCCGTCGACTTTCGAGATGCGTAAAGCCGACAATATCATATAACTTTCAGCAACAACCAAAATACTGGAGTTTTTTTGTCTTTAATTTGTCGCAGAATTCGAATAGAAACATATAAAGAGAATTAATTATTTTTTTATCATACCCGTAATCAGCATCGTAATCTTTGGTTATCGAATTAATAAGCGTGCGAAAATCCGTCTTTACAGCACGGCGTGTTTTAAAGTTGCCTAGTAACAACACATTTATTGACGACAATAAACGTCAAACAGTAGGTACTAATTTTTATTAAAATAAATATTAAATGTACACTTACTATTGCTCGAAATCCGACAACTGAAAACAAAAATCTGCACACTCATTATTGTTTATTTGGAACCTAGCAGTTTCAACCTGTAGAATTTTGTTGATGACATTCACAATTATAGGAGATGACATTGATGCAAGAAATGAAAAACTTCTCCATGTTAACGATTAAAAATTACATCGACGCGTACCTATAATGTAAAATGGATCTAAATGTTTCTTATTTTCTCTTTATTTCCACATAATAGTGCAATTATAATAAAAACCTACGTATAATACACGAGAAGGGCCTTTCAAGCACTGCGCCGTTCGAAACAATCCGCTTCGCGTTGTGTTCTTAACCCCGGCGAGGGTACATGAACAACTCTCTTATGCACTTGTACCATCACACATTATTTTCAAGTTGTGGCAAAATTATTTACTTTACTGTACTCTTCTCAATTTGTTTTCATAAATATATTACTCTCAAGAAAGTGAATTATTTATGATGACGTATTAGACTCATGGTTATAAACTGATTTGTATGTACAGAGACTGGCATAAGTTACAAATTTAAATAGTAAACCGAAACATTTTTATACTAATTGAATATTATTAAAACATCTCTCCACAACCCACAACCCTACTAAGGTATCAGACAGTAACGCAGATTTAGTACTTTATCACAAAATAAACGTATTAGTTCAGATCTTCATTTTCCGGCTTAATTCGTATTAGAATTTTCTTCTGTTTGCAATTTCATTTTTAAAATTGAGTCTAGATTCGTTTTTAGTAATGTTCATAAAATCTAACTTGATAGAGTCGGAATTAGATTAACTTGGGTGCGACAGACAGTTATTTATGAGTAACCTTTTCAACTTGCACACTGCTGTAATAATTTTAAAATAATTTGAGTAAACAAGTTAAGAGTAAAAGAGTAAATGAGTTAAGTATGAGATAGCAGAAAATATTTCCAGCCATCGATATTACCATATTCCTGCGATTGGTCATACCATTTTTGGGAGTGGAAAAGAGCGATTGAGATTATTGAGAGTAGCAAAGACAGAGTTTGCCATGGAAATAATTTGTTTTTCCTCTTAATCTGGTCCCAGCTATAAATTGTTGTTTCATATTGTCTAACATGATGATTAGAGTATATGAGATTATTCACCTTGTAAAACATAATCCAGAATCAATATGAAAAATGTAATTAAAAACAAGAGGAAATTAAAATAACAATGAAATTGAAAGATGAAAATCTGATTTATTTTACGATGGATTAACAGTCCGTGTTAATTACAAAATTAAGCTAAGATGATGGTGATAAGATAATCTTAGTAGTTTTATAACAGCCGAATAAATAAAAAATGCTGTGATTTGCCAAATGATTTTTTCAGAAAACTATTACAATTTCGATAATAAAAGTGATTATTTTCGACAGTAATTTTCGCGAAGGCCAATAATATATTGGCAATACAGAGGGCGAGTTTTTTCAAGAATTGTGATCTCGTAAACCATAAACATAGAGATTAGGTTAAGTGAGGAAAGAATGTCGTTTTAAGAGCTTATGCAAAATATGCTTTCGTTTAAAAAGACCACAGGTTTTAAGTTATAATACAAACTATAATATTTTTTTTAAATTGCAGTCATAGTTGGCTTTGACATTTTTAAAAAGGACAAATTTTTCTCCTTATAGCGATACAAGGTTTGCAAGTTTTTTGTTTCATTATAAACATTGGAATCTCGGAAACCATAAAACAAAGTGATTCGGTTAAATGAGGAAAGAGTTGCCGTTTTAAGAGCTTATGCATAGTTGGCTTTGACATTTTTAAAAAGGACAAATTTTTCTCCTTATAGCGATACATGGTTTGCTATACTTACTTCTTTGATAAATAAAGGGCATCTTCGACAATTAACTTTATGAAAATTATTACTTACTTTGACAAATAAACACGATACAGGACTATTTGTATTATTGAGAAAGCAAAAACAGAGTTTGCCATGGAAAAAAATAGTTTTTCCTTTTACTATGAGAATTCTATTAATTTTTCTATTCTAATTATACTAAATTCTATTCATATTATACAACGAAACTTTCTGCATCTCATTTATTTATGAATGTAAGTATAGCAAACCTTATATGGTTATAAAGAGAAAAAAATGTCTTTTTTTAAAGTATCAATGCCAACTATGACTGCCATTAAAAAAAAATGAAGTTAGTATTATAACTAACAAACTATGGTTAATTCAAAAAACAAAAGCATATTTTGCATAAATTCTCAAAATGACAACTCTTTCCTCATTTAACTGAATCTCTATGTATTATGGTTTCCCAGATCCCAATGCTAAAAATGAAAAAAACTCACCCTGTATGTATTAGGATAAACATGGATCATGTTTTTATTTCTGCACTTAGAAGCTTGCTTGCAGTTCTGCTTACAAGCATAACTAAAAAACTACACATTTCTGTCAGATCAAGGGATATTTCCCTAGATTATCCCCAAATATAGGTTGTATTATCTAGGGAAAACAGCAAAAAGCTTCCAATGTTTCCAAAATATAGAGATATCTAAATATCAGTTGCATCAGTCCCAAAATTGCTTCTAATAACCTTTATTATTTTTAAATAAAATTCTCAAAATTTTCTACCCATTCAATAAATTTATCTAGGCGAAATTTATCTTTAACTTATCTATTATGATTATATCGTGGAAAAATTTATTTTGCATAAGCTCTTAAAACGACTTCTCTTTCCTCATTTAACCGAATCTCTATGTTTTATGGTTTCCGAGGTCACAATACTAAAAATGAGAAAAAAAACCACCCTGTATGTATTAGGATAAACATGGATCATGTTTTTATTTCTGCACTTAGCAGCTTGCTTGCAGCTCTGCTTACTAGCTTAACTAAACACTACAAATTTCTGTGAGATCAAGATATATTTCCCTAGATTATCCCTAAATATAGGTTGTATTATCTAGGGAAAACAGCAAAAACCCTCCACTGTGTCCAAAATATAGAGATATCACAATATCAGCTGTATCAGTTCCAAAATTGCTGCTAATAACCTTTATTATTTTTAAATAAAATCCTCATAATTTTCTACCCATTCAAAAAATTATCTAGCCGAAATTTATCTTTAACTTTATGATTATGTCATGCAAAAATGTATGATAAAATTTGGATTAGTATAACTTTAAAATGAACTACTGAAAAAATCTTAAGTTAGGGTATAATTTAAAATTCAGAACTTTAGTTTATTCGAGTGTATCTATAATTTTCAATGTTTAATGTTTCTAAATGTAAATAAAGAAACAATAAATTTTGAGGTTTTATCTATTACAATTACCTCATGACAAATTTATTATAAAATTCTGACAACTATAACATTAAAATGAACTACTAAAAAAAGGTAAGTTAAGGAATAATATAAAATTCAGAATTTTACTTTATTCGAGTAAATATATAATTTTAAATGTTAATGTTTTGTAAATGTTAATACACAAACAATAAATTTTGATGTGTTGCTTTCTTCATTGTTTTATCTACACTTACAACAACTATGCGCACCTGTGCGCAAGATAGACTATAGAGCATTCTAGGGATCTCTAGGGAATTTTTGGTGCAAATTCTAGGGATAAAGCAAGTATCGGACCCCTGCCTTTCAACACGACAAATTTCAACAAGCTTTTTCACTAGTGCAAGAGTGGTACAAAATTTTGATTGGTACAAAAAAAATATACAGTTAAGGATTATTTTTAACTTTAATTAACATCATTTTGGAATGTCTGCAATATTTGAAACAATATTTACAAAAGTCTAAATTTCCTCTTAGGTAACTTCTATTGAGCTTTTTCCCTAGTGCAAGAGTGGTACGAAATTTGGTTTCCTACAAAAAATATACAGTGAAGTGTTATTTTTAACTTTAATTAACATAATTTTGGAACGTCTGCAATATTTGAAAAACATATTTACAAAAGTCCAAATTTTCTATTAGGTAACTTCAATTGAAGAGTAAACATTGACTTCTGTTTGTCGATTTTCTTCTAAATCCATCCAAATTTATTTTTCGATCGAATTATTTTAATTTCAAAAGATTCAATTATATTGGGCAGTTTTTTCGACATATTATGTCCACAAAAAGTTTGTATACATACAAATACAGGCAGGCAGTTTTCAAAATCTCCAGGAAATGGGTTCAAAGGATGAACATTTTTAATGAAATTTGAATACAAAAATGTTCATGTATTGTTAATCTAACGAGATCTTTGTTTTGCCGATAAGTTTTGCTACTTGGATACAAGCGAAGTGCGAATCGTTAATAGTCATGGAAACATATATGAGTTGGTCTAAAACGGCAAATACACTATACAATCTGTTGTACGACAAGTGCAGATCGGAGAAAGGATCGGTACAACAAGTTGACTTCACCACAGGCACTTTACAAAATAATAAAAAAATGGCAAATACCACAAGGTATTTCACCGACAGACACAAACGATCTGAACATCAATGAGTCGTTGCAATAGTCAGTTGTGGATTAAACATCTACCACCTCTCTATACTGATTACTTCTTCGAGCTGCAGTACAACTTATCGTACAGATACGATAAGATTATATCATAAGATCATACAGATAATCGTACAGATGTAACAGATTACATATTGTATGTGTATAGGCCGTTTAAGTTGTAAAAATCGCTAAAAACATCAGGGCAAGATAACCTTTTGGCATAACAAATTATCGAATATTTATGGATCTAATACCTCTTATACAGGGTGTTAATTATGTACGTAGACAAACTTAAAGGGGTTATTCCTTGATCAAATGTACGTAGACAAACTTAAAGGGGTTATTTCTTGATCAAATGTACCTAGACAAACTTAAAGGGCTTATTCCTTGATCAATTCTAATTCGAAAAGTTCATACAAATATGGGGCTTAACGGCTCTGATAATACAGAGTTATAAAATACAGTTTAAAGAAGTTTCAAGAACGAATTTGAAATCCCGAAACGAGCTGCGTAGCAGCGAGTTGAGGAACAAATGAGTGCCTGAAGGACCTTCTGCTGAGTGTTTTATACTGTTTTTTCTATTTTGCCGCAACATACTATTTTATAAATTAAAAAACGAAAATTTTAAATCTAGGGGATTTTGCGGTGGTTGGTGACATTCATGTCGCGTAAATTTAGGCAGCCGTGGAAAAAAAATTAATTTGAAACGTCAGATTTTATTTTCGCAATTTTGCGTTGTTTGAAAATGAATACTGAAGAAAATTTATAACTAACGCCGCCGAAAATTAGGCAAATTGCACAAAAAACCTTAGAAAATTTACTGTCTGACAAGTCCAAATCCCAGTATGAAAAAAAAATTCAAAAATTTGAAGAGTGGAGCCAGCAAAGTAACATACAAGGAATTTCCGAAAATATTTAACTTGCCTATTTTGATCTACAACTCAAAAGTATAAATCGTCTACTTTATGGAGAATCTATTCGATGCTGAGATCATGTTTAAGCATATATATATATATATATATATATATATATATATATATATATATATATATATATGGATGTGTATATATCCAAGTACAATAAATTTAAACATTTGTGTTATAGGCAACAGTAATGTTTATCAAACTATTGTGTCGGATGATAATTTACATGGTGTCACTATAAATTCTCCAGACAAATCGTTTGTAACTGTTAATGAGTATAATAATTGTACTTTCCATGGTAATAATTTAAATTAAACTTCGTTTTCATTAATTTGCTGTTCTCTGTGAAATTGAATTTTTGACGTATGCCAGTTGACAGTTCAACCGTCAACGCTACCACTACCAACATCAATGCAGTAAATTTTACTAGTCTATTCTAGCACACCAACGGCGTATTCTAACACTCAAATGACATCATTTGGGTGCTAGAATCGACTTATTCTAAACGCAAAATAGAAAAATAATATTATTTAACAAAAGACAATCTTACAATGTTTAATGTGGAATATTTTAGAAATTGCATACAAGAGTCATGTGCCATTATTATAAATATTCACGATATTTTAGAACGAGTCGCCAGTCAATTGTCATTTTCAACAGTTGCTGATGAGTCAACGAGGTTTGTTTAATTATCTCCATAGCAGTGGGGTATTCAAGTTTTGTATCTATTGTAAGATTGTTTCTTATTAAACAATATTTTTTTTAAACTTCTTTTTACTTTATTTTGAAAACGAAGCTGCTTAGAGCCCATGTTTATATGAACTTTTTTATATTAGAATTTACCAAGGAATCGCCCCTTTAAGTTTGTCTACGTTCTTAATTAACACCCTGTATATTAATTATATTAAGAAATATTTACACACATTTCCACGAACCAGACGATGACTGAAGATGCCAATCCTGTTGGGAGGAAGCGGGAAAACACCATATCCTGACGTGCAGAGAAAGGAGAGGGAAATCCTTAGCAGAAGCCGTAGCACATCTGAAGAAGATCTCAACTTTGGAATATAACACTATATCGCTCTTGTAAAAACAATAATAATTTAAAATTAGTCAAAGTATATTAAGTTTTTCTGTAACTATTGTTGCGAATAAAGAGATATAAATTATAATTAAGAAATATTTTCAAAAAGCGAAGTGTGCTCTAAGAGGTCTGCTCTGACAATTACAAACACAAATTCCAGTGCTATTGAAAGATTAATAAAAAAAATATTCTCACACTAACAAGTTACGCAGGCAAAGTGAAATTGCGGAGTTTTCGTTCAAGTGAAAATCGGCCATGGGATTGGCCATGAGGTATTTTTATGAGCATGTGAAGGAGTAATTAAATAATCAAAACTCAAGTAACCTTATCTTTTGATCATTCATATTTGAGGAGCGTCCATGTAAGAGCACACATGTACCTACATAATATGTTCCTAATGATTTCCTTAATTAAATCCGAATTTGATATCTGATTTGCGCCAAAAATATCCTGTAGAAAATTGATGACAACAGCTAAGCTAGTCGAGTCCAAACAAAAGCTAAGCTATGAAGAGTTAAATCAAAAAAGAAGCATGTTTAGTGGAGATGTGTGGTTTTGTATGGGAGCTCCTCATTTGTTTGGCTAAGAGATGCATTATCCTTGCAGTTGTTCAACTGAAAGTCCTGACGAGGATGGTATAAACTATAAAGTTCACGTTTTTGTAAAGGTCACTCATGTTTGCGTGGTTATGAGAGATATCTGAATGGTAGTGGTTTGACTTGCAAAAGCCTGATGAGGTTATGTTCAAGATGGGTAATAATTTATCTCATCGTGGAGCTTCCATACGGTGTTACAATATTTTCTTTTCTTTGTGCGATCTACCATTTTGGACATGCTAGAACGAGCAACATTTTATTTACGTAGCACTATATGGAAGTCACCTGATACATAATGACGAAATGTTTTTATATATTTTTGATGTAATCATCGCATATAGATATTGCATTTCCAGTAGTCAAAAATTTTCCACGAGGAGAAATAGGAATTCTAAAATTGTTGGTGTGAAGTGTTATTGTTTGTGGCAATTGATATTATAGGTGTTGGTGGATTTAACGATGGCGCGATTGGAAGCAACGAGTCGTGCCATTCAACCCGTAGAAAACCATTAATTCATTAATGAAAAAATTCTCGCGTATGTGTGTGTGTTTAAGAATTTTTCCCACACGGTCGCCGCGTTTTTTTTTTCTCGTCCGCCCGTTGAAATTACACAGTGGCAGGTTGCGTAAAGCGCGACCGGCTCTCCTCGGCGGATCGAGGAAACAATAAAGGAAGAAAACGACGGGCGCACGTCGCGCGAGAGCAAAGGAACGAGGAACAAAAGAAAGACGCGATGATGATGACCAGCGAGGATGCGAACCCACTCCGTCACGTGAGTGTTTGATCCGTCCGCATTATGTTCCCCGGCGTCATCTCTATTAAATAGATAAGTAAGTAGCTACCGGGCTTGGAGTGCCCAGTCATCGCCAGATAGTAAATCATTAAACAGCATGACTTGTCGCCTCCGCTCTCATCCTCTACCTGTCCGCACCTCTCTTCGCGGCCCCGTCGACGCCTGGCTGCCTCTCGCTCGCACCCCCGCACTCTTCGCGCCGTCTTTTGGCAACTAGCGCACTTGCACTCACACTCTTGCACGCATACGCACGGCGATCGGATTCGATTAATGAATGCAGATAAGGAGCGAGGCTGTGAATCCACGCGGTTCTTTTGTTTCGAAATGGTGGAGGCGCCACCTGCGTCCGGCCGCGAGGACCGCACGAGGATCCTGAAACGCGGGGATTTCCACGGACGCTCATTCTTACGTGTTCAATTGCAGCGCAATTGGAATGACCCTGAACACTAATCTAAAAACAAACTCAAGAAAGCGTTAAAATGCAACGAAAAAATCAACAATAACGTTCCCATTTCCGAATTAGAAAAAGATACACTCAGACCTATAACATATATGATTGAGGACATGAAGGATCAAAACAATGATACACTTGAGTAACTTTTCTTTATAAATTTTATTTACTTCTGATGTACTTTTCGATCACCACTTGACCATCTTCAATTTTTCACTAGTAGTGAAGTACTGTAGTACTGCAGTAGTAGTGTACATTACTGTAGTACTGATTCTATTGAAGATGGTCACCTGACCGAAATGTACATCAGACATAAATTAAATCAGACGTAAAGAAAAGTAACTCAAGGGTATTATTGTTTACACTCAGACCACTAATGTCAGTTTTTCTGCCATTTACATAGTAGTGATTACGAAGTCTTACTGTACTTTGAAATGACCCACGACAAACCATGTTTTATTTAGCTAAACAACGAGTAGATAAGACAGGTGTTATTTGCTGAAAAATCGTTCGTATTAATAATTAAATAAGTATCGCATTCCGGCGTAAAACTACGTAAACAGACTCGTGGGGGACCGCAGCCCCCTGAACCAGGCCGGGAGAATTCTATCAACAATGGGGACAATAAAAGCCATTAACTTGAGGGTAACACGATTTTACTAGTCGGGCGGAAATATCAACAGTTCATGGAAGTATAAATTACTCGAAACCAGACAGGGGATGTGCCACGGGCCGACATTGACCAATGCCGGGGGATCCAAAACCGAAAGTATAATATTACGGCCCATAGATTCATTAACTTAAGTACCATAAAAACAGCGCGAGCTACATGCACGCGTACCGAAATTCTTAGAACAGAGCCCATTTGGGCTGGATAACTCACACCACGAGGGGACATGATTTGTATCGGTAGCGAACACAAGCCGCCAGCAAAATATCGAGTGGCTTAAACATATGGGAGAAATTATTGCGCAGGCATCGAAAAAGGCACTTGCCCAGGAGGGCTAGACCACCGTAGAAGACCGGGGACGGCAGTATTTGGGCCCACGGCTCGGGGAAAAGGGGGAGGTAAAACATATAAGAATATGCGAAAGCAGGGGGGGAGGTCACTTAGTTCTCGACGGCCGAGGGCACGAGAGAAATCGCGAGAGTGTAAACGGGGGCGCAATTAGTTTAAACAGTCAGGGAAATTGATAATTCACTTAGGGCAGTATTGAACCAGTTAGATTTTTGGGAAGACCGCGAAGTAATTAAAACAACACAAAGCAGGGGCCACCAAGACATCGGTACGGCTATCCAGTCGGCGAGAGATAGGAAGGGTTAATGAGTGAGTACTGACGCAATTGATAATCGAGTAACGCGAATCAAAACGCCTCTTTCGAAGGACACTGCGAAATATTCAGCAGAAAAGTCATTACGCGTGTAAAGTACATTAATTCGGCAAACCGCCGGAAGAATATCCGGTGACAAAATTACGAAAGAACAAAACAACCCCAAACAAACCACCATCAATTACCTCACCTAATTATCACTCTAGCAAGTCTTAGCGCCGAAGGCGTAGAGAAATGTGACTACCTTGAAAGCGATATACAGGTTTCGTGACGCCCTTTGAGGAGTTAATCTCCAAAAGAAGGGCGCATTTAGAAGCTCCTTCAACTGTATGTTAATTTCAGTCCCGTAATGAGTTCACAGCGAACACATTAACCAATCTAATACCACAGCATGCATGGTTCTCTTCGTAATATTGTCACGTATGATAAGTCTGACAACCCCAAACAAACCACCATCAATTACCTCACCTAATTATCACTCTAGCAAGTCTTAGCGCCGAAGGCGTAGAGAAATGTGACTACCTTGAAAGCGATATACAGGTTTCGTGACGCCCTTTGAGGAGTTAATCTCCAAAAGAAGGGCGCATTTAGAAGCTCCTTCAACTGTATGTTAATTTCGTCCTTGTAATCTAGTTACCATAACGGGACTATTTTACCAACCGCTTTCATTGCCACGAAACTTCAAACAAACGTGCGAAGTGATGAGATCCTTCCTCCGAATCAACATACTCGATTATCATGCGTTTTAATTATTATTTATATTTCATTAGCCAGGGATTCGGGAAAGAGATAGGTCAGGAAGGTATTTAAACAGATATAAACTTAAGGGATTTCCCAGGTAGCGATCGCAACGGGAAATAAAAACCGGGATCCGTGAAGGTCAATAATTATTACAAAAATCAGCAAATATCATCATGTCATACCAAATCACAAAATCCTTGTAATTAACGTTGCGTAGTTAATATCACTAATCAATCAGCCGAGTGAGTGATCGAACTAATAGGTCGTAATTGCATGACGGTAAAAATAAAACAGCCCTCAGCATCGATAATGCATGTGTTCAGTATTTGCATATTGGAATTCTTGAGCGATTGAGAAATGAATGAATGCGAGTCGGTATATTCCTGAAGCAAGAAGAGCATGTGGATATTATGGATAAATCATTGAATGAATCCAAGTCATAAGTCATGATCGGATGAGAAATAAAGTTAATAAATACGAAACATACCGGCAGTTAAGAATGAATGCGAATCAAGGGAATTTATGCATGAGCATGCGTAAAGAAGGTATATAAATCCGTGAATGAATCAAAGTCAAAATCATGCAGAATCACATCCGCTAGGTGAATTCAATTATCACAAAAACAAAGTAAAAACAAACTAAAAATAAATGAAAATATTAAAAACAAAAGAAGACATAAAAAAAATATATTAATTGAATAAAAATAAAAAGAGTCAAAAACAAACGAGGGGCTTATGTTTCATACACGTCAGACTAGTAGGGTTAGGGTATGAGACTCGCTATGAGATCAGATATATGTACTTTAGCCAGACACAACTGACCATCGTGCACAAATCACCGATCGTAATTCACCTCACAATTAGATGCATCTCAGACCAAATCAAAACAAAAACAAAAGAAAATAAAAATAAAAAGAGTCAAAAAGATGCATCTGAGACCAAATCAAAACAAAAGAAAAGATAATATAAAAAATAAAATAAAAAGAGTCAAAAACAAACGAGGGGCTTATGTTTCATACACGTCAGACTAGTAGGGTTAGGGTATGAGACTCGCTATGAGATCAGATATATGTACTTTAGCCAGACACAACTGACCATCGTGCACAAATCACCGATCGTAATTCACCTCACAATTAGATGCATCTCAGACCAAATCAAAACAAAAACAAAAGAAAATAAAAATAAAAAGAGTCAAAAAGATGCATCTGAGACCAAATCAAAACAAAAGAAAAGATAATATATAAAAAAAAAAAAAGAGTCAAAAACAAACGAGGGGCTTATGTTTCATACACGTCAGACTGGTAGGGTTAGGGTATGAGACTCGCTATGAGATCAGATATATGTACTTTAGCCAGACACAACTGACCATCGTGCATAAATCACCGATCGTAATTTACCTCACAATTAGATGCATCTCAGACCAAATCAAAACAAAAACAAAAGAAAATAAAAATAAAAAGAGTCAAAAAGATGCATCTGAGACCAAATCAAAGCAAAAGAAAAGATAATATAAACAATAAAAAGAGTTAATCACCAACAAAAGGGCTTATGTCTCATACACGTCAGACTAGTAGGGTTAGGGTATGAGACTCGCTATGAGATCAGATATATGTACTTTAGCCAGACACAACTGACCATCGTGCACAAATCACCGATCGAAATTTGCAATATAATTATTTGGGTGTTATTGCTTGGTAAATGCATTGCGAAACTGTTATTAAGGGTAAATCGTCACCCTTGATACTGGCATGTTATTTGCTGGGAAATGCACTGCTAAACTTTATCTGAGGATAAATTAAATCAAGTAAATAAAAGACAAAAACATGGATGAACGAACGCATGGGGAATGAATGACATAACCAAAACACCGTAATTAGCAGGGACAAATCGCATGTACTAGTAACCAGTAGAATTTGAATTATAACGTTAATTCACGTCAGAATACCACGAAATATAATCAGAAACCACGTAAAAAAAAATAGATAAATTCATTTCAAAACTATAATTCAAAATAAATCGTCATTCTTCATTATTTGTGTGTTATTACTTATTAAATAAACCCTTAGTCACCACATAAATGTAAAGCGTATTATTTTACCATAACCAAATGAAATAGTCAAAAACCACGTAAAAATCATTACTCATTTCATAACTTTAATTGAGAATAAATCGCCATTCTTCATTATTTGTGTGTTATTACTTATTAAATAAACCCTTAGTCACCACATAAATGTAAAGCGTATTATTTACCATAACCAAATGAACCAAACCTTACTTGCTAAATTAAAATGTAAAACCATATGAATTACTGAATGAATAAATTACTGTATGATGATATTTGTGTATGCGTATAATTTGATATTTTCCCCATAACAGACACAATACTTGAACAACGAACCATCGATCTTGTCACTATAACGATTCCATGAATCAAACACAGGTGAAGTACAGCCACTTAGATTATGAGCCACTCTACGTTTATAAATTAATTACAATTTATAATGATACCCCGGTATTGTACCGTTACATAAATTGGTGCCGTGACCAGGATCCTTTGAGTTTATATAAACATGTGTTCTGTTAATAACTTTATATCATCAAATACAGGAGAGGAAATGCGCCAGAGAGCGCATGCAATAGTTGGTCGAAATAAGTACAAACGCAGGTAAAGATTTGGTGTCCGTCGATGCGGGGGTATAGACCGGACGCAGACAGTCGGTGCGTCCGGCGTAAATAAGGGAATTCCACAAGGGCGAAAGGGGAACGTCATAAAAATCATGCTGGGAGTACTGACCCAGTAAGGGATACAAATGGTAAATCAGCCGGGGGTGCGAGACACGGGCGACGAACGGAACACTGCCATAAATTCGAAAGAGTATAACGGAGGTAGCCTCAGATTTAGGCCCTTTGAATATGCAAATGCGATGGGACTTGCATATTTGCACTAAACAACTCATTTTCGATATTTGCCGAAATTAAGTAAATATCCGTTATTGTAAAAGTATCAAAGCCAAATGCAGTATGACGGAACGCAAAGCTCAAGGTATATTAAATAATGGGTATCGGGAATTAAAGTCACTAGCAATCAGTACCATACGTGCATCCATGACACCCACCTAGTAAAATCCGCCAAAACACGCAATGAAAGGGTTTTCGCGAATTTTCCGCGATTAATATCATCAACGATATTCAGGGTGTACCAAAATCGGGATAATATTCAAACTTGATTTAACAACAACAAACATTTTCACAAAATTTTCAAAGTAGCAGATAATATTTAGACAAACACCGCCACTTCCGGGAAACGTCATTATCCGCGGTATCACATCCCACACGATGGTGAGGATATTTGTGAAAAGGTGAGCAAAAAAAAACGTGCGAGTCTTCACCAAACATCGAAAAAGGCATACCAACAACAGCTCGCGCGGTTTGTTGCAATTTTAATACGGTATGGCGGATCTGCGCTCGGAAATTTATTTTACCTGAAAGTATGGGCATGACTGCGCTAATAATCATAATCCCAAACAGGTGAGCATTGCTGCACTCCTACGCTAATTAATCCCCCAACTCATCGGGTATTGTTTTCAATGCAATAAATTCATTTTCAAGATATTTCAACTCTGGTGCTCTGAATGAATCGACATACTTAATGTTTAATCCTTAATTTAGTTTCCATATGTGGAAAAAGGTCTTTTTTGCCACATATAAGAAGAAAAATGTTGAAATATTATTGTACATCACATAAAATAAATTCGGGAAAAGTGCCTAAAATCTAAATATCTCAGTTCATACAAATTTAAATATTTCAACAATTCCAGATTCATACTGGTCGACCAGTGAATTTAAAATGAAAAGTTTTATTCTATTTTTTTTTAATTTTTGAGATATGCTTCAGTTTGAAATTCGTTTAAAATCTCAACAAATCGGGCAACTGATAACATTCAAAAACATGGAGTGTTCCAATTCATTGAGAGTTACGGTAACATATTTGTCCTCTTCGTGGAGGGTGCAAAAGGAGTACTTTTGGTTTGGAGCACAGCAATGCCCCGAAAATTCGAAACCCTTTTTGCGGAAAGGATTAGCTCAGGTACAGGAGCGCAGCTCTGACCTGCCCTTTTAATAAGGGCCCCCTTTATTTCCGGACCCGGTTTTATTGGGAATTAATTCAATTCACAAATTCTTCGACAATGGCAGTTACAAATTTCAAATAAAAATTTTATACAACGGACCGCATAGCATCATGCACCCAAGTCATCCAAAAACATGCGCAATTAAACACGCGACGCGAATACAACGGCTATCAAAGGTATGTACGATTCACACTCGGTGAAAACATACAAAGTCAGGGGGTGAACAGTCTGGAGGTGAGTGAATGGCAGAAAAGGGGTATTTACGATCAAAATAGAAAGGTAGTTTGCAAATGGGGCACCGGTAAGAATTAAGTTAAACTAGCACCCGCGATAAAAATCCTACGGGATATCAGCGTTAATCCGCCGGGAAAGCCACGGGAAATACAGGGAAATGGGGGTGTACCATTTTATCGGCGG
Source organism: Othius punctulatus (assembly GCA_951805005.1). Classification (NCBI taxonomy): domain Eukaryota; kingdom Metazoa; phylum Arthropoda; class Insecta; order Coleoptera; family Staphylinidae; genus Othius; species Othius punctulatus. The sequence goes on from OX638139.1 coordinate 35,163,634, forward strand.
ATATCAAATCTATGCGTAGTCATAAGCACGGCTACCGATCAACACCGCCAGCAGCCAGGGACTCCAGGTGCAGCACCTGGAGGGAGACAGAGATGGGAGCGGCACGAGCGACCAGCATCCCCGGAAACAGGCACCACGAGGCCTTCCTCCAAGGGAAGGTCTGCAGAACCACCGCCAACAGCACCCACGATGGGGGCAGCAACAGCAGGCCGCCTCACAAAAGGCTAGCTTTACCAGATAAGGCAATCTCCAATGCGCAAAGAAAGGTAGTGTGAATCGTGCGGAAATGAAGTGACCGGAAACCTTCGCAATGAAAATCACAAACTTTGCGCCACTTTATCAACTCTACAATGACGTTTAAATTTTCATGCGTTTCATTTTTGGTTACATAAATCCCCATATAGGTGGTAGACTAAATAATTACGTTCAGAGTCACTTTTCATTTGTGGCAGAAATGCATAATTAGCCCGAAAATAATAGTAATAAATTCTCTATAGATTTAAGTATATGTTGCTAGGAAACCTACAGGTATTACCGACGAGAGGCAAGCGGCGCAGTCCCACAATTTTTTTTTCCTAAATAAAACAGGTACAGCTGAGCACACTAACGAATGGGTGTTTCGTACCTGGAGACTAGCAATTTTCAATCTTCGTAGCACCCAGTTACGAAAGGGGGTGAATGAAATGACCCACGACAAACCATGTTTTATTTAGCTAAACAACGAGTAGATAAGACAGGTGTTATTTGCTGAAAAATCGTTCGTATTAATAATTAAATAAGTATCGCATTCCGGCGTAAAACTACGTAAACAGACTCGTGGGGGACCGCAGCCCCCTGAACCAGGCCGGGAGAATTCTATCAACAATGGGGACAATAAAAGCCATTAACTTGAGGGTAACACGATTTTACTAGTCGGGCGGAAATATCAACAGTTCATGGAAGTATAAATTACTCGAAACCAGACAGGGGATGTGCCACGGGCCGACATTGACCAATGCCGGGGGATCCAAAACCGAAAGTATAATATTACGGCCCATAGATTCATTAACTTAAGTACCATAAAAACAGCGCGAGCTACATGCACGCGTACCGAAATTCTTAGAACAGAGCCCATTTGGGCTGGATAACTCACACCACGAGGGGACATGATTTGTATCGGTAGCGAACACAAGCCGCCAGCAAAATATCGAGTGGCTTAAACATATGGGAGAAATTATTGCGCAGGCATCGAAAAAGGCACTTGCCCAGGAGGGCTAGACCACCGTAGAAGACCGGGGACGGCAGTATTTGGGCCCACGGCTCGGGGAAAAGGGGGAGGTAAAACATATAAGAATATGCGAAAGCAGGGGGGGAGGTCACTTAGTTCTCGACGGCCGAGGGCACGAGAGAAATCGCGAGAGTGTAAACGGGGGCGCAATTAGTTTAAACAGTCAGGGAAATTGATAATTCACTTAGGGCAGTATTGAACCAGTTAGATTTTTGGGAAGACCGCGAAGTAATTAAAACAACACAAAGCAGGGGCCACCAAGACATCGGTACGGCTATCCAGTCGGCGAGAGATAGGAAGGGTTAATGAGTGAGTACTGACGCAATTGATAATCGAGTAACGCGAATCAAAACGCCTCTTTCGAAGGACACTGCGAAATATTCAGCAGAAAAGTCATTACGCGTGTAAAGTACATTAATTCGGCAAACCGCCGGAAGAATATCCGGTGACAAAATTACGAAAGAACAAAACAACCCCAAACAAACCACCATCAATTACCTCACCTAATTATCACTCTAGCAAGTCTTAGCGCCGAAGGCGTAGAGAAATGTGACTACCTTGAAAGCGATATACAGGTTTCGTGACGCCCTTTGAGGAGTTAATCTCCAAAAGAAGGGCGCATTTAGAAGCTCCTTCAACTGTATGTTAATTTCAGTCCCGTAATGAGTTCACAGCGAACACATTAACCAATCTAATACCACAGCATGCATGGTTCTCTTCGTAATATTGTCACGTATGATAAGTCTGACAACCCCAAACAAACCACCATCAATTACCTCACCTAATTATCACTCTAGCAAGTCTTAGCGCCGAAGGCGTAGAGAAATGTGACTACCTTGAAAGCGATATACAGGCTTCGTGACGCCCTTTGAGGAGTTAATCTCCAAAAGAAGGGCGCATTTAGAAGCTCCTTCAACTGTATGTTAATTTCGTCCTTGTAATCTAGTTACCATAACGGGACTATTTTACCAACCGCTTTCATTGCCACGAAACTTCAAACAAACGTGCGAAGTGATGAGATCCTTCCTCCGAATCAACATACTCGATTATCATGCGTTTTAATTATTATTTATATTTCATTAGCCAGGGATTCGGGAAAGAGATAGGTCAGGAAGGTATTTAAACAGATATAAACTCAAGGGATTTCCCAGGTAGCGATCGCAACGGGAAATAAAAACCGGGATCCGTGAAGGTCAATAATTATTACAAAAATCAGCAAATATCATCATGTCATACCAAATCACAAAATCCTTGTAATTAACGTTGCGTAGTTAATATCACTAATCAATCAGCCGAGTGAGTGATCGAACTAATAGGTCGTAATTGCATGACGGTAAAAATAAAACAGCCCTCAGCATCGATAATGCATGTGTTCAGTATTTGCATATTGGAATTCTTGAGCGATTGAGAAATGAATGAATGCGAGTCGGTATATTCCTGAAGCAAGAAGAGCATGTGGATATTATGGATAAATCATTGAATGAATCCAAGTCATAAGTCATGATCGGATGAGAAATAAAGTTAATAAATACGAAACATAACGGCAGTTAAGAATGAATGCGAATCAAGGGAATTTATGCATGAGCATGCGTAAAGAAGGTATATAAATCCGTGAATGAATCAAAGTCAAAATCATGCAGAATCACATCCGCTAGGTGAATTCAATTATCACAAAAACAAAGTAAAAACAAACTAAAAATAAATGAAAATATTAAAAACAAAAGAAGACATAAAAAAAAATATATTAATTGAATAAAAATAAAAAGAGTCAAAAACAAACGAGGGGCTTATGTTTCATACACGTCAGACTAGTAGGGTTAGGGTATGAGACTCGCTATGAGATCAGATATATGTACTTTAGCCAGACACAACTGACCATCATGCACAAATCACCGATCGTAATTCACCTCACAATTAGATGCATCTCAGACCAAATCAAAACAAAAACAAAAGAAAATAAAAATAAAAAGAGTCAAAAAGATGCATCTGAGACCAAATCAAAACAAAAGAAAAGATAATATAAAAAATAAAATAAAAAGAGTCAAAAACAAACGAGGGGCTTATGTTTCATACACGTCAGACTAGTAGGGTTAGGGTATGAGACTCGCTATGAGATCAGATATATGTACTTTAGCCAGACACAACTGACCATCGTGCACAAATCACCGATCGTAATTCACCTCACAATTAGATGCATCTCAGACCAAATCAAAACAAAAACAAAAGAAAATAAAAATAAAAAGAGTCAAAAAGATGCATCTGAGACCAAATCAAAACAAAAGAAAAGATAATATAAAAAAAAAAAAAAGAGTCAAAAACAAACGAGGGGCTTATGTTTCATACACGTCAGACTAGTAGGGTTAGGGTATGAGACTCGCTATGAGATCAGATATATGTACTTTAGCCAGACACAACTGACCATCGTGCATAAATCACCGATCGTAATTTACCTCACAATTAGATGCATCTCAGACCAAATCAAAACAAAAACAAAAGAAAATAAAAATAAAAAGAGTCAAAAAGATGCATCTGAGACCAAATCAAAGCGAAAGAAAAGATAATATAAACAATAAAAAGAGTTAATCACCAACAAAAGGGCTTATGTCTCATACACGTCAGACTAGTAGGGTTAGGGTATGAGACTCGCTATGAGATCAGATATATGTACTTTAGCCAGACACAACTGACCATCGTGCACAAATCACCGATCGAAATTTGCAATATAATTATTTGGGTGTTATTGCTTGGTAAATGCATTGCGAAACTGTTATTAAGGGTAAATCGTCACCCTTGATACTGGCATGTTATTTGCTGGGAAATGCACTGCTAAACTTTATCTGAGGATAAATTAAATCAAGTAAATAAAAGACAAAAACATGGATGAACGAACGCATGGGGAATGAATGACATAACCAAAACACCGTAATTAGCAGGGACAAATCGCATGTACTAGTAACCAGTAGAATTTGAATTATAACGTTAATTCACGTCAGAATACCACGAAATATAATCAGAAACCACGTAAAAAAAATAGATAAATTCATTTCAAAACTATAATTCAAAATAAATCGTCATTCTTCATTATTTGTGTGTTATTATTTATTAAATAAACCCTTAGTCACCACATAAATGTAAAGCGTATTATTTTACCATAACCAAATGAAATAGTCAAAAACCACGTAAAAATCATTACTCATTTCATAACTTTAATTGAGAATAAATCGCCATTCTTCATTATTTGTGTGTTATTACTTATTAAATAAACCCTTAGTCACCACATAAATGTAAAGCGTATTATTTACCATAACCAAATGAACCAAACCTTACTTGCTAAATTAAAATGTAAAACCATATGAATTACTGAATGAATAAATTACTGTATGATGATATTTGTGTATGCGTATAATTTGATATTTTCCCCATAACAGACACAATACTTGAACAACGAACCATCGATCTTGTCACTATAACGATTCCATGAATCAAACACAGGTGAAGTACAGCCACTTAGATTACGAGCCACTCTACGTTTATAAATTAATTACAATTTATAATGATACCCCGGTATTGTACCGTTACAACTTTAACGGTTTTCATCATAAAACTTCGAAAAAAATATACTAAACTGAACGCACTTGTCAAAGTTGCAGTGCACTGATCAAATACATCCGCATCGCGTCCTACAATCGGAGATTAACTTTGATCCTGGATCAACATTTGTATCCTAGGCAACTGAACCATGGTTTTGGATGATCTTAGGCCCAGTTGTATGATCGTGGATTATCTTTGATCGTGGTACACTTTTAAAGGATACCATTATATTAACAATTGTATCTTAGATAAATGAACCACGATCAAAGGTAATCCACGATGGTGCAACTGGGCTTAAAGCCTCGGTTACGTTCCGAGTGGTGACACGAATAATTGTGTCTAGGATCTGCGGTGAGCGGCAAGCGCAGAGCGTAAAGTTTTCCCAGCACGCTGCATTTAATTCATGAACAAAAGGGAAATGTAATCATTTTCTTAGAAAATTTAAGTCTGATACTGAATACACCCATATGTCACCCACAGTAATATTATAGTATGCAGGGATTTTAACATCGATCTCATGAAAAATACTAACGACAAGAGAATGATTGAAGACCTAATGCTTTCATTTAGACTTACATACAGTATGGAAATTAAGTAGCGGATAAATTCGGTAACTCCTTTAATGTGTATGAGAGAGAAAACATCTGAAAGGGAGATAGAGATATAAGAAATTTTAAAAGTTATGACCCGTTAATGTTTTTTATTTAAATGACAACTACATTTTTTATTTCTTATTTCGGTATAGCTTTTTAATCTGTTTTCAACCATACAACATTTTGATTAGGTTACATTAGAATTTTTTTAAAAAAAAACGGCCCGTAAAGTTAAAAAAGTAAAGATGGATAGGAAGAAGGGGTCCAGTGGAATGGCCGGCTAGATCCCCTGATGTTAAGCCATTAGACTTTTTTCTATGGGGGCCCTTGAAAAACATGGTACAGAGGACCTCAAAGAAATAATTCGGCATGAGTGTATGTTAATAACAAACGCTTCAAAACGTAGTGAATCCATTTTATTACCGTTTGGGTATTTCCAGATAGTGCAGGGTCATCAGTTTGAACATTTACAGTCGAAGCCTTAATATTGTTTTGTTTGTTTTAAACCCCGATAACTAGGATTAATCTGTTAATTTCATTAATCTTATTTTAACTTTCAGGCCGTGTTTCCTGGTTTTTTCTTATGTAACCTATTCAAAATGTTATATGGTTGAAAACGTATTAAAAAGCTCTACCGAAATAAAAAATAAAAAAATTAGGTTGTCATTAAAAAATCAATAATGGCGTCATAACTTTTAAAATTTTGTTTTTTTATCTTAAAAAAATATTTTCATATGCGCAGTAATTTATATCGCTATCTCCCTTCTAGATGTTTCCTCTCTCATACACATTAACGGAGTTACCGAATTTATCTGCTACTTAATTTCCACATTGTATAAATTGAAGACCCCAACCAGAGTTGTCCATACAGAAACTAGAACAAGTGCCACACAAATAAATTATATGGTCACAAATTTCGATGAAAGTAAATACAGTTGCTTCAATATAAATCTTAACCTATCCGACCACCTAGCACAAGAAATGAAAGTAAGCTTGGATTTCAAAGTACAAGAAAGTATAGAGAACACAGAACAGAGTAAAGTGTAAAAATTCTTTGTATGTAATCTTTGTAATTTTATTTTTAAAATTGTAATCGTAGCATAATTGACATGCACATCCTCAACAAAACATACTGTTTTTGTCCATATTGTGACTTCGTGAATAAAGAATTATTATTATTATTATTATTATTAACAAAACGTTTGTTTTGTCGCTCTGCCACTCACCGCAATCACTCACCGGTCGTATCGTAACCTAGACCTAAGGCCTAAGACCAATTTTGATATTTTGTAAAAAAATTATTGTACGACTCCTACCAAAACTATTTAGAAATATAAAAATAGAAATAGAAGCAATCAGTTTGCGGAGTTTGTTACCAGATGCCATACCATTTTAATTTCAATTTCAGAAAAAGTAAATTCAATTTCAGGAAATGTAAATCTAATTCAGAAAAAGTAGAATCAATTTCAGAAGAACTAAATCAATTTCAGAAAAAGTAATATCGATTTCAGAAAAGTTAATTTAAATTTTAGAATGTTTAAACTGTAGACCAAATTTCCTCCTTATAGGTTGCATGTCCTCAATGAATTCAGCACTGAGAGCGACGGAGAGCCGCTTAAAAGAAAAAAAAAACAATTTTAATACATCCAAAATGGTAACATAATCATAATATCTTCGTCATATTGGATAATATTCCAGCTTATTCTCAAGCTGAGATGTTGTACAAGTAAATAAATTTCAATGAGCTATAATTTGCTGATTGGCACCATACAGTCAGATGCAGAACTCCATCGAACATTTGTGGTGTATCAAGAACTGCTGTAAAAACTCATTTACAAGAACCACAAAATGAAATAATGGCTGGCAACAGCAATTCACCCTAAAATAAACATCCTTGACAGATACTGGAAAACAATGTCGATCGTGCTATGTGGAGGATAAATGAACAAATGCGCTTACATACCCATATAGAGTACTTAAGTATCATACTGAATAATTAATAATTAACTAAGTAGTAAATGCTGTGTAATATATTCAAGATATTATATTTTAAATCAAAACACTTCTATATAAAAAAACTTTTTCTGAAGTCAATGTTACTTTTCTGAATTTGGTGTGACTTTTTCTCAAGCTTCTGGCATCGATTTTACTCTTTCTGAAATTGACTTTACTTTTTCTGAAACTGAAGTAGAAAAGGTATAGAATTTAACCAATTTCAATCATTTCAAATCCATGCAGAGATTTCATCAATTAATTCACAATACAATTTCTTGAAGAAATGTTAATCTTGTAGTCGCCATGTTTATAGCTTTGCGAATACTCAGAAATGGAAAATTTATTGATTTATACATAATTATTTGTTAATAATAAAAATATACCTAAACTAGTATTAACGTACAGCGAAGGTCAAATATGTTCTCGGATTATGTCTTTACTTAAATATATGAGCCGTTGAAAACCAGATAGGGGTACGTATACAGGGTGCCTCAAAAGTAACGCCGATGCTTTTGGGATTTGATTCAGGGGCCTATACAATTTAAAAATTAAGAATAGAAAATGTTCTGTTTCTCCCTCGTTATAGAGTTATCCATAAAAAACAAAAGAAAAACTTTAGTTGTTTGAAATGTATGAAAAAACATTTCAACTTTAGTAATTATTTAAAACTAATAATATTAAAATACAATTATTATTTGTTATTTGTTAATTTACGTACTTTCTGGTATCTTCTAATATTTATTTATTTATTTTTCCCTACTAGTTTCGGCATAACATTCAGCCATGATCAGGGTTTTTTTTAACTTAAATTATATTTTTGAAGATTAAATTTGACTTTTAAAGTAAAAAAAGTACTTAAAACAACAAATAACAATAATAATAATAAATATCTGGTAACATGGATGAAATACAAACAAAAATTAAAAAACAAGATATTGTCCTCATCTGCAAAACTGATTGTCAAATCTGACAGTTGACAGTTGGCAGACTTGACAAAATGCATAAAGCAAAATGGTGCTTGCGTAGTGGTCGAAAAAGTTATTGTTTACATTTTTATCAATAACTCTATAACGAGGGTCAAACGGAACAATTTTCACTCTTAATTTTCAATTTATTTTAGGCTCCTGAATCAAATTGCAAAAGCACGGGCTTAACTTTTGGGACACTCTGTATATATATTTTTTTAAATTCAGAAATGCAAAAAGTTACAAATTAATTCCAGAAATTGTACAAAGGATTACATCTATTGTACTCGTATATTTCTAAACTTATGTGAATTAATAAAAAAACAAATGCATCCAAACCTACAACGAGATGAGAATATTTTAGTACTTCATTTTACTTTCATGTGCATTATAAAAGAGTGTATTATTGTAATCATGAACATTTCTGAAATCTACAATTTGCGGAAATATCAGTTATAGAGCCTTCTTACTCAGAAAAGTGGTTACCAAAGTGTTTGTCTGTAGGTCTATCAAGTGTATCAGTCTGCCAGTCTGCATATCTAACCGTGTTCATTTGTGTATTCGAAATTTTAAATTGTGCCATTTCATTTAAATTTAGATTCTAATTCATGACAATAGTGAAAAATTGAGATTAATTAAAATCATCCAAATGTAAACACGAAATGCACATGAAGATGTTAAAAGACTACCAGAAGATATTATTTCAGTTTTAAATATACTGTTATTTGGAAATATGGGAGCGAATATATTATCAATTTATTTTTCAAAAATATACTCAATAACCTTGGTTTTCAATCATACATTTAACCAATTTAGCTTACACACTTTCTATGGTACAGTTACGGCTAAAAAAACGTGGGACAATTTTTTTGTAGATGTGCTAGGACATAGTTAATCTACTGTTAACTATTTTTAAAAGCCAACAATAACAACTAAATTATAGCGAAATTTGTTAAAAGTGTTGTTCCACTTCTTCCCACTTCTTTTTTTGCTGTACTAAAGCAAAACCGGATCAGTCAAACAGAATCGTTTGTATTGATTGTTCGTATTTTTGCCTGTATGTACTGATCTTAGCAAAGATTTCAATGGACCAACCCTTATACGGTTCTCATGCTCCAGGCTCCTAGACTACCTAAAACTCAAAGAAAGGTTCCGATATGTATGTTCCTTTGACATTTATTGATGGTAAAACACAATAATATTCCGTCTTTTAATTTTTGATCTAAACTAAACTATAGCGAAATTTGTTAAAAGTGTTGTTCCACTTCTTCCCACTTCTTTTTTTGCTGTACTAAAGCAAAACCGGATCGGTCAAACAGAATCGATTGTATTGATTGTTCGTATTTTTGCCTGTATGTACTAATCTTAGCAAAGATTTCAATGGACCAACCCTTATACGGTTCTAATGCTCCAGGCTCCTAGACTACCTAAAACTCAAAGAAAGGTTCCGATATGTATGTTCCTTTGACATTTATTGATGGTAAAACACAATAATATTCCGTCTTTTAATTTTTGATCTAAACTAAACTATAGCAAAATTTGTTAAAAGTGTTTCTTTTTGGTTGTACTAAGGAAAAACTGGATAAGTCAAACAGAATCGATTGTATCGATTGTTCGTACTTTTGCATGTGTGTACTGATCTTAGCAAAGATTTCAATAGACCAACCCTTATATAGTTCTTTTTCTCCATGCTCTTTGAATACCTAGAACCCAAAGAAAGGTTCCGATATGTACTTTTCTTTGACATTTATCGGTGGTAAAACGTAATAATATTTCGTCTTTTGATTTTTGATTTATCGGGTTTGGCTTTGTACCACAGATTTACATAAACCCAAGCATTGTAATCATGGCAATCTTCAAAACCGAGAGTTTGGGGATATATCCGTCTTTATATTCTATCGAGTCTTTTTATTCGAAGTCGAAATCGAAGTCTTCAGATAAACGAATTTCGGAGTGGTTTCTGTCTGCTGTGTGTCTCTCTGAGTGTCAGTCTGTAGCTTCTCTACAGCCTAAACGGCTCAAATGATCGACCTGATAATTCATATTTAAGCCTTCAATAATAATTGAGCCCAAATTTTTCCCAGTGATTTTTGACCGTATTTCGCCAATCGATATTGTTAGTTTATTGGATAGATTGTTTACATTTTTGAAAATGTTTCAAAAATTATTCGTTTTATAGAAAAAATCAAAAAAGTACACAAATGTTTTAAATTAAATTTACACTACAGTTTGCTATTATAAATTTTAAAAAAGAAAACTTCTTAAGAAGTCTTTGTTATTATTCCTTGCTAAGAAATGATGTTTCAATGAAGAGAAGTTGCAGAGTCATACTTGTAGTTCTGATCAGCTGATGAAATATGGTTATGTTTCTGTCAAAGATGACAACTATAGTCCATGCCAGATAAGATGTCACTTTTCACATAAAACCGAAGACCCTCCTCTGTCTTGTCGGACTGGTCAACAGAAATGCAAATGCATTTCTTGCAGCATTCTAGTTTATGAAGGTACGAGAGTGAGCTTAAAATCCCTAAGTTCGATAGTGAGCTTAAAGTCCCCAAGTCGGTTGCTTATTCTAAAGCACTTAATTTCTTAGAGATCAAAGGAATACATTTATAGTTTATGGCTTTATGGTTCAAAACAGCTCCCGTGGTTTTGGAATGCATTCCCATTGGTCCAATTATACCAGTGGGGGGATTTCAGTTTTATGCGAAAAGTGACATCTTATCTGGCATGGAATATAGATATATGATAGTATATGAAAGTTGTCTAGTGACCGCTCAATTTTTCGTTGGCTCTACGTTAATTTATAATTGATGTAAGATAGTTCATTATTCATTACTATAATTATTAAGAATCAAATGCGTTTTTAATGAAAGTAAATAAAGACTCATTCGTCCGGCACACTAGCATCATTCAAATTAACAATTTCTTTATATTTTACATTGTTATGATTCTCGTAAACAGTTAATACTTGAGGTGTTCGGCTTATTAGCGTCGATTCAGATCTTCCGCGATCAACAGGTGCAGCTGGCGGGGTGCCGAGGGGTGCGAGGGGCGCCTAGTAAAGCCCGAAACGGTGACGGAGCGTGCGATTTCAATTATCAAATTCATTTTTCACGGAGCGCACGGGCAATGATTTAATTTATATTCTAATTAGAGTTGCCCATTCATTATCGGCGCGCATAAATTTTTCCGGCTACTCCACAGCACAAATTAACGGCGGAAAGGCTGATAAATAAAAATCACATAAATAAGGCAGCTTACTGTCGGGAAGTTATTAATATGGCAGCGCGGTGTGAAAACGTGGCGGTAGGTTCCAAAACATTTACAACTCGAATTAACTATTTGGAGGTTTATAAAATAATGTAGGAGCCGCGATGTGCGAGAGTTTTGAGTACATAAGTAGGTCTCACGTCAAGGGTCGCAGGTTCGCACCCCGTGGGTGCAAAATTCTGCGCGAAATTGGTAAAAATTATTCAATAATTTTATTTATAAGGATAATATAAACACGTAGATGATGATGTGCTTTCTCAGAAAAGAATGATGTGAAGAATGATGACATTGGTCCCTGATATGTTAAAAAAAGCAAAAAATCGTTACTGGGCTGTATCCCCTCGACAATATTCAACATCGGCGTTGACAATTAATTAGTGTATCTCTAACGACTGATCTCCGTTCACCTCACAAATTTAATTGCGACGGGGACGATTAATTAGACGACGATTATCGTCGTAATTCCCCAGTATCTACGGATTGGATTTTATTGCCGGGAACTTCAGGAATCCGGAGATCGACCGCTGAAATTTTTGACCACGGCAGTCATGCCAGAAAAAAGGACATAACCCCGGGGGTAATTGGTGATTTTACCAAGAATCTGAACAGGATGGGAGCAAAAATTTAGAGCGCACGTATGATGTTCTCATGAGTTAATTAGTATAATAATAATAATATACTTATGTATACAATACAGGGTGGCCCGTGGCCAAATAGTACAATAAAAAAAGCAAAATTTGTATTTTTTCAGTCCTAAATCACTAACCTCCTTGTGACGGATTCATATTCTCAACACTTTATATTTTTTAATTGCCATATCAAATTTTACGTAATTAATATATTTAAAATATTATTCTCTATAGAAGCTTACGGTTTTTTAAATTTAAAAAAATATATTAAAAGCACGCTTACATTTGCAATTGGATAAACTTACTAAACCGATTCAGTCTCTCTTGAACTGACCTGCTCAAACGTCTGCATCACCGTAACCACGGTGTACGTTAATTACAAACTGAGACTCGCTAATTTTTGCTCGGCGTTATTTATTGTTATTATTTACTGCATGCTAATTTAATTACGGCCGCGCTTACACATTAACATTGACAAGATGTAATTAGCGATATTTATTGCGAGCTGTGCGCCTCGCGGTGTAACAGAAGCCGAATTGGGAAACTGAGACAAACGAATCCGCGAATTTGATTGATGAACTGAGTACTAAATCATTGAAACTTCATAACGCTTGATTGAGCTCATTTGGGCGAAGATTTATATGCAAAATTTGGTTGAGTTAGAGATGATTACCTATGAGATTTTTGTACGGTATTCCGTTTAGGTGGTGTTCGTTCTTGTTCTTTTTTCGAGAATATAAATTGTTGTTTAGTGGAGAGATTTTAGTATCATAATTTTTAATGTATGTCTAAGTTTAACTCATTACTTCCTTACAGAATATTCTTTAATTCTACACATTTTTCATTTATAGTGAAAATTGTATTTGGAAGAGTCATAGACCTCCCAAAGATTGTTGGTTTCAAAATATAAAATATTCATCAACACAGGGAATTAAGTATCATGCTCGTAAATTTTTGTAAGAATTGATGAGAAACTAATGAATTTCACATGACACGTTCTGTAAAAGTAGATATTTTCACGAAGTATAGTAGCACCTTATAATAACTTGGTGCGAATGTAATATAAACGTTGCTTTTTGTGATCCGTCACAGTAACAGTTTTGTAGCTAGAATCGAAGAAAGTGATGGGCGACGCGGCGGGACCGCGTGTAACACAGGAAATAAACGCGCCAGAAAGTTCGGCCACGGAATGGCAATTCCCAAACCAGGGGAAAAGCAAACCGGTCACACCTAAACCGGGTAACTCGCAAGAAACACATCTGGGCAAACGCGCTAGAACCCAAACGAGTGAAATCCCAAACTGGTCAAAAACAGAATTTAGGTACCAGGAGTGCAGATGTCAGCGGAGGTATAAATCCACACCGGACGAATGATGTTGGATATAAAATAATAATTAAAAGTGATAGCGTGACAATTTAGTAATACAAGTCATCAATTTTAATATTTCCAGTTAAGGAAACTATTAATTGTAATATGGATTTTTAACATTAATATAATTCTTGTAAGATATAAACGAACAACTCATTACTTTTATTAGATATCGGAGCTTTAAATATTAAAGTATTACAATGAATAATTGGCAATTAAAGAGACGAAATATATTATACAATAATAGTAATTTCGTCTGGCTAGTTTAGGGGGCAAAACAGCTAGAGTGATTTAAAATCAAAGTAACCTGCTAGTTTTCCCTCTTAATGTTATCATTAAGAAGGAGACCCTGTAGTAAATTTGATTATATTAAGATGTTACATCACATAAATTTGCTTAATCTAAGTTTTTTTATTTTGATTTAATTATTTTTATACCATATGGTTAATTTGGTTAATTAATTAGATAACCAATCATAGCTTATATTGTAATATTAACGTCTTCCCTACTAAAACAGCTGTCTAATCATTTCTAGGAACCTGTTTAGTTTTCAGTTTTACAGGATTTTTAAAATTCATCGTTATTTTATAAATAAGTCACTTAAAATATTAATAAACTGAAATACTTATTTATATAATAATATCTGCATCTTAAGGGATACGATACTCCTTGATTAATTTTCCATGTCCCAGTCGTTTGGCAATTAATTTGCAATTTGAAATTTTGAACTTGTCAATATAGTTAAATATAGTGTTAGTATCAGGGTTGATAAAAATCATGATTTTTCCAGAATTAATGATTTAAAAAAAAATGTTTTATTTAAATCATTATTTACCTAAATTATCTTGCTTTAAAGAAAATATTTTTAAATTGTTTTGTAAAGGTGTAAGTAAAATATTTTTCTTTTCTTCTATATTTGGTCCATCACATGGTACAGATACACAGACATTTTTTTAATTATCAATTCTTGTTTGTGGGTTGCCAAAACATAAATCGCTCGAAATATTATAGACTACGCAGTAGTGCGATAAAATAAAATCAATGATTTACTAAAAAAAACATAGTAGTATTATTTAAATCGTGATATAAATTTAGTCATGCATTTTCTCAGAAACTGTGCATATTAGAAAAAAATGTATAATACTTTTATTCTCCATTTGTATTCCATTATAACCATTATAAATGGGGAATACCATTATAAAGGTATTCCCAAAGTTTGGCGAAAGCATTACCTAATACCCTGTATATAAATCCAGCGCGGAAAGACCGCTATGGTCGATAGTCTAATAAATAATGTACTACTATTACTATTAGTCCATACTCCATAGTTATCAAAACTAGTTTGTAAAGTCAAGTTAGTTTTAATATGCAAAATAGTATTCAATAATCGTTATATTCATATTCATATTGAGAGTTGAGTTAGAGCTGAAATTAATTTGGGGTCCTTAGAGTCCTTAGTCAAGAACATAAAAATGTTCTTGATTCTCTTTGCTCTACATCAATAAATAACATGAAGAGTGTATAAAAAATTCAAATTATAAACAATTATTATTTGTCACAAACGTGAAATATATGTCAAAATTTTGAATCAATTCTTTATGACAGTAGTATTATATTTAGAGTTAAAACAAATACACGGTTCGGTGAAAATAGAGTTTGAAAAAATAGTAAAAACAAATAAATGTTGGCAATATAATGGTTTTAAATGTATTTCTATGAGAGGCTGTGGCTGAAAGAGTTAGTCCACTAGCTTGTCACGCCAAGGGTCATAGGTTGGAACCTCTTGTGCCCGAGAATTTATGAGTGAGTAAAATCCTGTACCAAAGTTACGTGACCTTGCAGAGGAAATAAACTCTCGATTCCTTGTACTATTGGCCACATTAATTAACTATAGCGACAGAATTGGGCCGTGGATAAATAAACAAATAATTTACAATACTATAAATAATTCTACAAGATGGTTTAATGTTGTATTATGTTATATTTGTACAACAATGCAATATAGTATGAATATTCATACACTACTTGATTTTGTCACACATTAATCACGGCAGATTAGTGCCATCTACTCCCACATAGTAATATATTTCTTTATTTGTTATGGTGTACTTTAGTCCTAGAATAATATTACACTTCAAGGGTATTTTACAGGAAATAAATCTAAAGTACTGCAGTAAAATTACATTAATAGAGGAGGTAGGTACGGAAATTTCACCAAACATCTGTTACACATTTTGGGACCTCTCCTAGGTCTCATAAAATTTATTAAATAATATAAAAATGGACCAGAATTTGTAAGTGTTTAGTTTCCATTTGACTACCAGTTGTAACGGTGCGAACCCAGGTGTTGTTCAAATTCTCATAATTTGTAATATTTGCTTATCTCGTGATTTACAAATTCTCATAATTTGTATTATTTATTTGGCTCGTGATTTACAAATTCTCATAATTTGTAATATTTATTTGGCTCGCGATTTACAAAATTTTCATAATTTGTAATATTTATTTGGCTCGTAATTTAGTGGTAGTACTTTACGTTATGTTTGATTTTTAAATCAAAATCGTGACAACTCAATTTGGTTCGTCTTATGGGTAATGTGTCTGTTAGTAATTTTTGTTAGGAAGTAAAACACAGATATATGGATTTTATATGATTTATTCATTTTAAAAGGTTAAGCAAGCGACAGACAAATAAAAGACAGTTTTGTTACTCAAATTGGATATTATTTATTTAATTATATTTATTTAATGTTTCTCATTTTTAAATATTGGTTGTACAGCTGCGGCACATTATGCATCTCCTCAACATTTGAGGAAGCACACAAAATACCACAACCATAAAACCAATTAAATATATGTATCCAAAATTTGGAATAGATTTATTTAATAATTATTGAATATTTATTATATTCTTTGACTTTGTATGATTTATTTTATTTCGAAAACTGAGTGAAGAGTAAATAATTAATACTGCTGTTGGAATTACAAAGTGATATTAGCGACTTCACGTACCAAAATCTTCAAATTGTGCCGAGAAGGTTATTTGATCCATGTCATCACTGCATAGAAATTCACTACCACGGTGCCTACCAATGCATTTCAACGCCACCTTGTGGCACACACACCGCCCAGTCTATTATTAAAGAAAGTTAAAACATACATCAAAAAGTTACTCGCCATGGTCGTGAACTAAGTACCTTTCGACTTTACTGTTCGACCACAACCTCTAACCACTTTGCTAAGTTACGTTTTCACAGTTTTTACATTCTCAAATACAGCCATTTTCTCAATTTTCAAGTGACTCGACTCTTTAAAATATTCTAGTGTTATTTTGCAATTTTGTGGAACTAAATTGAACCGTATTGATATTTTTATATTATAGAAAATAATCAAAATAATTATGAATCCTCAAATATTAGGTACTACAGACCTTCTAACTCATACGATCAAAAAATATTTGTAATTTCTTAAGCAACGTTTTTCAATACAGTGAACTTACAACTTAGAGCTCAAAATCCAATAAACTAACTATTTCATACAAAATATGATTTTTTTCATCAATTGTCTAAAATTAATCAACTTGATAAAATTTAAATATCATTTATAAATAAAACGAGTTACTCTGTGAGTATCACATAAATTAATTTATTTGTGACTATAGTTTCGGCTACTTAGTTAATCATTATTAAACAAAGTGTCTTAAACTAACGCACCTTAATTCAAACGCCACCACAATTCAAAATATTGAATATCATTGTTTCCACAAATTATTATTAATATTATTCTTTCTTATTTTTGAGTTACTATCTTTACAACTCATATATATATATGATATTTTATACAAATCAATTTTATTACAAATATATTGATTCTTAACTATCATCAAAATTATATTGGAGATTGAAAACGTACAATCATACTATTCAACAGTACATACTTAATAAAATATTGCGTTCTGCCGTTGAGTCACTGTAAATGCTGTTTATATCAGCGGTGTATTGGTAACACGGTCCTGGCGACACCATAAATTTCTATTAACGTGACGATATCCTCTGGTTCCTGTCATCCTGTTACAAATTTTGCTTAAGCGGCCTTGAGTAGCGCCTTGAGTTTGTCCGGCGCTGAACATTCTGCTCTAGACCCATCCTGGACATAGCCGCGTTCGATATTTTACGTTTCTATGAAATACGCAGTTTGTATATATCCATTCTGTTCAGTACGATGGTTTGCGTTTTGCCGAGTTTATAAAATGTGAAGTTTGCGTCTGAACATTCTGGGCATTTACGGTTTGCGGCTGGACTTTCTATGGTTAGCCAGGCACCCGACGCGGCGACTTCCGCTGAAAACGTCCAGTTACAACAAAATCGTTTCGATCCGAGCGACGTCACCGAGACAATTGCCTAGGATATAATTAAATCGTCCACGTTTCGGTCGGATGACCGACGAACGCAACATCTTCGGTCCGTGTCGTCCCTCGCCTGGTAGAAAATCGCCGGTGACATAACGGAAAAACTGGGCACGCAATCTCAACGGTCGCGCGTGAACGCAATGCTTCCCAGTTCGCTGGGATAAGAGGCTGAAAATTGGCCTTCTCTACCTCCGCGGAACACTGAAGACTGCCAGCACGCATGTGGTAAAGAAGCCATCCTCGGGGAATGCCAAATTAAACGCCCTAATACTCTTCATATAGAAATATATTCTCAAGGATTCAATAGTTTCATTTGCCTTTGCACAAGAGGCCTTTACTCATTACATACTGCTAAGAACTATCAAGTGTTTGATACAATTTGCATATACCACTATTTGTGCAGAAGAACAATGCTTTCGAAAACTTCAAAAAATACTATGCCAAACCTACAGGGGTCACAGTATGTGAAACAAATTTTTATAGCATGCAATTAAGACATTTTTGTCAAAAATGTGTGCAGTTGCTAATAGACTTGCAGGACCATAGCGACGTATTACCGCGCTTGCAATCCAATATGTGCACAGCTACTCGCGCCTCCTGCACAGTAACATGTTCATTTCGTCGCACGTTAACGAGAGCACGAGACCACCCCATGCTATAAACATCGTATATCTAACGTTTAGTTTATGACGTTTATAATTATTCAAAGAATTAAATTCATTTAGCAGGAAAAACGTGGAAAAGTAAGTAAGTAAAGATTGAATAAAGTTTTATATTATATACGACGATAAAATTGCTGATTATCGTTTCGAGTGACTTTAACGTCTCGGCTAACGCCAAGATCTTAAATGTGCTAAACGGTAAAATTCAATGTTATCGTCGTGTCTAATAAATAACTATTAATTCCAGTAACTTCCATATAAATCGCTTTAATTGTTTATGTTGTCAAGTCAAGTGGTAATAGACTGCCCTTAAATATACCAACAAATAAACGTTGTCGACGAAGGCCAATGAAAAAAATAGTATTAGCAATAAATAAAAATAGTAGCAGAATGATAAAAAATCCCAGTTATTATTATGATTTTTGTATAAAATTAAATACAGGAATAAAGAACTCTATTGAATAATGAAGCAATAACTTTAACGGGAAAATTTGCCGGGTATGCCTGATTGTTTTCTGGGGAGATATTTCAGGAGCAATATTAGCGCGCTACGATGTTAAATCACTTTTTACCAAATCAGTCACTGAGTTTTCACATATCTCATTACGTGATTGGCTCAAAAGCAGCGCTAATAGCTAATATATTTGTTAATGTAGTTACAGAATACTGAATATCTATTAAAATATCTGAATAATTACATAATTCAATTTTTTGTGTTTACACTGCTGGACACACTACAAAACTAAACTTTTTCCACAAAGTCTAAAATGTTTTTTAAACATAATTTTATACAGTTTCTGATGCCATAAAAAGATTTAAAAAATTTATTGCTCATAAACAATTGCAAGCGATTATGTAATAGCGCGCTGGAGATCTTATGCTCGCTCAAACGACGAACCCAAATTAAAAATTTACTAAATCGTAAATATGTTTATACTAAATCTTGTACCTTTGTAACTAAAATTGTAAAATGTAATAATACTTGAATAGAAATATCATCAAAATGTCAGAATTAAAAACACATATACAGGGTGATTTTTTAAAGTGATACAATGTGATAACTCGATTATATCACGCATAATGCTTTTCATTCCTATCCTAGCGACCGCCTAATAGCTGATAATCAGAACTCAAAATGACTAATACGTGATAATCACACTTGGTGCTTCGGATATCTGGTGTGCTATGATGTCAACTGAAATGTCACAATTAGACAAAATGTCGCCTTCGGTGATTCTTCTTTAAAGTGTATTGGAGAAAACATACAAAACCACAAACCATCTAATAAGGTCTCGAGTTCTGCACATAATTTCTATTTACAAAAGTATTACATTTTTCATTCGTGCTAATCTGACGAATACAACTCTTGGAGTCGTGACTATTGATAATCGCATTGGTTGATGCACTCAACATATTGTCAAATATTTGACAACATGTTTGGGGTCCCAATTCGATTATTGATAGTCATGATTCCACTCATTGTATTATATTTGAAAACGATTTAAAATATTTTCATATTTTGGTAAAATAAAAAGAAGGACAGATAATAAGGGGGTTGGGGGGGGGGCATATGTAAAAATATTTTTGGCATTTACCCCTCTATTTTGAATGTTGGAGTTGGAATGATTTTGGAATTTTAAATACGATGATATACTTCTGTTTATAACAGTTTAATCTACGTAAAAAACTACGTATGTGCATAACAGGTTTTGTAATGCTATGTCGCTCACAAATAAATAAATTTTACCAATAAATCATGTTCACTTAAGTGAGAATAATTATTCGTTTCCATGGAAACGCGTAATTTTTACATAAATCAGTTGAGGATGTAAGAACCTAATAATATTAAAATCCATAATTTTACGAGTCGGAACAAAACTGCGTAAATATCATAGCAGGCCGCGGCCGACAACGCGTTGGCCCAGCGAGGTCATTCATTTTGCTGACTTCATGGTTTTGGGCAAATGTAAACAAGCACACGATCAAAATGATGACACAGAGAAACAAGTCGTGGGAATACGACGGGAACTCGAAACGGCGATTGCGTAATTCGGTGACGCGTATGGGAAGGGGTCAATTTGCAGCGGTAAGCAAAATTATCATAGGACGGGGGAAGAAGAGTAAAAAGTGGGGGACCAGTATGCCAGTATAAATAGAAGTGCGGCACTCAAACGGGGCCAGTTAGATGTACCGATCGAGACAGAACGTCACGCTGTCCGACGACGACTCATATATTTTAAACATTAATTCCTCAGGTGAATATATAACACAAGTTTATCAAATGTAATTCACACTAACAATTCCAAAGTCAATTCCATAATAATGTAACCTATCTAGTGATATTACCGCGCCTTGCCGCTGGTAATGAACGAAGTTTAATAAGGGTATGAAATGTAGGGAGCCTCACGCCACTGCGGAGTTGACCCATACTGCATTTTATACCTTGTCCTGATAATATTTTCGTACTGACAGGAGAATATTGTAACATGCCTTCCTTTCCGCCGTCGCAAAACATTTGATCAAACATCTTTTCACACTAACACTTCTAATGTAATTTATCCATAATAATGTAACCTATCAAGTGATATTACCGCGCCTTGCCGCTGGTAATGAACGAAGTTTAATAAGGGTATGAAATGTAGGGAGCCTCACGCCACTGCGGAGTTGACCCATACTGCATTTTATACCTTGTCCTGACAATATTTTCGTACTGACAGGAGAATATTGTAACATGCCTTCCTTTCCGCCGTCGCAAAACATTTGATCAAACATCTTTTCACACTAACACTTCTAAAGTAATTTATCCATAATAATGTAACCTATCTAGTGATATTACCGCGCCTTGCCGCTGGTAATGAACGAAGTTTAATAAGGGTATGAAATGTAGGGAGCCTCACGCCACTGCGGAGTTGACCCATACTGCATTTTATACCTTGTCCTGACAATATTTTCGTACTGACAGGAGAATATTGTAACATGCCTTCCTTTCCGCCGTCGCAAAACATTTGATCAAGCATCATTTCACACTAACACTTCTAAAGTAATTTATCCATAATAATGTAACCTATCTAGTGATATTACCGCGCCTTGCCGCTGGTAATGAACGAAGTTTAATAAGGGTATGAAATGTAGGGAGCCTCACGCCACTGCGGAGTTGACCCATACTGCATTTTATACCTTGTCCTGACAATATTTTCGTACTGACAGGAGAATATTGTAACATGCCTTCCTTTCCGCTGTCGCACAACATTTGATCGAACATCTTTTCACACTAACAATTCTAAAGTAATTTATCCATAATAATGTAACCCATCTAGTGATATTACCGCGCCTTGCCGCTGGTAATGAACGAAGTTTAATAAGGGTATGAAATGTAGGGAGCCTCACGCCACTGCGGAGTTGACCCTTACTGCATTTTATACCTTGTCCTGACAATATTTTCGCACTGACAGGAGAATATTGTAACATGCCTTCCTTTTCTCGTCGCAAACATTTGATAAACAGTGTGGCCTCATTAATCAATCGGTAGTTAAATAAAAAGTTGCGTCAGGGGAACATAACTTAATAATTTCGATATAAATAATTCAATGATATTTGTAATTAAATCGTATAATTAAACTTGCTCAGCCCTCCGATATTCACGAAATCTCAGAATTATGAATGAATGAAACGAATATTTGTATGTGCTTAAATAGATAGAAAAGTAGAAGTAGAATAGAGCTTTATCATACTAATCTATAATCAATTTTGAATAACAATACCTATTCAAGTTTTTACGATCACATGGCTGATAGTGTTGGTAAACGCGAATACTAGCAATATCTCCGAATGAGGACACATTGGGTGCTTGCAGCACTGGAATCGCTTGAAGTACTTTAATGTGAAGTTATGTGATTCATTCCTATCCACAAGGTGGCGTTGAAATACATTGGTAGGCACCGTGCTAATGAATTTCTATGCAGTGATGACATGTATCAGATATCCTTCTCGGCACAATTTGAAGATTGTGGTGCATGAAGTCGCTAAGTAACACTTTGTAATTCCAACCGTAGTGTTAATAAGTTACTCTGTTTACAAAATAAAATAAATCATTCAAATTCAAAGAATATGATAACTTTTCAATAATTATTAAACAAATCTATTCCAAAATTTAAATAAATATAACTAAATAAATAACGTCCAATTAGAGTAACAAAATTGTCTTTTATTTACCTGTCGCTTGCATAACCTTTTAAAATGAATAAATAATATGAAATCCATGTATCTGTGTTTTACTTGCTAACAAAAATTCCTTACAGACACATTACCCATAAAACGAACCAAACTGAGTTATCACGATTTTGATTTAAAAATCAAACACAACGTAGAGTACTACCACTAAATCACGAGCCAAATCAATATTACAAATTACGATAATTTGTAAATCACGAGCCAAATCAATTACTTGAATTATAAGAATTCATGTAATATGCAGTTAAAGAAATCAAATGCATCTAATTGCATTTAAGGATGAATTGCAGTTAAATAAATGCAATGAATAATAAATATTACAAATTATGAGAATTTGTACAACACCTGGGTTCGAACCGTTACAAGGATTTTGACGTTATTACAATTATTTGTAATTATTGATTAATCCCATTAATTTTATTTATGCTATTTCGCTTATGGAATTATGGTTAACTAAAATTTGATTGAATTTAAAAAAATAAATAAATTTTACCTATAATTCATGTTCACTAAGTGAGAATAATTATTCGTTTTCATGGAAATGCATAATTTATACCTAAATCAGTTGAGAATTTTGACGTTATAACAAGTATTTCTTATTATTGTTTAATCCCATTAATTTTATTAATTCCAATTATTTGGAAACCTCTCCACTCACACTATCGCAGCTTTTCAATAGTTTTTCTGTTGTCCCCCAAAATTAACAACATATCAACTTCCACATTAAAATTCGCACATTAACATCCATTTTTAATTGAGCAATAAACTGTTGTTTTGAAAAAAGTGAGAAATAATTGCTAAATAGTCAAAATGCTGAATAATCTATAGTGAAAATAATGCATGTCTATGGAACGAATAATATTTCTCAAATAAGTGAACTTGATTCATTTGGATTAATTCAAATCCTGGTTACCTATAATTTTGAAAGAGTAAATCTTTTTTTTTGTACACATACCAACCTGGTTTTTCACATAGATTTAAATATTATAAACAAAAGTACATCATCCTATTTACCTTCCAAAGTTATCTCACCCCTCTCAAAATTGTGGCAAGTCAAAATTTTGTTTAAAAATATCCCCCTAGCTCCCTATTATTTTGCCAAAATTTCGTGAAAATATCTCTAACCGATTCCGAGTTATCGCCATGTAACACTTTGAAAAACTCACCCTGTATAAAAGTTCAACGAATTCAATATCAATATGCAAATGTTTTCGGGAAATTTCATTGAAAGGCAAAATGAAAAACAAAAGCAGCGATATGAATCAGATACCCGTCATTTGATTTTAGTAACAAAATGTTATGTACAACAAAATTACAAATTTTTGCTGGAGTAGAGTTATTTAAAACATAGCCATAATGGGACAAAAATATAAAGACTCTACGGAAACTTTGCAGTTTCTACCCAAAAACAAAAATCTATGGAAAATGTACACTCAAAGAAAGATTCCTGAGATTAAAAAAAATATATAGTAATAACAACAAATTTAATAGTGATTTTATTTATTCAAAATTATACTATTATTTTAAAGATGCAGAACAAAAATCTGTAAAAATCGGTCAAAATAAATAAAATGAAAAAAAACAGCGATATGAATCAGTTTCGGATGCCCGTCATTTAATTTTAGTAACTGATGTGCACCGTAATGTTATGCACCACACATTTTTTTTTTTGCTTGAGTGGAGTTATTTAAAACAAAGCCATAATGCGACAAAAATATAAAGACTCTTCGGAAACTTTGCAGTTTCTATCCAAAAAACAAAAATCTATAAAAAAATGTAATCTTTCTCAAAGAATCCAGTCCGTCAAGAAAAAAAAATGTGATTTTATTTATTCAAAATTGTATGATTTTTTAAACATACAGAATAAAAATCTATAGAATAAAAATATTTTTATTCTAACACTAAAATTTCACCACTGATAGAAATTCATTATTCGGTGGATTCTATAAATGACACATGAATTTCAATTGGAGATTCAAAAATTCGACTCACGAGCTTGTACGAGCCCAGGCTCATAATAGTTCGGCCGGTTTTCAAGCAGAAGCCTAAACAAATCATAAAACTTACGCAAATGATGAGACATTTCGACAAAATTGATTCGACTATTTTAAAATATATACTTTAACCTTACTAAAGCTGAATATTTTATCTGATAACATATGGAACAAAAATAATATAACAAAAACTTAAGTGAACGGACAGCTCATAATAGTTCTGTTTTTCATGATATATCTGGATAACATCTTAAAGAATATGAAGGATAAAACGAAAACAGTAATAGTGGGATACCACAATCTCGCAGCAACAACAATAACAGAATGTGCTTTTGCCGATGATCTAGCGATATTAGCTTAGAACGAAGAGGACATGAATTGGAAAAAGCACAAAGTACCAAAATACAATTAATTGCACACTTCAAACAGAAATTGGCGCAGAAAAAATGAAACGGAGGGAAATTTTAAAACGGCTCTTGGACATGACTTTATTTATGGCTCATCAAAATCTTCCATTTCGTGGTCACAGAGAAGATTTGTTAGCAACGAATAAAGGCTTTTTTTTTTGGAATTTTGGAATTGGTTGAGTTATTATCCAAATAGTTAAATCATTAGATATGTTCATATTGAAGAAGGAAATGTTGAAGTTAAAGAACCATTTCTTGCGTTCTTTAAAATATGGGACAGCTGCTGACCTTACGGAAAAAAAATTAAGGCAACTTAAAAAAAAGAAATGTTGGCTAAAAATGGTGAAATAAAGAAGGCATAAAGATACATAAAAGTTAAAATTTAAGTTGTCTTCCCTCGCCACTGTCGAAAACAGTTATTTTTTTCGTTTCACACTAAGACATGTTTCATATTGTATAAAATTCCCACCGCAACGTGCTAACAATTATTCCGGGATCTAAAGATTATTCCCGGAGGATGCCGGGAGCACAGCTCAGAAAGTCACATTTGTATATGTTTTTACCAGCGCCACAAAATTCAAAAACAAAAAAAATTACACCACTCAATTGATTATTTATTTGAGTCACAACTTTTATTGCAGAATTATGGACAATTGGTTAAAAACTGGGTCTTTAAAACGGAAAGGTGGTGAACTCGCTGAAGCGACTAATTCAATGACAACCAGCATTATCGGAGGAGACGAAATATCCCAGTAGACACCTGCTAGCCTAAGTTATCCAAGTTGCTCTGCCTCAGATCGCGGAAAGGCAACTCACGACCAAAAGGAAGAACATATTTATCCTAGCTCTTAGATCCTAGCTCACGTTGTTGGGCATTGTTCAATGGGTTACTGTCATAAAATTGTTGCTAATGGCTGCATCGTTCTATCCAAATTAAAGAGACATCAGGAATGCAATCATTCTGATTTAATACTAATAATAATAATAAAGGTGAAGCAATCTGCAAACGCCACGCCTTATCTCTTCAGGCACCGTCATCCATGATGGAGACAATTTATAAAAATGAAAATAAAAACGCAACTGTTGCTTCATTTATTGTCAGGTCACACATTGCAAAAGCTGGAAAGTCCCATACTATTGCCGAGACACTGATTAAACCTTCCGCGAAAGATGTTGTAAGTTGTATGTTAGGTCCAGACATTGCCAAGAAGATTGATACCGTGCATGTGTACACAATTTCAGAGTCTTCAGAACGAGCTGATAAGAAGATTGAAAACTTGTGAATGTTTTAGTTTACACCTTGATGAGAGTACCGACGTTGCGAGACTTGCTGTTCTTTTGGTGTTTGTGAGGTATCCGTATCCATTCGAAATGCAAATAGATGAAGAACTTTTGATGAGTGAAGTGCTTGAAAATTACACCACTGGCGACGACATTTGCAAAGATATCGACAAATGGGTACAGAAAAATGACTTGGAATGGATCAAGTGTATGGATTTTTGCAGCGATGGCGCGGCTGCAATAGTTGGAACAGTGAAGGGAGCCGTGTCTAGGAAAAATAGTGGCAGGAAATGCCACTAGCAGCCACCGTGTCATCCATCGACATTCTCTTGCAACTAGATAACAAGATTTAAAAGTCGTATTTGGTCCTGTGAAGATGGTGCTGTGAAGATAATCAATCATGTTAAGAGCCGCTCACTTCAAGCACGAATTTTAAAACTTACAGCCGAAGATCTGGGTATGGATCACTTCCACCTCTTGCTGCACACAGAAGTGCGGTGGCTATCAAGAGGAAACATTTTAGCGAGATTGCTTGAACTAAAAGATGCACTGGTGGTCACATTTACAGAGGAGCTATTTATCAAACAATTAACTAATGTTCATTGGCTGTTTAAATTAGGATACCTTTCCGACATATTTGAAAAACTAAATTAAACTACAACTTCTTTTCAAGGGAAAGGAGGAGCACAATTAGAGAAAATTTAAGCCTTGCGGAAAATAATTACATTATTTAAAGCGTGTGCTGAGAGCAGAGACATCTCCAACTTTCATCGGTTGCAAGAATTTGCAATACAAATCCAATCAACCTTTAAACTAACTTCTTAGAAAGTATTATTGCCCACTTGCAAGGTTTGGAAAGAAGCATATTTAATTATTTTCCCGACATTCACTCTTATGACATCTACAGTTGGATGATGTACCCGTTTTCCTGCGACCCGAAACACAAACCTGCTGGAATGACGAATGAAATTTTTCAAAACCTGCTTGAGATCAGCGAGGACAGCGGTTTAAAACAGAAATATCGTGAAAGTAGCTAAGAAGCGTTCTGGATGCAGGTATATTTAGAAAACAATAGTGTTGGCAAGGCTGCAGAAAAATGACTTGTGCGTGGTAAGCCAACTTACCTTTGCAAGTTTGAATTCTTAACATATGCTTACATAAAAACAGATACAGGAACAAACTTTCTGGATCGAATGTGATTTGAGGGTTAAATTAACTTCCGGTAAACATAAACAAAGTAGTGGAAAATTCTTCAAAACAGTTTTATTCATCACATTCAGAAAACTGCTCAGAAAACTTAGCATTAAGTCTGTTTTTTTTCACTGTTTTTTGTATTCCTTTCTAAATATTCAAACTGCTTTAAGGGTATGTGTGCCGCGATTTTTTTTAGCCAGACAAGGGTGCCGCGGCGAAATAAGTTTGAGAACCGCTGCCTCATGTGATCCCAACAAAGAAAAAATATCGATGCAAGGGGAGCAGCATCAACACTCATACCTGCTTTATGCAATTTCACATTTTTGTGTTATTTGCCATTCTGGTGTGAAATTCTACATGAAGTAAATTTAACGCAAATTTATTTACAGACTTCTGGTATTACCTTAGAGTCCATTGTGAAAATTCAAGCTCTCAAAAATTTTCTTCTATCAGAACAGGAAAACATACCTACAGACTGCAAGTATCACAATGGAAGAGGTTAAGAAGTGGACAACTTTAGAAATGTTAAGGTTTATAGTGAAGTGGGACTTTCATGATTCTTTGAAAAATATCTCACTGTGTATGCGATTTCTTTTAACAATTTGTGTATCAGTTGGATCTTGCAAAGGAAGTTTATATACAATTTCGCCCCGGGTGCCAACTTTGCTAAAACAACCACTGCCTGACAGGTGATGTCATTGCCAACCCAACGATTCAACGGTCAGACCATATGTATGGTCGAATTCATTCTTTTCTATATGATTGGTGTTTGATAACGTCTTATCTAGAATTGTATAAGTTTGCAAATGTGTGACGTATTTTTGAGAGATTTTTGTTCGGGTATCTAACCAAATTCTTCAGTTAATTCAGTTAAATGGGGTGCAAAATGATGTTCAAGGATTTGGTTTGGAGATCAGACGCACCTTCAAAAACCACCCTGGCTGGGGCCGACCTTCGATTAATTGTCGGCGCCTGTAATGAGGTACGAAAGTGTCAATCACTCGGAGACGTTCTCTCCCTTTTTTTTCATCCAAGCCGCTCGGCGAGGCGGCCGGGAGGAGGCGGCGGTGTTCCCGGGGCTATGTGGTTTCCTTTGTGCGGGGTCGCGTGACGGGTCTGGCGCACGCCCGTGGCGCCGGCCGGTCACTACACCACCATCCACGTAGGGTGCCCCACAATTACAACTATCGACGTTACCTCCACGTAGAACACCTTTCGACCCCACCCATCGCCGCGAGAGCACCGGGTCCGGGTCCGGGGGTCGCGTCCCCCTTCGCCGGGGTTTAACCCGCGGCACGCAATTATCTAATGCGAGTGCGCAAGGTGGTGCACGCGAATCTTGGGGTGCGTGACTCGGCGGAGGGTGCCATCCCGACCGCAGAGTGTCTGTGCGTGGGGCCGCTTTCGGGCTCATTAGGGAAGCGTCCCGGTCCTCCGGGTGCGCAATTTGCGGGTATCTGCCCCGTCCGATCTCGGGGAGCCTTTCGCGTTTTTCGGATGAGGCGAGAGGAGCAAATGTGTATGTGTGCGAGCCGTTCCTCGTCTACCTGAGACATGAGCGGCGCCACCGAAACACACCTACCCGGCCTTTGGAGCGCCGACACGTCAATTCGCCCGCGCGAGTGCCCCCTTGGCCCCCTCGGCAATGGTCCTCGGCCTCTTCTCCTTCATCACGGCTCGGAATTGGAGGGCGCGCGTGCGATTTACCTCCGGACGCGGTGATTTATGGCGTTGCGCGTGTTTTTGAATCCCTAATTGTCCGACGCTTTATAACCCTTCAAAGCAAGAGGATTAAGAGAGCGTTAGTTTCGACGGGAAGGTATCCCGCAAGGCTCCGACATAATTATACAGGCCGTTTTCAGAACGCCAACAGACATTGTTCTAAGAATATTTTAACGGGTATAAGAAGTACATACTTTTGCCCGCAGCCGCAATGTTACAGAGAAACAGACAATCCATCATAAGTTATTAATTTTTACGAACCACCACCAAAACCTAGGTGCGAAACTTATAAGGGGACGAATAACAAATTAATGAAACAAAATTCGAAAATAATGAACACCAACATTGAGATTCAAATCCTCCTCATAATCATTGAACAATATCTGTTCCTAATTAAGGAATAGCTTACAGGAATAAGAAATTATTTTGAATATATTAGGATGTCAATACGAAAAATTTCATAAAATGTTCATTCAATTCACAGGTTTACATCATAAACCCGAATCATGATTTTTTGACTCGATTTCTTAAATCAGAGGAGAAAATTATCGAGAGGCATCACATAAATGATGATAAGAATCTATGTATTGCAGACTAAGTTAAATATTTCTTCATTTTTTTGTGTCATCTATAATGATATAGTAGGTATTTTTAATACGCCAGCAGCATAGTGTCATCTCTATGATCTGATTCTGTTATCTATAATGAATCTGAATGAAAGAATGACTGTAACACAAAAAAATTACCAAAATAAGGTCACGTCGAATATTATTACAGAATGTCAATTTATTTATCAGTAATTTTGTAAGTTTGATAATGACCCATTAAGGTGTCGAAACTATAGTCACTACTAAATAAATCTAAGTGATACTAACGAAGTAACCAAGCGTTACCCATCTCTTTGCAACCTTTCTACTGCGGGGCAGAACGGGGTACATATGTTAGAGTGTTTTCAAACACTCTACCGAGTGCAAAGTTGAAAAATGTGTACTGATTCAAGAACATCAGTCTACATTACACATGGAATGCAGTTCATTGCAATAAAGGCAAGTCGCTGGTGTTAAATAAAGTAATAAAACGATGCTGAAAAATGAAATAAATTGATCATACACAGAATAATCCACAAACAATGGACACAACAATTCTTCAGCATTGCAAAGAAAAACCACTAAACACAACGATATTTTGTTTCTATTTGCCACCTGTGGCGGCACGACCTTCAATGCTCAGTAAGTTTTTGTATGCATATTATTGCGTTCCAATGAATTATTTTGCACCTTTTTGTCTTTGGACAAAAAATTTGCCGGAAGAGCAACATATATAGCTTTTATAAACTCCCTACTTGAACAATTTTAATTTCGAATGAAATTTAGAATAGAATTAAAAATATTGTTTCGCATTTTTAGTATTTTATTAACAATTTCTCAAAAGTCACATCTATCTATTCATATCATCAAAATTTTGTCACAAATCTTATTACATTTGGCATCAATCATTTAACATCTTAAGGATTTAGTCAGACATCTTCTCTAATTTCACATGTATCTTCTCACATTTGACACAATAGAATCGAATACAAAATTTGTTATGCATCTTTAGGATTTTGTTAAAATCTTCTCAAAAATCACATCTACCTAGACTTATCAAATTTCTTTTTTATCACAAATCTTATTAAATTAGGCATCTATCATCCCACATCTTAGGGATTTGGTCAGACATCTTCTCTAATTTCACATGTATCTTCTCAAGGTTGGCACAAATATGCTTAAATTTTGAATAAGCCTCTCTAAATATAAGGAATTTAAAAAAAGCATATATCTGCCAAGTCTGCCATAAATATTCACAAGTTTTGAACTGCTTTTCTCAACAATGCAGTCGATATTTTCCAACTTACCATAACATTTTAATTTGATACTAAAGTTTCCAATATTTGGAATAAATCTCATATTCTACATTTTGCAAAGAATTACGTTGTGTACAATTCTGCAGTAAATTAATAAGAATAGGTAATATTTTTAATCCATTTTCCAAATTTGAATTCAAATGCAATTATATATTCATATGCATACGCATAAATATCTTCTTAAATTTTCCAATTTAATCAATAACGAAATTCTACACACATTTAACATCTATTTCTTATTATGAATAAAATATTCTAAAATGTGGCAACAATTTAAAAAACTTTATTTACAAGTACATTATAAATATTATTAATACATGCGATAATATTCCTAATTAATGTTCATATTTTAGTAACTGTTGGAAAGTTAAGCAGCATTCTTAAAAACATACGAATTTTCAATATTGTCACAAATGTTCACAAAATTGGTATTCATCACTTGACTGTTTAGCGATTATTACATTCTTAACAAAAATTGCACCAATCTTCATAATTTTGACAAAAACATCAAAAAATCCCAAATCTGGCGTGAATTAAAGTTGATTAATTAACTTTTGAGACATCCGTGAGTATGTCTGTAATTGTGTTATAGGTTCGTACATCTTCTTCTTCTGCAAGTGCCTATCCGTTCCGGATATTGGCTATCATATTGACTATCTTTACTTTGTTCACAGCTGCCCGGAAGAGGCCTGTGGTTGTCGTGGAGAACCAACTCCGCAAGTTTTTAAGCCATGAGATTTTTCTTCTCCCAATGTCTCTTTTTCCTTCAACTTTGCTTGTAGTATGCACTGAAGAAGTCCGTATCTACTAGAGTTGCGCATGATGTGTTCCAGGTATTGTAGTTTCCTGGTTTTAATCGTGGTCAGGATTTCTGTTGTTTTTTCCATTCTTCTTAGTATTTCGGCATTGGTAATACGGCATTTCCATGATGTCCTTAATATCCTTCTGTAGAGCCACATTTCATATGCTTCTTGTTTTTTGTCTTAGCAACCGTCAGCGCCCAAGCTTCCGTTCCATAAAATAACACAGAGAATACGTAGCAGCGTAAGAGTCTCATTTTGGTGTCTATAGTTAGATCACGACTTTTAAAGGCTGTGGCCATTTTAATGAATATATTTCTGTTGTTTTCAATCCTGCTTTTTATTTCCTGTGTTTGGTCCCATTGCTCATTAATAACGGTGCCTAGATATACATATTTTTTTACTCTTTCGATGTTCCCCTGCTCCAGCTCCAGTTGCTGTTGGTGGTGTTGTGGGTTGTTCTTACTTATGATCATGAATTTGGTCTTGTCCATGTTGATATCTAGTCCATATCTGTGACTAGTGCTTATTAAGCTATTCATTATTAGTTGTAAGTCTTCTATGTTGTCATTCTATGTTATTATGATCATGGTATCATCTGCGTATCTGATGTTGTTTATACGTTTTCCTTTTATAGAAATTCCTTCTTGTGTATTTACTAGGGCTTCCCGAAATATGACTTCAGAATAGATGTTAAATAGCAGAGGAGACACATGCGTAGAATTTTTATTCTTTCTGTGCTATCGTCTCCGATTCTTACGCTTGCCGTTTGGTTATAGGTTTGTAATTACTCTGAGGTCTTTGTCGTCTATTCCTGTGTTTTCCAGAATTTGTATCAGTTTTTGGTGTTGGACTCTGTCAAAGGCCTTTTTGTAATCAACGAAACACGCGTATATACGTATCACAATTCATGCCTCTGCATCTCTGTACCAATACTTGCACACTAAAGAGAGCCTCCCTTGTCTCGACTGCGTCTCTAAATCCGAATTGTGTGGGTCCCAGTTGTCCTTCCACTTTATTGTATATTCTTTTATGTATAATTTTTAGAAACACTTTCAATAGGTGGCTCATTAGGCTTATTGTTCTATATTCATCGCATCTTTTTGCTGATGCCATTTTTGGAAGTGTTACGAATTCTGATTCCAACCACTGTTGTGGTATTACACCTGTATTGTAGATATTATTAAGAATGTCGGTTAGCCATTTAATTCCTTCGTCGTCTAGTAGTTTTAAAATTCAGCGTGGAATATGTCTGGCCCTGGACTTTTAAGGTCTTTAACTTGTTTTATGGCATTTCGTACTTCGTCTTTCAGAATGCTTGGGCCTGTTTCTGGCTGTATATGATGAATTTCTGGTCTTTCGTGTTGGAATAGTTGTTCGATATATGTCTTCCATGTGTTCTTTATTGCGTTTTTGTCTATTGGTATGTTCCCATCGTTATCAACGAGTTTGCTCACTTCTTTTCTTTTGTATGTTCTGGTAACTTTCTTCACCTTTCTATGTACGTTAAAAATATCATGTTTGATCTGCAGCGCTTTTATCTCTGCACACTTCTGTTTCGTTTCCTCTTCTTTTGTTTCTCTTATCTTTTGTCTAATTATTTTATGTGTTCTATTATACTGTATGTTATATGTGTTCTTGAAGCCTCTTCTCCTTTCCATTAATTGCAGAATCTGATCTGTCATCCAGGATTTTCGTTTGATGCATTTTTCTAGGTTTAGAAGCTTTCTCTTAATCTTTTCTACTTCTGCATTTACTCTTTTTATCTCATCTTCTGTGAATGTGGTATAGTTTGTTGCTACAAATATGTCTGTTAGTTCTTTCTCTACTTGAGCTTTTGTAGTTGTCTCCATTAGCTTACGAATGTCGAATCTTGTGTTGCTAGTTATTTCACTTTCTACTTTTTTCATTCGGAGTCTCAATCGTCCCACGACTGGGCTGTGGTCGCAATTTATGTCTGCTCCTGGGTATGTTTTTACAGAGGTAAAGCTCTTTCTGTATCTTTGTCCTACAAGAATGTAATCGATTTGATTTCTAACTATTGTTTCAGGAGTGTGCGCAGGTGATGTCCAGGTATACAGCCGCCTGGGTGGAAGTTCGAAGAAGGTATTTAGTACAGTTAGCTTGTGTTCTGTTGCAAATATGCTTAATAGTTCTCCTCTTTCATTTCGTTCGCCTAATCCGTGTGGTCCTATATCTTCTCCAGATTTACCTTTGCCCACTTTTGCATTAAAATCTCCCATTGTTATTGTGATGTCATATTTATATTTACAAACAAATCTTTGTATAAAAATCATTTATACTACACATGCTTACGCACTTTTTCAGATTTTTTAAAAGCTTGAATTTTTTGAATGTTTATATAACATTTATTTCTCGAAATTACGTCTACTTTTCTATTGCATAAGATTGTAAAGATGCCAGTGAATTAACCTATATATCACGGAATTTCGGAGAAAACCTTGATTTTCTTAAATAAATTATTAACTTTAGAAAAATTATATTGCACCGAATCAAAAGTTCATTTTGAAACATAATATGTGTATTTGTTGTTGGATTATGGTTTTACATAAATTAATAAGATTAGGTCTTGTTTAAGCTGTAGTAGATACATGATGACACATGGTACAAAACATAGCTTGGTTTATACATACTATTCTCTCTGGAGTGCCTAGTTTTTGTATACTTATAGCTTTAGGTTGGAGGCCACCTCACGTCAATATTGACGAAGTCCCTAACAACTAATCCAAAGACACTTCTTACAATACATCCACGCGCGTTGCTTTGTACCTACTGACACCAACAAACCGGCAGTAATCTCTTTCGGCTTTAATTTTCCCAAAAAGGCAAGACGCCGCAGATCCACGCGCGCGTTCGTCACGTTAATATGAAGCCCCCATGCGGTCCATGGAGTTAATCATATTCTGTAAGTGGGCGGGCGTGGTCGCGTCCGATCCGAATGGTGCGTGACAAATTTTTGGGATAGGCATGGCTCATCGGAAGATCCTTGGACCACGGACGACTCCGAAGGACCTCACGCATTTCGCACGTCCCCAAGAAAGGAATAGAGTTGCGAATTTCGGGTCGGGGCTAATGAGAGGGCCCGGAGATGCACTCGCAGCCTCGACCCCCCGTGGCAGGTGTCAATCAGGGATCAGGCAACGTGCACCAAGCCCGAAGACCTAAGGACCCCTCGTCCGAATGGCAATTAATGTGGCGGCGAGGGCATTTCGCTTTAATAACTTTGGATATTTCCGGCGATCAGAAACACCGGTAGTCTCCCCGGCGAGTGATACCCTGCTTTGATAAATTAACTTTTTTAAATGTTTGCACAGAAAATTAACCCGGACGGGGCCCAAGAGTCGACAGAATTATTTATGTGGGTCAGGCGTGCAGTTGACGCCTTTCTACCTGGCCGTTCCACGTTCGGAATACAGCGAACTGGCCGCCTGCCCGCACGGCGGCCCGCGGAATTCCAAAGGTGGTACGTGGGACTAGCATAAAAGTCGACGGAAACGTTTGAAAACCTGAAAACAGCGATTCCCGCCCGCTAAACGGCAGACAAAACTGTTGTTCCGAAAGAGCTGGGGGCCGGGCGGCCCCCCGATGATCGATTAACTGAGCGCTGGAATGGACCGAAACGGAACCTCACATGCGAAAAATTGCTAACGTTACATCGGAATTAATCTACGATTTTATGTACAATTTCACATCGCTCAATCTGAATAATAAATTACACGCATCGGATTTAACCTCGTTTTACAGTATAAGAAAGAAACTCGCAGTGGAACGAATCCACTGCTGACAAACTCTCTACAATGCAAACTCCAAAGCCAAAGGCTACAAAAAATGAGCAAAAATTTGACAAAGCAAAATAAATTTCTTATATGAATTAACACAGATATTACTCTTTTAAATTTTAAAAATAAATGGAATGTTAAAAATTTAAAGCACCTGGAAAAAACAACAACCCCAGAAATGATTAAATATAAGGGTGAGGAAACGAACCAAATTAAATTGTCACGATAATGATTTCGAAAATCAAACAAAACGTAAATTACTACCACTTAATCTTAAGCCAAATAAATATTACAAATTATAAGATCCTGTACAACACCTGGGTACGAACCGTTACAGATATAATTGCATTTTGATATACAACATGTCCCACAACTTCGTGGCATAAATCTAGGAGCATGCCAAAAAAGGCAAAATTAAATGAAAATGTAAATAATGTTTTTTCCTAATCGCTTTTGTTTCCAATATATAGGATCTTAAAGTATTACTTAGCAAATCAGTTTTCTTATTAACATTTCTACTAGAGTTAACTTAGAAATTTGATATTTTGCGAGGAGTCACTCACTATTACTACACATATTCCCAAATAATAAAGCTATTCACCGAAAAATGGTACTACTACAGAGAGCGCATAAAGTATTAAGACCTGGCCTTATTTTTTCCCCAGTATAAATTTTCGAAAAACGCTTCAACTTCAATTTTGTCCATTGAATCCACATTTAGTGTGAAATAAATTTGTGATTGACTTGATTTTAAGAAATAATCAATAATATTAATGTATCAACATTTTGTAATGTGTATATGGTTGCCATTTGTTGAAACATAGAAGAGAAATAAAGAATTGTTTAACGTTTGACAAAATATATGGTACACTCCACAAAAATTGTTTTGGCCATTCCACCATTCTGAACACTGAATAAGTAGGTATATTTGATTTTTTGTTTTTTGAAAAGTTTTTTGAAAATAAATATGTAGTGGACAGCATTTTTTTAAATTTTGCAGTTATACAATGTTAATTAGTGCATGCTATTTGTCAGCAAATTGATAAGGAATAGTTACAATATTTCTCATGGAGCATATGTAATTTTTTGAAAAAAAAATGAATGGCATTTATTTCAATATGTATTTTGCTGTCATGTAACGCTGATTAGTGCATGCAAATTGATAACGAATGAATAGTTTCAACATTTCCAATGCAGCATTTCTATCGTTTTCCACATTTTTCCACCACTGATAATAAGTACCAATACGAAATATACATCAATCACTGTAAGTTTCATTGTTATAATACCTTCTACAACAGAATTGAATGAGTGGAACATAAACAACGTTTCAAGGAACATAATATGTTCCGAGCGCTAAAACGTCGGTATCATACGAGATTTTAATTTATTATTGATGTTTTAAAATACTTTGTACGGCCATAATTTGTGTTTGTGAAAAAACCTTATTAGCCCCTATCGAGTCATTTTTACTTATCTAGAAAATCTGGTTTTTGAAATTGATAAAAATCGAAATAAAATATAGGTACCTACTTTACGATTTACAAAAAATCTAAATACTGCTCATTTTCGAAAATCACGCAAGATATCAAAGATGTATGTTTATTGCAAGTTAGTTGTAGATTACTGAATCCTTGAAAGGTCATAAGTTTTTTGTTTTCTGTAACGTTTGCAAAAATTAGATTTGTGATGTTTTTTTTTGTATATTTCTCCTCATCTCCTCATTTTGGCCACTATAAAAGAACAACTACAAGGTTTTTGTTCAACTAAATCATTAACAAGAGTTGATTCATGATTTTGGAAGCTATCTAAATAAATATTATTATAAGTGACTAACTCACGAACTAAGATTACACAATCATTCATATTCACAACGGGTTATAGGCCGAAAGACGAAAGTCGATAGCCCATTCCATATAATGTATCACATCATATATCAAATATCTATCTATCTATCTATCTATCTATCATCAATACTAAATAATATATTATTGTTATATGTATCAAGTATGCTATAGATATGTACCTGTATATGGAAAAAATGTTCATACTACTATTATTATAATTGAAAAATACTTCTCCTAAAAAGCACTATGCATCAAATACGTAGAAAGTATGCACTGATATAACATTGCAGTTAATGTTAAGTAGGTAAGTAGTGCAAGTAAATGCAGTTAAGTAAATAATAAAAATTCTTAAGAAATAATTAATATTCCGTATTATATTTTTCTAATGACACGTCATTAGAAAAATGACAAAAACACCACAAAATAACGAAAACATCTACGTACACAATGAACTCATAGAAAAGGTAACAAAGTACAACTATTTGGGCACAACCATTAACCAAGATAACGACTGTTCAATGGAGATAAAAATTAGAATAGCAAAAGCTAGAACAGCTTTCATGAAAATGAAAAAAGCTCTATGTGGAAAAGATCTAAGCCTAGAACTAAAAACAAGATTAACGGCATGCTATATACAACCAATTCTAATGTATGGAGCTGAAGCATGGACACTTAAAAATGCGGACATCAAAAGGTTAGAGGCTTTTGAACTGTGGATGTACAGAAGAATATTGAGAATACCATGGACGGACCGAATAACAAACATAGAAGTAATTAGAAGAATGAAGAAAGAAAAGGAAATTATAAACATCATTAAGACGCGGAAATTACAATACCTGGGACACGTGACTAGAGGGGAGAAGTACCATCTGCTCCAAATAATAATACAGGGGAAAATACAGGGAAAAAGAAACGTTGGAAGAAGACGACACTCATGGCTGAAAAATTTGCGAGACTGGTTCAATTGCAACACAAACCAACTATTTAAAGCGGCTATCTCAAAAGTACGCATAGCGGTGATGATTGCCAACCTTCGGACCGGAGAAGGCACCTGAAGAAGAAGAAGAATGACACGTCAATAGAGTTTCTATCAAACTCGAAAATTAAATTTGAAATTTAGTTTTGGTAGGTGAAATCTTAAAAATATGAAAAAACACATTAAAAATCAAAATTTTGCAAAAGTTTCAGAAAACAAAAAAAAACGTATGACCAATGATTTAGTAATCTAAAAATAACATGGTGTAACTATCTCATTTTTAAAAATTATCACAATTTCGATTTGAATCATTTTGAAAACCGACATACAGGGTGGTTACTTTTACGACGCCCACCATTAGGATCTATTAAACGGAAATACATACAGAGTTGGTCAAATGGGATAAAAGTTTCTAATTTTTGTACCTTTCAATATACTGAAACGACGTTGCAACAAATTTTTAAATGATCGATTTTTGGTGGTAAACAATATCAGATTACCCATGGGTAATACTTGGTTGAAATTGGATTTTCTCGCTCGTTTGAATGCTTTTAAAATCCAATTTTGCGGCCATAAGAAAATCAAAAGTTGACAATGAAAATTTGGGCATTTAGTTGGCGCAAAAAATGTTTGGTACTGTCATTAGAAAGCTCACGTCGAAAAATGTTAGCGTGCCAAGTTTCGAAAAATTTCCTTCAAAAGTAAATAAGTCATGAGAGGAAAATGAAACTGCACTTTTTCAGTTTTTCAGCGATATTTCAGGATTTTTGCAGAGAGATATCCCGGATTTCGTTTCAATCAATAAAATTGAAACGCACAAAAATTAAGAACTTTTGTCCCATTTGATCAACTCTGTATATATTTCTGTTTAGTATTTCCTAATGGTGGGCGTCGTAAAAGTGACCACCCTGTATACATGGAATTTGGAAAGATATTTTGAATATTTAAGAATTTGGAGATGTGGAAAGATTTTCTAGGTAAGTAAAAATCACTCAGTACATATCTGATATAGGCAACTAGGGTTTATAGACAAGCACAAATGAATGCCGCAAAAAAAGTTTTTGAAAAATCAATAATTTTCCCATATGATGTCAAATTTTTGTCGATCACTATATAT
This sequence comes from Othius punctulatus, assembly GCA_951805005.1. Classification (NCBI taxonomy): domain Eukaryota; kingdom Metazoa; phylum Arthropoda; class Insecta; order Coleoptera; family Staphylinidae; genus Othius; species Othius punctulatus. Next base: position 35,203,656 of record OX638139.1, read on the forward strand.
TATCAACTTGTAATTACAATTTTGAAAATGCAGTCTCTTTCGAAGATTGCATGTTCCACGTACAAATTTTGGTTTTCATTGGACCGCATTCAGTAGTTGTAAAAACTGAGCCCAACGTTGCTGTGTTCTGAATCATCAACATGCTCACACAACATTCAAACCGAAAGTAACAATCTTGTTAATTTAGGTCACCATTCAGTAATAGCACGAACTGAGCATCTTGGTGCACATGTCTCATCACTATGAGCATAACATTTTCAAAATACACGTCATTACGATCTTAATTCGGCAACTCAACAAACTTATTGCCACGTTTGTTGAGTTTGTTGAGAATTAATCATGATTCAAATGTTTACACTTTGAATGCATGTCATAATTTTGCCATGATGGTGAGTACTACGTTTAATTTCGCTTTTCATAGTATGTATATTTTATGTTAATTGAAATAAAACCTGTTACATACGTTTTGGGATTTTTTTACGGAATGTTTTACGTGACAAAGAAAAACTATTACATCTGGTCAACTATGGAGAAACATGTTGCTAGGAATCTTGTCAATTTGTTTGACATATCACATTTTCGCCTGACCTTGTCCGATTGTCGATTATCCTATATACAGTGTTTTTTTAAATATTTTGTCCACAAAAATTGGTTCACTTTATGTCGTTTCGGCAGCTGTCCAAATAAGTTGTAGATGAACATTCGAATATCTACTTTATACGCGATTTCGCAAACGTCAGATGAAAATGTGTAACGTCATAAAAATTGACAAAACCCCTAGCATCATGTTTCTCCATAGTTGACTAAATGTAATAGTTTTAGCATGTCACGTAAAGCATAAAAATAATTCCCAAAACTTATGTAACAGGTGTTACTTGTTATATCCCATACATAATGTTGTGTATGCATGTGTTTTGTATTAATTTAATGCACTACGTTGGAAAATAATTATTTAAGTTTTCAAAATACAAGGCATGACGATCCACATTAGGTAATTCAACGAACTGACTGCACGTTTACAATCAATCAACAACTCGCTATTTTAATGCAAGTCACGATTTTGTCAAGACAGTAATGTTTAATTTCGCTTTTCATATTGTATTTTATTTCAATACTAATATTTTTTCTGTCCCACATATTGTGTCATGTACACCTGTGTCTGTGATAATTTAATGCACTCACCCCACAGGTCACGGATTCAGATTGAACCCAGTGAAAGAGTATAGTCATTGAATTATTTGTAATTTTGAGTATACATTAATTATGACCTTCTTTATATTTTCACAGTGAAATGAAATGATAAATGTTAATTGCTAATGTTAAGCCAATTATATAATTAAAACATGTATAAAAAAAATTCAATGGATATAAGTAAATCTCATAAATTGTAAATTTGTAATAAAACATTAGAAAATATTAATAAGAATATGGTTTTTATACTCATATGCGACTAGTATACAAAGATTCTAATGATTGTTAATATGTGGTTTCTTATGCTGAGTTTAAAAATAGGTACCAAATGACCTATCATTTTTGCAAAATATTTTTTTAAATATACTAATTATTGCACGCAGGTTAATTATTTTCTCAGACTTGCTACAAGCATTCCAGAGAAATGGAGAAACTGAATGGTCAACATTTATTGGTTGGTCTTATTAGCGGGTGGTGCTAAAATTTGAAGCTTCTAAGTCTGCAAATATCCGAATATTTCAGTATTCGGATTACCAAACCCAGACGGATAGAGTTCCCATATATCGAATAGTCGGATAAATCTGAGGATTTTGATTCGAATTTTAGTACATTTTAAATCTTAACTTTTAAACCGAAAATTATGAGGGCTGTATTTTATGACTTTTCGATGTTCCGAGAATATTTGATCGATTATATTTCTTCGAAATCAAAATTTATTTATGGAGGACAGCCGATGCTGGCGGTTAGTATACTATTAATGTTCCCAGTAAAATGATGGGATGTTGACGTACAAAATTCTTAAAAGTGAGATTGCGATGTAGCTCAGTTATCGATGGTAATTAGTCGTAGCATCATCCGAAACAGGCCGGCGTTAAAATAACCAAACAACATGAATTATGTTTATGTTATGTTATTATGTTTCGAATTATTGACTATTGAACGTAATTCCAGATTTATTAAAGCAGCCTTCATAGTTGGAAACTTGCGAAGTCGGCGCCGCGCGATGAATTCTTAATCCTCGCTGAAACATAAATGAGATCACACGACGCCGACGCCGACGCCGACGCGGGGCAATTTCCGTGTTATCATTGTTGTTACCGCCGTCGTTAATGAATTGGGCGATTAACGCGAGCTTGATGAGGCGCCTAATTGGTAAGCCAGGGGGGCGTCCCCGGCAATTTTTCGTGATGACTGTACCGGGGCCCGAAAGGCGTTGATGCCTTAAAAGATATATCCTGTTAAAATGGTATTACTTTTTTCGTTTCTTTTTAGGACCGCCGCCTGGCGCCGTCAAAGGGACTAATTTATTAATTATCTCCCCGACTGCAAACAGTCTCGTGACGAGCGCTCCTTTTAACGTCGGCCCACTCAGCCGCGTGTGTTTTCCGCGCTTTTCCCGACGGACGCCACAATTTCCACCGGCATTAATATTCGGCCGCGTAATGAAGACATTTATTAATTAGAAAATTCCATGGCTATTACGGAAAGTATGATATATTGTGGGCCAGCGCCGGGGCCGATTATTAATTTATTTAGCGCCCCACGACCAAATTATAATATCGGATTACAGTCCTAGACGCGCCATAACTCACTGCACCGTTTTATAGGGGTCGAAACGTTGCGCGTAAATTTCAAACGACAACACTGAGGATTAAATTATCGCCTGGATAGACATAAATTCGTCCATAACTTAGAAAAAATTATAACGTGCACACTAAACGGTCACTTGCGGGCGCTTACAATTTAAAATCCATTAATTTTTATTAAGCTTAAAATTCTGGTATGAATATCACGCTGATCTTGATAAACCATTTCTTGGGTAATGAGTCGTTCTACAGTTGTTCCAAAATACAATTAAATGTAAATTTGCCACTAGACTCCAATTGATAGAAGTTTATATTGGGTGATTTATTATTAATTACCGTGCATGGAGCAGCATGTTAAGCCGTCCGCTAATTATTATATTAAAAATAAATATTAAAATAGTACATCACCCGAATATATCGTTTGTATAGCATATTCTAACCAAAAAACTAATCGAAATACCATTATCACCATTGCAAGTAAATAGGTACAGTTCACGCCGAAAAAAGTAGGACACGTAAGTGCAGCATCACATTCAAATGTCACATGCATTTATGTCAAAATTGCACTAGACATTTCAATGTGATGCTGCACATACGTGTGTCCTATTTTTTTTCGGCGTCAACTGTACATAAACTTTTATATTATTATAATTTGATTTTTATTATTAAATGCGAATGTACATAATTTATTTTAGTTTAAGATTAAGGGAAATTGATTTAGTTTTTCGAAATAAAGTTCTTCGAAAATCTACTTTTCCGAAAGCTGATTTAGGCACCATTTTGCATAAAACTAATTCAACAGGTTTAATGTTGTTATTATTATAATAATTTTAATGTATTTAATAAAGGAATTTGAATAGGATTAAATGTTTCAATTCCAAATTACTTATTCCGCGGAATAGATGTTGATACTCGACCTTCTTTTACATCTTCTTTCAAGTGCCGTGTCCGGTCTCCCTGACGTTGGCGATCACTTTGGCGAATGCGTGCCGGTCCTCCGCCAGCCTAAATAGTTGTTCCGCGCTTTGGATCCCAGTCCATTCACGGATGTTCCTTAGCCAGGACATTTGTTTTCTGCCGATACCACGTCGGCCCTCAATTTTCCCCTTCAATATGAGATGGAGTAGGTTATACTTCTGCCCCCTCAAGACATGTCCAAGGTAGCTGGTTTTTCTGCATTTGATGTTAGAGAGTAGCTCACGATGCACATTTGCTCTTCGTAGCACTTCATTGTCTGTCACTTTGTATACCCATGAAATTCGGAGCATCCTTCTATGCAGCCACATCTCAAATGCTTCTAAGCGGTTCATAGTGCCTATCTTGAGAGTCCACGCCTCCACGCCATACAGCAGAATAGACCACACGTAGCATTTTACATCAGCAACTCAAAAAGAGCTCAAATTCATTTTTCCTCTTGGGTTCTAAGTAAAAATAAGGATGGGTTCATCACATTTTTTCTTTTACCCTTTCGGATGTCGAAGTGGTGCTATCTTTTCTTTATGTATTTTCTTTTATCATTTGGTTCCACCGTTTCTGGTTTCTCTGGTATTTCCTTCACTTGTGCATTGGTTATCTCTCTCTTATTTAATATGTTTCCAATATGTTTATCCCATTTCTTTGTTGGTCTTCCGGGTCTTCTCTTTCCAGTTATTTTTGTTTCCCACACCTTCTTTGTTTGGTTGTTCTTTTCTTTCCTGATTGAGTGTCCCAGCCATTGTAATTGTCAATTTTCTATCTGTTTATTGAGTTCTACCATTTCTAGTTAATTTCTGATGTCCACATTTCACTCTCACTCTGTCTAGTTTTGTTACTCCGTATACTTTCCTCAGGTATTTCTTGTCAAGGGCTTGGATTTTGCTTTTTTTCTCTTGTTGAGTATCCACGTTTCACAGCCCTATAATAGGGAAGGTACAAATAGTACTTTGTACATTATAAGTTTTATTTTTTTGTTGTTTTTTTTATGTTTAGTATATTTTTGTTAATGGTGTGAAAGGTTCTTGTCGTTGCTTGTATTCTGTTGTTTATTTCTGTTACCATATTCCCTTTCCTTTCAATAATTTGTCTTAAGTATTTTATGTGTTCTACATGTTCTACTTTTTCGTTATTGATTGTAATGTTTTTTGCTTCTTTAGTTTCTCCTATTTTCATTATATTTGTTTTTGCTGTATTTATTTTTAATCCAGCTTTTTCCAGTTCAGTTCCCCATATGTTAATATTTGTTTGCAAGTCTCTCTTATTTTCTGCGATGATTGCCACATCGTCTGCGAAAATGCATTCAGTTATTATTGTGGGTTTTAGTTTGTTGTAGTATATCACTGTTTTCTTTGTCTTGGTTTTAATCTTCTTCATGATTTCATCCATTGCTATTACGAACAAACTTGTGCTTAGTTCACCCCCTAGTCTCAATCCATTTGTGGTTTTAAATTTCGTTGTGATTATGACTTCGGTTTTGATACAATTTTCTGTGTTGTTATACAGGGTGGTCACTTTTACGACCACCACCATTAGGATCTATTAAACGAAAATATATACAGAGTTGGTCAAATAGGATTAAAGTTTCTCATTTTTGTGCCTTTCAATATACTGAAACGAAATCCAGGATATCTTGCACAGTTCCTGAAATATCGCGGAAAAACTGAAAAAGTGCACTTTCCTTTTTCTTTTATAAGTTTTTTACTTTTGAAGGAAATTTTACGAAACTTGGTACTCTCACATTTTGTGACGTCAGTTTTCTGATGACAGTGCCAAACATTTTCTGTGCCAACTTGATGCCCACATGTTCATAGTCAACTTTAAATTTTCTTATGGCCGCAATATTAGATTTAGATTTTAATGGCATTCGAAACAGCGAAAAATCCGATTTCAACCATGGGTAATCTGACATTATTTACTACAAAAAATCGATAATTTAAAAAATTGTTGCAAAAATCAAACTACTGTGGACTGCTCTAAAAATCTATAGATGATCTATTGTGCAATGTCCTTTCCTGAACCCGCTTTGTGACGGTTCTTTTTCATTTTCAAGTTTTTCTCTAATTTTTCTTTCTTGTATGTTCTCATATACTTTTTCCGCGGCGTACAGTAGATATAGTTCCCTTTAGTTGCTATATTCTTTGTTGTCTCCTTTCTTGTGTATGGGCAGTATCACCGCTGCCTGTGAGTCCCTAGTTGTTTCTCCTGAATTCCATATTTTATTTAATATGCTTGTAAAAAGTTGTTTGCCTTCTTCTCGCATGTATTGCAACTGTTTATTTTTTTATTTTGTCTATTCCTGGTGCTTATCAAGTTTAATTATTACTACAGCTGTTCCTCTATACCTATTTCTTGTTCTTCCTCGTTGTCTTGTTCGTCTGTCTTATTGTTATTGTTTTCTATTGTTCTTTCGGTATTCTGTTTATATTTTGTTTTGTCATCTTTTTCCAACAAACCTTCAAAGTATTGTTTCCATCTTTCTCCCAGTTCTTCTTTCTTTGTAAGTATGTTTCCCTTCTCATCCTTTATTTGCTGTAGTTTTATCGTTTTGTTTTTCTTGTTTCTTCTGATAATGTTGTAGAATAGCTTCTGGTTCTCATGCCTATTTTTTCCATTTTTTCTCCCAATTTTTCCCATGATGTTTCTTTTGATTGTTTTACTATCTTTTTGACTTTAGAACTCTATATCAGAACGCATATTTTTCTGCATTATCCTATCAACGGACATTCCTTTTTATGGGATATTTAATTACAATATATTAAATGGGAAAGGTATAGTGTTTTTTCTTTGTTTTCCGAAAATTTTAAAAAGTACTTAGCGGGTTTCTGAAATTAACGATTCAATTACTAGATGAGGCACTTGGTTAGACGCTGTTTTAACGTTATGGCGAGAATTTTGAAGCAATAAAAATCGTGGTGCTCTCTTTATCTGATGACGTGGCAGCATTTGGAGATGACAAAAATTCACTAAAGAAGCCGTTACTAAGCTATGAATTAGGTCTGATTAAAGATTAGTCTGATTAGCTTTAATCTAGTTCCAGTTTCATTAGCGAACCTATTACAAAACATAAAGTACAAGCTGTGGAACTTTTTCAATCTATTGAATTGGTTCAAAGCTTTGAAAACAAAATGAGCAAAGTCAACGATATTATAGGAGAAAGAATATAAACAAAATTGATGAAGTTTTGAAAAACATACAGGATATGAGGATATACGAAGAAATAGAATTCTGACCATCAACCATTAACTAATATAAATTTGCGACAATTGCATGAGTAAATGTAGAAATAAGTTTTTCGTCCTCTATTATATAGTATTGTCGGAATCTTGAAAAATTATTTTAATTGATAATTTAGAAAAGCATTTTATTAACCGAATTTACATTTAGTTAACAAAGAAAATATAGGCAGCTTTAGGGTTTAGCTATTTAGGGTAGCGACCTTTTTTTTTGCAAATTGAATTTGTTTTGATGTATTTTGTAATATGAATTATTATTTGTAAAGATGACCTTTTGTTTTGGTAATGTATGCAATAAATACATCATTATAAAACCTACTATTTTTATCTTATTAAACCATATATTCTGCATGATGAAAGAAATGCATATATTTGGATATTTTGTGCATAATTTACGAACATCTCCGCATATTTTGACTAAATTGTGTGCATACAGGTATATGCGCGCATTTCGTACATTTTGTGTGCATATAATTCCTGGCTGTAGATTTAGTGTATTTTGAATCACGTCCATAATAATTGAACTTTTAGTAAAAAAATATTTTTACAATCCGTAAGTATTATGATTAGTTTCTTGTGGTTTGCTGCACAATAAACTAATCCTAATACTGATGTATTGTAGAATATTTTTTTTTTTACGAAAAGTTCAAAAGCTACCTCTGTTGAAACAAAAACAAACCTCTAGGAATAAGAAGATAAGTTAAAAAAGTGTGTTTTCTAGGTCTAGATCACGTGAAGAACAAATTTCTGAAAGATATTGTTTTCGAGGGTTTACTTTCGAAAAATTGGAAGTCGAAGATTCTAATAAGGAAAAATGATATTCTAAGAATGTTTCTCGTTTGAAGAACTTACTGTGAACCTGATTAAGAATATTCATAGTAGAATAGTAGAATACTAATTATTGTAGAACTGAAACAGTTTTCTTTAAAGGGGAAATATGAAGTTAAGCATAATTATTTCGATATTCCCATCAGATTAACGACCACCCGTAACTCCTTTCCATCTGGTGGAAAATGGGAAACGTGAATTTTACCGGTTAGGCCGACACTTTAATTGCCCCAATCCTTAATTACACGCATCCTCACGCGCCTATTTTTTTATATGAAACTAATGCGCGTTATTTGCCGCTCGGCGTAATCACCGTAATTGATTGCAATTACGTCTTAATAAATGTGCGGCGATTTTTTTTTTGCAGCCGCCTTGCATTTTGCAATGCAAATTTCCACGCTGCCCGAGTTTTCATAACGGACGTTTCCACTGCAAGGCAGAAAACAACGTTTTTGCGCCGTGTTTTCGAGATGGGTTAATTAATTGCAGTTTTTACCTGTTGTTCATGATGCCCATTACATTGTGTGTTTGTACGGTGTATGTATACATTAGTGTTAGCTTTAATAATAATTATGTGCTAATCTGGTACAGCAACCTTCAGTGATAAATAATAGGGCATGGCGCTACTAACTATCAAGGCGACTACTGAGTGCCCCAGACACGCCATTAATGCATGTCGTCACCTCTCTGTCAACCGGGGGCCTAATTTAACAAATTTCAAAACTGTCAATGACAATGCCTATTGGCAATATAAACGTCGCTGACGATATCCTAGGGGATCTTCAGCCGCAGCAATACTTAGGAAGAATAGTAATCTTATCATCAATAAAAACATTTTAAAACAGCCACAGGGGAATTTAAATATCAAATCGGGGAATCCCTTTAGAGTATGTGACGATGGCGGGAAAACCCCTAAATTGAGTTATTATTATCGCTTTATTATCAATTATTAAATTAATATGCAGGTTGCATGTCACATAGGAATAATGCTCGAAGTAGAAAAACTTTTTTGGTGTTTTGCAGCAGACTGGCATGTATAATAATACTAATAATAATAACAATATTTTTATTAGCAGGAAAAAACTACATAATATGTCATACTACCGCAGAGGTTAGTATAGTCGACCCAAAAATCTAAGAATATTACGACTTTGACTTTTAAGTATTTTATGGGGGTTTTATTTGGTGTTGCCATAAAATCAGCGCTTATACTGGCTTTGGGTCTTTATACAAGCCAGTATAAGCGCTGATTTTATGGCAACACCAAATAAAACCCCCATAAAATACTTAAAAGTCAAAGTCGTAATATTCTTAGATTTTTGGGTCGACTATAAGTTATTACGCTCCTATCAGAAAAACTAAGCAAAATGTCTGGTTTTCAATTTCGGAAAAGGATTCGCGAAGAAAAATGATTGCTGTAACACTTTTACGAAAACATTTGTGTTATTAAGTTATTACGCTCCCAACAGAAAAACTAAGGAAAACTGATTTTTCTCGCGACGAAAAATGATTGCTGTAACACTTTTACGAGAACATTTGTGCTCAGATATACGAGGTATTAAAAAAATATAAAACTTTTAGGCTACTTCTATTATTATCACATTTTGTTATAGAATATGTTAACAAAAAGTTTTCTCACTTGACCCAATTTCCCGTCATATAAATTTGGACTTAATTTCTTGATTTATAAATTTATTTATTTCACATTGTAACTTGACTAAGGCAAAGTCATTTTTTCTACGAGAATATGTATTTATTTCAATAATTTCTTTTTTCGAAAGTTAAAAAGTTTTTAAAAAATCCTCAGTAATTAGAGGACATTAAATCCCATTACAATAGAAAAACTATCCGAACTTAACATTAAAAAAAACTAAACTTTATACATATAACCTATCCAGTAAACTGTCAACCTATGCACTTAATTGAGAAGAAGAGATGTAAACAGTTGAGTGTGTCTAAACATGAGATATGGTGCAACTTAAAAAACCTGATATATGCGAAGAATATAAAACGAGCTTATTCTGAGAGGAGTACACAAACCAAGAATAGTTATTTTTGTATATTTATTTTTATTTTAATTATTTCTTCCTTCTTTAACAAATAACTAGCCATAATAAAAATATTTTTTTGTTTTACAAATCTTTGCCATGCTTTCATCAATAGATTCTCGAAATAAATGATAAGGAAATTTTTGAGCCACTGACCGCATTTTCCATTGCATAGTTAATAATTTTTATTGTGATACAGATTGTTGTCATATTTTTGTACATGACTTAGCATAATGTCATAAACTGATATATACTTCACTAAATATCTATCCGCCTGTTCATGAACCTAACCTAACCTAACTCTATTATTATTTTTTTCTCTAAAGCGTGAAAGATGTTCTCACACTTTAGAAAAACCTAACCTACCCTAAACTAACCTAACCTAACCTAAATTTAGCTTGAAAAAGGCTAGTACCTGTTCATTGATTTTTTTATAGGGTCAAATATTTTGGAAATGATTATTTTCAAACTTTTAGAGTTTAAGCTATGTTAATATTAGCTGTGTAATGTATTGTACAGCTAAGAGTAATCGAAAAGGCTGAGGAATTCCTATTAACCTAACCTAAAACCAAACCTAACATTACGTAACCTAACCTAACCTAACCTAACCTAACCTAACCTAACTTTATTATTTTTTATTCCTATAAATCATGAAAGATGTTCCTCACTTTAGAGAAATAAAAAATTATAAATGTAAGTCAAATGTTAAAATTACTTAATAAGCTTAGGCCAATTTCATTATTCATTATGTGGATTGGGCTATTGTTAAATAACGGAGAAAAAAACTTAAAGAATCTTGAATTTGTTGTAGCATGGTTTTAGGGCAGGTTTCACAATCTTTGATTATCTTTATTCGACGATTAGTATAAATGACAACTACAGTACCAGCCATGGCATCAATAGAAACGTATGGTCCATTTAAGGTTCGGTCTATCCACCACTTGATAATAATGAGTTAAAAGTTAATACCAGTAGTTCAAAATTGTCATCGTATAGTTCAAGGGCCGTGCTTAAGTTTATACAGTTTCAAATGAATATTGACCAACACGATTCATTTAAATAACTACTATTGTGCCACAATGATTTCAAAGTATCTCGTCGTTCGTTAAAGTTAATTGGTCACTATGAGACCGGACCTAAGAAAAGATTAGCATTGGCAAAGAGTTTGTAACCTCTTTGTAGGAATATCTATCCAGAATATAATGTATCGTTAACAGGAGGATGAAAAGGCCGACCTTGGCAGTAATTTGAAAATCTAATTAATTTGTAAAATGCTAGTACAGAAAATAAAATGCAAATAATAACTAAAAAGTATAATATATTTGTTTTCATGACGTGAAAGTCATAGTCATTCTTTTAGAATGTTATAGATGCCTTCTTTGTTACTGTAATTAGCTACAGCAATAGAAACAGGTCGTCGTCCTGAAATAAACATTTAATAACTACAAAAAATAAATACGCACTAAAAATAATTTACTATAATCCATATAGTGAATTTCATTGGTCACCTTCATACCTCTGGAGCTATCTTCTTTCTACAACTGTTACAAAAACTTAGTTTTTCATTAGGTAACTTTATCAGCAATCTGAGCAATTTTGATATTTCATGCAACTGGGTTGACATTTTGAACATTTTTTTAGCATTTCCATCAATTTTGACATTTTGCACAATTTTATAAACTGAATATCATCCAATTATACCCTTTTTAGCTCTAGTTATGAAATTATTTGAAATATTTCTTATGACGAGTCTATCTTATTTGCTATTAATAAATTTGATATCAACAGATTTTGCACATGCGTTTCAAATTTTAATAAATTTTAATAATTTCAATTGAAAATTTAACATATTTGAAATGTCTTGTTGGAAAATATGTTGAATTTCGAAGGTTATACTTGAATATTTTACAAATTTTTAATAAAAATCATCCAAATCTGTACCTTTTTTAGCTCTAGTTATAAAATCATTTAAAATATTTCGTATGACAAGGCTATTATATTTGCTATTAGTGAATTTGATATTAACTGATTTTTCACATGCGTTTAAATTTTATATCAATTTTATCAATTTCAATTAAAAATTTAACATATTTGAATAGCTCTGTTGGAAAATATGTTAAATATGAAATTATGTGAAATATTTCATATGACGAGTCATTACATTTGCTATTAATAAATTTGATATCAACAGATTTTGCACATGCGTTTCAATATTTTTTTGCATCATGCGTCAAAATTGCCATAATTCAGAATTAAATTACCTAAAAGTGCCGAAATGTCAACAATTTCGTTGAAATTTCCACGGATTAGATCAACACCATGTAATTGTATTAAATTACTGAAAATATTGACATAACTGTCGAAATGTTGGAACTGTCGAAATTTCGAAACTGTCTACAAATTTTCGGATCAATTTTAAGTTTTAGTTAGTCGTACAAACAAGAAGCATACTGCAATCAAATGCCAAGTTTTACTTAAAAACGTAAATAAAATAAAGGAAAAATTTCCAAGTGCTTGATGGCTTCTTGACGGCGGTAATTAGCCACAGCAGCAGAAATAGGTCATCGTTAAATAAACAAATTTAAAAAAAAGTAAAATACATCGCGTAGAATCACAAAAATTTCAAAATTGAAATTTTGTTAAAAAAAACAGCGCTATACTGGTAAAACAGTAATCAATGATAGCCATTTAGCTAACATTACGAACTATCAATTAAAAGTCCTGGTAAAGCATTTGAAGCAGACATTTGAACTATTTCTGAGCTCATTAATTGTTACTTGCAATCAGTTGTTATTTATCTTTTTTTACCATCATTAGTATTATTTTTGCGACGATTTTTAATTGATAGTTCTTGAAGTTATAATTTTTCCGTTACATGTTTTATATTTTACATCCTTAATCATTATCTCGTAATATTAAAAATAAAATGTTGAATCATAATTTTGACTTTGATATTGATTATATTGGTGATCTAAGCCATTCTTTCTTATAGATTCTTTCGATAACAGATTTTTCAAATTTCCGAATTAGTTTTGATCGCAAAAGATAACAAAATTATTTAAAACAATGTAAAAATAACCAATTTGAATGGTAGTACCTAGAATTGACTGAAGTTTGAAATCGATCACAAAATAAGTACAGTATGTGAAAAGTTAAACACACTGTATACCGTGTGAGCATTTTCAATCCTAAACATATATTGTATATAATCTATTTTGTGAAATTGGTTGCATATTTCTGAACATCATTGGTCATTTTCCAGAGGAGATGCTATACTCCCGCATGCCAGAGAGTGAACGCAGAGTGTTATGTAATCAAAATGTTCACAAAGTTGATTTTTACATTAAGTATATGTTCCGGATATGAGATAAAGGAGAAAAAGAAGAGGTGGAATAAATACTTGGAAAGAAAGACGGCAGAGAAATACAGCAGGTACAAGGCACAAAGAAAAAAGGCCAAAGAAACAGTAGACGGAGCAAAAAGGAAAAGCTGGGATTATTTCGGGAGGAAAATGGAGGAGAATAAAAGGGACAACCAAAAGCTATTCTACAAGGTTATAAAAAGTTTCAGGAAGGAAAAGATAAGTTCGTTACAGCTATTAAAAAATAAAGAAGGGGAAATTTTAGTAAAAGAAGAGGATGTCTTGGAAAGATGGAAAGAACATTTCCAAGAACTATTAGTGGAAAGGTATATAGGAGAAAAACAGGAAAATCTGACACGGACAAAAGGCAGCAACAACAAAACCGAAGACAGTGAGTTAGAAGATAGGGAAAATATTACTGAACAGGAAGTGAGAGATGCTATACAGAGAACAAAAACAGGAAAAGCTACGGGACACGATCAAATTACATCAGAAATGATCAAAAATCTAGACGACATCGGGTTCGAAAAATTGCATCAAATAGTTAGGATCGTGTATAAGGGAAAAAAAATATACGTGGGTCACAAATAAAAGACAAGAGAGCAGATTACAAGCAGCCGAAATGAAGTATCTGAGAAGAACGGAGGGTGTTTCAATGCTGGACAAAATAAGAAACACAGATATTAGGAAGAACCAAGGGGTAGCACCCTTAAGAAGAAAATAGAGGGGAATAAACTCAGATGGTTGGGGCATCTTAACAGAATGAAGGAAACAAGACTTACAAAACGAATATGAAAGCAAGACCGGTTAGAAAAAGAGGGAAACCTGCAAAAAACATGGAATGAAACAATATGTGAAATTTTAAAAAACAATGGTATAGATTTTAAGGATGCAGAGACAAAAAGTGCGGACAGAAGTGAATGGTGGAAGTGGATCAATAACAGTACGAAAGGTTAACAGGACAATACATCGAAACCAAATGGGTAAAAGAGGGATGGATTATGTATGTATGTATGTATATGTTCCGGATCAAAATGCTCACACGGTTACTGTGTGCAGATATTTTTACTTTAATGTTTTTTTTATGATGATCTTTAGGGTTTTATCCCACCTCATATTTGTAGTACAAGTCTATGTGATGGTATGATACAAAAATGATTTATCAATAACGATTGGCTAAATTTGATAAAACAAAAAAAAAGTGCAGAACCCGACCGTCGACGTCAGCTGGACAGCGACGTCGACCTGCTTACTGTAAACACACACATCTTAAAACGACCCACAGCGGCGACCTGCAGAAGCAACTAATACCTGCTTACAATGAACACAACCTAAACAATAAGGTATTTTTATAAGTTCTACGCTCTTAAACTCATAAATCTGAAAACCACATAATCGGGAGACTTTAAAATGAGACCTTGCATATCCCCAATGAATAATTAAGAGCTTGTCGATAACTGATATTTTTTTCTGTTACAAGAGTTGACGTTGTTGATTGCAGGCGTCCAGCAAATACTGAATTTTAATATAAAATGAACTCAACTCAATCACGGTGTTTTATAATAGTAGATTTAAAATGTAAAACACATCAAATACGATTATTTCTGATTTGGTTGTGTATAAAATTGCACTTAATTCACACCGAGAAATATATGTATAAGAATTCAAAAATATACTTTAGGATGGCCAAAAAATGAAAATGAGAAAATAAAAAAGTTTTGTTTTTATTAAACTAGCTATTTCTGCTGCTGTAACTCAATACCTACAATACTTTGTTTGCTTGCTCTTATATTTACGTGTTATTTCTTACGACACTGGGTATATTAGAAAATTGCCAGTAACTCTCAAATGATGACTTCTACAATTAAACGAAAAATAAAACATATAAATGCAGTACATATATCAAAACTAGAGCTTCGTATGACGGAGTCTATACAATTCAATCACGGATATAATATATACCGAAGATTAACATAAATTCGCGTGCGCAGCCTCGCATTGGTTTTATAGTTAAAAATAGGGGAAACGATTAAAACAATTACGCTGAAAAAACGGCGCACGTGAGAGAAGTGCAACGCGACTTAAATATCGCGATGAATATTTAATATTTCCAGTGGAAATGCAAATCGCCGGCCAGTTTTTCAAATGCGACTTCCACAGGCGACCCTTGCTCGCACACGATGGACGATAAGGCTTACTAGTCCATTCGTACGGTCCTGGAATCGTCATCACACTTCGAGATCTCGCGAGCGCGCAGCCCTAATTAGCATAGATAAAGAAATCCGAGCAGGTTATCGCGTCCAGGCACGACCGACCAAATTTTCACTGGACATCGATTTTTTCAGGAATTACAAAAAAAGACCTGTGAAAGTTTATATTCACACACCTTAACAAACCTGTAACTGCGGTTGAAATTTTAAGTAACAATAACTCGAGTAACAACTTTGCACTAAATGTACCTTTTAGTAGAGACATGACTATTCATTCGTATACCTACTTTAATTAATTCCAGGAGTTAGTACACTTATATTTTAAAGAAATAACATATGTTTAATGAGTCTCTAGACAGTATATGGTGCTGTCAGATAAATTCGATGATTTCCTACCAGGGAAGAAGTTACCAACCATGACATTACATACTTACACCAACTACAGATTCTCGCCCATATTTAAATTTATAGACATATTTTTTTGGATTATTTATTCCATAAGATAAAGAAATGTCACCAAGTTATTCATTTTTTGTCCACTATAATGAGGAGCAGACTTCCAAAATGAGTTTAGTCCATTTCGCATAATTTTCAGGAAATAAGGAAACGCACTGTGTAGAAACTGATAAATTTTGGTAAAACGCCAGATACCAATAATTGTAAAAAAATAAGTCCTCCAGTATTGACTTGACCTCAAGAATATTTTTTGCTTAATCATTTCAGAATTAACTAACGGATAGAGCGGAAAGTTTTTTGATTGTCTGATATGGCCAAAACTCTTTTTGTTTGGAAGGTCTAAGGACCTAATGCTGTTTGATAGTAAAAGACAAGAGAAATTTCAGAAAGTAAATAATTTTTACAAAATAAACATTAAAAAAAACAAAATTGAAACAAATTTGAATTCAAAATTAAGAACTTATACGTTCATCGCACCGTCATCTTCTTGGTAGCACAACTCCAGTTGATCCAAATCATCTTCATCTTCCCAATTCTCGCCTTCTTCATCAGAAAGATCATCAACATTTTCAGGAAGGATTGCAGCCAGCCACGCCAATTCTAGATCGTTTCTCCAGGTTTCAGTTGCCAATTCAATTAGTAACTTAGTTAGGCTCTTTATTTTCTTCTCCTTTATTTCCCGAACCAGTGGTTCTTCTGGCAGAACGATAGATTCTATTTTC
Organism: Othius punctulatus; assembly: GCA_951805005.1. Taxonomy (NCBI): domain Eukaryota; kingdom Metazoa; phylum Arthropoda; class Insecta; order Coleoptera; family Staphylinidae; genus Othius; species Othius punctulatus. Next base: position 35,220,266 of record OX638139.1, read on the forward strand.
TTTCCTTTCTTCAACAAAGTTTCATATTTCTTTGATTCATCGTCATTTCTATAATACTGCTCAGTTTTCATTGTTACACCTCCAGTTTTCGTTCTTTTAATAAGAATGCTCCTGGCTTCACTGATTCCAACAACTTTTTTCAAAGATGTCAAAGCCTCTTTATAATAGGGTCTTCCTGAAAAAAAATAATATAACCTTTTTGTGTTTTAACGTAAAGTTTATAACCTGTAATTAAACATCCCACAGAGAAAATGTTTGGTTTTCATTGTAACTTATCAACAAACAACATACAATATCGTAAAACTTACACATTTTGTCACGTGACCGACGAAACGCTGTTATTGGCCGAGCGGCACCGTGACGTCTTTGCGCATGTTGGCGATCGGGAGTCAGTACATAAGGGATAGGAATCGTGGATTAATACAACTTAGAATCCAGTCTGACATAAAATAAGTTCTGATGGGTTAGTAATGGGACAGCCAGATAATCTGATAGAAGTTCACGTGTTAATGGTTCCCGACTTTTTCTCAAAAAGTGAATTTTTCAACGTAGCCGAAACGCGTGGAGTCGCATATAATTTTCCAAATCCTCTTCCAGCTGTAAGAACAAATAAAATACTGTTTAAACTTTGCAATATATCCTACATCTCATACGAATTGGTAATGCTGATTTCAAAATTTGTAATTATTAATCATCTAATCAAATTTATAAAATCAACAGTTTGCTACAAATATTGTTTCAACATGTTTTTTTAGTTTTAACTAAATGTTTGTGTAAGAACATATTGTACAAAATCTCACAGTACTTTAAAAAAGTAATAATGATATGGAAGGTATTGTTTTAGAATGGAACCCACAAAACTATTTTGAGGTTATGTTATTACTAATGTATATATATAATCGGAAATCCCCTTGAATACCCATTACTAATGATGATAGTTAATTATATATATTTATCGAATTTCGTCGATAATTTATTGAAAAACTATGTACTTACATTAAAATGGTCTTCACAAAAATAGTGAGACGTCAAAGTGACACTCGCGGAATCACTTCGGACTTGTTGTAACCCCCTTCTCCGTATATCCCTATATCCCCTGTTGGGACGTTTATAAACAACTTATTTGGTTCGCATTTACTGCTGCTATCACATCCAGGCACAATGCAATACTTATTCGTCCTTTTTTTCGTAAAACCGACGTTTTCTTTCTGTCGCTCCATTGTAAGCAATGCTACAGCTGAGCGCCACGTGAGTTGTGACGTCATAGCAACATGGCGGGCTTTCGGGACTTTTTCAAACGCCGTTAATTTTAAAATCGTGTTTGCTAATTACAACGATTTGTCTCAGCACAAAAATTAGTACCAAGGATGTTTTTAATGTGTCTAGAGTTCAGTTTCAAGGTTTTTGAAAAGTCGCGGAAGACCCTATTGTTAATAGTTTTCTACTCCACCCCTAATTTACGTACTTCTCCAATTTCAGCATAGAGTTCCCAGTACTTTTCTCGTGATTTTATCATACTTTGTGCTCTTATCAGTTTTTCTGCCCTGCCAAATACGCGGTTAGCAGGTAAGTAAGAATGTTCACGTACTGGGAAATATATTCTTATGGACTGTAATGTTAGTGGAGCATGCCTTTGTAGCCAGATCATGAACATGTGAACAATATGGCTATTCTTATTTTGACAACCGCATCAGAGTATAATCGCAGTTCTTTCACGTGGTCCAGGAAATGCATTTTTGAAAAAAAAAACAAACAGTGCAGAGCCTACTTCAAAGGATCCACGATCGGCTTGAGTCTCTAGCCAGGAATAAAATATAGGTGTGTTGCTTGAAATGTTACATACGCAGAATGAATATAAAGAAACTTGTTGTGCAGAAAAAGCATCTCCTGTTGAGACTTTGGGCAAGACCTGCAAATCAAAACAAAATGGAAGAGACTCGTCTGATTCTTCTTTCATCATTTTGTAAAATTGTTTGCTCCTTAATTTGTGCACTCTTAAATTGGTCTTTTTTTTGTGGTCTTGAGACAAGTGAATTTGTCTTTGTGACGTACACAAAAGCCACAAATATCAGAGGCTGGAGAGCCAAATTCTATGTTAAATCGAGTATTAAATATGCGACTGAAATGAAGAAAAGCACAAGAAACAAGAGGATCTGGAACCTACTAGTAAAATAAAATACAAGAAGTTGAGAAACTACAATATTCTACACCCGAAAGGGTAGAAGAATTATGACTATAATAATAATAATATGCGACTGAAAAATTTGTAGTTTACTTGGTAGCTTCGTTCTATAGAATTGTTATAAACTTATGCAAGTTTGGAAACATTCAACTCGGATCGTAAATAAATTATTCGTGATTTGTCTCGTCCATAGTGGCTTTCTATCCCATTTATTTTTCGGATAAATTCCATCACTTTCAGTTTCTTTGAAGTAGTTTTATATGAGCGGTGGTCACCGCTGGGGTTTTCCAAAATGCCTACACCAGATTTCATTTTCTTGGCGATAATTTGGACTCGGCGCTGACTCACTCCAAAGACAGATAAGAACATCTTCTGACAAACATCTTTCTTTGCGAAGCTGGTCCATATTTTATATTTAACACTCATGCTATGATGTTTTTCATTCTGAAGATTCCTGATCCTTTATCTTTTGGGTGTATACACTTGAAGAAGATGGGATATTGTGGTATCTTGTTTTATTTTATCTTGATATGTGTATACTTTCCCTCGACCAATACGTAATTCTTGTAACGAAATGCTATTGCAGGATTCATGCTTTTAGGGCAGTGGTTCCCAAAGTGGTTCCTACAGACCCCCTGGGGTCCCTGTAACCTCCGAGGGGGTCTGTAGCAAATTAAAATGAATTTGGGGGTGCGTGGAGCACGTCGGGGGGTTGGCGAAAGGTTTAATACAATGCAAAATACTTGTGACCCATTTTCATTTTATGAACGTTGAAATAAATATCATACATACATACATATGGCCTTAGACTCCCAGCGGAGTATTAGCCGCTCCTTTCCTGGAGTTCTTTTGATCCTTTTTTTTTGCGGTGGATCAGTCCACATTTTCTATTTTTCCTTCATAAGTTCTTGTGTGTTTTTGTTTCTTGTATTATTTTCTTCCATTCCTTTCTCTCTTACACTTTCTTCTTCCATTCTGTGACTTTCATTATTCGCATATCTTCATGTATTTGGTCCTGCCATCTTATCTTCAGTCTTCCTCTTGATCTGCTGAGTGGTGGTTTCCAGCTCGTGATTTTCTTGAATACGGGGTCTTGGCTCCTTTGTATGTGACCATACCAGCTGAGCCTCCGTGCTTTTATGAATTTTACTATGTCTTCCTCTTCTAGAATACTTTTTATTTCTTCGTTTCTTAGTGGTCTGTGCTCTTGGCCTTGTATTTTCTTAGGGCCCAGTGATCTTCTTATAATTCTTCTTTCCAGTATTCTCAATCTTTCTCCGTCTCTTTTTCTCAGGCACATTGTCTCTGCTGCGTATGTTGTTACTGTTCTTATGTTGGTTTTGTAGATTTTTATTTTCGTTTTCGTGCTGAGGTTTTTGTCTTTAAGCAGCTTCTGGTATTTCCAGAAGGCCATTTTCCCTGCCTTTATTCTTTCACTAATTTCGATCAATCTGTCGTTGCTTCCACTTACTGTGACTCCTAGATATTTGTAGCTGTTTACTCGTTGGAATGTGTACTGTGCTATTTGTATCTTTGCTGGTTTGTTTTCTTCATGCGTACGTGCACTGTGCATATATTTTGTTTTCTCCTCCTAATAAATATCATATTAGCAATAAATAAATAGGTAGCGATTTTTACGTCCGTTTTTACGTACTTATATAAGTATAGATTGGTACCAGTGATGGCTCGCGAATTCGCGCGAGGCATGCAGGGGTTCGGATAGTACTCGTTCGGTATTAGCGTGAATCATCAGTGAACCTGGTCAGCAATTTAATTCTGTATTTTGCGTGATGTGAAGTGCATGCAACAAACTTTCCTAGTTTTGAATAAAAGGCAATAGCTTTTTTTGTTACGAAGATAGCATATATTATTTTGAATACAATTGATAATAATTAATATCTTCTTGTGTATTACATTTATTGAAGGGTGCATTTGTATACCAATTAATACATTATATTATACATCAAATTAATCTTAGATGTTCAAGAACTGTATGTATATAAGTTATAACTCATTTGTGTGTCTAGTTTTTTGGCAAATTTTTTCTGAAAATCGTTAAAAAAACGTTATTTTTGTCCGACATAATTTCTAAATGTTGCAGGTTAGCACTTCAGGTTATAATAAACGAATTTATTGGAGTTTTACATGGACCAGTTTCGGCCGGGGCGCCTTCTTCAGCATGTCCAAATCTTTTTATTGTTCACATATCAAGTTATAACAATGGTTATGAAAAGTAACAGAGAAAATATGAATTAGTATGAATATTGGAGCTTATAATTATAAAACTTACAGTCAATTGTACATGTACAAAGTGAGTGGGTGACATTCGCATGTGTTGTTTGAGTTTGGAGTATTTGTGACGGTCAAGTTGATGTGATCACATGTATATCGTATTTCTTCTATTTGCGACCTACATGTGATCACATCACCTTGACCGTCACAAATACTCCAAACTCAAAACAACAAAAGAATTGGACATGTTCAAGCAGCCCCCCCCCGCCGAATCTGGTCCATGTAAAACTCCAATAAATTCGTTTCTTATAACCCGAAGTGCTAACCTGCAACATTTAACATACTCTGCAATCAGGATGGATTTTCATACTTTTCAATAATTTCTAAAGTTAAGACGGGAAATATAAGTTGCAATACATACATGATAAGGGTTATGCAGAGGTATGATTGTCATTTGAACCTAATTTACATTCAGATGTGCTTGCTGGATGTGAGGGCAATAACTGTTGCAAATAAAATTTTGATGGCCATATTTAATTTGTGTCGGTTATTAGTTTTGCTTACATGTTCACAATACTTACATGTTCACGTGTATACTAGTTATAAGAGACCGCTACCTGCCTTGTCAATGTTCGTTTTTCATTTTCTAAACAAAATAAATAATATAGAAATCGTGATACAATCCCACCCTTAAGCAAATAATTCGTTTTATTTTCTAATATCTTAAATTTGGGTCATGTTTTACAGAGGACAAGATGAGTCAACCGAAGAAAAAATGCAGACAATATAGCCTTGAATATTTAAAATATGGCTTCATCCCGTTACCAGGAAATAGTACATTACCTGTGTGCCCTCTGTGCAATAAAACTTTATCAAACGAATCAATGAAACCTTCTAAGCTTAAAGAACATTTGATCCATAGTCCATAGTCCATAGTCCATTGAAGTCCATAGCGACAAAAAAGATAAAGATTTGACTTTCTTTAAAACTGTCAAAGAAAAGTATTTGAAAACACCGTCATTGCGAAAACTATTAGCGACAACATCTGAGCGAGATGACGATGGATTGTGTGCTTCTTAAAACATTTCTTTACTGATTGCAAAGTCCAGAAAACCGCACACCATTGGCGAAGAACTGATTGTACCTGCTGTAAGTGAGGTAATAAGCACCATGCTCCATAAACCTGCTTTCGATATTATACGAAGAATTCCTCTGAGCAATAATACAGTACAAAGAAGGATTGACGAAATGGCTCAGTGCGTAGAAAATTCTTTATGTGAGTACCTAAAAACAACTGAATTCTCGATACAGCTTGACGAGTCTACGTTGCCAGGAAACGAAGCTTTACTTTTAGCTTATGTGAGATTTGTAAAAGAAGAAAAAATTTCACAAGAAATGTTATTTGCGAAATGTTTGGAAACTGATACGAGGGGTGAAACAATATTTAACGAATTAAAAAGATTTTTTGATGAAAAAGATATACCTTTGAGTAATATCATCTCTGTTGCTACTGACGGTGCGCCGGCAATGGTAGGACGACACCGAGGCTTCCTAGCATACTTAAAACAAGCTATACCAAATATATTATCTGTACATTGTGTCATTCATCGACAACACCTAGTCGTCAAAAATCTTAGTGAACGTCTGCATGGCTCACTACATTATGTGATTAAATCAAAAGAAATGCCTTAAATGAGAGATTATTTGCTCAACTTTGTTTGAAAAATGATGAAGAATATAATCGTTTACTACTTAACACGGATGTACGTTGGTTATCAAAAAGTGCATGTTTGGATCGATTTTATGCACTTTTTGATTCAGTTTTGGAATTCCTGGAAGGTAAAGATAACGATTTGCGGCTCAATTTAATTAATTCAAAAAATGACATAGCTTATATGACTGATTTATTTGCCAAATTTAACGAAGCCAATTTGAAACTGCAAGGTGATAAATTAAATTTAATCAAAACTAAAAGTATAATATCTGCCTTGGTTGCAAAACTTTTTCTATACAAACAAATACAAACAAAGCTTGGGGAGAGGAGTATGTTCTCAGTTTTCAAATCTTTCAAAATTGCAAAAACAAGATGACGATTTGCTCGCTTATTGCCAACATTTAACGGCTCTTCATTCTGACTTCAACCAAAGATTTGAAGACATTCTTCACTTGGTTGTCCTCGATTGGGTGTTAGACCCTTTTGCAGGCAGATCCATAAACTCAGATGAATCTATATTACTACAGGAGCAACTTATTCAATTATCCACAAATGAAGAGCTGAAACCAATGTTTCAACAAGGATACCACAAATGTTGGCTACAAAAACAGATGCCTATTTTATATCCTGCATTATGGGTCACTCTAAAGAAGCTGTTGATTGGTTTCCCATCTTCCTATTTAGTAGAACGTGGATTTAGTGCAGTTATAAACCTCATCACGAAAAAAAGAAATCGATTAGAAATTAGTGCTCGTGGAGACTTACGTATGTTACTCACAAACATAGAGCCGGACATAAATAAACTCATATGTTCTCATCAAGTTCACCCGTCTCACTAAAAAAATGTATGTTTTTGTATTTTAAAACAAGAATTATAATTTCAATAAATTCTACTTTATAAATCAAAATGTTTTATTTGTATTTTATTTGTATTTTATTTTTACATCCAGTTGCCATTGAAGGCATCAAAGTTAAATATTTAGAGTTATTTCACTTGGGGGTTCATGGTCAGGTTTTTACTATCAGAAGGGGTCCATGGGCATATTAAGTTTGGGAACCACTGTTTTAGGGTATGTGAAATTATCCAAATTTGAATCAAAATCGAATACCTAAGGTAATTGAAAAAAAGTTTAAAACAACCTCGAAAAATTTTGCAATCTAATCTACCTTATTTGTTTTTTTCTTTCCTTGCTTGTCTCGTTCTTTTTTCTATCACAAGTTCCGCGATCACTATCACATAATACATGGTCACATTCCATTGTTTATTTATTTATTTTTCAATAAAAACACAGCAACAACTCATAAACAGCGTCAAAACGTGAATGACTTTCGCGCAAGTACATTGAAAACGCATGTAATGCACAAAACGTGTTTTGAAAGTCTGTGTGTAGTAAACAAAATTCACTTTGAAAGTTCAACCAACTTTGTCCGAAGATTTTGCATAGGACTAAATGCGTTTGAAATGTCGAGAGTAATCTCATCAGATGCGCCTTAGTTTTCAGAACAGAACGCCATCTTCAACTCAAAACTCGAAGTTTTGGACAAAGTGCTTTTTGGCAGTCTGCTCCTCAAATATTAACTCTATAATATTGTAGTTCACATTTAATAGAATAAAATTTTATAATTTCTTTCTCAGGGGCATCCACATAAACTATATATTAAGTCCATGAGTGACTTCAATTTCCTAGTATTAAAACCTCTACACACTATCATGCAAAATTTATAATTCAAGTAATTATCACATATAATACCAGTAGTGGCTATTATTTTCCATGCTATAATTGTGCAGGAAAAATCGTCCACGCATAGTATTCTGAAAGGCAATTGACCTAACAGGAGAAATTATATTAAAAGTTTTCAAATGTACAAATAAATAGATTTTGTGGTGTTAAATAATAGCGATTTAAAAAACTATATTAACTATGTAAGACCACAATATTAAGCTTCGCCAAGAACATGGAAATAGAGATGGATATTAAAGTGAAATGACACCTCTATCAGTGAAATCATAATTTGATTGATTCACGCAATCATAATATAACCATTGTTTCCGTCGTTGTCCCCGTCTGCTATTTTTTTTGGTGTTGATTCAATCTAGTAAGACACAATCGTGTCTCGATGTTATAAGATAATGTCTTGTGTCAGTAATTATATCTAAAATCCATGTTTATTAGTTGAGTTATTAATTTGCAAATCGCCGAAGAAGCTTTTATCATAACGGCATAAAGTAATTGTTTAGACTATAAACCTCATACTTAAATGGACCAATCACAATATTGAATTTTCCTTAGTTACTTCGTATTACAGCGCTTATTACTAATTACCTGGTTGTTCCCATACGGCGTGTTTCGATTATATCATTAGTTTACGTATTTTGATGAGGTGTTAAATAAAAAGCAAGTTGCCGTGAATCATAATATTTTTACACAAAAGTCAAAATGACATAATATTTCTTGAATTCAGTATATAATAAGCGGTCAATATGAATCTATTTGGATCTGATGAGATTCATAAAATCGAATAATCCGTCACATCCACAAAACCCAGTAATACAGTGCGGACAGAATGTGATGTTATGTTGTGATAAGATCAATTTGATCACTTCTGTTCAGAAATACATTATGATACAAAAGAAGAAAAGTCGGATGAAGAATTATGTAAAATTTTAGAAGACTGAGCTTACAACATGCGAAATGTTAATGGTGAAGATTATAAAGAAGGAGTATTGAAAACACTCTGGAATCTCACAGCTAAGCATATTCAATTTACTTATTATGATAAATTCAAAAGAGTTATAGATCCTTTTAAAAGGGTAATATTGCAAGAAGCAAGAGATGCTCGCAATTCAAAGAGGAAAATTTTACAACGCAATTTGGAAAAAAGAAAACGCAGTTCGTCGGCTTTAACCCATGAAGAAGAAACAAGAATTATAAATTATTTTAATGGAAATACACCCCATGGTCTACAGCGAAAGTTTTACCATATTGCGTCTGTTGATCTTGCGTGGAGAGGAGGAGAAGGAGAAGTGCATGCTTAACAGAATATTTCAAAGAAGAAATAAACAATTACGGTTTGCCAACAGGTCGGATGGAATACAACACATTTTTTTCCAAAACAGCACAAGGAGGTAATAAGAAAATTGCAGATAGTAAATGGATTACCCCAAATTCAAACAATATAGACATGTGCCCCGTTCGACTTCTAAAGAAAATGATTTCTAAACGGACACCTAACATTAAAAGTAATCGTCTGTTTCTTACCATAAATAAAGATTTGGAAAAACATGAAAATAGCTATCGGTATAAAAACATGCAATATGCAATAGGATATAATCAGATTAGTAAATGGACAAAAAGTGCTGCTAAAAGCATCGGAATAAATACCGAACTTGTAAAAATAACAAATCATTCTAACAGATCGTCTACAGTTAGTCAGTTATCAAGTACGGGTATTAACGCTGAAGAAATTATAAAAATAACTGGACACAACAATACTGCTTCAATTCAACCTTATTTGAATCTAAGTGAAAATCATCATAAAAATCGTATTTCAAATTTAAGAAGTGAATCAATGGAATCGGAAATTGAAAATTGTTCTATCAATAATTCTTCGCCAGTTTCTCTTGATTCATCTAATAATAATAATAATTCCAGTGGCTCAGTAATTTATAATAATTGTACTTTTAATATTAGATACCATAAATAAATCAAGTTCTTATAAGTCACAATTATGAATTTAATTTAATTTAGGTGTTAATAAAAGTCAAGTTGCCGTGAATCATAATATGTGTACACGAAAGTCAAATTGACAAAATATTTCTTGCATTTACATTTATTATTCGGTATATAGTCCTCCACATAGGTATATTGAAAACTGAATATAAAAACAATTACATGCAAGATTATGGAAAATGGAAATTCTATGCTCTTGAAAATGGTTTAACTACCGAAACAATTGTAGAGTTATTTCTATTAAAAAAGTTGTGAAACTTATACCAAGTGTTTCTTTTTTAAATCAAATCTCCGTAATCAATATGTTTCACCAAGTTTTCACCACAAACACATTCAATTTAAAGATTTTGTTACTATAATCTGCAGACCAACACAATAAAACAATTAAACACAACAATATGGAGATACATTTGTAAATTTCCGTCCGTATTTCTCTTTGAATGTCGTCCCCTGCACCTTGCATTTTTGCGTGCAGCATTCCGACATTGCAGACGTCGCCGTGCCCTTCGGAGCTGAACGAAGAGCAAACAAAACGTACGATTGATCCCAATGCCTGGCAAAAAAGGAGTCGGAAAGGCTGTAATTAAGTGCGAGACGCAAATTACCGTCGTCGCCCGCCCGTTCGTTCAGCTGACGCTTTTTTTGGGGCCCCATCTGCAATGAAAGAGCGTTATGTAACGTGTTGTGCAGAACTGCACGCAGCCTGCGGGGGATGGAAACGCTCATCACGTTTCGCAATGAGTCAGTATTTGGGCGCAGTGTTTCGCAAATAATTTCGACACACAAAAGCAGATATCTTACTGGTCAGTCTCTACCGAAAATTACAATTGAAGAGTGTGTGAACTACTGGTCCTTACTGAAAACTACATCTAAAGAGCAGAAGTTTAAAATCGAAATATAAGTAAACTACATTTAATCCCCTTGTCAACACCCACAGAGAATCTTACCACCGGTGAGGCAGAGTGTATGGGTGTGTTTAAAATGGGAATAATTCAGCTGTTTTTGTAACTTAAAAAAATTAATTACGAAAAATTACAGCTTAGATATTTCCATTAAACAATTCAAAAGTGAACTTTATTAAATAAAATTATGTTCTGAGGATTAACACTTACTACATACTACATGAATACTACAAAATACTACAAAAATAATCACATGCGGAGAGGTCCGAAGAATGACGGAACTATAATGTTCAGAACGTGTTAATGGTAACATCTAAGCTCCATTTTTCGTAATTACATTTTTTGTAACTTAAAAAGCAGCCGAGTTATCCACATTTCAAACACACCCTTCAATTCTGCCTCACCCTGTACAAAAAAATTGAATAGTAATGCACATAATTCATCATCTTGTTTATAATTCGAAATAGGGATTCGGCAAAATTGGCATTGTTGTGTAGTTTTTATGATGTTATTTTGTTTGGAAATATCAAAGAAGAGACCAGGTAAAAAATATCTAAGAGAAACACAAAACAATGTGGTTTTCTCAAACCTCAAATATTTCCTTAATCATGAAAGTTATAAAAACTGTTTTTCTAGTTTCATAAAATAATCCAACAAATGTTAACAGAAATTGATTGATTAATTGCACACTTTTGCACTGTAAATGGACACCATATTGAATTTTGGCATTGCTTTCTTTGTACAACATAATAATCTTGAATTGAAGAAGTATGGGGGAGAAGGTGGTCGTTAAACTCTAAAACAAATACGAAAATGATGGGATTGATTATGTCCCCAAATCACATTTTTACTATATGAAAAGATTGTATTTAATTTTAGGGCTAATTTTATACTCTGTAACCGTTAAACTTTCGTTTAACACCTACCAAAGTTTATTTATCATTTAAGATCAAAGTTAGGCCCAAGCATTTATCAAACCAACTTTCATATAGCTATTTGAAATTATTTAGACCCGATTTCACTATCTGATTCTTGATATATCAATAAAACACAATTGGTGTGAGTTTCACCAAATATTTAATGTTGTACTGCAACAATTGTTTCGCCACACAGTGGCTTCATCAGGCAGATGAAAACTGATGAAAACATGTGTGGTGAAACAATTGTTGCAGTACAACATTAAATATTTTGTGAAACTCACACCAATTGTGATTTATTTATATATTAACATGGAGTTTCATCATGTATCAGCCTCATCAATCCGATATCTTATTCTTGATTGGTTTCCATGAATATCGTCTACAGAAATGAATCTTCGATTAATCAAATACGATATTAAAACTTTTTGAAATTAATTAATAGTATTGATATCTCTAACAAGTCATTTAATCACTTTTTGACTATCTTAAAAAATAAAATATAATTTTGGGGCTAATTTCATAATCTTTATACATTAATCTTTGGTTTAACACCTAACAATGTTTATTTATATTTACATAAAGCTAAAAATTGGCCCTAAGATTTTATAAAACAATATTTCATAAAACCGTTTAAAATTATGTCGATCCCATTCTACAGGGTGGCCAGGAAAGTGGCATCAAGTTTTTCAATCAGTTCCAACGAAATAATGACAAATGATGACAATTGAAAATCTAGTTATTTGGTTGTATCCTAGAAACCATTTCCGCAATATTTTGCAAGACGAATTTAATTTGCATCTTGAACAGGTTATGTAAGAGTATTCAGCGTAAAAGTTGCTCCTACTCGTTTGGCCACTCTGTACAATATTATTGTTGTTTCCATGAATTTCTTTCGGCGAAATTAATTTTCGATTAAAGTTAACTGAAAATTGTAAAACTCGGTATTGGTGTATGAAATTAGTTGCAATGTACACATGGTTTGTATAGTGTGTTCACGAGAATATGAATTCTGACCAGAAAAAAAGGTTTATGGCGGTCAGGGGTTCTCTATTATTTATTCGGAAACGAATAACTCAATAGGGGAAGACTTCCAGGATCGGTACCAAATACCGTGGATAAGAAGTGTCTTTGTCAGAAATATATTTCAGCACCTCATAAAATAAAATTGCTAAAATTTTTGTAAAAGTACAAAAAATACGACCTAACTATATGCACATAAAAATTGATAATCGCTTTTTTACAATCACAAAAAATACAATAATACATTTACTTCATGATATGTCACTTATTACTTACTTATTATCCTTTAAATATAGTCCACGCCAGATAAGTGTCACTTTTCACATAAAACCGAAATCCGCCCCTCCTGGTGGAATTGGACCAATCAGAATGCTACCGCTGTTTTGGGCCATGAAGCCATAAACCATACATTTATTCTAGGATGCTCCAAGAGATGGATTCGCATATCTGTTGACCAGTCCGACAGGACAGAGGAGGGACTTCAGTTTTATGTGAAAAGTGACATCTTATCTGTCATGGACTTTACTATATACTTACCAAGGTAATTTCGTTAGCCGACACAAAAATGTCATTTAGATGTATTATATCAAAAGTAAGCAAATGGCAGTAGTGAAAGTATTTATTAGGGATATTATCCCTATATGGCTCTTGATTATTTTTAGTTTTTAAAATTAACTTAATAATGCATTTAATTTACTTCATATTAAATTAGTCTAGCCAAGGGTATGTTGCTAGATTAAGACATTTTATATTTTCGATATTTTGTTATAATTTGCATTATTTCTGGTATTGTTGCAAACTTTGAAAGTAACCATAACTTATAATGGTATTGCAAATTTCGAAAAGGGCTCATCTCGGAACAAATTTGAATCTTCACTCTTTTTTCATGCACACATATAGACCATATTTTACGAACGAGAAAAGCTTATATTTGGTTTTCATAGTGGTGAAAGAGAAATTTTATAAAGAAAAAAACTACTCAGAGGTTTTTGTTTCCTCTTAAATATTTTTAGTTTCGGTGTGAGCCCTCTTCGAAGTTTTGGTTTCTTGTGTCTTCTGAAAAGTTTTAATTTTCGAAGATGAGCCCTTTTCAAAGTTTGAAATTCAATTGTTAAATCATCTTTGTGTTGCTGTATTGGCAATGCTGTGAAATAATAAAAGACAAAAATACAGTTTTTGAAGAATTGATGCTATTTTGGGAGCCTGGAAGAATAAGAGCTAGGTGACAAGAAAGTTGACTGTAACTGGGAGCTTTTTCCCAGTTTCAGGTTCGGCTAAGTGATGCAATAGTGGCAAATAAGTCAAATGTTTTTATGTCTTCTGAAAAAGTTTGATATTTGGTGATGAGACCTCTTCGAAGTATTGTTTTTCGTGTCTTCTAATTTTTTTTTAATTTTGGGAGATGAGACCTTTTCGAAGTTTTCATTTCAATTGTTAAATGATCTTTGTGTTGCTGTATTGGTGATACGGTGAAATACAAAAAAAAACACAGTTTTTGAAAAATGTATGCTATTTTGGGAGCCTGGGAGAATAAGAGCTATGTGACAAGAATGTTGAAAGTAACTGGGAACTTTTTCCCAGGTTCAGGTTCGGCTAAGTGATGTGGTAAATTCCGGCAGTAGTGGAAAATTCCCGCAAGTCCAATACTGAGCAGAAGTTTTCTGGTATGTCGATAAACTTGGCACCTCTTAGGTTTTAAATGTAGAGTATTGGTTTCATTCTTACGACTTGCACTTGTAGGTTGCACCACTCAATATTTGTTATTTACTTTCAAATATTCTGTTCTGCTCTATTTCCCAGGCTTAAACCAATTTATGGTTAGCATCCACTGACAAGGATGTCCAGCATATCTTCCATTGTTTAAGTGGCTTCCTTCGTCCTCTTCTTTCTCCTATCTGGTTGACCTTAGTAATTTTAGGCAGTCATCTATCATTCTGTCAACTTATTCCTTCTATTCTATTCCTATTCTATTCTGTTCCTCAATATTATTAAATATGATATATCGTGGACTTACAAGAAATAATGACCAAATCAAAAAAGACAGTTTCGAGATAAATGCATATGAAAATTCAACTTCTTCTTCTTCTTGCTCTACAACCTTAGGCGGGCCTTGGCTTGTTTTACTACTTTTACTACGCGCCTCGACCTTAAGCGGAAGATATGCTGGACATCCACTGGCAAGGATGTCCAGCATATCTTCCATTGTTTAAGTGGCTTCCTTCGTCCTCTTCTTTCTCCTATCTGGTCGACCTTAGTAATTTTAGGCAGTCATCTATAATTCTGTCAACTTATTCCTTCTATTCTATTCCTATTCCATTCTGTTCCTCAATATTATTAAATATGATATATCGTGGACTTACAAGAAATAGTGACCAAATCAAAACAGACAGTTTCGAGATAAATGCATTTGAAAATTCAACTTAGTTTTCTTCTTCTTGCTCTACAACCCTAGGCGGGCCTTGGCTTGTTCTACCACGCGGCTCTACATTTGAATATTCAACAGTTTATGATAAATCTAGTTTACAATATTTATTGTTTTGCAACGTTTTTATTAGCATTTCAGTAAACCATGATAGAGCAGTCATTTTTCTGGATATATATACACTGTGTATCAGCCAAATGAAATAAATTCGATAATAAATAAATGGGGGCGTGTTCGAAAAAACGCTCGGACACGTCGATTGTTATTTTTAGTTGCGCATTATTTTCAACAAAAACTTTTAATACAGGGTGTGTCATGTGACCGTGGCCAATACCAACTTTCTTATTTTAAATGCAACACCTGGTATATTATTCAATTTTTGGATTCTTCAGAAAATTCTAGACATATTTCATGTACAATGTCCTATACCTATCTTCAACTGTTTCGGAAATATTAAGTGTTTTCAGATTTATGTCAGACCCTGTAAAAAATGCGCAAGTAAAAATAACAATCGACGTGTCCGAGCGTTATTTCGAACACGCCCCCATTTATTTATTATTGAATTTATTCGATTTGGCTGATACACCCTGTATATATATATAACGAACTTTTATGGTATAAAATACATATAGTATATGGTACGGCCATACAAAAGTGAGACAGGTTTTTTGTATAGTGTGAATTTAGTATAGCTGAAGGCTGAAGGTGTCAAAAAATTATTAAACTTGCCTGATAGGCACTTTTACGGTATAAAATACGTATAGTATATGGTACGGCCATAAAAAAGTGGGACAGGTTTTTTGCATAGTGTGAATTTAGTATAGCTGAAGGCTGAAGGTGTCAACAAATTATGAAACTTGCCTGATAGACCATCCATTTTCAATTTCTCTATAATTTTTACTTTATTAAAAGCACTAACTTGAAGGGCCATTCCAAAATGTGGCTTTTATTATGTTACATGTAGGTATTTATGTCACATTGACAATCACATGTTACTTGATTTTTCTTTGCAGAGACAAATGACTTGATTACACAGCTTAATTTTAGACAAATTCACTATGAAGCATAGTTCATGTACTGGCAGTTTGCAATTTGCGGTTTTTGTTCAGATTGGTATAGTCATTGATTGTATATGACTGACTATAGTCAGTGATAGTGTAAGTTTCCGTGTGAAATGCATTCAAAATTAATCAATCAGAACAAAAATCGCAAATCGCAAATCTCCAGTGCATGAACTAGGCTTTAGTTGTCCCATTTTTTTTGTAGCGACCGTACCTGGTCATTTCAACTCTTTTTTGTCCAATTTTGACCAGGTCACTTTTTTTATATGCCCTTGATATATTGATTATTTGATCTTAGAAAAATATGGCAACTATTACAGCGCAATACCAGTGAATATTTTGATCATCCAATATCATTGATCGTCTAGGGCTCAAGCTATTTAACAGGGTATATAGGGCGCAAGGGATGGTATCACGCTATTCTGGAAGTTTAAAAATTAATATCCATGCTGGTAAAACCCACACGGCGTGCTTATAAAACGCAAATAATGGACTGATTCAGCAACATTAAATCAACTCGAATTGTGATTGCATCAACCACTTCAGCTTTTTTTTTAAGTCAATTACATATATTAGCATAAAGTTATACACACCTCAATAACAAATAGAGCAAATCCACCACTTCAGTATTCCACATTCAATTCTGGAAATAACTTTGATTTGCCTTCAGATACCACATTGAGAAAATGGATTACTTCTCAAGGTACTATGTCTAATAAGCACCTACAAATTTGAATCCATCGATATGATATGATATTGATGTCACATTTCTGCTTTCGAAGCTTCAAGGTTTTCTACTATTGATAGGGTATCAATAGATGAGAAACCGTCAGTACATATATCCCGATCATTTATACCCTAGTGAAGTGATGCCAATAGTAGGAATTCTTGTAGATACCACATGGAATGTTGCATTGAAAGAACATTTTACTCCTGTCGAAGGGAGATCCCATGTTGCAGCGTCAAAGTTTTCTACTATTAGCAAGATATTAATAGAATAGAAAACGTCAGTACATATATTCGGAAGTTTCTATTTGATTGAGATGATTAGAATAGTAGAAAACTATAGTAGATAATAGAAAATAGTATAATTTAAATAGTAAATAGTAGAAAATCTCGTAGTTATAACTTGGTATGTCGGGTTGAAAGAAGACATGTGACGTCAATTTGACGACATCTAATTAGAATTGGTCGAATTCATCTAATGCTAAAATCATCTAATTGCATGCATTCGTCCCTGACTAAGTACAAAAATCCATCCTTGGGACCGCCCCTTGCCGGTATCTTTGGTGTGCATTGCCCATTATTTAGATATGGCACTGCCACTGCTCTTTGTTTTAATCTTTATTACTTCTGTGTGCTACCATCTGAGTTAAAGTGCTTACATCAAGAACTGGTAAAGACACTTCAGCAATTTTTCTTATCATCATCTCATCCATCTTAATACCTTCACTCGTGGTTCTCTGGTCCAGCCGCCCATGTTGGCACGGGCTAATCCGACTTGGATTAGTAATACATCCCCATTGTCGGCGCCGCCTAAGACAAAAACCGGGAAGAACAAAGGAAGCACACACATCAAGGCGACCTTTGGTGATGCTTTGGGGCGCGCGCCTCCTAATCCCTCGTATCAGATCTTGCGGCGTGTTTACACTAAGTAGGGTCGTTAAAACGGCAGGGAGTCTTGTAGCTTGTCCTTGTTACACTAGTCCCCCCCTTTAATTTACATCCGCACCGCTCTTTATCTTTATGGACCGAGCCGAAAGCCGCGAAACTCGTTCTCCCTCGTCCCGAGTTCTGCTCTTCCTCCCGCTCGCTGGGGCCAAGGTGTTCTGGCTCCTACTGTCAGCGCCGGCCAGAAAGGGAAAAGTGGACTTTTATTACCTGTCAGGGGAAATTGGCGAGGAGCCCCGTTTAGGTCTCTTTTTACTTTCGTTTGTTTTACGAGTGGTAGTTCAGGAAAAAAAAACGACGCTCTGCAGTAATAAATCCGAGCGTTAATTGAGGGATTAATTAGATGTGTTCCCACAGCCATAGAACTGTTCATCGGATCACATTGATGCAGACTGAAATACTTCTCTACATCCTACATGCCAATAACAAATAACTTATTTAAAGTTAATAAAATACTGAGTTTTTTAATAATAATTTTCAAAGGAATTATTTTTAATAAATATAGAAGTAATATTCAAGTCATAATTTCTTTTTTATTTCTAGTAGTTTTCAGATCGCATCCCCTAATAGATAATAACATATATCTACGACGATTAAAAATTCGCTAAATTTTCAGCTTTTTCGTGTTTTTTTAAAGTTCCATATCCAAAACGTTCATTGATTAATTGTATCCATATTTTAGAGACAGCAACACAAACAGGCCGACGTTAAGTAGACAAATTTAAAAATAATCAATAGGAATAACATTCCAAAGTGGCAACTTTTGTTGCCAAATAAAATCTGTATATCCGGGTGGACTACTTTAGGGTAGTTTTCGATAAGTTAGTGATAATTAAGTTTCATTAGAATCTGCAACGCTGGATTGACTTCTCCGTAGATATTATTCGAGCTGCAGTTTCTAAGGTTCAATTAGTCATATGGATCGCCATCATTAGGAGACTGTGTACTTAGAAGAAGAAAATTTGGCAACAGTGACGTGCATGCATGAATGCGAAATGTTAACTGGTGTGAGTTTTGAAATTGGAAAATTTCCAAACACAGATTGGAAAAATCCAATCGTATTTGATATATAGTTACTCTTATAATTTTCTTACGTTTTGCATAAAATTGATACTCAGAAGTAATGTTCGTTGACATATTTCAATTGTTAAAGTTTTAAATTTAATAAAGTTTGACAGGTGGTGTTCAAAAATTAACAGTTTTTGATCTATAAATTTGAAAAATTTACACATTTTTACTTCTGGAGGTAATCAATTGAATTTTTTTTATAGTTGCATTCAAAATTTTGAAAACTGCGCATATCTGGAACATACAGAATATACATCAGAATATTTGCCATATTTTGACAGTTAAATAATACAGATTTTCACAACTGGTGCTAATAGTTTGACAATGGCAAGAAAATACGACATTTTTCAACTCGCATTTGAAAATTATACACACTTGTGGAAACTTCTAACATTGTATTTTTTTTGTAACAACTATATTTGTTATTGCATTTGTACCTATTTATATTTATATTCTATTTTATCTTTTGACTTATGTAAGCATTTTCTGACATTCATATCAATAAAGATTATTTTTATTATTATTACTGGAGGTAATTGTTTCACAAATTTTGTGCATTCAAAATTTGGAAAATTGACGAATTTCCATCGCACTTCAGAAAACTTGGCATATTTTGATACATACATTTTTACAGAGATACTTATTTTCATAACTAGTTCTACAATGGGAACAAATTATAACATTTCAATTATTGTTTCAGCTGATTTGACAAAATTTAACAGAAGAAAATAAAAAGTTAATAAAATGGATTAACAGATTTTGACAAAAACCAGACGCTTCGGTTTTTTTTAATAGACGTCCGAAGAGTACATATGAAATAGAAGAAATACGTAACAATATTATACATACATATGTGTGCATTTCAATTAGAATAAATAATTAAAATTTGAAAAAATATCACTACTGGAGATAATCATATAACACATTTTGATAGTTGCACACAAAATTTAAAAAACTGCACATATTTGGAGCCCAGTTCAGATTGTTTTTTCCGTTTATGACAGTTACAAATTTTACGAATTTTAACAACGTGCTAATAGTTGAACAGTGGCAAAAAATATGAATTATTTCAATTTTTGCTCATTAAAGATAAAATGATTATTTAATACTTTTTAAATGCAAATGTAAGGTGAACCAAAAAGTTTTACATTTTTTGGAAGATGCATCTGAAAATGTGATAAATTTTCAGTACTGGAGGAAATCATTAGACAAATTTTGATAGTTGCACTCAACATTTTTAAATCTGCACAGATTTCGAGCATTGTTTGGATTTTTTTCAGTGGACAGTTTAAAACTTTACAGATTTTCACAACGGGCTAATAGTTTGGCAGTGGCAAGAAAATATGATATATTTCAAATGTCAGAATTGTAAATTTGACAAGATTTAACAGATTGGTAAGAGGTAAAAAAATATCAGATATTGATAGATGCAATTGAAAATTTAACAAATTTTCACTAAGAAAAAAATTATCAAACATTGTTAGACGCATTTGAAAATACAACAAATTTTCACTACTGGAGGTAATTAATTTATTTTATATAGTTGCACTAAATATTTTAAAAACTGCAAAGATATGAAACATACTTCAGAAAAAAAAACAGTTTTTGACAGTTACAATCAATTTTTTAAATCTGCTGCTTATTGTTTGACAGTTGTTTTTGTAAGAAAATAACTTAAGAGAATATGGCCATGTGGTATCCACAAATTTCTGTTCGGATATTGCAGGAGTAACATTTACATTCTACTGATATCAGACCCACCCAGAGGAGGTTCGTAACACTATGAAACTAACACGTTAGTGTCAGAATTTGTGGATTCATTACTCATCCAGGAATAAACACGCCAGTCATTGATGTACCATTAATATTAGCTGGTTTCAGAAATTGAACATTTACAATGACCACAAAGGGGCAATAGAAATATTGACATCTCACTTAAGAATTGCTAGTCATTGAATGGCAACTTATATCGTACGTAACTTGGGTCTAAAGGCCAGATCATTTGTACTAGGACCTTGAATTTGGATCAGGATGAATTTTGGAAGAACTCAAATTTCCACAGTACACAAGCCTCATTAAGCCCCCACAGTTGGTGTGAATATGACTCACATTTGAAAAATGTCCAAATCTTATTTTAGTTTCAAAGTTCTTCTTGCTACTTCATCTTCCAAAAAATATGCAGCTGAAAATATTTCACCGACGGTTTTGAAATAGTTACATATTTTAATCTGTAATTATTTTAATTAATTTGATTGATCATAGAAAATTTTAATGTTGATAGTAAAACAAAATAATTGCGTTAAATATTTATATAGAATTAGAAAAACTAATTTACAAATGAGGATGAGTTTTGGGAAGAACACAAATGAATACTATTAAAAAATTGAACAGATTTTAGGAATTTAAAACAAAATTCTGAATGTCTTTCTGCTATTTTGTATCTTATATTTCCTGTCTTCTTAAAATTGGCGTGTACGGCTTCTAAAGCTTGTTCCCTAAACTTCCCTAATCCATTACCCTTATGTTTGCAAAATTTTTGAAAAATTGTTCAATAAGTTAAAATATACCATGATTTTTAAGGTTACAGTTATGTCCAGTTAAATAAAATCATTCTTAATATGTTGGATAATATTTTCAAAATCATTCGGCAAACTGTTGCCAAAACATGACTGAACAACTATTCAAAAGTACACAAACACTAAACATATTTTAAACAGTTAAGAGGACACATTGAATATAAAACATCTGAACATCACATACCATATCAATGATTTCCATGGAAGCGTTCTTTCTGCATATGCCAAAATTTTGGCCATTTTTCACAAACATCTTCCTAAAATTGGCGAGTACGGCTTCTGAAGCTTGTTCCCTAAACTTCCCTAATCCATTACTCTCATGTTTGCAAAATTGTTCAATATGGTAAAATATACCATGATTTTTTTGGTTACAGTTATGTCCAGTTAAATAAAATCCTCCTTAATATGTTGGATAACATTTGCAAATTCACAGAGCAAACTGTTACCAAAACATGAGTAAACAACTATTTAAAAGTACACAAACACTGAACATATTTTATACAGTTAAGAGGACACATTGAATGTGAAACATCTGAACATCACATATCACATCAATGACTTCCATGGAAGGGTTCTTTCTGCATATGCCAAATTCCTGGCCAATTTTCACAAACTTCTGGAAACTCATTGTTCATAGCAGTACAGCTATACCAAAGAATATACAATCCTTCTGAGGATATATCTTCTTTGGCAACACCTCATTAAGTGTAATTCTGGAGGTGGAATTACACAGGCCAACAAAGAAAAAGGTTTCAAGAAACTTTTTAAGTCTTGATAGCTGATTTTTTTAGTTTTTTGGATGCTAAATCCGTATCTGACGTCTGTTAATTTCTACCACCCACAGTTTTGTTACAATTTGATCTAGTAAGATAGGGGAAAATATGCTAAATATGCAAAAAATATGAAAAGTAAACGACTTTTAAAATACAAACACAACTTTATTTAAATATAGAAGATAGCTTTGTATTCTTAACATTACATTCTTCAAAGGCTTTACGTAGCTTTTTCTTGTATGCGCCGATTGCTGGCTCTCTCGGTGAAGTATTGGTCACTTTTATCATTAATCTCCAATTTCATAAGTTTCTAGAGAATCAGAGCTGCCTTTGCCTAGCTATACAGAGAAAATGTTAAAATGTGAACAAATGGTGGGTGATACGGCATTTTTATTGTTATTTTTGGAATAAGCACACTTAAAACGATAAGAATTAGGTAAACACACACACAAAGTTGTTTGGTGGTTGGCCTGTATTATTTATAGAATTACTGCGTTTTCAGCTGATTTTTCAGATTGTTTCAGATGATTTAATAATGGGACGGAAAATACAGTTGCCCAATTTCTTCAAATCATTTTTGTTTCCTCCAGAAACTAACCAATTATTATAGTTTGTTTAATATTGCTTCATAAAGATCTTCAAATACCTTTTTTGAGCAAATTATATTAATCTATTTTACACCATGTGCAAGGATATTGAAATATTTGATTCAAATATTTTTGTTCCAGCAGCTTTACGAAGCACTGATGCTAATTTTACCATTTTATTTATGCTAAAATCCAAAGATAAATTGTGGTTTTGCAAGCTGGTCTATAAACAAATTTGTGTCTCTATTAACTGAATCTTTTTTCTTGAGGTTTACAGAAATTTGAGTCCTGTATTTGTATATACTGAAATAATATTTTCTCCGATTGTATGCTGGTGTTTTTCTATTAATATTAAAGAGGCAAGTTTTTCGAAAGGTAATTTCGAAAATAATAAATAATAATAACAAATTTTAACTTGGAGATGAAAATATAGCATTATATTTGATTAAAATATGCATTTGTTTATTACTTCATTGGTAAAAAAATTTAAACGTCACATTTATTTAAAAAAAGAATACCAAGAAATAGTTTTAACTCAAAATTGGACTTGGATATATTTTTTATACTTAAGTCACGGTTTGGCAAACTGTGTCCCTCCACTCAAAAGTTCACACCATTAAGCGTCCTTTAATAGAATGCATACCTGGCACATGTAGTTAAGGCTTCGATTCTAATCCGTATGATGAAAATTTTACAGATTACAATCGGAGCCATAACTCAATACACCGAACAGTAATTTTAATGCAGTTAAGAGATACAAGCTCCTGAATATTCAATTACTGTTTCATCAATTTCCTAGGTTATAATTGCGCATGTAAGTACTTAATGCCAGATATTCATCCCACGACTGGCTTTGTCTAATTATCGATGTCATAAAACAAACTGTAAACGGATTTTTGTCGTCCCGATCTTTGAATTGGAACGCGTCAGGATCGGCGGCTTCCTTAATGACACAAGCTCATAAAAATAGTTTCTAAATTATAGATTATCGATGCATAATTACACGTAATGACGGCGAATTTAGTATGTCGAGAATCCACATAAACCGAGTTTGATGGCTGAGAGCTTCCGCAAAATGTATTTTATTGACGGGTTTTTAGTGGCGAAGTAAATTGATTTAAACCGTCAATAGAGTAGGAATCGGTTAATCGAATGGTTCGACGTTTACGTGTTTACAACATGATTTATATTTATTGCACATCAGATTGCTGATTATCAAGTTCATAACATACGTTTATTGGTTACTATAAATATGTTGATGAACTGGACATAACTTCCAACGTTAAAAAATCAAAATTTCAACGGGAAGATTTAAAGCTAGTAAACCATTTTCTACATTTACGTATATATTTACACTTTGTCAAATTACGTTCTTATACTGTATTCCTGATTTTTTAAATTTAAGGTTTCAGTGCAAATACTTGATTTTAAATCCCCGGGTCGAATTGTCTGTCTGTGTATGTATATTTGGATTTATGGTGTGCTAATAAATCAAAAACTGCTGACGATACATTAATAAAATGAAATTAAGATTTGTAGAATAAAACCTAAATTTCAAAATGGTATGGACAACGGCAACAAACGAAAAACGTCTAATTCTTGGAAATGAAAACTTCTTTGAGGGCATGATAGATATATCATGCCCTCAAAAGAGTTTTCATTGTTGATTAACCCTCAAGATATTAAAAGTATAGATATTTAAAGACAGGGTCAGTATTTACACATCATATTTTTGTTTCGTCTCAATAATTTTGAAAATATAATAGATATTTAAAAAATATTATGATATGACAAAAATACATTAGTAGAAAATATACTGAAACTCCTGCAAGATCTCCTATCAAATTATTTTTAAATTTTCTTGACATTTTTTTTCACATTTGACATTTTCTTGACATCTACGAAATAAGTTTGGTAAAGTATTTTGCAAAAAAAAATGTGCACTGAGTTTTCCTTTCAACCTTCTTTATAAAAAAATATTCTACTGCCCATTGAATGTACATATTAAAAAAAATAAGTCATCTTTGTGCATGATTAATTTGTCTCTAAAAATTGTCGATGTGTGAAATTTCACCAGCCTACTGAAATAATAGGTTTACACGTTATTTGATAAGTTAGAAGAAAATGGATTTCACCTGAAGCTTATTTAAGGTTGGACGGACCGCATGATTTATACGATTTCAATTGTGTCTGGATTATAAAGGTGAATGGCACACAACTGTCAGAACTGTGGTACAGCCACGGAATCACTGGAGTGTCCGAGTTAATGCACGTCCGGATTATCAAATGCACAATAGGAAATGCAATTAGGTAAGCCTAAAATATATTTATTATGCAACAGAGTACAATCTACAAATCCGTGTTATAATCTGTTAAAAAATAATGTTATAAAAGCAAGATTAGTAGTAATATTAATGATTTTTTTCAAATATTTTCTATAATCACCGCATTTCATATGAAATTTTCGTTTTTTTTAATAAGTAACAAAAGCACCTCGGGACCAGTAGAATAATGATTTGTTTTTCCCATAAACAACACAGTTGTATGTTAAACTTTCGATATGTGTATATTTTTCTCATAAACACAACAATCCTTCTCAAATGAGTAGATAATTCATCATTATAATGATAATTTTGATAATGATATAATGATTTTTTTTTATGAGTTCTAGATAAAATTTTCGAAATTTGACTTGCTTTCTTTAATAACAAAAAGTCCTATCATATCACTAGATCCAAATACATATAAATGCAAATTTGCTACATCGTATCGTATTGAAATTAAAAGAAATCCAACTTTAGATAATTTTTGTCAACTTTTACAACTGCTTTGGATCAAATTTTCGATTTCGTCTTATGACGAACCGTAGTATCAAATTTGTAGATTATAGAGTGTGCAAGAAAGTGGTGCCAACTTTTACGCTGGATTCTAATAGATAATGCTGTTCAAGATGTAAACCAAATCTTTTGCAATGTTGCTGAAATATTTTCTGAGATACAAGCAAATGATTTAACTAGATTTTCTTTATGTGTAATTATTTGTGATTATTTCATTGAAACTAGTTGGAACAGTTGACACCACTTTTTTGAGCTTTGTATAATGATTTTTCCTATTTCCTTTTCCTAACACTAATTTTATTCGTCCAATTTTTTCAACGTTTTTCAATAAAAATAATGTTTTGGATCATAATTTTGGAAAACTATTTTATAAATAACGCACAGCGCTGTCTAATAGTTTATTTATAATGTGTTTCCTATATTTTTTTTTCATAAACGTAATAGTTTTATATAAAATTTTCAAAATATACTTTTTTTCATAAACAACTAAAGGCCCTACCAAATTTGTCGATTTACTACAAAGATCTTGCAACATTTTTCTCACTGGAAGGAAAAAATGCTTCTATTTTCGAGACATGAAAATTTCAATTTGTGCTCAAAATTTTAGGTATAAAAAATCCGTTAGTTGAATATTTGTTTGTAAGCAAAAACTCGCAAGACTGCATTAAGTACTTAAGACCTAACAGTGTTATTAATAAAAAATTAAACCGCGGTGGTTTAATCATAGTTACCTTGGCAAACCTTTGTAAAACACCGCTAAACCACGATTTACATTTTTATGAATAACGCTGACAGTTTTCGGTACAACTTTTATGAGATTCGTAAAATCCGTTTTATTAAAAGAAAGGCTAAAACTCGAACCTAACTAAATCCAGTAATAGTACAACTCACAAATTTCCAATTATTTTAATCATATTAACAAATGTTCGTAAAAATCTATATTATAGCAATGTACTACATCAATTACATCAATTTGAGTAGTAGGGATTATAGAAGTAGGGATTATACTAGTAGGGATTATAATTACCAATCAAAATATAGAAAAATCCTGGAACATGCAATAAAAAAACTGTCTTAGCTATGCTCTGTCGCTATGGTTTTCCGTGTTGCTATGACATCATATCAGCCCGGCAACTCCACCATCAGTTTTAGGTTAGCATCCTAATGCCTCTATGAGGTTTTAGAACTTTCAATGCTCCGTTGTACTCCACCATCAGTTTTAATGGCTAGGTTAGGTTAAGTTACCATCCTAATGCCTCTATGAGGTGATAGAACTTTCAATGCTCCGTTGTGCTCCTCTATCAGTTTTAATGCACCCCTTTCATTAATGCCGCTATAGCTTTCCATGTTGCTATGACGTCATCTCACCTCGGAAACTCCACCATCAGTTTTAATGGTTAGGTTAGGCTAGGCTATGACGTCGTCTCAGCCCGGAAACGCCACCATCAGTTTTAATGGTTAGGTTAGGTTAGGTTAGGTTGGCACCCGGAAAGTCATCAAGGCAATAACTTTATTATAGTAAGTGGTGCAGAAAGAGAATAGGTGGAGCACAAACGAGCAGACTATTAAGGGACCACCTCACCTATTTTTTTTTACAAAACCATGAAATTACGGGGCTGTTAACCTAACCATTAAAACTCATGAATAATTTCCTAACAAATACAGTGACTACTACTACTACTACTATTTTTTTGTTTCAATCCAATATAGAATAATTATTGTATTATAACTGTTATGTTAACAGTTATGCTTTATATTGTTATGAATATTCAGGTATGTTGAGTAACAAATCAAGGTTAACAGTAACGTGTGCGTTACTTGACAGCATCACATTCGAATGTCAAATGTGTTTTTGACATAAATGTATCTGACATTCCAATGTGAAGCTGTCATGTAACGTACACGTTACTGTTAACATTTTTTGATACTTGGTTCACCTGAGTATCGTACAAGATGGTGACCAAATTACAACTTAGACCATTTAGACAAATTCGTAACTTTTCTCACCACCTTAGAACCGTCCAGTTCCTTGAGATTGCCTATTATGAGAGCCTAATACGTGTAGAACATATCCGCATAGGCACAAGTTGTTATTTTGTGGTTTTAGTCTTTCTGATGTAAAACTGGCTTTTCAGTAAAAAAAAAATAATTAAGAATGGGGAGAATTTGCGACATTTAGATTGTGGATATTTATCTTCCTCACTATAAATAACAAATAAATAAACTTTATGTCAGACTGCATTATAATTACACAGTTTATGACATAATTTACAATCCATAAATTTTATGGATGGGTTTTACTTTATTGTACTAGTACTATAATGAAAAAGTAATTTCGAAAGACATTTCTGTCAAATAAATTAAATATCCATGTTCAGTCACATGTACATTTTTGTTATTATATCATTTTTTATATGTGCATATGCAATTTCGTAAAGGTACTGTGATTTAGTTAGTGTTGCTGTAGCATTTGTTGCCAATCCTTTCACATATTTTATTCCTTCCGCAATATTAATTTGTGTGTATTGTTTTATGACAATTGTCTATTATTTGAAATAATAATCAATAAATTATAAAATACAGCACACTTTATATAGACTTTTATCGTAAAATGATAATAATATTTTTGAATATCGGATTGATGTGACTGATTCATGATGAAACTCCATGTTAATATATAAATAAAACACAATTGGTGTGAGTTTCACAAAATATTTAATGTTGTACTGCTACAATTGTTTCGCCACACAGTGGCTTCATCAGGAAGATGAAAACTGAAGACTGATGAAACAATTGTCTCAGTATAACATTAAAAACTTTGTGAAACTCACACCAATTGTGTTTTATTTATAAATTAATATTTTTGAAAATGCGGAGCACTTTGATATAAAATATTTTATGCAATTCGTCTATTAATCGGGCATTATTGGATTCGCTTCTTTATTAGCCTCGCTCGCAAGCTCGCTCGGCCATAAATTCGACTAGTCAATGAAGTCCTCGATTATATACTTATTACATAAATATCTATTTTAGGTTAGTGTTATTAAACTTTGATAGTTTAGTCTTTGTATTTAATACCATTTGACCTTAATTACAGATACTATCTCTATAGTAATATTAAATACGTATCATGAAAATACTTTTTAAATAAAATTTAAACTTTCAGTGCTACATAATTGATCGAACAAAATTACTATATTAGGTACTTCTAATTGAATTTCATCTTTTGTTAGGGTTGTAGTCTAGTCTATATAAAACTGGTTGCAATTAACCGAAACACGTCTGAACTGAAAATAGAAATATGAAATATAACAAGAGTTTAAATTCAATTATACCTAATAGAAAATAACTTTTACTATATATTTTTTCTATAACATGTACAATCTAGGTGATAGTAATTACTAACTAAAGAAAAGTAAAGAATATTAAATCACATATCGATTTATATTAAGTAGGTATATGAGACAGTAAAATGTGAAGAAGTAATACGGTAAATAATACTATAAATATATAATTTCCGATAATAATAAAGTCCTTATGAATACTATTATTGTGCATCATACGTTTTGAATAATATTTTAACTGATACCATACAAATTTTACTATATTTTGTAGTGTTGTTAATTATCTGTTGTATTTGGATGGTGTTGAATATAATATTACATAGTTGTCCCCACAGCCGGGACAAGGGTGAGGAAAACGAGGCACTTGCCTTCGGTGAATAATAATAACATGCGCTAAATAGTTGAAAACTGAAAATTAAAAAAATACAAAATTAAAAAAAGAAGCAAATAAGAGTTAAAATTTTGCTTCATAAATGGAAATGTGTACTGATTTTGAATTCAAACGAAGTAAAATTATCAAGTTTGATGATTAATCTCAGCAGTCAGATCTTTATAATAATGATAAATAATTGTTTACAATTAAATATAATATAATTAATATAAATAATTTAATTGATATTTATTATATAATAAAAAATATTTATAAAAGCAGCAATAGATATTTCAATAACAAAACTTACATGGAGATATGAAAAACCATATGGAATTTCGTCTTTTGATTTTTTAACAGGTGAACAAATAATATCGATGGATCCAGAGAATTAATATCAATATACTTATAATAAATATCAAAAAGATATAAATTTTATAGAATTATTATCAGCAATAATCAGTTTCATAAATCAGGTAATGACAATTATTCCTGACCTAAAAGCAGCTATAAGTTTAGATCTCTTAAAAATGACTCACGCATATAGTTTGGTTCAGATCAACTACATATATGTATACCTATATAGGGGCGAAAATTCATCATTCTGCCTCGGGTGAAAATACCTCCTTGCACGGGTGTGGCTGCCCCCATATTCACTACAAAAAATAGTAGCAAGTAATATTTCTATGCCATTTAATGTAATCTATTTTACCCAGTATAAGAAGTAAGGCAATTAAAATTGCGCTTACGCCGATTAGTCTTCATGCGACTGATAAAGGAATGGAAAAAACACAAATGTGTTGCCTCTATTTTTTAAGGCATTTTTTTGCACATTTCACCAAAAAGGGCTTAAATTGCATATTGAGGTTGATACGGTGTGGTATAACTCTAGAATCTTCTCATACAGGACTGCCCTTATTCGTTGAATATGACCGAGTATAGGATGATTAATGTCCATCAATTTTAACTTCCTTCATACTCTCCATTCACGATGTTTTTGCGTCAGGGGAGTCTATAAATATCTAGTCATTTTGTTGGTAGTGTTTCGGAAATAACTGAATTCCCCAATGGAACTTGTCAATATTTTTAGGTTAAGTTGTTTTCAATTTGAGGTTATATTTTTTAAGTAACATTGTTGCCAGATGGATAGTTTAAATTATAAGAGATGAAAATGGAAAGCAAATGAAAAGTCAAATGAAAATGAATGACAGGAAAGAAAATGAAAAATGATGCATTGAACAACATTAAATGTTTTAAATGGATTTGGGTTCGAATATGAAGTAAAAAAAAATAAATAATGATATCTTTAAAAGATGGTAGTGAAAAAAAAAATGATAAATCTGATAATGTGGTAGAAAGCAAATGTCTAATAGACATTGACACAAAAAATAATTAACTTCAGTTGCATCACTGAATCAGTTTGTCCCACATGACAAAAAGAAAACCCACCCAGAATGTAATATAGCTTTTTCTATGCATCGATATATGATGCAATTGATATATTTTTATACAGCTATTTTAAAGATGTTGCCATTGATAACAACGAACCGAATGTATTATATTGGTAAATTACAGTACTGTGGCTTAAGTGAATAAAGATGCAATGATAATATTATGTATTATTTAACAAAAAATCAATCGGGAAGAAATTTCAAGCGAAGAGGAACATAAAAAAGCAATTTTCAATAATAACGGGAACACAGAAATTTCGGAATACTGTATAAAAAATAATCAAATGGTGTGTAATTTAAAACCTTTACATATTTATGAAAAGGGACCAAAATTGAAGATTTTTGAAGCATTGGAAATTAGGTGAGCAAAAAATTGTGGGAAAGTCATTGTCAATAATCATTTAGAAATAACTTCAGAAACTATATTTCTTGCAAGTTGTATTTTATAATGTAAACACATATTTATGGTCGTATTACTTTGATAATGGTAATGAATTCCCAAAATACGTGTGAGTAAAATGAATAATAAAAATGGGAAAATTAACAAGAGTTCATAATTTAATTCGGAAAATATTTATGGAGATCGAATTTTAACCTATTTCTATTTTGTATTCACCCAATAATCAAGCTCAACGTCGATTGATCAGCTATTTATTTTAAAAACCTAAAAAAAAAAACCATAATAACTGAATACTGTAGGAAAAATAATCAAATGGTGGGTAATTTAAAACCTTTACATATTTATGAAAAAGGATCAAAATTGAAGATTTTTGAAGCATTAGAAATTAAGTGAGCGAAAAATTGGGGGAAAGCAATTGTCAATAATCATTTAGAAATAACTTCATAAATGATATTTATTGCAAGTTGTATTTTATAATGTAAACGCATCTCTATGTTCTATTATATTGACAATGGGAAAGCAATTCCCAAAATATGTGTGAGTGAAATGAATAATAAAAATGGGAGAATAAACATATTAAACAATAATTTAATTAGGAAATCATTTATGGAGATCAAATTTTAACCTATTTCGATTTTGTATTCAACCGATAGTTAAACTCAACGTTGATTGATCACTTATTTTTTCGTAAAAACTGCATATTTTGGTGTTTAGTTTACCTAGTAATGTGAATTTTATTTTAAAGTCGATATTTTTGATAGAGTTTCGTCATATTTACAATTATTATAAATGTATATTATGTATAATTATACTTGTTTTGTTTCATAATATATTTTATTAGTTTCCTGACTCGTGTTTCGGCTTATTCAGCCATTTTCAAAGGATTATGTTTACAATTTGATTGATGACTTGATTGATGACACATTGACACATTCATTTCAAATGAATCCCTGCTATAAAAATATCATTGCCTTGGAAGAGCTCGTTTTGATTATTCATTTTGTATTTTCCTTCCATAACAGCTTTTTTAGAAGGGATAGAGCTGTTTTTTTATGATACGCAGCACCATTCAAAATGTAGCTAACAGAATTATAGTGTATATTTCAGAATAAGGACCGTAATGCGTTTCTTAGAATACATTTTTTGTAGCACTACTCGCGAGATGGGGCTGAAACATTTTTTGCAAACGGCCCTCTTAATCACCGTAATTCCCCCACGTGAAAAAAGCAAGCGTTGGTAAAATCACCTTTTAGGCAATCAGGAGTTTTTTTATAATACGCAGCACCATTCAAAATGTAGCTAACAGAATTGCTACAACTATATATTTAGAATATATATTTCAGAATAAGGACCGTACTGCGTTTCTTAGAGTACATTTTTTGTAGCACTACTCGTGAGATGGGGCTGAAACATTTTTTGCAAACGGCCCTCTTAATCACCGTAATTCCCCCACGTGAAAAAAGCAAGCGTTGGTAAAATCACCTTTTAGGCAATCAGGAGTTTTTTTTATAATACGCAGCACCATTCAAAATGTAGCTAACAGAATTGCAATAGATATTACAGAATAAGGGCGGTACTGCCTTTCTTAGAGTACATGTTTTGTAGCACTACTCGTGAGATGGGGCTGAAACATTTTTTTGCAAACGGCCCTCTTAATCACCGTAATGCCCTCACGTGAAAAAAGCAAGCGTTGGTAAGATCACATTTTAGGCAATCAGTAGTTTTTTTTTATAATACGCAGCACCATTGAAAATGTAGCCGACAGAATTGCAGTAGATATTACAGAATAAAGGCCGTACTGCCTTTCTTAGAGTACATTTTTTGTAGCACTGCTCGTGAGATGGGGCTGAATTTTTTTTTGCAAACGGCCCTCGTAATCACCGTAATGCCCCCACGTGAAAAAAGCACGCGTTGGTAAAATCACCTTTTAGGCAATCAGGAGTTTTTTTTATAATACGCAGCACCATTCAGAATGTAGCTAACAGAATTGCAGTTAATATTTCAGAATAAGGACCGTACTGCGTTTCTTAGAGTACATTTTTTGTAGCACTACTCGTGAGATGGAGCTGAAACATTGTTTTGCAGCTTAATCACCGTAATGCCCCCACGTGAAAAAAACACTCGTACCTACAACTGTTTTTTTTTTAAGTTTCGAAGTTACGTTTTTTTTAACTCAACTGAATTTTGTTACACTAAACTAAACCTATGTATTCGCGTTTTTACGAAAAAAAATGGGAGCGACGCACGTTTATATGTTGCGGATTGCGTGGTGATGAAATTAAAACTGATTTTATCGTGCGCGTGATGATTTGTGGGATTATTATTCCGCAAACTGGGCGCATTCACTG
Organism: Othius punctulatus; assembly: GCA_951805005.1. Taxonomy (NCBI): domain Eukaryota; kingdom Metazoa; phylum Arthropoda; class Insecta; order Coleoptera; family Staphylinidae; genus Othius; species Othius punctulatus. Next base: position 35,253,875 of record OX638139.1, read on the forward strand.
TAATTTATAACGTGGATGTGCGAATTGGCAGTGAGACGTTGCACAGGCCGCGACAAGACCCATGAGAGGACGCGACGGGTTATTCGGAGCGGCGAAATTTTTACATATCGAATGTCCAGCGGCGTTACGCGCCAATTTGGTATATGGCATAGGCGTCGCGTCGCCGATGGCGTTAATCGATCTGTTATCACTGAAATGGTGATGGAATTCTGGCGACGCGACGGCGACGGCGTATAGCGACGTCCGTCGGCATTGGTGTAAGTTTGGCGTGGCGTTTTGTTTGCCTGTGCATGGTGTTTGTATGTGTGTGTGTGTGTATGTGTGTGCAAATAATGTAACATCACTTTTATATTAAAGCGGCACGTTATTTAAAACTATATAAACATAATTCAATAAAACACTGTGTGCGATAGGAAAACAGTTTGGCGAAAAATGAAGCGCCTGAAAGTCTACAGGGGCGTGCTCAGTGCTGGTCCGAGGGGGCCCACCACGCCCGTATCGGGGGAAAAATCCATCAGAGACTGGTTCTCACCACACCTACGCAGCGGCGAGCACGAATCGGGCCTTCCATGGGAGTGTTTTGGAGGGAACTCCGCTGAACGGTAGCTCGATCTGTCGGCCGTCGAGCACAACTAGGCTCCAAGCTAACTATTATATGATTATTCTTCATTATAGTGCCTACACTCGTAGGAAGTAGATGGTTGAGCGAAGAGCAATTTTCGACGTAAAAAAACGACATATGTACACTCAATTTCGTGTAATTTGTTTTCGGGTTAATCTCTGAATGGTTTTTACGCAATTATAGTGTGAATTACACATATTATAGAAGTTGACTGCGGCAAATTGCTCGAACGGTTCTGATTAACGTCATTAGGCTCATTGTTCGATTTTAATTGTTTTCGGCGGCGCGCGTTCGAATTTTTCGATTTAACGGAAGTTTCTGGTCGGCGTTTTCGGGTGTTCGGTGTTTGGCGATTTTTCGGGAAGTGACCTGCAACTGCAACCAGTGACGATCAAGGTGCTACTGCCTACGATGAACGTACTCCTAGGCCACCTGGAGCAGCGCATCAGTTAACCAGACACTACCAGTGGTTTTCTAAAAAAAAAAATTTTGGAATTTTTTTTGGTTGTTGTGGTGCATAATTGTGAGTGAGCTGCAACGGACTGTACTATCAAAACTCGCGTGTGATACCCAATGTGTGCAGGTGGTGAATAAAGGCAGATAGCCTAGTGGTCCACCAAAACGTCCCCGAAACTTAATCAAGGTGGATATCAAACCTTTCACGACGTTGAACTTCACTGATCTGGGTTCCCCGTTCGGGGGACCTAACGAGGACCCACCGGGAACCCCGACGATGTCGGGCGAGGGGCATATCGGACCTCCAACGCCGCACGAGAGCAGCAACTCGACGCCGGTCTCGAAGAGCGCCTTCATCGAGCTGCAGCAGCACGGCTATGGACCCCTACGCACCTCTTATCAGCACCACTTCAACTCGCCGGCGGGGAACGCGCATTCCGGCCCGACGGGCGCCCACGACACGGGCTTCCCCAGCCCCAGGGGTGCGCTCGGCGCCTACCCCTTTCCACCAATGCACCAGAACTCCTACACCGGGTACCACCTTGGATCGTACGCCTCCAACTGTCCACCATCGCCCAAAGACGACGGTAAGTGCGCCACCCAGGAGTCCGTCGCCCCACGATCAATCAAACACCTGTATAACGTAACTAAACCAACTAAACAACCCCTAATGGTCGTCATCATCGGGCCCATTCAGACCGCCGCCGATCGTTATCGGCCCATTCAAACTTAACACAAATTCAATTTGTTCGTCTGATACTTCATTATAATGTGACTCCTAATAATCGAACCGATTCCCCTAATGGCGCGCCTCATATATATTTACCCGTCGAATTGTCAGATACTTATCGTTCGCCCGTTTCATTCAATCGACGGCGCATTCACGCCAGCCACTTCAAGCCACCTCGGACGGAATCAATTGCCAAATGGGACGTGAAGGCCCTTTTGCGCTCCACTAACAATCTACCAACTATCGAAGACCCCCTCGCAATTTTTGCCACTCATTGGCCAAACTCAAATATCTACTCTGCCCAGAAAACTCATATTTATTACAATCCAACAATTTCCCTACCTAATGGCCAATTAAACTCTCATAACACCGAAATATCAAAATTAATCTGCAATGTATTAAACAAGCTAGCAGTTTTATTTCACCACTGAGAAAATAGCAACAATCACAAATTTATTTTCCAAAATATTACTTCACTTAAATATCAAACTTCCACACTAAGGCAATAATAATCTAAAACTCGAAAACATAATTAGGATCAATGTTGCTGCACATCCCAATCAAAGATCGTTTACAAAGTTGCTACATTTCGCCAAATTTGAAAAGCCCAAATATATATTTTTTGTTTGCTAAAAAGGCGCAATCTTACCTCCAAATGACACTTAGAAGTAGGTAATAGAAGTAAATGAACGATTTTTTCGTTTTACCTTGTTAAAAGTTCTTCCACCATTCTCAACACAGAGTGCATACTGATTTACTCACTTTAAATTCTCAAATTTCCGCACCAAATCCAAATAAATCTAAAACTTCAAAACTGAATTATTTCACCTAATTGGATCAAAGTTGGTAGACATCCCAATCAAAGATAATTTATAATCTTCCTACCTTTGGAAAAACTTGAAGAGCCCAAATATAATTTTTGTGTTTCCTAAAAACGGCGCAAGCCCTCCAATGAACGGTACTTTGATTTAATAGATATAAATGAAATATATTTTTCGTCTACCATTCCCAAGACCGAGTTCTTACCATACTGATTTACTCACTCAATTAAACTCTCAAATAATTTTCCCAATTTTGAAAAGCCCTAATATATATATTTTGTTTGCTAAAAAGGCGCAAGCTTACCCTCCAAATGGCACTTTAATGTAGGTAATAGAAGTAAATGAACTATTTTTTTTTTCGTTTAAAATTTTATTGTTAAAGTTCTTCCACCATTCTCAACACAGAGTGTATACTGATTACCTCACTTTAAATTCTTAAATATCAAACTTCCGCACTAAATCCAAATAAATCCAAAACTTCAAAACTTAATTAATTCAGCTAATAGGATGAAAGTTACTGTACATTCCAATAAAAGATGGTTTATTATCTTGCTACCTTTGGACAAACTTGAAGAGCTCAAATATATACTTTTTTGTTTCCTAATAATGACGGAAACCCTACAATGAACGGTACTTTCATGTAATAGATATAAATGAAATATATTTTTTTTGCCTATATTTTTCTGCCTTTCTCAAGACCTAGTTCTTACCATACTGATTTACTCACTCAATTAAACTCTCAAATAATTTTCCCAATTTTGAGATGCCCTAATATATATTTTTTGTTTGCTAAAAAGGCGCAAGCTTACCCTCCAAATGGCAGTTTGATGTAGGCAAGAGCAGTAAAGGAACTTTTTTTTCATGTACAATTTTATTATTTAAGTTCTTCCACCATTCTCAACACAGAGTGCATACTGATTTACTCACTTTAAATTCTCAAATATCAAGCTTCCGCACTAAATCCAAAACTAAATAAATCCAAAACTTCATAATTGAATTAATTCACCTAATAGGATCAAAGTTACTGGACATCCCAATCAAAGATCTTTTATAATCTTGCTAGCTTAGGACAAACTTGAAGAGCCCAAATATAATTTTTGTGTTTACTAAAAACGGCGCAAACCCTCCAATGAACGGTACTTTGATGTAATAAATGTAAATTAAATATTTTTTTCGTCTAGACTTTTCTACCTTTCTCAAGACCGAGTTCTTACCATACTGATTTACTCACTCAATTAAACTCTCAAATATCAAACTTCCACACCAAATCCAAACTAATCTACTACCCACTTAAAAAATGAATTAATTCATCTAATCCGATAAAAGTTGCCGAACTTGAATCACAAATCGTTTACAATGTTGCTACCTTTTGACAAACTTGAAAAGCCCAAATATATTTTATTTAACATATAGACGGTTAAGATGGATACTTCGTAAATACATTGTGACAAACTTTATAGGAGAAGCGTAATCCAGTTTTTAAAATTATGGTGTTGTTTCTGTATTGACGTTTCTGTATAGGTGCTTTTGAACTTTTCGAAAATCTTTTGGGTTCTTGTTGTTCTTATTGTTGCTGTTTAGAGCCGCGCAGCATTTTTTTTGTGGGTTTCCTCAATTCACTCAATTAAACTCTCAAATATCAAACTACCACATCAAATCCAATTTAATCTACTTCTTAAAAAAATTATTAATTAATCTAATCGGATAAAAGTTGCCGTAGTTGATTAAAAAATCGTTTACAATTTTGCTACCTTTCGACAAACTTGAAGAGCCCAAATATATTTTATTTAACATATCGACAGTTAAGATGGATACTTCGTAAATACAGTGTGACAAACTTTATAGGAGAAACGTAAACCAGTTTTTGTAATGATGATGTTTTTTTTCTGTATCGACGCTTTTTAACTTTTCTAAAATCTTCTGGGTTCTTGACGAGTGTTGTTTTTTTTTAGAGCCGCGCAGAATTTTTTTTCGAAGATCTTAACTCATAACTTTTTTTTTTTTAAATAGTAGAAGTACGACATCTTAACCGTCGATATAGTTTCCTAAAAATTGTCACAAGCTTCTCCTCCAAATGAACGATATTTTGATGTTTGTTTTGAGATTTAATAAAATTAGTTACAATTTAATTATTTATTTATGAAAAATTGTTAAGATTTCTTGACCATTGATTTCTTGACCATCTTGATGTTTGTTTGAAATTAAATAAAATTAGTTACAATTTAATTATTTATTTTTGAAAAATTGTTAAGTTTTCTTGACCATTCCCAAGATAGAGTGCACAACATACTCGACCAATTAAAGTCTCAAATATCAAACTTCCACACCAAATCCAAATAATCTACAACTCGAAAAATAAATTGATTTTCGCATAAAATTTGCCGCACTTCTGAATCAAAGTTAACTTACAATGTTGCTACCGTTTCGACAAACTTAGACAGCCCGAATATATATATTTTTGGCACATATATGCTTTTTCCTAAAAATAACTCCAAATGAATGGCACTTTAATGTTAGCGATATAATACTTCTGAATCAAAGATAACTTACAATTTGGACAAACATTAGACAAACTAGGAGAGCATAAATTCATATAATGTGTTTGACACATATAAGCTGTATCCTAAAAATAACTCCAAATGAACAGCACTTTAATGTTTTACATATTTAATTCTTAGTTTCAATTTAATAAATTATTTGTGTAATATTGTTAAGATTCCTCGACCATTCTCACTTCAGAGTACAAAGCATACTCAATTCATTTAAATTTTCAATCAATTAAAGTCTCAAATATCTAACTTCCAATCCAAATACAAATTAATCTATAACTTGAAAAATGAATCAATACATCTAATCGGATAAAAATTACAGTAAGTCTGAATCGAAGATAATTTACAATGTTGCTACTTTTGGATAAACTTCAGACCAAATACAGAGAGTTTTTTTATCGTGCAACTTAGGGTTAATCATTTCAATAGTTACACACTTTTGTCACAATAACAGCAGTGTATCAAATCGTCTTTTTTTAAATGCAACATACAAGTAAAATTAATTCTTTGTGAGGTAAATATTACAGTTTACGAAGTGAACAATGTTAAGCTGAGGATTGAATCATTATGCATTTGAATATCTGAGCTCTTTTTTCAGTTGTATACATTGTTCACTTCATAAAGTGTAATATTTGCCTCACGGAGAATTACCTGTGTTTAAAAAAAGACCCTTTGATACGTTGCTGTAATTGTGACAGAAGTTTATAGCTACTAAAATGATTAACCCTATGTTGCACGATAAAGAAACTCACTGTATCTCTGTGTTACATACAAAAACGGCATGCTCTTCTCCTCCAAATGAACGGCCAAAATGAACAATTTGACGTCCGAGATTTAATACAATTACTTAGTTACAATTTAAATAATTTATTCGTCTGTAATTGTAAAGTTTTCTCGACGATTCTCAAGGCAGAGTGCATCGCATTCTGACTTGGGTTTTATATGATACAGGGTGTATCTTAAAAAAAAGCCGAAATCTCTAAGTCTTATTTACTGATTTCAAAAAGATAACATAAATAATCTAAATATAATATGAAATGTCTCTAATTTGATTTTTTATACTTCAACTTCAATGTCAAGCGATAGTAAACTATGTTCTTTCAAAGGGTATTGTAATTTTTCTTCAATTTAGTTTGCCGCAGGATTTTATTTGTTTAAATCTAATCTGAATCGAAATAAGTTTTATATTGTGTTTATAATGTAACTTTTTTGTTTTAATTTGCGAGATTCATTGAATAAAAATTGTATCAACGTTAAGTTATGTTTCCTACAGTGTACAGCGTAAATCAGTGCCGCACATGTTAATATGTGCTAAAAAAATCTTTGAAAATCTACTAAATTTGTACTAAATCCAATGTCAAAATGTACTAAAGTTGGGTACGTGCTAAAAAATCTATGAAAATGTACTAAATTGTACTAAGTCCAATGCAATAATGTACTAAAGTTACTTAAAATGTACTTATGTACAAAACTGGCAAAAATGTACAAAATTTTGTAAAATTGTACTAAAAAGGCACCACTGGTGAAATGTCATTTAAGTGTAATTTTTGTAGTTCTTTTGTCGTTCTCGTTTATTATTTTTTTGTGAAATAACACAAATCATGAAGCGATGTACTGCAAGTGTATTTCGAATACAATAAAAATCGTGATCAAGCGGTTTGGCTTTATACAACTGCTGTCCGAACAGAGGTGTTCTAGAAGCTTGTAACTTTGGAAGTCAAAATTTGGGAAGGTATGCAGCTTTAAAGAAACCCTAGACAAAAAAATAACTCTCAACGAATATTTTGTACGGTATTTTGGATGACTTATTAGTTGCCCATCAAGTGTTGGTTGAAGACATTCATAAGTTTTATATTGTGTTTTCCACAAGATTTGAGTACCGCTTATATTGTCAGAATAAATTTTAATTCGTTGAACGTAAAGTTTGTCCAAAGGTGACCACTTTGGCCTGGTCAAACAGTTGTCAAATTGCTGTCAGGGTATCAGAATATTTTGCTTGGGTAGCAGCCAATTTCTATTTTCTATATTGTGTTATTTTATACTAAATTCTATTTTTCAAGTATAAAATAATCATTTTTAGTTAGAATAGAAATCTAAAATATCCAGCATTGAAGAAAATTAGATAATTTTCGTTTTTATTAGAACCGGACAAACAAACTTATTTTATAGGCTTTTTTTAAAATGTTATCATTTCTCAAAAAGTATACTTATGAGATGCACGTCCGTAAATCAGTTATCTGCAGTAGTAGATGTAAAAGACTATATAAAAAAATGAGGAATAATCAAAATTGCTTTTTTACAAATTAATTATTACAAAACTTTAAAAAAATCACTGCATAAAGTTTTTTTTTGTACTTTGTGGAAAAGCATTTAGTCAAGGTTGTTTTATAATCTAAAAATGGTTTCTTGAAATTGGAATTTGAAATTCTTGGTTTCAAAACTCTTGATTATTTGAATTTGTATGAAGACTCTATTAAGCGTTGATTTGTATTTTTATATTCTATTTATTTTTGTTGATGTGATTTTAATAATATTCCACTGATATGACAAAAACAACTGGCACCATAAAAAGCCCTAACTCAATAACACTTACACACACACATGGCTGAAGTACTCATTGACATATAGTTAGGAATTACATACTACTAAATAAATAAAACTCATTTTTTCTTCTGTTGCAGAATATGATGCCTTGAATTTCTGTAAGAATCTAATAATAATCTAATAAAATAATAAAGCAAATTACTCTTCTTCTCTTCCACTCGAAGACTGATATTACTTTATACTGCAAACTTAATGTTCAATCTCATTACTTTCAATGACGTGTCCTAATAACTTTAAATTATGAAAATTAAATTGATCAGGATAACGACAATTCCTATAAAAAACGACTCCCGCAAGTAAATGGAAAACAATAATTGAGAGTAAAGTAATTTTGGAGGTTGTATGTTTCTGAATAAAATAAAGTTTTGCAGATAGAGAGAGAGAGAGAGAACGCTAACAATCTGTATTAGGCTATTGGCACTCGGCGTTTCTGCCTTTTGCAAAATATCTATATATCTATAGAGTAAAGCAATTCCGGAGGTTGTATGTTTCTTAATAAAATAAAGTTTTGCAGATAGAGAAAGAGAGAGAGAGAACCCTAACAATCTGTATTAGGCTATTGGCACTCGGCGTTTCTGCCTTTTGCAAAATATCTAATATTTCAATAGTCGAGTTTGGCGCCAGAAATTTTAGATATTGTGATACAAATTGAACGAGTACTTTATTGTATGCAAATTCAATATGAAGGTAATCGTTAACATTTTCGGGCAAACATACAAAACTCAAAACTAAAGTAATTCAATGTCTATTGAAATTTTACTTTTTGATAAATAAAATTTTATTTCAAAATGCCGTTCTAAGTTGAAAAGTTAAATAATTAAAATTACATTTTTAATCTAAATTAAAAGTATTCAGCCGAACTTATCTGGACGATGACATTTCTATAGCAAAAAAAAATATTTCTAGGTTAGTAGAATGGGATAAAAACCCAAAAAAATCGATATTTGAGGTACTGCACTTAGAACGACGATATTGACATATTTTGGCATAGGATTCCTCAGTAATTGATAAACAAATACGTTTTTTTTTGACATAGCAATGATAGTTTCTATAGAATTTTACGCAGTAATTATATTTAAGTAACAATAAGATGTGTTTTAATTTAGCATTTATAAAAGTAAAGAGTACATATTAAATATGATATCAGTGTTGCTCATAAGTTAATCTCACCGAACATGCACACTTAACTTATGCATCTTCATGTTCTTATTTTCCATATTAATCTGATACGCATTATTTCCTCTCTCGCCATAATCAGTATAATGATGGTAATTACGGATTATTAATGATACGGCATTTTTACAGCCGGGCTGCACTTTGCAAAGCTTGCCATTTTTTTTTACTAAAAAATATTTTTACTATTCATAAACTGAAATTACAATTATTACTAATTGCTAGAAGAAGAACATTTCCCGCTTTTGTGTATATTTTATTTAAATATTAAGAACACTAGTAAGTTTGTCGTTAGATAATTTTTATATTTAATATTTAATTATTCCTTCACATGCTCAATAAAATAATTTTACTTATATGTTATTTTCAAATATTAAATCTTGACCACTTAAATGTACAATTACATGTAATCTAAACCTAAACGCACGAAATTTACATAGCAACAAACGGGTACAGTGCAAGTCGAAACATTGAAAATTTTCTGGGGGATGCATTTTATAATGGAGCAAACACCATAATCGTGATGAAAATATCAACATGCTTAAAATATTTGATATTTAGAGGCCACGTTTGTAAACGATGTGTGTAACATCATCATACTGTACACGTTCTTGGTAACAAAATACTGTTATAACAATGTACTTTACACGATGTGTGTAACAACATACTGTACAAGTTGTTTGTAAAAACATTCTGTACACGAAGTATGGAACAATATACCTACCAAGCACGATGTGCTCCATCATCACCAAGCCTACAAAAATCTTGAAATTAAAACTCGGAAAAAATCATGTTTTTGAAGATTTCTGTCACCCTGCTATCTAAGTTTTGATTTGTTACCTCATCAGTGATACTCAATTCATCAAGGTTTGTGAAACTGTAGTACACTACACATTTTCCATGGTTTATAGCTTTTACACTGTAATTTTCACGTATTCTACCTGCGGTTTCAGTATCCATTAATAATTATTTTCACATCCCTATAAATTATACAGTAATTAGACATCATTAACAGATTGCCGCAATAAAAATTACCACACGAGCTGTAATCGTATAAAACGGCTAGAATTCTTCTGCTTGTTAAAAATCGCTGTTGTATCACAGGCCGAACAATTTAATCTATAACGATGAAGTAGGAAGCGACCGTAAATTCTACTTTAAATAATTAATATTCGCGTGACGAATTTCCAGTGGTGTTCGAGGAATCCGAGTTTTATGAGCCGAAGTATTGTGTTTCTCCAGTATAATCGAAATATTTCGGATGGCTAAATTCGCCAGAATTTAATACCGTTCCGAAATTTGCGGGTTTCGTGATTGTATGTGGGACACAATAGAGCGCGTTTGGGTGGAAGATATTAATAATTACGTGGCTATCGAAGGTTATTTCCGACATGCCCAAGTAAGCTATTCAAACATCTTTAAATATTTTGTTATTCTAAAGTGGCATACTTGAATGCCGGAATGTGAGGCTCTCTAAAATTACTTGGACAGTGATGCATTCTGTGGAACACGTGCTTTTTTGTTGTGTGCAGATTTCGTTAATTTGTGATTACCAGAAATTATATAGCATTATTACTAATTTATTATTATTAAATTAGATGTTCATAGTTAGTTAAACAGTATATTTAAATATATTGCACAAGCAATGACATATAGGCTATCCCATTTTTAGTAAGAAACCATTTTGTTTCCTAAAAATAAATTAAATAATATTGTACAATATTGATTATCGATATTACATATTAAATGATACTATTTCGTACTATTTAGTTATCGTGTTACTATAAATACACACACATAAAGGTTTTCATGTACCTTCTTCACTTTACTTCGTCTTCGAGTTCTTTAGTTTGTTTAATTGTTTTTGTGTCTACTTTTTCAAATATCTAAATTTTAAAAAAAATCATGACGATCTAAATGATCATGATCAAACGATCATGATGATAAAAATCTTGGATTCACTGACTTAACAGATGAATGCTCTCAATTTATCAGGATAGGCACGTTAATAACCCAATATTCGTGGCAGAGAAAATAAACGCAACGCTTTTAGTTTCAAATTGATTTCAATAATAAACTGATATCGCTGTATCGATATTTCGACCAGTATCAATATCAAAGCGAACTAAAAATTTGGAATTTATAATTTTATAATTTTGAATTTAAAATTTAAAAAGATAAGAATTTATATATTTAAAAATTGACTGCATTTTTGACTGCAACGAGCCATCTTCTTCTTGGTTTTTTTCATCTCTTTTTCCTATTGAGTTAGCTTTGAATACTATTAGAGGTATTCTCTGGATTAGTAGCCATTGTAAATTTCCAATCTATCATATTATTTGTGAACAATTTAGTATGGTTATAAGCTTGAGGCAGATCAATTATTTCTGTAATTTTCTGAAATTTCTCATTAATTTATTTCTCATGTTATTGGTGAAAATGTTAATGGTTTTATGATCATCTTGTATCAAGTCTTGTAGCCTCCTTTTTAATAATATAAACTTGTATCTACCGATTTTTAATTTTTCGCGGCATATTCTGCGTTCAAAAATGTCAAAACACATGCTTATAAAACTGAATTAAAAATCGCCGAAGTAGATATAAAAAGTATCAATGATATAAGGAAGTGCTCAATTTATGGATCAATTTATATCTGAGCGTGCCTTGGTAATAAATATTATTAGTTGGATCATATCTCTGTCAATTCTGTTATATTTTTACCGCTTTTAGGCTATTAAACATGTAAAATCGGTAAGGTAATAATATAACCCTGCCGATATGGCATTGTCAACACTTGCCAAGAAATTGAAAACCAATTTTCAGCTTAAATTAATTACAATGAACTTACCAAAGAAGTTGTGCAGCAAAATACATTAGCAAATACATTTCTAATGCCAGGAATTACGATTTCAGGTTTGAAGATTGCATTACCAAAGATTATTTTGACGGCGACAAAATACAGGTGTAACCATGTTACCACACCACATCAATCCATAAATTCGAAAGTGAAATATTGATGAGAATAATTATGCAATTAGAATAATAATTAAATATGTCATTATTAAATATGTGAATAAATATTAAATATTTTCTGAAACCGATAAAATCTTGATCATAATTTTGTGAATTTTTCGTTGATCTTTTTAAGTTTCTCAAAAAAATTTGTAATGAACATTTCCATATTTCACAAACAGGTCGTCAACATTCTCAAAATTTATTAATTTAATACTAGCTTTAAATTCCTTTCATTTGACAATAATCTTCTTAAAATCCATAAATTTGACCTGAATTATTAAAATTATTTCATTTGACAAAAATCATTAGTAATTTTGTGAATTTTTCGTTGACCTTTTCAAGTTTCTCAAAAAACTTTGAAATAAACATTTCCATATTTCACAACATATTCAACAATCTCAAAATTTATAAATTTAATACCAGTTTTTAAATTTCTTTTATGTGGCAAGAATTTTTTCAAAATAAATAAATTTGACGTGAATCATTAATTTATTTTCATTCGACAAGAATGTTTAGTAATTTTGTAAATTTTTCGTTGATTTTTTTAAGTTTCTCAGAAATCTTTGTAATGGACATTTCCTTATTTCACAAATAGGTCGACAATATTCTCAATATTCATAAATTTGATACCAATATTTAAATTCCTTGCATTTGACAAGAATCTTCTCAAAATCCATAAATTTGAGGTGAATTACTAAATTCTTTCATTTGACAAGAAACTTAGTAATGTTGTGATATTATTGTTGATCTTTTTAAGTTTCTCAAAGAACTTTGTAATAAATATTTTCGTCGAATTTTTCGTTGATCTTTTTAAGCTTCTCACAAAACTTTGTAATGAACTTTTCAATATTTCACAAAGATGTCGTCAACATTTTCAAAATTCATAAATTTGATAACAATTTTTAAATTGTTTTCATTTGACAAGAATCTTCTCAAATTCGATAAATATGCCGTATATTATTAAAATTCTTTCAATTGACAAGAAGTTTTCGTATTTTTGTGAATTTTTCGTTGATCTTTTTAAGTTTCTCACAAAATTTTGTCATGAACATTTCCATATTTCACAAATAGGTCGCCAACATTCTTAATATTCATAAATTTGATAGCAATTTTTAAATTCCTTTCATTGACAAGAATCTTCTCAAAATTCACAAATTTGACGTGAATTACTAAAATTCTCTCATTTGACAAGAATCTTTAGTAATTTTGAGAATTTTTCGTTGATATTTTTAAGTTTCTAAAAAACCTTTGTAATGAACATTTTCATATTTAACACATATGTAGGTTGTCAACATTCTCAAAATTCATAAATTTCATGCAAATTTATAAATTCCTTTCATTTGACAAGAATATTCCTAAATTTTGGGAATCTATCGTTCATATTTTCGGGTCTCACATAACAAATTTGTAAAGAATATTTCCATATTTCAGGCATATATCGCGAACCTACTAAAAGTTCATAAATTCCACGTTAATTCTTATATTTATTTGATTTGACCAGGGGCGCGTTATCCTATGTACAAATAGGCATTTGTCCAGGGCCCCCAAAGTTAGAGGGGCCCCGAAGGGGGCCCAATTAAAAAATATTTAAGCAATTTATATATATTATTCCTTTAAGAATTTTGATTTTATTTTACTTTTATAGAGAGCTTGTTTTGTTATTTTGTATATACTATTACGATTATTGATATTCTTTATTATTTAATGTAATAAAAATATATATCGTCATACATGGGGAGCCCCAAATTCAAATTTGCCCATGGCCCCATGAAGCTATAACGCGCCGCTGCATTTGACAAACATTTTTCGCACTTATAGTTATCATTTTAAGTCTCACAAAAAAACTAGGTATTTACTGAATATTTCCATATTTCACAAATATGTCGCGAGCATTCTTATAATTTACAAGTTTGACGTGAAATCTTAAATTTCTTCAATTTGACAAGAAACTTTCGAAATTTCTTTGATTGACAAAAGTTTTTCGAATTTATCGTTTGTCATTTTAAGTTTCACAAAAAACTAGATACAAAGGTACTGAATATATTCATATTTCACAAATACGTCGTATGCATTATTAGAATTCATAATGTTCACGCAAATTCTCAAATTTGTAGTTGTAGTGAACATTTACTCATGTCATAAATATGTTGTGAAGCTTATCAACATTCAAAAATGTCACGTGAATTCTTAAACTTTTTTATAGCAAAATAATCTTTCGAAATTTTTAGAATTTTCATAAAACTTGTGAAATAACGATAGGCTTGCCTTTTCAAGTTTCACAAACAGACATAAAAGTGGATTTCCCAAATTTAATAAAAATTGACGGTCTTAAAATTGAAGCGGTGAGAAGTAAAATGGTATACGTGACAATTTCGAGATTTAGAGAAAATTGAGTTTAAAGTTAGTTGATTGCTGTAAAATCTGTAATAACAATGTAAAAACCATTGCTTCATGTATTATTTTGTACTTGTATCATAATAATAATATTTTATTTCCAATAAATAATTCCTACTAATTGCATCAATGTTTATTTTTCGGCTAAAATGTCATTTAGACCTGTAATATGTCCACTACAGCCCTTTCCGCTTAATAATGCCACCGCGACGTTTAATCCGGATAATAATCCACTTAATTGGGACAGTAAAAAATAATTTAGTATGATCTGATCTCATATACAGGGTGTCTCTAAATTACGTGGACATGGCTTAACCACAGATTACTGGGATAAAAAAGACGATTTAAAAAAAATTATCTATAAACAAATGCGTTTGATTTAGGCAGTATTCAGCTTCAAAGTTAGTTTTAAAAAAAATGCTTATAACAAGAGAACGTTTGCATTGATTTGGATGTTGTTTGGTATGACACTCTATACGGGTATAAATCATATTTTGACATAATATTTTGTTTTTATCAGTATACCAGTTGAGTACAAAACAAGGGTAGCCGAACATTAATATATTCATATATTTTAATGACAGAGCAAATAACTTAAAAAAAATCGAATCTGACGCAGGCATTCATTATTAAGTTTTTTTGTATCTTTATAGTTTTTGATATCTATTACAGTTTTGGCACAAAAAAAATAAAATATGAGTGACTGCCCTACACTCGTTTGGAAACATATGTAATCTACTTACCGGGTTGAAAATGGTTTATTCACAACAATAAATATAAAGTACACTTACGCCGATAAAACAGATATGTTGCTGGTGTTAGGATTTTAGGAGCCCTAATAGCGAGGAAGAACTTTTGGAAATTATAGCAATTGCGTCATCCATACGATATCCAAATAGTGCAAGAGCTTTTACCACCTGATTATGACCTACGTTTTGCGTTTTGCCGATTTATTCAGGAAAAAAGAGCTGAACATATTCTTTTTAGCCTGAAAATTCTGTCCACTGATGATTTTTTTTCAAACGAGTGTAGGGCAGTCACTCATATTTAATTTTTTTGTGTCGAAACTGTAACAGATATCAAAAACTATAAAGATACAAAAAAACTTAATAATGAATGCCTGCGTCCGATTTGATTTTTTTTTTATTTATTTGCTTTTGTCATTAAAAAATATAAATGTATTAATGTTGGGCCTCATTTGTTTTATACACAACCGGTCTACTGATAATAACAATATTATGTCAAAATATGAGTTATACCCGTATAGAGTGTCATACCAAACAACATCCAAATCAATGTAACTCTCCTCGTTCTCTTTTTATAAGCCAATTTTGTTTTTTTAAACTAACTTTGAAGCTGAATTCTGGCTAAACCAAATGCATTTGTATATAGATAAGTTTTGTTAAATCGTCTTCTTTTGATCCCAGTAATCTGTGGTTAAGACATGTCCACATATTTTAGAGACACCCTGTATAATAAATGAATATTGCACCGATGCAATTGTTGAAGTCATTCAATTGAAAAATTTTCATGAAGAAGATGATGATGTAATCCACATGAGCCAAATTAAAATATTATTACTGTATTAAAATAAGATACCTGTAAAACTATAATACACGATTCATATTTACGAATACATTCAAATAAAAACAAGAAAGTAAAGATTCATGAAAAAAGTATGACTTTCATAACCACTTGTATGTAAAATTGGTACTATACAGGGTGATAAAAAAAGAACGTAAAATATTTAAGAGGGTAGTAGCATGAACCACAACAAATAAAAAAGTCTTGATAAACATCGGTCCTTAAAATAACGGTTTCGGAGATATGGATGATTATTCTTTTTTACCTCCTTTTTTTAATTTGCTAAAACTTGCATTTTCTTATCATAGTTGGCTGATGTTTCGTGAAATAAACATTCAGAATTTGACCGTTGTTGTTAGTGCATAAGTTTTCATTGCTATGGCTGTTTACTCTAATGCAGAATTAGCCTACATGCATTTCATGTATCGTCGTGCTAATGGAATTGCCACCGAAGCAGGATGTCTTTATGTACAAGCTTATCCAATACTCTTATGTAGAAGCTTATCCACATCGTATGTTTAGAATAATTCACCAGAGATTGTGTGATTAGTCGATGGTACTCCTGTAAATAGCCTCGAGGAGCTGCACCTAAAAATTAATCAAAAGTGCCAAGAAATTTGTTTAATTTATATAATATACAACTATTTACAACAGAGCAATCTATAGAAGAAATATCTGAATCTATAGGCATGAATCTATAAAATACGAAAAGATCCTCGTCCACCATTTCTTGCTCTTTCTGTCGATTTCATAAGTGGATTTAAGTTGGTCGAATATATCTACACCATTCATATTTTTGAAATATTCTACTAGAGCGTTTGAGCATGGAACCTGTTTTAATGATCCGTCTTTTTCTCGCCTTTTCACTTCATTTATGGCTTGTGGGTCACGAAAGTTCGAAAGAATGTGTACTACCCGTTTGTCTTTCCATTTCACAATACTAATACCATCATTGCTTATGTTATAGTCGTATTCTCCTTGTTTTATGTACTTATCTTCTTTTCGTTTGGGTAGGTTTTTTCAGTTTGCCACCACAGTGCCACAGGCATATACAGGGTGTTAAAACATAATGTAAAATATTTAAGGGGGTAGTAGTATGAACCCCAACAAAGAAAAAAAAGTATTAATAAACATGGGTCCTTTAAAAAACGGTTTCGGAAATATGGAAGATTATTCTTTTTTACCTCCTTTTTTTATTTTGCCAAAACTTGCATTTTCTTATCATAGTTGGCTGATGTTTTGTGAAATAAACATTCAGTATTTGACAGTTGTTGTTAGTGCATAAGTTTTCATTGTTATGGCTGTTTACTTTAATGCAGAATTAGCTGACATGCATTTCATGTATAGTCGTGATAATGGAATTGCCACAGAAGCCCGACGTCTTTATGTAGAAGCTATCCAATACTCTTATATAGAAGCTTATCCACATCGTATGTTTGGAAGAATTCACCAGAGATTGTGTGATCAGTCTATGGCACTCCGGTAAATAGCCTCGACGATCTGCATCTAAAAATTAGTCAAAAGTGTCAACAAATCCGAGCCATAGAAGGTGTTTTAGAAAGAGTACGAATATCCTTCAGACAAAGATGTCGTGTCTGCTTGGAAATGGAAGGATGGCACTTTGAACATCTTCTGTAACTCTGTTCTTTGTTTTTGCTAGAAGCTCCCTTTGCTTCTTTGCACATAATCAATAAGTAATAAATAATTGCAAATAGGCAAATAAATGTTTAAAAAACCCATGTTTATCAAGAGTTTTTTCTTTGTTGTGGTTTAGTACTACTACCAATAAAATATTTTACACTCTTTTTTGGACACCCTGTATTTAATGAAAAATGTATCAAAAATTCATTAGGCCAAAGGAAAAAAAACGAGATAATCAATTATTCAGGATTTTCAATGATATAGTTTGGTAGGCATTGTTGGTAACCAAACTTCACTTGTTGCAAAAGAACCAAAAAAAGATTCGTTCCAATACTGAAATTGAATCTGTAGATTAGTTCTTTTTATAGCTATTTTTAGTTCGTTGGATATCGGTTGCTGCAATGCTTTCATGCAACATAGAATTCTATGTGAAATTTCTATTTTATAGAAAATAAAGCTATACACAGTAAGCTATACAGTACTGCTACTGAAGATGGCTGCATTGCGGCCGAAATGTGCATTTAGTAAGTAATGTTTTTTGTGAAAAAGGTCTTCCGTATTTTATTTTCTACAATACTTTCACAAGCTCCACCTCATCATTGCTATTTTATGTTGGTTTTTATGTGGAATTTTGAGCAACAAACGTGAATCTTCTTCTTCGTGTGCTTTATCCATTCTTTATGTTAGCGATCATCATTGCTATCTGGACCTCGTCTACTGCTTTTTGAACAATTCCAGCGAGGTCATTGCACACCCCTGGCAAAGTTTTTGAAGCTATAAAATTCAGCTTCTTCCCAGGCCTGTTCTTCCAAGCAACATTTCTTCTAGAATACGTTGAAGTATTCTGTATCTCTCCTTATGCTCATAACGTGTCGTCGGTATTCTAACTTCTTGACCTTAATTGCAATTAAAAACATTAATAGATGGGTTATATTAACTGAACATCCATTTGTCATTAGCCTGTTCAAATCCTGTGTGTATTTTGTAAGTCCACCACCAACAAGTACCGTGCGATCAACAATTATTTAGATAAGGAGAGGCTATGATTGTGTCAGTGTTATGGAACCTGGAAAAAAATGTTGATAATGGATTTGGATATGCATCCCTACAAAATACAGGCCTATCATGAATTGCTGCCACCAGATTTTAACAGACGTCTTTTACTCTAGCAGTGTTACTTCTGAGATCTCAAGGGTTGTTGATAGCACGGTACATTCGGGTCTTACACCTGCACGAATGAATTTTCGTGTTAACAATTTTGTAATGTTGGCTTTCTTTTGCAGACAAATGCCTGTCGCTGGAGAGGCCTTCGGGCGGCGGCAAGGGCAAGAAGATGAGGAAGCCACGCACGATATACTCCAGCCTCCAACTGCAGCAGCTGAACCGGCGGTTTCAGCGGACGCAGTACCTGGCCCTCCCCGAGCGGGCGGAATTGGCGGCGAGCCTGGGACTCACACAGACGCAGGTCAGTGGTGCACATGCATTTCTCACCCCCGCGAGGCGGCGGGGCCCCAATATAATCCGATGACTGAGCACAGCTCTTCGAACACTCGAAACCGTCAGAGACAATGGGGTTCGGCCGGAGACGGGCCCCGGCAGAAGTGCGCGGCGGTGCACTTCTGCGAACGTCCGCGGCTTAAGAGGACACACGAGGAGTTGCGGAGAGAGTTCAGATGAAGAGGCGTTTGAGGTGTTTTGTGTGGCGTAGATTGGTAGCGGGTTTCGTGGTGCTTGTGGTTCAATTGAAGTCACTTAGGCTACCATTTGTAGGTTGTTTGGAATTGCATTGGAGATATTAAAATTACGGACACTGCAAATGCAGAGGCTGTATGCAGATGAACAAATCCAGTTTGCATGTGGGCTAGATCATGTACGTACTGGTATATTTGATTAAAACATAATCTTGACTAGTTTCGGATTTTTGTTAAAAATTGAATTTCGAAGCAAGTGACTTATTTAATCAAAACTGTTGCACTCAACTGTTGATAATTCCTGAAGTTTTGTAGTTGTCCGTAGGAATGGCTTGGTACATTTTTGCCGTTGCTGCAAATTCTTGAAGATCGTGGGAATCTGCTGGAATTGGGTTGGTTTTGAAAACGTCGCTCGCTCGCGTCCAGCCCAGCCCTCGGCGTCTCATTTTTTCGACGTGTTTAATTAGCTTTCAGTGGCCGTTGATTGAAAACGGAGCGCGATGCTCATCAACGCAGGAGCCGGTTGCATCTCTCCCCGGCGCTCCGGCTTCTTACATAGCCGCCTGCAATTAGGGCCAATTAAATGTGTATTTTTCAACCGCCGCGCCGTCTTGGTGGATGGGCCCCGATGTCCTCGTGTGTGCAGCTTCGGAGCGAGACGCCGCTGCGCAGCGGACGGAGACGCCTCCGCTGCTTTATCGTCCTCCAGGATAACGGATCCTGCGAGGAGCAGCAGGAGATGACGACGAGTCGCGGGGGGCACGCGACACGGCCCGGATTCCCGAAAGTCTGCTGCGGATTCCTGGCCGAAGCCGGTCGGCGGTCAACTGCTGCCGCGGCGCAGATGAAGAAGGCATCGTGAAATTTTATAATGTGCACGAATGCGAGTTTCGTTCTCGTGGAACGCGTATAAAACCCTTTGATCCGGAGCGCGTTCAACTCGCAGCCTCGCATGGGAAACGGTTAACTATGCGTTTTACGGCCAACGGGAAGAAAAACACAGCCTCGCTTTATTAAAACCAAATAGATGTCTTTTACTAGTACCGAGAAGTTATTACTAAAAAAGCGCAAAAGCAATTAAGCAGTACTAATTAATATTTCCCTTGCGATCTATTTTGTCAACACCAAGTCAAAGAACACACAAAAAATCTAACTATTAGACCATTAAAGTGAAAATATTGCTGTTCCATCATGTTAGATAATAATTAGATTGTAACCACCCACATCCCCAATCCATATTTTATGCAAAACCATATAACGTTCATTTTAGATTTTAGATGCTTTCATGTTTGATGTCTCAAACTTTTTTCTTCAAATAACTGGTGATTACAAGTTTTAAAGATCATTAATGAATTTTTGAAATGAAGCACCTCAAGAAGACTCATATCTAAAATAAAACTAATAAAAAAAGTTGGTGGTTTTCAGTGAACACACACAACTTGATTATAATTGAAGATATAACAACGATTATTTGACGTTATTGGGACAATTTTTATAATTTTTTGAAATCATGAATTATTTCACCAAAAGGCACCAAAAAATAGAAAAATAAGCAGGCAAAAAGGCACTAAAAAATACAAATTAGGCACTAACAAATCTGAAAAAAACAAAATTTACATTAATATTTGCATGAGTTTATTGCGCATTTACATAAACATAATAAAAAATTATAGCAACAAAATTATTATTCGTGGGAATTACAACAAATTATGAGATTTTTTTTTCAATTTTGCCTAGTTAATGCTTGCCTTCTATCAGACAATATATGTTTTAGTTGTGAAAACGATGTTTCCACGTCTACGGATGTAAGTGGTGCAAATTCGAAACAGCCAATTTCTGTAATCTCGTAATTCACACTGGAGTGTGAAGAGATAGCTTCATTTCTATTGCCTGAAAGAAAGTTGGCTAAGCTTTTTACAATTTCAAAGTCTTTATTTGTACTAAACCGATTCACACTTGTCCCTTATTAAACTCCCTTAATACCTAACATGTTACAAATATCTTTAATAGTATTATTTACACTTGTCTCTTATTAAACGTCCCTTAATGCCTAAAATGTTACAAATATCTTTAATAGTGTTATTTACAATATTGACGGCATCACTCAAAGTTAAATTTCTACTTTCTAAACTTATTATTTTATTTGGAAGTAGTGAATAATTAGAAGAAATAAATGCAGAGTGTTGTAAATTTTGTTTTCTAAGAGTTTTTTCTCAGTTTTGATGGATGCCGCCGAATATTCATCTAATTTTTAAACCATTTCTTTAATTTCATTAAAATTAGTGGCATAGTAACAAGCAGCTGAAATGCACGTCCCCTAACGAGTTAGTATTGGTTGGGGTGGTAATGCTAACTGTGGTACCATATCTTTAAAAAGTCTTATCCTTGACAGCGCGTTTAGGAAAATCTTCTTTATAAATATCTATATATCTCTATATATATATTATATATATATATATATATATATATATATATATCTTCTATAAAATCTTTGTATAAGAAGGTTGCAAGGTTTCTGTAATATAAAACGTAAATTTATCCAAAACTTCTTATTTCTAATAGGTTTATACAAAAAGTGTTTAAGCAATTAATAGTTTCAAAAACAGTGCCAAAAGTAATCAAATTTCTAACTTTGAAAGTCTAAATTAATTAAGCTAAACTTCAATTTTATTGCTAAATGATAAAATTCAGCAATCATTCACAACTTTAGAAATGGTTACCAAAATGCAAAAGCTTGCCAATAGGTTTGCTTACAAGAATCCAAAAAAGAATGTACCTCATTTTATTTACGAATTCCAAACTTCTGAAATAAATAATTCGAGGTCATCCTAATACATGTGCTAAAATGCATTTAAATCCTATTTTCTTTTAATTCAAATAATACTCTGGTTACGATCACAATCTCGACAACTCAAAATCACAACAAATCACAATCCCGATAGATCAATATCCTGACAAATTGATATCCCGACAAAGTAAAATCTTTTCAAATAATTACTTATTAGCAGAGTTGGAATAAATCTAGATTTAAAAAAATAAAAATCAATGATTTAAAAAATTCAAAATCAATGATTTAAAAAAATCAAATAAATCATGATTTATTTTTGTTTTTTCTTTTCTTTATATTTCTGATTAGTTTTTGCCAGGGTAGATGTGATTTATATGTACTTAGGTTAGGTTAGGTAAGGTTTTGGTTTGTCGGGATTTCAATTTGTCTTGATTTTGATTGGTCAGGATTTTGACTGTCGGGATTTCAACCCAAACCCGTAATACTCCCATAAACATGCGAAGTACCGCAATTATTTTTCTGCACACAGCCAAACTCTGCAATAAAAATTCAACATTGTTTGACAATGATTAAAAAAAATGCTGAAATTCCTCCTATTTTTGAAACTTTTACGGGAGCATATTGGTTTTAACTATGAAGATATTGAGAATTTAAAGGCGGAAAGACCGCAGTTCGGTAGCTATTATTAAAATGTTGTTATGACCTGTGATTTTTAAACTGGCATTCATGTCATTGTTCATAATGAATACAGAATTTGTCATTGTTGCCCGCTCTCATTTAAATGGCCGCAATCAGCTGTTGTATTGTGTATGCATGGAAGCAATATAACAGAACAACTCGATAAATCAAGATTCAGCATAGTCATAAAAAAAAACATAGTGATTTACATAACAATTGTTTTCTAAGCTTTTTTTGGGCCCAAACAACATGCGAATTAGCAAATTACACTCACCGTTGATAAAATCATTGAGCATGAAGCCATTCTATGATTTATTAAGTTTCGTAACATGAAGTTTTGCGAATTTCTCGACAAAAAATCTATTTTTTTTTTCACAAATCATGTATGTGGCTACATCAATGCTAGTATAAAAAATCATAGGGTGCCACACTTGAAAAACTATTTAAACATATTTTTTTCTGTATCGAATATTCCAACAAAGCCAACTTACTATACATCTTTGGATTCAGAAAAATAACCTCTACCAGAAAAAAAAAGAAAATATATGTAACCATTTGAAAAAAAATGAATATCGCCGAAATGAAACTTGATTTTGCAAAAAAACAACCTTAGGACTTTTGTAGAACATGTTGGGCCATTTAATCTTGTTTTTGTTTTTTTTAAATCGGCCAATAAATAAAGGAGTTATAGCCAGCGGCGTTTTTTATAAGACACCCTATATAATAGTAATATATGGGGTGTTTATAATTTGCAGGGCCAAACTTTTAGGGTTTGCAAAACACAACAAAGCAAACAACTTTTCATCAATTTTGTTGCTCATTTGATTTATGCTGGGGAGATACCGTTTGAAGTTTAGTTAATTTAGTCAACTAAACTTCAAACGGTATCTCCCCAGCATAAATAAAATGAACGCCAAAATTATTTCAAAAAATCTAAAATATTTAAACTTAATGTTAAAAATAAAAATTGTGTGGTAATAAGTGTTTCCTTTACAAAATAGTACCTCTTAACGATTCTTTAAGAAGCGACTAAATGTGGGCAATTCAATTTACAGCCTTATTTACTTTCTATTTGTTTCCATAACGACGGAAATGAATACAGAGTAGATAAGAAAGGAAACCCTTTTTACCGCATATTTATTAACAAAAGTTGTTTGCTTTGTTGTGGTTTGCAAGCGCTTGAAGTTTGTCCCTGCAATTGATTAACACCCTGTATAATAGTCAAAAATAATAATAATCCGATTGCTTATGGAGTAAATGATTGTTGTACTTGTAACATTTATTTAATATAATGGAACGTACAGATTCATTATTGGTCATGTGTATCGGGTCACAAGGCCATCCAGCCCCCAGCATCGTTACATCAGCATCGAAGAACCGGAGAAACCTGCAACATGATCTTCCTCGAGGGTGGCTCCACAAAAGCTCAACGGACGGTTCTGGGCCGCACGGGTGCCTAATTGCCGCCGCGAGTATTGTCCTTATAAATTCCTTCCGCGCGACCGCCCCCGTCGCTCGTCACTTAATTAGGCCATTAATTGCTGCTTTTAATTAGCGAAAAGCGAACAGTATTAACGTTATTAGGTGTCGAGGTGTCAGGATGCGCGGCCGCGCCTTGTCGCAAAAAGCGAAATCGGAAGCGTTAAGTTGTAAAATGCTCGGCGCACTGTCGCGCTTCGTTAGCGGCACGAGGACGATTGCTAATTAGTACCGAAATTCAAAATAGAAAATTATCGTAAGAAATTTGAAAATTGAAATGTCAAAATCAAATTTGGAACTTGAAATATCAAAATCCGAGATGTTTATATAAAGTGATCATGAAAAACTAATAAATATAGCAAACATTAAAAAAAAAACTTGAAAATTTTCTTCACCACACGAGTTGATTTCCGATTATCTTGAAGTTTTGGATTGCAGTTTTGCTTCCATCGGATCGATTTCCTGTATGGAAATGGGGAGTGTTATCAGACATGACTAGGAGCACCAGCATGTGCTATGACCATCGACACGTTGGAGGTAACGAGCGCCCGCTTAATTTATGAACGGTATCCGGTCTAAAAACGCACAGCAATTAACATCCGCAATGACCATTAATTGCGTCCAGGGAGAAGGCGATCACTCGGCGCGTCTTCGTTGCGATTACCATCATCAACGAAATGCTGGTAGTGCCCCCCTGGGGGGCGGCGGGGGGCACCGAGCCCCCGTCAATCATAACCCGACTGTATTTACATAGTCCACTGCCCGGCAAAAAAGCCACCTTATTGCATATTAATAGGGCAAAAGTGCGGTTTACAACTTCCGACGGCCGCCTCGGTCCGCGGTCACTTCCTCCTCCGAGGAGTCCGTAAGTGGGACCCAGAGGTGGACATGGGAAAGCCCCCGTTCCGCTCAGGTATGAATAGGACGTTCTCCTCGTTAAAGCGGAGCGAAAAGCTGCACCACGAGGCGTACGGTTCGCATTTGATTGACACCGGGAGTGAAATTACACCCGTGATTGATAACTGGACTCCTATGGACGAAGAAAGTCGGCTCGCTGCGTCCATTGTAAAACAAAAGTTGATTTGCGTGGCGAGTTGAACACCGCAATTTATCCGCTCATTTCCATAAACTCAAACGCTCCTATCAAAGCCCGGAGCAAAATTTTCACCTTCGAAATGAAGATCGATGGGATCCAAATTTAAAAACAAAACATTGCAAACATCAAAATTATGTAATCACAAATTTAAGAACTTTTGAACAGTGTAAACATTGCAAACATAAAAAAATGTAGTCATCACTTCCTGAATCCAAACGTACAAAAAAAATTAGACGCTATTGAGATGTATAGCCATGGATTCTA
The DNA here is from genome assembly GCA_951805005.1 of Othius punctulatus. Classification (NCBI taxonomy): domain Eukaryota; kingdom Metazoa; phylum Arthropoda; class Insecta; order Coleoptera; family Staphylinidae; genus Othius; species Othius punctulatus. Next base: position 35,279,460 of record OX638139.1, read on the forward strand.
GGAATAATGCGTCCATTCGTCCAAGAAGTCTGCTATCCTTGTCTTGTCCGGCACAAGGATAGAAGACTGCTCGAACGGACGTATGCGTCATTCTTAGAGTCCGTGATTGTACTTATTATGCATTTCATGGGCACAAAGAGAGACGTAGGATGAAGTCCTAAATCACATACATACAAAGAAAACTGTTACTTACCAATTAAGCAAGATAAACACAATTTCTGGTACACATGCTTGGGGGGGGGGGGGAAGATACGAATTACCACAGTGGTCATAGCAGCGAGAAAGGACGAAGATCACTTAGAAGACACCTAAACTCATCGTTCGGATGCTTTTCTGAGCCAGGAAATCCTTCTTCTTCCTATGGTTATTTTCCCCTTTATTTTTCCTTCCATAATCAGTCGCAGCAACCTGTAGCGTTTCCCCCTCATTATATGACCAAGATATTGCAGTTAACGCTTTTTAATGGTGTTTATAAGTTCCTCTTCTTTATCAAGTCTTTGTAGCACCTCGATATTTATAACTCGGTCCACCCACAATATCTTTAGAATTCTTCTGTAACACCATCTTTCGAATGCTGCCAATTTGTTCGTATCTGTCTGTTCGTATCGCGGACCAGTAACCATTACTACAACTCAAACGGGCATGACGGGCAAATTTAGGTGTTTATAAAAATAAATTTAAAAATTCTGTACTTCCTTCATTTTGTTAAAATTTTTATTTGCAACCGGTTACGGTGTTTAAACCATTCTTAAGCAAAAATGTCAAGGCTCAGACTATATATTTGTTTGAGCCTTGATATTTTTGCCTGATTATGGTTTAAACACCGAAATCGGTTGCAAATAAAAAATTTAACAAAATTAAGTAAGTACAGATTTTTTGAAATAAAATTGACAACCTTAATATGAGAAATCTGAGAAATTTATAGAAATGTTCTCAACAAACAATCTTGAAATAGTAATAAGTCACAGCCAACTACGATTTACATTTAAAATAAAAACATAGCTTTGAGTAATCCAGTATTCGTTTAGTATGTCCAGAAAACTCATCAAGATATCGAACCCGTCGTATAGAGCGTTCAAGAAAGTGGTGTCCACTACTTTTCCAACTAGTTCCAATGAAATAATACTAAATATTGACATTTGAAAAATTGTAGATAACACAATTTTTGTCCTTTAGACGAAAATAGCCAATTCCGTTAGTTTTTTTTGGCTGATTTCAGTATCGTCAACAAAAATTTTGTAGCAAATTTTTGCAACAAGTGTAACTTAATTTTTTTCGAGATGCAAGACCAATTACGACGATTTTTGGTTTGGATCTTAGGAAACATTTCAGAAACATTGCAAAACATATTTGATTATCATCGTGAACAGAGTCATCTACCAGTATGCAGCGTAAAAGTTGACACCACTTTCTTGAACGCTCTGCAGAATAAAGGTACATCTCAAAGATTTAATTTGTTGGGAAATTATATTGGAAGTTTGTGTTCCTCACTTTTGCCTATCTCGTCATTAAAACACATTGAATTTTTTTAGACGACTTAGGCGACTTAGACTTATCCTGAAATACGTACAAAATAGGCTACTTTCTAGATGCAATACCGTTGAGTACTCAAAATACGCTTTATTTTATTGCACTTTTATTCTACGACAGGCGCGAAATTCAAAACAAGTCAGGGCTATTAAATTTTGCTCGAAAAAGTATCTCAAGAATGTGTAACATTCCTCTGATTGAACACGATTTTCATCATAACTCTAAAACAAAAGACGAAATCATATTTCAAGTTTGTGTTCCTCCCTTTTGTGTACCTCGTCATTAAAACACATTGAATATTTAAAAATTTAATAAATGTTTAAAAAGGCGAATTAGAGTTATCCTGAAATACGTACAAAGTAGGCTACTTTCTAGATGCAATACCATTGATAACTCAACATACGGTTTTTTTATATTGTACCTTATGCCAAACATATAAATTATGGTACCACTAGGTGGTACCAAAAGGCACAAAACAGATATGAATGGAGGGAATTTGTAAGGGGGGTATATGTCCAACAGTGGATACTAAATGGCTGAGGAACAAGAAGAAGACGAAGAGGAGGTGGCAGAAGATCAAAGTGAAGCATAGGCAGACCGCAGAAGAGATGGCTGGACAATATAAAACGTTTTGTATGCAGTGTTGGTACCTAAAGGCACACAGCAGATATGAATGGAGGGAATTAGTAAGAGAGGTTTATGTCCAACAGTGGATACTAAATGGCTGAGGAAGAAGAAGAAGAAGAGGAAGAGGAAGAAGAAAAGGAGGAAGCAGAAGATCAAATAGCATACGCTGACCGCAGAAGAGATGGCTGGACAATATAAAACATTTTGCAGGTAGTACGTGGTACCAAAAGGCACAAAAACGATTTGAATGGAGGGAATTAGTAAGGGAGGTTTATATCCAACACTGAATACTAAATGGCTGAGGAAGAAGAAGAAGAAGAAGAACAGGAAGAAGAAGAGGAGGAGGAAGAAGAGGAGGTGGAAGAAGATCAAAGCGAAGCATAGGCAGACCGCAGAAGAGATGGCTGGACAATACAAAACGTTTTGTATGTAGTGTGGTACCATAGGGCACAACACAGATATGAGTGGAGGGAATTAGTAAGAGAGGTTTATGTCCAACAGTGGATACTAAATGGCCGAGGAAAAAGAAGAAGAAGAGGAAGAAGAAGAGGAGGAGGCAGAAGACCAAAGCGAAGCATAGGCAGACCGCAGAAGAGATGGATGGACAATATAAAACATTTTGCAGGCAGCACGTGGTACCAAAAGGCACAAAACATATACGAATGGAGGGAATTAGTAAGGGAGGTTTATGTCCAACAGTGGATACTAAATGGCTGAGGAAGAAGAAGAAGAATAGGATGAGGAGCAGAGAGAAGAAGAAGAGGAAGAAGAAGAGGAGGAGAAAGAAGAAGAAGAGGAAGAAGAGGTGGAGGAGGAGGAGGATAAGGATGAGGACGAGGTGGAGGAGGAGGAGGAGGGGTAGGAGGAGGAGGAGAAAGAAGAAGGAGAAGAAATGCCTCTAATTTCTTTTGCTATGGCTAATTACCTCTTTTTTTATTGTTAAATAAAGTAATCTAAATTGGTTTAGATTTATTCTGTTAGCAACTGGCAAAATTTAAAAACGAGAAAAGTTCATACAAACGGGGAACACTGTTATTTTCTTTCAGGATATGTCACGATTTGATAAGATTTCTTATTAACATCATCCCCATTAAAAACAAAAAAAACGTATGCGTTTTCGCTTCCACCATATGCATGTGTTGTATTCCCTCACATGGAATAAGGTTCCACAACAATTTGGCGAGGGTAATGACCAGATCACCTACAATACTGTTTTAATTTTGGTAGGTGTCGTGGTGATAACCAAGCCATTTAGTGCAAGCGACCAACCAAAATAAGCTTATCGCCGGCGACGAATTACTGCGGGACACGGGCTTACACTCGCAATCCTCCCAGTCACAACCAATTACGCCATAAGCCTGATAGCAGCCTAATACAGCGTTCCGGTAATCGAAATATGCAAATAAACGCCTGACAAGTTGTAAGCATTACGAAACAGCGATAAGGGACGCGCGCTGCCCCCCGTCCCCCGCCGTCGCAGCAAGGCGAGGCGGTCGTAATTTATAATTGAAATTTTATGTCCGGGACACTTTTAGTGCATGAGAAAAAAATTCGTTATTGCTACCGTCGCGGCCGTAAAAACATAACCAAGCGTACGTACTGTTAAATTTTTTATTGAGTTATGGGACGGCGTAATTTATGTGCCGTAATAAAAGTGAGGCAATACTTCGATTCCGGGTCGGAATGGAATGTTCGGATGTGTGTTTTGTGGCTTCTTTTGTATCTCGGTGCAGCTTGTTAATTTTTAAGTAGTTACCGCATCGAAGAATACACAGAAAATTTGCTGCCAAAAAATTACGACTTTTCAATCTAGACACGATTGAGTTGCTTTAATCCAACTATCAGTACCTAGGAAGGCAGTTAGTAATACACATTCAATGATTTCGTTGAATATTTAGTTATATGTATCATAATCTAATCTTTTACATCTAAGATATAATAATATTTAAGATCTATGTATCTTCTAATCTAAGACTCTCCGGTCTTTTAATCCAATGTTATTTTGAGGATTGGCATGCTTCTTCTTAAAGTTCCATCTCCTATCGGAGAATTGGATATCACCATAACAATGTTTACTTCGTTTGCAACTGATCTAATTAGTTGATTGGTGTTAGCATGCGCCCAAAGAGGTACACATTCACATTATCATATTGAATGTCGTCGTGTTGGACGATCAGTAATGGTCAAAACTTATCTAAGAAGGTATCAGTGGCGTTGCGTTTTCAGGAGTGCATAAGGTCATCTCTCTTCTCGAAGGTCATCTTCTCATCTAAGGTATTTTAATCCACTGTTATTTTGATGATAGGCATGCTCTTCTTAAAGTTCCATCTCCTATCGGAGATTGGATATCACCATAACAATGTTTACTTCGTTTACAACTGATCTAAATAGTTGATTGGTGTTAGCATGCGCACAAAGAGGTTAAAATTTACATTATCATATTGAATGTCGTCGTATTAAACGATCAGTAATGATCAAAACCTCTCTAAGAAGGTATCAGGGGCGTTGCGTTTTCGGGAGTGATGAGTGAATATCGCACGTTATATTGCTAATGTCAACTAATCTTGACTTCTTATTACATTACTACCAGGACCAAGCGCGTACGCTGTATCCAGCACACCTCAAAACCGGCTATATCAATTAGTGTCATTGCAACTTTGCATTTTTGGGACCATCTCCACGTACAAGCCTCAAACGGCTTTGTACTCGCTGGATTACGTTAGCGAGAAGGCACCAGCGACAAAAATCAGGCATTGTTAGAACCGTCCAGTTCCGTTTCATTCTGAAGCTTGACAACAGAAAGCTCGATGACCAAACGCAGCTCGCGCTGTCCCCAATTCAGGACGCCTATCCGCTCGCATCAATTCGATTCCATTACGCAACTCTTCTCTCCTCTATTCTCTTCTCCCATCTCCCCCACCCCGCGGGCTTCTGCCAGGCCCATCATCATCCCGGCTACTGTTCTCGCGGTGGTCATTAATTCAGCCGGCTCGCCGGGAAACACAATCGGCCAGCGCTGAAACGCGCGCCTAATTGCCTTGGGAAAGCCGTTAATGCCTATCTGGGCTGCTGGTCTGGGCGCAATTTTGAATTTCATGCCCGCAATTATTAATTCGATCCGAGGCGTTCCGTTGCGCCGCTTTTTCCCGCTGCGGCTTCTGACGCTCGGGGGAGGTGTGGGGGGCACGCGGGCTTCCCACAGGTCCCTTTAATTGCGCCCTCTGTGGGAGATAGGCGAGAGAGGTGAGGCGGTGGGGGGACGGGCGGAGTGGGAGATGATGCGATGTTGGTAATTGGTGATGAGAGTTCGATTAATGCACAAGCGAGAGGATGCGGTTGCTTCACGTGGGATATGACGGTTTTTGTAGGCTTCAGATTGAAAAGCGATTTCTCACACAGAGAAATGTACTTCTAAAAAGTTACACTGATAGAATCATCACCAGCAGTACCTCCACGACCTTCAAGGAAACTGTAGAAGCAATTAAATCGACGATCATTCGGTTAATGAGCATTTTCGTGGATTTGATTACTTCAAAGACTTTATTATTGAACATGCGATTCGATTCAAAATTAGTTCCCATCATATATGGCCTCAATAATTTTAGAAGATTGTTGACCTGCGCTCCATCTTTGTAGATAATCGTGAAATGGCTAGTTTCCATGACTACCATTGCGCCTGGTATCATCCAACGAAATTAACTACTGATTCAAGTTAATCGGAGATTATGGCCCAAATATTTTCTTCGTTCATTTTCTTCGTTCGTTATTTTGGTGTGCTCGTCTCTGTAAGGCCCACTTGTACGATCGTGGATTATCTTTGATTCAGTTTCTAAGTTCCTAGGTAACTGAATCTTGGTCAAGGATGATCCACGATCGTACAACTGGGCCTAATTCATTAACCATGACAACCATTGCGTCTAACTTAAGTACGATTGCCAAAAATCGATAAAATATTATGGAAATAACTTTGCACTACCGATAGCAGACCAATGAATACTTATACACAATACTTATGAGCAAACCGCAAAAAAATGCGAGCACCGCAAGCGACCGCAGTTTTCACACCTAACCCGTCAAGGCACGCCAGCTTCGGGATTTTTTTAGTTACGTGCGCGAAATTTTCAATACTTCGTTTACAAGTAATTCCCAGCTACCGACAATTTTTTTGCCCCGACTGACTATTAATAATCGCAGAAATGCCTAAGTGACACACAAGGATAACGTACTCAGGAACGCCGGGGGCCGATAAAAGGAACGAGCACGGACCCACGGCATGGGCGCATGTGTGCGCCCACACGTCCCCAAAACGGCCCGCCCGGGGCTGACAAATCGACGGGTTGCCGCCAAGGACCGGGGCTTTCTTCGCGACAAACTTCCACGTTTCAAGGCCCGCTTTCTTCACGTGCTCCGGCGAATTCCGAGGCAATTAAAAAATAATCATGCGGTTTTTTTTCGCCACGCCGCGAAAAATAATCGAGCCGAACACGACAACGCAGTGCACGTTTGCAGTTTTCGAATGGTTCGAGGATTCTTCGAAATTTTTACATCTATATTTTATTATCGCGAAAACATTCAAAAACTATGTGTTTATGAAATCTCAGGGAGAACTGCAAACTATTTCTTGCATATTTGCATCGGCAGGTGTTACTTACGCAGTTCTAATACAGCGGTTCCTGGCCGTGTTTTTATTTTCCCATAGCTCAGAAATTTATATTCTCCCCATAACTTTATGTATCAATAATCATTATCATGTAAATCAGTATTATTCCTATAAATCAGTATCATTCGTTTTACCTGTTTCAATTTTGTAAATTTTATTTTCTTCAAAAAAACATCATCCATTTGATGCTTATCGATTACCATAAGCTTTAAAGTACCAATGTTACCACCACTTCCTCTAGTTCAGGGGTTCCCAAACTTTTAACATTGCGACCCACTTTTTAGAAATCCAATTTTTTACTTTCGCCCTATCTAATGAATTTTAATTTTTGAATCTTCTTCTTTGAAAATTTGAAAATACGATAAATCATATACATATATGCTTTCAAGATCTTGTCGCGATCCACCAAAATTCGACTCGCGACCTACTAGTGGGTCGCGACCCACAGTTTGGGAAACCATGCTCTAGTTGATTGATACAAGAATTTAATTTTCTGAAGCTGATATATCAAAATATATAATTATATCAAAAACTATTGCATGGGTCATCGAAATTATCTAAGTTTCGTCATGAGCCGCGGAAATATAAGCACATCAGCCGATCAATGGCAATCACAATTTCCTGGCCAATTTGCCCGTGCCATAGTTATCCCCAGTTTCGGTGGGGTCGAAAATTACGAACTGTGACTTTTTGCGCCGGCAAAGGGGGGCCATTAGGGGTGAAACTTTCGACATTAAAAAGTCATAAGGAACCGTCGAGCTCGTGCCGAACGCGAGATTCAAGGATCGATTCTAATAGAGGGGCACGAGTTGTACAAAGGGGAGGAGGTTCTGGATTGGGCTCAGCATGGCGCTTCTGAGATGATGGGGTAAATGTGAATATTTATTCGATGGACTATGAGTATGAAGTGTGCGATGTGTAATGGCGGTGGGGTTGTGGTGTTTGGAGGCCGTTTATTGGCAAGGGTTGGAATTGAGGTTTGTGGGTTACGAGATGTAGCTATAGAAAAATTAAAGGGGTGCGTTGATTTGCAATACACAGAAGAAATTTGCAATACACAAATAGGTACACACATTTGCTTTGAATATCATCTTCAGTATCACGTAATGGCACAAACTCATATAAGCAATACATAGAAGAAATTTGCAATACACAAATAGGATTTGCTTCGAATAATATCGTCTTCGATATCACGTAATGCCATATACTCATAAAACTTGAAAATTTAGATTAACCACCAATGGTCAAAAACAAAACATGAAATGGCCAGCTGACAATCTCATAACTCATATCTCAATTTCGCCCAGTTTTAAAATCAGTCAATTTTTTGAAGGCATGTTTCTATTTTTGCGTTGAATCGGTAAACATCAACTTTAAAACACCATTTAAAACTTGCAAAACTCAGTTATGTCAATTGGTGATATTGACGATGGTATCTCAATTCTCTGAATGAAATATAAATTTAGCCCAGTTGTACAATCATGGATTATCTTTGATCGTAGTTCAGTCTAAGAATACCATTGGGTCAACAATTGTATCTTAACTGAACCATGGTCAAATATAATCCACGATTGTATAACTGGCCCGAAAAGAACACCAAAATGTGAATTAAAAAAATATTTTACTTTATAGCGTGCGTTTAAATTATGAAAAACATTGCACTTGATAAAATGGTAATCAATGTGGGACGGTGATTCAATATATTTTTTAATTGTCACCATTTCATTTCAGATGAATATTTTTTTAACTGAACTTTTGCGAATCTTATTTTTTTTCAATTATTTTTTGTTATCAATTCTACTGACTTTTAAGACCTTTTCGGACTTTTAAATCATCTATGTATCATTTTTTTTACTGTTGAACTATAGTGGAAATTTAGTGGTAGTTTCATATCTTCTAAATTTTCTCATTCTAAATTCTAGAATTTAATTTTAGATTTTCAGAATGTAGAGTATGAGTAAGAGTATTTCTTCAAATATAGAGATTTCTCTATGTGTTTTTTTCAGTTTATAACGTGCCTTTACATTAATAAAAATATCTTGTATTTTACTTATATTAAGGTAATTTAGACTATTCAGTAAAAGAACGTGTATTTCCTTAATTCAAGTACTTTACTTAAAGAAGTACACGTTTTTTAACTGAAAAAAATATTGCACTTTATTAATATAATTCCACTTATTAATAAAGTTATTCTTCGGAATTTATAAACTTGTCCAGATCTCGTTTTTTATTTCTCGAAAGCAAATAGTTCTCTTGAATCTCGAGATTTCTCCAAAAATCAGGGAAATACCAGTAGAATTTGTTTTCAGAACTAAGAGATTTCTCTATGTATTTTTTCAAAACTTCGAATTTTTGTTTACAATCTAGAGATTTCTCTATGTAATTTTTCAAAACATTGAGTTTTTTCTATAATCAAGAGAATTCTTTAAAATTTATATATTTCTCTAGACTCTCGAGATTTCTCAATAGTCTCGAGAATTCTCTATAATCTAGAGATTATGAATCATGGAATTTATAATAGTTTTCTAGATCTCGAGATTTCTCTCGAAAGTGAAGAATTGTCTAAAATCTATATCTATATCTAGAATCTCGAGATTCCTCTCTAGTCTCGAGATTACTCTTAACATTTCTCTGGAAGTTATATACTTTTTTAGATTTGGAGTTTCCGCAGATAATTATCTAGAATTTACATATTTCTATAAAATCTAATAGTTTCTCTGTGATCGATGGATTAATCTAGAATGTAGATGTTTGTCTTGAATTTACTGAACAGTGTAAGTCTTCGCCATAAACATGAATAAATTACTATTGCTAGAACTATGTATTAATTATATTTATTATTACATTAATATATAATTATTAGTTACTTTATTTATTTTATTTATGTACTTATCTAGATCTCGAAATATCTCCCAAAGCAGACAATTCTTTGGAATCTCAAGGTTTATAAATAATTTTGAAAATTTCTGAGGACTTTTAGTCATTTTTGTTTTAGAAATTAGAGATTTCTCGATTATTGTATATACAGCGTGAGTCACGAGGAAGGGTAAATATATTATGGAGAGGTAGTATAGGTCATAATATAAAAAAAAAACATTATACGAATACAGGTATAATTCTAAATTAAAAATCGATTTGTTTAATTTTTTCTATTTTTTTATTCTCCAAATATAATAGACAGTAAATCTCTGCCAAGGTCAAATAGCTGTATCTCCGATACAATTTAGAATTATACCTTTGTTCAAATGATTGTTTTTTTAAATGTTTGTCATAACTACCTCTTAAAATGTTTACGTTTCATCATTACTCACCCTGCATATTTCTTGGGAATATCTAAATTTCTCCTTAATGTAGCGAATTTCCGAGATTTTTCTAGAATCTAGGTATGTCTCCGGAATTTAAACTTTTTACATCTTGAGATTTCTCTCGAAAGCAGAGATTTCGTTCGAATCTAAAGATATGTACAGAGAATTCGATAGAATCTCCAGATTTATTGGGAAATTTCTGTAGAAGTTTAGCTTAGTTTCTTTTTCAGAATCTAGAGATTTGTGAAGCTTTGTATATATTCCTTCAAAATCTCGTGATTTTTGTATAACATATCTAGTTATTTGAAATTTGTATATTTCGGTAAAATCTCGAGATTTCTTTATACTCTCGAGATTATTGTAGAATCTAGACATGTGTCTGAAATTTGTAAACTTCCCATATCTCGAGATTTCTCTTTAAAGCAGATAATTCCCAAGTATTTATACATGGCTTTAGAATCACGTGATTTCTCAAAAAATTAGTAGTTCCTCTGCAGTACTTGGATTAATCTGGAATCTAGTTACATATGCCCTATAATGCCTTTATTTTTTTAAATATTTTTCCAAATCTATAGATTTTAGGCGAAATTAGATAATTCTCTAGACTCGCTATATCTCATGAATCTGGAGATTTTTCTGAATCTAGAATCTAGATGTTTCTAGGATTTATATTTCTCCAGATCTCGAGATGAGTCTAAAATTTAGAAATTTCTATTTAACTCATTTATTTCTCCAAGTGTCGAAATAGATACTTTTATAAAATGTAGATATTTCTCTAGAGTCTAGAGTATAACGAATTCAATAAAATGTCGAGATGTCTAGATATTTATATGAAATAAAGATATGTAACGGATTCTCTAGACACCCGAGATTTCTGTAGAACCTTTTTTTTTACTTCTGTACATGTCGTACATGATCTGTTCAGTTACACCATCTCGAGATAGGAAGGTCAAGAATATTAAAAAGTTTGTTGCAAAAAATAATTTTCGAGTTTCGAGATTAAAAAAGTCTAGATGGAATACACACCCGCGATTATATCTACATTTTTGTTTTGTTGCCACGTACAGAATGCGATCTCTTCATTTTTTCCTTCGTGTGCCGGAGATCAGCATTCACTTTTTTCCGAGTTGGCGACTCGTCTCGGTGACATTAAAAACTCGTAAGAAAGCGATTTGGTAATCTGATGACCACACTGCGCTTCGCGGACCACGGTATCAGATCGCGAGCTCGTGCTCTTAATGCGACTACGTGCACGAGTGTGTATGTGTTTCGTTAATCCAATTCCGCGCCATTAACGGGATGTTTAATTGAAGTTTGTCGCTACCTACGGCCGTTTAGCGACGCTCGCCAACGCGGAACGCTCGAATTGTGCGAATTAGCGGATTCGCCCGGACCAATTAATTAGCCTTGTATCTGGGGCTTCGTGACTGTCGAGTTTTATTTTTTGTTTTGCCATAATACGGCGTTTTCTTTGTGATAACTGCGGGGTTTGATTAGCAATGGGCGGAATGCGGGGGCGTCAGTTACTCCACAGAATTGGCCGCGAATCCTAGAGGCGCCCCACATTTGGTGCACGAGCCTCGTCCGCTGTTGTAATTGAATTTCCAGTCGGGTTACGCGATAATCACCAGTTTTGATTAGATTTTCCATATATGCATTCACGAGAAAAACGTGAACGGGATTGCGTATCACGATTACGTTCGCTCATACTTACCTGCTTACTAATTACACCAAATATGCTTATTTGGACTTGATAGACAAATCAGTTTTGTGCTATTATTACGATACTTTATAAAATGTACAGTAAATACAATCCATGTGGCCATTTATTGTATACTTTTTATAGCATTTATGGGTCTAGCCAACAATTGCTACGTATTTCTATATTCAAACGTCGTAATACCTAGCAATTTTTTATATTCATGTTGTTCATGAATATAAATCATAACATTGAATGTAGGTATTAAAATTGTTGATATTAAAAGGCTTCATTTAAAATATACAAGCAAACATATATTTACAATTTAAAAAAAAATATTTTCACTATAAAGTTATAGTATTTTGAAAGGATTACAAATGAATTGTTTATTTCAGAAAAAAAAAGTTTTTTGTCTCAAAAAATGTGTATGGCTTGTTTTCAAATCGCACTGAGCTATAGGCTTGATGATAATCAACAAAGCTTTGAATGAAGCTCCCAAAGAGAAAAAAATAGTAAAACCGTTCTGCACTTAAGTGGGCAGATATACCTATACATTCTTGAATAAAATTGTATCTGCAAAGTATTCAAACATGTTCCTTACAGGCGCTTCTTACAAGAGCTTGCAGTAATTATTTTTCACACCATTTGAGGAAACCTCGACTCACTTTCCTGTTCCACAGAATTTCCAATTACTCCTTCGGCACGCACCTAATCACCTCACCACGCTCGATTCGCTTCTTTATTATTTATTGTTCGCCTCGATCGTTGAAAACGCAACAATGAGGTATAAAAATTATCTCGGCCGGGGCATCTCACGCCGGTGAAAATTCGCGATATACATTTTTTTTTCGTTAGAAAGCGTGTGGACGCCTTGGAGTTCCTCGGAAGGAGCGGGGGCTAAGTCCCCATCGATCCGAGTTTTCGCACGAGTTTCCGTGACTGCCGGATTATTCCGTTTCCATCCGATTTAATTCAATGAGAGGAGCGACGCGGCCGGTAATTAATTTTTCGCACGCTTTATTAAGAGGCGCTCTCGTGGATGTTTCGAGGATAGACGGGCTAGGATCCCAGGAACAGATTAGGCCGGTATTGATTTATAGCTCAATTTTGAGCCGGCGATGCGCTATCTTGGGAAGTGTTTCAATGGATGAGTAACTGAATCGTAAAAAAATAAGTACCTACACACCGAGCCGTACAATTTAAGATTAAACGAGATTGAATGAGGGTACTAAAAAATTGATTTGCAGGACTAATACTAGTCCATATGGAATCATATAAAGCTAGATTTAAAGTGCCAACGCCCATAGATGGCGATCAGACCTCAGCAAAATCCTCAGCCATAGAAATGAGCTCAGTAAAAATAAAAAATAATAAAGCTTTATTCGAAGAAATTATGTTACTAAATAATGTTATCTACAATGCTAGCAGGCACATACATAGTAAATACAATGACAACAGATGAGATGAAATAAAGGTTTTTCTGATAAAATCATAAGAACAATATTTGTTGGATTTAATGCAGTTTTGTAGTCTCATATCTTTTCCTTAAACCTGATTTTTTTTTGTGTTTGCAAAAAAAACGAAAAACTGTTGGTAAATTTTAGCCAAAAATGACTAGGATTTTGTACACCCCAAACTTGAAAGCTTAGATATAAATTTTCAAGTTACAGACACAGAAACTATTTTGAATATAGTTATCGGAATAAACTGCCCACCAAAAAAATGCAATTTTTTGAAAAATCTCAATTTTGATCTTTTACTGCGTAAATGAAAGTCAAAAATACTTAATATGAATTTATACATTGTCAAGAATAAATGACAAAAAATGAAGGGGCGGAGAAAATAGTTATTTACCGAAGGGTCAGGAAAATGATCCATTACTTACAAGGAGCCAGTGAAATACGAGGCATTCTGTGCCGAGTATTTTACAGGTCTCCGAGTAAAGTAAGACCAACTAACGAGTCGTGTATTATTTTTTTTCTGAAACCCCCAATTATAATAAAAATATTTATTAATATAATATTTATTAAATTAATAAATTGAATGAGAGATTTTCTACATACGTTTCAAGTAGCACGTTTCTCTGTTTCTAAGGTTTCTGGTTCTTAATTTTCTGTTACCTTCTCTGTCCTTAGTGACTGAGAATGATTTTTCCTGACTAGTCTGAGAAATGCGGCGTGAAATTTTCATTTTCCTGAATAGTCAGAAAACATCATTCTCAATCACTAATGACAGAGAAGGTAACAGATAACTTAGAACCAGAAAGCTTAGAAACATTAGAAACAGATTTCACAATTTCCGGTACAAAAATAGTACTTTGGTCCGATTTCACGAAAAAAAAAATTATAAGCCTACAATACTAGTAGAAATCGATTGACACAAAGTAAGATTAAATGAGATGAAATTTGTGCGTAAACATGAAAAACAAAAATGTACAGCGCTGGTCCTATGTTTGTCAGCACTTTTAAGCATGAGTTAAGCTGAAAATTCATGCGGGTAACAGGTTATATAGGTTATGTTACTTACACAAACAACTCGTTGCTTGTTTTTTTTCGTTGGCAGTACCGAGGTTGGTCCAATTTTGAAAGCAAACTAGAATCGACTGCATATTTCTGTTCAACAAAGGAAACGGAAATTGTTTTAAATTTTCAGAATTACATTCATACTAGATTCTCTCGAACCAAAATCGAACAAAAATCTAGACGATAAAAGACGAAAAAAGATGAATAAAGTATAATGTAATTCAAGCTTTACAAAATGCTTTTCTCCACAAAATTTGTACCAAATACTAGATTCCCTCGAACCAAAATCGAACAAAAATCTAGACGAAAAAAGACGAATGAAGTATAATGTAATTCAAGCTTTACAAAATGCCTTTCTCCACAAAATTTGTCCCATAAAATTTAATATTATTTGCAAGCCCTTTAACTTCCTAATTTTCGTAACAATCAATACCATCATTTTCACGTTCAATAGGTAATTTCGGGGGCAATTTATTTGGCATGTAAAAATTCTTTGTGAAAATAGCTGAAAATAGGCTTTTGATTCAATTACTTAACCTGAATTGGTCATTGGAATTGAACTTTTGTCCAATATTGAAAGCAAAATAGAACCGACTGCATATTTCTGTTCAACAAAATTGAACGGTAATTGGATGAAATTTTCTGAATTACATTCATAATAGATTCTCTCGAACAAAATCGAACGACAATCTAGACGAAAAAAAACGCATAAAGTATAATGTAATTCATGCATTACAAAATGCTTTTCTCCACAAAATTTGTACCATAAAATTTAATATTATTTGCAAGCCCTTTAACTTCCCAATTTTCGTAACAATCAATACCATAATTTTCACGTTCAATAGGTAATTTTGATGACAATTTATATCGCATGTAAAAATTCTTTGTGAAAATTGCAGAAAATAGGCTTTTGTTTGATATTATGCTATTCAATTACTTGACCTTGATTTTTTGTTTTTCAATATATGGATTTTCAGCAACACCTTAGCTGAAAAAGTTACACGCGTATCTTAACAGCTCGATTATTGTGTTTTGTTTTGTTTCATTTAAGGATGCGACTGCGAGTGGATACTTTACCGCTACGAGGAATACGAACTTTTTTTGTCATTTTCTTAAATATAAAAATAAAGAGATAGCGAAATAAATTGCAGATATACACGATTCTAAACGTTCCTTAAAACTATATACGTTATAAAAAGTTCCAATCCAATATTGCAATAATCTAAATAATAATTACAATAATTTACTACAATATCTACATTAATTCAATTATAACTATAATTAATTAAATAGCAAAATAAATTGCAGATATACACGATTCTAAAAGTTCCTTAAAACTATAGACGTTATAAAAAGTTCCAATCCAATATTGCAAAAATCTAAATAATAATCTCCATAATTTACGACAATAGCTAAATTAATTAAATTTAACTATAATTAATTAAATAGCAAAATAAATTGCAGATATACACGATTCTAAAAGTGCCTTAAACAGTATACGTTATCCAATAGTGCCAATCCAATATTCCAATAATCTAAATAATAATCACAATAATTTACGACACAATCTAAATTTTTGTAAAATATCTATAAATACCAATAATTTATAGGACAAAATGGAAACATATGACAGCAATGACATCAATTAAAAAAATCACAAAAAAAAACTTACAAACTATTAACAGTTTTGCAGAAATTTCGTAAATTACTATTTTTTTAAATCTGTTGAAATATTTGAGATTTTGTCAATTTGTTAAATCTTGCTTTTTATTTCATATTTTGCTATGTAGCTGAATACTACTAATGATAAAAATGTCTGGAATATATTGATTAATTCGGAAATTAGAAATGTTTTAGAAAAATCCTTGGGCATGTCGATTTTAGTTTTCAAAAATACACATTTTATTATAGATATCAAATTTTTGTCATCATTTGTTTTTGAGTTATGACGTCATCGACTTTTTTTTAAATATCAACCCTAATATTTTATAATTTTGTTTAATAGACCCCTTTTTCTGGATATAATGATTTTTTTATGCCTTACATAAGCCTTTATTCCTTTACATAAGAAAACCGCCAAATGACAGTTTGGCGGTAGAAATATGCATTCAGTGCACATTTGTGTACTTAGTATTAAGTGTTAAAATAACACTATTGTGTTATTATGAACACATAAAAAATGTGAAAAATTGAGAAAAATGTATTTCCATCATCTTTTTATTATTATTATTATTAAATATTAAGGTGGTCTACATCAAATCTAATCCTCTTATACTGTATTAAAGTGTACAAGCCGAATCTTGCTATCTCTATATAAAATGTGCAAATTATATGTACATATCAATATGACAGACATTAATTAATACATATATTGTGAGTATTGCCAGTGAACATTTCTGAGATCTCTTTCAGATTACTTCATGCTGCTGATATAAAAAATCTCTGCTTGTACAGAGATCGATTTCAATCCAATAAGGTGCGCGACAAGAAATAATTAGTTAACGATCGAATAATTACAGTGTTTATGTTGGTTGTAAGAATTTAATTCACTTTATTGTTGCAAGCTAAATTACGTTGGAAGCATTACCATTTTCTGATAGTCCTTTTATGAATGAACAACGAGTTATCTAATAACCGCATAGTTTCTTTGCCACCACAGAAGTTCACGCGTACAACATTGTAACAAAATTGATTGATAATATCAATTAACTAATTATAGTTTTAGTATCCACTTGGTACGAAAACTGTAATTAGTCAATTAGGGAAATAAAATTTTTTTTTAATCAAATATGTAAGAGTAATGAATATATTAGTTTATAGAATTATTGAACGCATAGAAAAAGTTAATTTACTGCAATTATTGCACTAATTTTTTATCGGTCGTTTCTGATTATTCTCAAGGCATGTTTTTACCACCGACAGGAAAAGTGATACAAAGTAATACCGACTTATGTTTTTTGTTATTAATATTATTATTATTTATTTACACCTCTACGCCTGTATGGTAAAAGAGGATTAAAGATGATGATGATGATTTATTTATATGTCGATGGTTATTTTCTCTAATATCGAAAATAACTATTATATTATAATCGAAAAAGTTTAGCATACGACGTTGTGTTAATTATTTCAAATTTTCCTTTTATAAATTAAATATTTTTATCTGTTTCAAAGTATGTTAGAATATTTTATATTATTTCATGGAATTATCATGACTTTCACCGAGAATATTATATAAATGATATTACCGGATGTTTTAACAGTGACTATTCTACACCCGAAAGGGTAGAAGAATTATGACTATAATAATAATTAACAGTGACACGAGCTTTTACAAATATCGAGGAATTGTTTCTTGCTTTCCAAAAATTCCAAACATAATGGAATGTAATATAATAATATAACCTAACCTAACCTAAACTGAACTAACCTAACCTAACCTAACATAACTTTTTATTTTGTATTTTGCTACTTTTGACAATTTTGGGTCTAATCCCATCAAATGATCATACCTTATTTTCTGACATTCTATTTTTGTTCTAGGTAAGTGTCACCATAGTAACAATTGGATTACGTCGTCCTCATGGATGGTAAAGTAAGATTAAAATATTATCTAAGTTCATTCACTACTATTAATTATTTTAAAGCTAGATTTCTAAATGATAGTCTTAGAAAATATTTCACCTTTTTCAGATGTAATTAAAAAAAAAATCGGCACAATCTCAACATTTAGAGTAGAATGTAGTATTATTTTTGAAATAAGATGGTTTTATCAAATAAGGCGTTTTTAGTTCACGTGCGCCTACATACCATTAAATCCTGGTAGAGACTAGCAAGGATATTTTGCTATTATGCTTTATTTGCTTTCGGAAAGTTGTTTTTCGAAGAATTTATTTTTCGTAAAGTTGATTTTCGAAGAATTTATTTTCGACAATTTGATTTTCGAAAAAAATATTTTTTCGAACAGTTGATTTTCGAAGAAGTTTTTTTCGAAGAATTTTTTTACGAAGAGTTGATTTTCGAAAAATTAGTTTTCGAAGAACCGTGAATCAGAATCAAATGCCTTGATACTTGCTCCGAAATTTTAATTTGTGGAAAGTTGTTTAAAGTGGTTATTATTTTTTTTAAATCTAGGCTGATGTTGAAATATCAGGCAGTAATTTTTGTTTTTAATATTTTGAAATTACTGTTCATCACGTGTTTTGGCCCCTTTTGATCCCCTAAAAACATGTTTGTAGGCTCAATTAGCTAACTTGCAATAAATACATATAATTTACGACATCAATGTCCATAACATGATCGCATGCATCGCATTGAAGGTTGCAGAGCGATCTGCTAAGGCCACTCCTATCCAGATACACTCGGAATCAATTCAATCGCGACAATCGCCAAAAAATGTCGTTTTAATTATACAGCCCTGCGTGTGTTCCGTTTCGGCTGGCGGAAGTGCCATTATGTGTTTACTGGAATGAAAAATCATCGAAAACACATCAACGCGCGTTTCAAAGGCGCGAGCTCTCATTGTGACGCGCGAGGGAAGTCGAGCTGCGCACCAATTATCCTGGAATTTTAATTGCCAACGAATCGATTCACGTACGGCGTTTTCGGGTGTTTGTAATGTGTCACTGATTCGTAACGACCTCACATGTTTACAATGTACAAATGTTGGTAATAATAATGATGATAATAATTATGGTGGTGTTAGCTGGAGTCTTAAGCATAAAAAATGAACAAAATAGTACCAAAATCTACAAATACTTAAAATAATTTATTACTACAAATCTGTGTTACAGTAAAAATGATAATATTGCAATTGAAAATGTTTAATTAGATAGTCACTTACTATTATTCAGATACGAATATTTTTAGCCTACAAAGAGAAAGAATCTTTATAACGCTATCGATGTGAATATGTACTACAGAAATGATCCTGTGAGGTATTATCTATTTAAATTTTTTATTTGATGAACATGAGTAGGTATAGTTTCATACTACGTACTCCAATTACAATTACAATTTATGAAAATTACATATTATATAAACTCATGTTTATATAATATGTAGTATCTTAGTTAAAAATAAAAATGGAACAGAGTATACTTAGGTGCATCAATATTAAATTCTAACTCTTTACTTTTCATTTATTTATGTACAGTTTTGACTGTGGAAAGTACATACGGGTGATAAGTTAATCGCGAAAGTTACCTTCGATACATTCATGGAAATCGATCGAGTGTAAAGGTCTGAGCGCTGCAAACCACAAGCTTCAGGGTTAGTGTCACGATTTTGCGCAAAAAACAGTCAGGAATGTCTAATCATGCCTTAAGGAAAATTCGAGTACATTGCGTAATTATCCAATGTGCATATGTATAAAAATCACGTTTTCTTGAAATGGCTTTACAAGCCTTAAGCATAATTTGAGTATATTGTAGGATTAGTATTGGACGTATAAATATTAAAGTTTTCTGAAAATGTATGCATAAATGATGGAAATTTTGAGTGTATTGTGTGATTAGTTATTGGACATACAAAAACAAAAATCACATTTTTCTGAAAATGTCTAAGCTTAAATAAACATTTTGTCTACGTACAGTCATGCTCACATAAATCTAGTACAAGAAATTAGGTTACAATACCAATTTTATATAGCAATGTCAATATGTCTGTACTAGATTTATGTGAGCATGACTGTTACATTGCCTAATTTTTCAACATTCATATTTCGTATTTTAATGAAAATATATATATATATATATATAAGTATATATATATAAGAGTATAATTATGATTCAATTAACTTACTTATAAATATTATATTTTTCCGAAACTAAATAAGTCTTCGGAAATCTCAAGCACCTGCTATAAGTTGCGACGTACGTCCCGACGTCCACACGATTCAAACTACGCTTACGTCATTGACGATTCCAATGTTCAAAAAATGAGTCGACTTCCTGTCGCACAAACCGCTAAAGCTATCTACTATTATCATATAATTATTTTTTTCTGAAATTGTCTGGAAAAGCCTTTACGAAAATTTGACTATATTGTGTGTTAAAGTGCATGCAGACATCTTATTTTTCTAAAGAAAATGTCTCAACACGTCCCGAAGGAAATTCAAGAACATAGCGTCCGTACATACTATTATCATATAATTATTTTTTCTGAAATTGTCTTCGAAAGTCTTTACGAAAATTTGACTATATTGTGTGTTAAGGTGCATACAGAAATCTTATTTTTCTAAAGAAAATGTCTCAACAAGTCCCGAGGGAAATTCAAGAACATAGTGTCACTACGAAAAATGATCTTGTATCATCATAGGCAAGCATAGGTCATCATAGGTCATCATCATAGGCCTAAAGGAAAATTTGAATATATTGTATGATTAGTTATTGGATCTACATCACACACATGTGATGGAAAAAAATGATGGAAAATTTAAGTATATTGCGTGATTAGTTATTGGACATACAAAAACAAAAATCACATTTTTCTGAAAATGTCTAAGCTTAAAGAAACATTTTGTCTACGAACAGTAATGCTCACATAAATCTAGTACAAGAAATTATATTACAATACCAATTTTATATAGCAATGCCAATGTTTGTACTAGATTTATATGAGCATCACTGTACTTGCCTAAATTTTCAACATGCATATTTCGTATTTTAATGAAAATATCTGTACCAATCTTATGGCAAATTTGAGTATAATTATGATATGTTACATAAATGTAACTGCATTATGTTGTGAGTTAACTTGCATATAAAAATCATTTCTGAAGAAAATGACTAAGTAAGGTCTTAGGAAAATTCGAGGAGATTGTGACATCACTTCACCTACACATAAAAATCGAATTTTCTTGAAAACTCGTTGAAATCCTCTTGCGGCCTTCGCCGATTAACGTACTTACAAATATAATATTTTTCCGAAAATAACTAAATAAGTTTTCGAAAAATTCAAACGCCTGCTATAAGTTGCACATTACGTTCCGACGTCCACACGATTCAAGCTACGATCACGTCATTGACTACTCCAATGTTAAAAAAAGTGAGTCGACTTTCTGTCGCACAAATCGGTAAAGCTAACTACTATTATCATATAATTATATTTTTTCTGAAATTGACTGGAAATGCCTTTATGAAAATTTAACCATATTGTGTGTTAAGGTGCACACAGAAATCTTCTAAAGAAAATGTCTCAACAAGTCCCGAGGGAAATTCAAGAACATAACGTCACTACCAAAAATCATCTTGTCAGCATAGGCCTGAAGGAAAATTTAAGTATATTGTATGATTATTTATTGAACATGCAAACACAAAAATCACATTCTGAAAATGTCTAAACAAGCTTGAAGTACATAATTCGAATTTTCTTGAAAATATCTGTACAAATCTTCGATAAATTTGATTTAGAATTTCGTGTTAACGTGTATACAAAAATCATATGTTTCTGAAGAAAATGTCTCAAGTCCTCAGGTTCTCTCTTTCTTTCTCTCTCTCTCTTTCTCTCTCTCTCTCTGACACAAGCCTTTATAAAAATTTCGGTATGTTTCACTCAAGGAATTACATTTTCTGAAAAAAGAAAAGTGTCTCAATAACTTCTACGAGAAATTCGAGTAAATTACATCATTGTCACAAAAATTCTTTTTCCGTATATGTCTGAAAGACGTTTATGAAAATTTCAGTAAATTGTGCTATTAGTTATAGAAATCACATAAAGTGATTCATCATGTGATGAATAACGTGAAGAATGTTTCCCAACAAGCCTGATGTGAATTTCATACTACCATTGATTCATTATAAAAAAAATACCTTTTCTGAAAATCCCTGAAAAAGCCCGAATGAAAATGTGACTACATTGTGTGGTGAGTTAACTTGCTTATAAAAAAATAATTCAATATATCGTGTGATTAATTATTGAACATGCAAACACAAAAATCACATTCTGAAAATGATTAAACAAGCTTGAAGGAAAATTTTGCCGACGTACATGTTACCTAATTTTTTATCATTGATGCATCATATTGCTTGTTTAAAACATCGTGTAGCGTGCATAAAACAGGCTTTCAAAACCGCGCGTTTCCTGTAAAGGTTTCCATGGATACAAATGGAATGTATTGCCCACATTGTTGACGCCTTATAGCATGTAGACATTTTCTGCATGTAAGCAAGAATCATTCTTTCATCTACAGTTTTCATCTCCTGTTCGTCCATCCATTTTACCAATTTATCGTATTCCTTCTTATATGCCAATTCCGATTTTTGGGGAATTAAACGCCTCTCTGCTTCGGAGCTTAATTGATCAATGTTTCGTTGCATTTTCAACCAAAATCAAAACTGACGCCAAATTGAAAGATTGTTACATACGATATTCAACACTTTGACAACCAAGGCTAGAACGATTGCATAGTATCAGCCGCCATGTTAGCTAGTTATTTATTCAGTATCTTAGCAACGATACTAAAACTGTACGGCAAAATCGACGGCACATCAGATAGAAATTATAATTACAAATGTTTAGGCCAATTTACGGCATCAATGATAAAAAATAGCGTAAAGTATGCGTGGATATCTGGCCTTTCAAGCACTCACTCTATTCAAAAAACCTCCCCGCCTCCCCGCGCAGCGGGGAGCGACGGGTCGGTTTTTTGAAAAACGTTCGTGCTTGAAAGGCCTTGATATCCACTTATACTTTAATATACTATTTCAACGTACATAATTCGTATTTTCTTGAAATTATCTGAAAAATCACATTTTTGTAAAGAAAAGTTTCTAACAAGACTTACGGGAATTTTTATTAGGTACTTACATAATTCATTATAAAATAATTACCGTTTCTGAAAATTCCTGAAAAAGACCGTATGAATGTGACTATATTGTGTGGTGAGTTAATTTGTATATAAAAAAAATAATTGAGTATATTGTGTGATTATTTATTGGACGTGTAAAAACAAAATTCACATTCTGAAAATGTGTAAACAAGCTTGAAGGAAAATTTTGCATGCTTACATGCTACCTAATTTTTCAACGTACGGGAATTACGGGAATTTTGATTACTTACATGATTCATTATTAAAAAAGTACCATTTTTAAAAATTCCTAAAAGCCCTTATGAAAATGTAACTGCATTATGTGGAGAGTTAACGTGCATATAAAAATTATACTGAAGAAAATGTCTGAGCAAGGTCTTAGGGAAATTCGAGAAAATTGTGTAATGACTTAACGTACATATTAAAATCGAATTTTCTTGAAAATCCGTTGAAATCCTCCTGCGGCCTTCGCCGAGGCGATTGTTTCACCGCGAAATTCGTAAGTTTCGCTGCTGGAAAAATCGGTGCCGCCGCTTGATTGATGGATGATCTAATCACATTTGCGCTCACGATGGGGAATCATCGGATTAGCCATGGCCGAGCCCCGCTGCAGTTCTTCAATTACGGATCATCAACGCCGCTCAGCCGGAAGCGCGGCTTCCAACCCGATAAGCAATTAGATAAATCAACAATTATTGCAGGCCGTACGCCAGAGACCAGTTTATTAATCTGAATTTTTCGTGTAATTGAAAGATAAGTGCAACGAGGTTGCTGGCATTGCCATCGCCCACGGCAGCTCTAGCACATCTTTGAAAAGCAACAAAAATACATGTGGCGGGTCAAGAAACTGAGTGATAAGTCAATAATATGCAACTGGAGAGGTACACAGAAAAAAGTGCAACATTTTTATATGGTACCTACTATAAGATAAGTTAATAATGTGGCACAGAAGAGGGACAGAAAATAAGTTTCTTTTTGCTATGGCACATAGCAAAAGATCGAGAAAACTAAGTTAGAAGTATATAATGTACTAAAACTAAAGTACAAAGTGTAATGATTAGCGTTGCAAGTTTTCACGAAAAGTTGAAATTGTTGAAATTTTCGGCCAACTTTCCGGAAAAGTTGGAAAAGTTCGGAAAAGATAAAAAAGTTGGAAAAGTTGAGTTTTATTGTATTGGTTGTAAATGTTGAGATGCAAATCATGTATATACACATACACACATTGAACATAATTTAACATTTTTATTTATACAGAGTATCCTTTAATGCCTTAAAACCTCCGGGTAGCAGTCTTCTTTAAAATTATCATGTTTGTTTTAATTAAATTCTGCTTTACAGGCATTAAAGGGACACCCTGTATAAAGGCAAACCAGCTTTAGACAACAAATTTTTAAAGATACGACAAGTTTTTAATTAATGGAAGTCGGAGTGATTGGATGAACCACTGTTAACCGAAGTATTTGTATCATCAAGAAGAGTGATCGTATCGCTATCAGTACTTGAAGTGTATTCTTCATCAGTTGAACTATGTTCTTCGTTTTCCTCTGCCAAAGTTGGTTTGCTTCGTTTAGCAGCAACATGCGATTTTGATCTTGTAAACGCTTTTCCTAGGGACGGCTACAGGCAGATTAAAGCTACTTGACTCAGATGGATCTTGATCAATGATGTGTAAGAGTATCTTGGAACCGTGATCATCATTAGTTGTCTTTCATTTTTATGTCGTATCGTTTGTAAGCAGCTTCAAATTATGGCCGATATAAACAATTTGTCCAGCTCTTACGGTTGTTAAACGATTTCTTCTTTTGGTATGAATTCGACTATATGTACTAAAACTTCTCTCGGTAGCGGCCGATGTTGTAGACATCGACAAGATAGCAGAAACAACTGTAGACAGAGCAGATGTAAAATACCAGACAGTAGGATCCACTTTGTGAGCACATTTCCAAACACATTCTTTGACCCACAGTCCACAATTTGCGTTGTATTTTGCAAATGGGTCATTACTTCTCGGCTAATATGAATTCGGCTATATGTACTAAAACTTCTCGCGGTAGCGGTTGATGTTGTAGCTATTGACAAGATAACAGAAGCAACTGTAGACAGAGCGGATGTAGAATACATGCGTTTCCACCAGACAATAGGATCTACTATGTGAGCACATTTCCAAACAAATTCTTTAGCCTACGGTCCATATTTTGCTTTATATTTTGCAAAGTCGGTCATTACTTCTCCATCATCCACATCATTCACGTACTCTGCAATGTTACTGGTGAACTTAAGTCCATCAACATGTTCCTCAGGTGACAAACTATGCCCTAGATAACTTGGATCCAGGATGTTTTCCGCAAGATGAAATTTATATAAACAGAAGTTTTTACGATCAGAAAGCATATCCATAATTTTCTTTTCTTCCGCATTGCTTGTAGGGCATTTAGGTACCAGGTTGTACCTTTTCCTCAAACATTGCCTTCAGGTTTACAAATATTTCGGGAACTAACGAAGCATTTGGCTTGTCTTCTTCGATTTTGGTTATCCATTTTCCAATGGGTTCCAGGAGATCTCTGGTGTTTTCAAGTCTTACCCAAAAAAAATTAATCATCCAATAGCATTGTTTTCATATATTTTTGAAGATACTTAACTAGTTCATTCACCGCCAAAGTTTGCAGACAATACCTGTTGCTGATTAAACTGTTAAAGCAGTGTACCACTGATGCCCACCTGGTTTTCACTGGCAACTTCAAAGCTACCTTAATATTTTTCTCTTTTAGAATGTTTGCAAAGTTAGCTGCTAGAATGTGACTGCCTTTGATTTGTATGACAATTTTTCCTGAGAACAGAGAATATTATCCAACTTTATTATGTCTTCAACAAGGACGTTGAGAGAACGGGCAATAAAGGTGTAAACCGACATGTTGGACATATTTGTCTGCAAGTAATAGCCAAGCTCTTTTCATATTGCTTGCTTTATCTGTTACACACGATAAAATCTTTTCCGGGCCAATTTTATCAATACTGTAGACATAATGTTTGCCATATACTCTCCTGGGTGGCTCTCGGCTCTAGTTGAGAGGCTTTTGAAAAAAACTATATATGGGGTTGTTAATACGAAATTCACTATGGGACTTAACGGAATTCCTAATGCCAACATTTCCTACTTTTCTAACATTTCCAACTTTTACAAGATACTAGCGAACTGTTCCAACTTTTCCATAAATTTTTTCAACTTTTCGACCGAACTTTTCCTGGGTTGCAACACTAGATATGACCCATCGCAGTTATTCGTTAGTAACAATGCGGCGATGCTTTTTTTATTCCAATCAGCATTTGTGCACGAATAAGATTCGCGCGCTTACAAAGTGCGAAATAAAACAATATATTTTGCCATATTATACTAACAGTTAACTGCAATGGTTCACACCGAAATTTATCTGGCCCCGGATTCATCCGAGGTCTGTACATCTCATGCTTCATGTGTCTGTAACAATTTTCTATTAGCATTCCATTGCGGGCAAATTAAGTAATTAGTAATCATCTCTTCGTAAGCACAACTATTGTACCTCCAAACTTTTTATCACTGTCTGCAATCTCTATAAATGTCATCCGCACATGAAGCACCGGCACATCCCACGGGCCATTCATTGCGCGTCTCTGAGCCATCGAGGCTTTCGCTGCGCTCGATGTTCGTTTGTTGCTTGCGCGAGCTCGATTGTTCCGCGGCTCATTTTTTTCGCCTCGGATTCCTGAATTCGGGGGGCGGCGGGCGGCGGCCCGAAAAAAGGACGAAAAACAAAAACGAAGCGCGACGCCCACGCGGGCCGGTCCGAGGAAATCCGCGCGCCGGCGACTTATCTCTTAAATGGATCTAAAACGGGTGAGTTATTGCCGTCCGATCCAGGGCCGTATTTGCATAAGTGATGAGCTCGAAAAAAGCGTGTTATTAGTGTCGCCGGACATTATTGTAAATCAAACGGCGCGGCGCTGCTATCGGCCGATCTAATCGCCGAGATCTGCGCTAAATGATCGATGGACGCGAAATGTGCGTCGAGAAGTTGCACAGGAAATTTCCACAAACGCTCACGGAAATTGAAATTTTCCAAACCTTTCGTGTGCCACGAAATTTTCACCAACAGACTTCAACATTGAAATTTTTAAAAACACAAAATATGTACGTTATATCTTAAATCAGGGATCTCCAAACTGTGGCCCGCGGGCCGGATCCGGTCCACTAAAACGCTTTGCCCAGCCCACAAATGTTTTTGTTCCATAAATTCCATAAATAAATAATATATCTTTATTCAATTCTGACGTTTTTAACTGACGTTATACACCTCTTAGCAGTAGCGTCCCTAAGGCCGGTCAACCAGGTGCATGCACGGGGCCCCGGGGGCTAAAGAGGCTACTTCTTGTATTAAAAAATTAAAAATGTTAAACCTTTATTCACTTTTTTATTTACTGGGGACCCTCACTTCTATTTATGCCCGGGGCATCCAGACCCAAAGTACGGCCCTGTCTCTTAGCAAACGTCATAAACAGTTGTTTATCTGCAAGTGAAATAAAATTTTATTGAATCTGTTAGTGAATTTTTTTAATTTGTATTCATAAAGACGTCATTAACGTCGTTATAACAAACAATCTAAACAACCGTTTATGTGCAATGCTACAATATTTTATAGCAACGGACGTTAAATTTTTTGTTTTATAGCAACGGACGTTAAAAACCGCCACAGCGGACTTTTCTGTTTAACGAGATAGAGAGAATGAGATACGAGAGGACGATATAACTAGAAGAACGAGATTGCGAATTAATTATTATTTAGTTAATAATAATAATCTAAACACATACAAATTATTTATCTTTCTTTACAATACTGAAATTAAACGTACATTTATTAAAGTGTCCACTAAGCGTAATTCTTCCGTCGTCACATATATCATTCATAATCGTTTGTTCATTGCTATTAGAGACGATTCCAGATGATGTAGATGGAATGTCATCAGCAGTTTTATTCGCCGAATTTGTAATTTTCTTTGCAATTTCCATTTTCTGGTACTCCGATTCCTCAATATATCCTTCCGCTACACTCGTTGAGCGCCATCCACCAAGACTTTTTAACGCAAATACATCACCTCCACCTTCTACCAACATCGCCAATCGCAAAACAACTTATACGTTTTTTCGTAAATGGCAGCCGACTTCACGGGCATCAATCGACTTTGTGCTTGTGCAGCTTGCTCGATAACTTCTGGTGGCAAATCATAATCTTCTTCGATATTATCTTCGATATCTGACATTTTGTCAAATTTAATTTGTCAACAACAACACTGTTGTTATGGTTGGAAATAACATATTTCAATATTATTTTCAAATCAATATGTGTACAAATTAAAAAAAAAGTTGTATGTTACACGTACGCTAAATGGTCTTTATGGACTTGGCCGGTTAAATGGCTCGGCTAACGCCTCGCCATTTAATCTTCCGGCCGCGTCCGACTTGGCCGGTTAAATGGCTCGGCTAACGCCTCGCCATTTAATCTTCCGGCCGCGTCCATAAACACCTATTTAGCGTACTTGTAACATAAATAACTATAATAGTAAACGTCATAAACAGTTGTTTATCTGCAAGTGAAATAAAATTTTCTTGAATCCGCTAGTGAATTAATAGTAATAGTGAAAAAATATAACAAGTGAGTAAGTGGATGTTTATTCACGGGAATAAAATTAGTCGGGCTCGTGTAGGGCGAGCGGCCTAAGTTTTCAGTTCTGCTGCATTTTTTTCCAGAAAAGTGTCCAAAATTCCCTAACAATTTCAGATTTTTTAATTAATTCTCTGACTTTTCCCTGACTCGTGAATATTCCCTGACTTTTCCCGGTTTTCCAGGTCGCTAGTTACCCTGTAATATTGTACTTCTCAAAAGGTAAATAAAACACTTGGTTAAAGTTTTACGAATTTAAATTCGTGAAACTTTAACCAAGTGTTTCATTTCGTTTTGATTCACCATGATTCACCAAGTGGTAACCACACATACATCTAATTTAATTGGACCTCTCTTTAATCTTAATCTTTAATAGGCCACAAAATATTATACAGTTGAAGTAGAGCATACATAGCGGCCTAGTTTGCAGTTCAGCTGCATGTTTTTCCAGAAATTTATCCAAAATTCCTTGACAATTTCTGATTTTTTATTAATTCTCTGACTCTTCCCTGACTCATGAATATTCCCCGACTTTTCCCGGTTTTCCAGGTCGCTGGTTACCCTGTGATATTGTACTTCTCAAAAGGTAAATAAAACACGGGTTTAAAGTTTTACGAATTTAAATTCGTGAAACTTTAACCAAGTGTTTCATTGGCTTTTGATTCACCATGATTCACCAAGTGGTAACCACATATACATCTAATTTAATTGGACTTCTTCATTTGGGGACACCGAAAATTTATGACATATGCCGCAAAATATGAAACAATTGAACCAGAGAACACGTGAGCAAATTCAGATCATTGGTTATGAACAATTTCCGATTACCTATACAAATAATCCGTCTAAGTTATTTATTCCACCTTTAAATTATTTTAAATTATTTCTTTTTTACAAATGATGCTTACAATTAACCGTTTGTTCAAAAATTCTCCTACATACAATTACTAAGTTATTTATTCCAACTTTATATTATTTAAAGTTATTTCTTTTTTTACAAATGATGCTTACCTTTAATCGTTTGTTTAAAAAAATCTCCTATATACATTTTTTAAGTTATTTATTCCAACTTTACATTATTTTAAGTTATTTCTTTTTTTACAAATGATGCATCGGTTGTTTCAAAAATTAACCTACATACAGGGTGTTTCATTTACAAAGTAAGTTCAATATGATTTTCCTGTCAAAATGAACACGTTGTAATTGAATTAGAATTTGTTAAAAGGGAATTAATCATTACTTCGTCGGTTTTGGTCTTTATCGCGTTTATTATCCTTCATTTTGGGTATATCCTTTTTAGTTTAAATTTGTCATAAATTTCCAGCATTTTTTTATAATTTTATGAACATTCTGAAACAGGTTTAGAAAGAAAAAAATTAATGCATTTAAACAATTCTAGTAGTAGTGACTGTATTTGTTAGGGGCATTATTCCTAACTGGCTTTTTGATAACATTCTGGATGTATATTAATGTTTTAATTGCAAATTTGCAATCTTCATAAAACTTTTTGGTAATTTCTCAAATTTGATTTCAACAATGTCAACGTGTGATTTATTTAAAATGTAACATATATCATGAAATAAATACCGACACCATTCCAAAACTCATCATATTTTATTGAAATGAAAGTTTATTTGTGCTTATTTGTAAATAAAATATTTGTATATTTTAATATTATGATTACACTTATGAGTTTTTCACATGTTTTCAGATTCACAATGCTTTCGATTTTGAGATTTACTACATTGTTGCAATTTATGAACCTTCTGATACTTTTGCCATTTTATGCAAATTGTGAACTATATAACTCGTGATATTTTGATTGCATATTCTATAAATTTCTGTAAAACTTTGTAGTAATTGTATTTTTTCTGCAATCTTTATGAAATTTGATGCAATTTGTAGGTACATTTTGATATTACGAGTATACTTAAATTTTCTGCAATTATCTCGTTTTTTGGTTTCATTGATTTTTTTGTCCAGATGCACTGGCATTTTCAGCTAGTTTATAAAGAGCTCTGAAACTTCTAATATTTTTATTTCTAGGGGTTTTAATTGCAACGTCGAATATTTAATTAAATTTTCTGTAATTTTTGTGTGTTTAATTACATTTTTAATAGGTGTTTTAAGGTAATAGTTTTCAGATTCACAATGCTTTCGTTTTTGAGGTTTACTACATTGTTGCAATTTCTGAACCTTCTGATACTTTTGCCATTTTATACAAATTGTTGTCTTGATATTTTAATTGCATATTCTATAAATTTCTGAAAAACTTTGTGGCAATTGTAATTTTTCTGTAATATTTATGAAATTTGATGTAATTTGTAGGTACGTTTTGTTAGTATACTTAAATTTTCTGCAATTATCTCGTTTTTTGGTTTCATAGATTTGTTTGTTCAGATGCACTGCATTTTTCAGCAAATTTATAATAATTTCTGAAACTTCTAATATTTTTATGTACAGGGGTTTTAATTGAAAGGTCGGATGTTTTATTAAATTTTCTAATAGTATAGTATAATAATATATTTTTTAAATGTTGTAAATATATTCGGAAATCGTTTAATGCAAGTTTCAGAAAAATTGGGACTTTTCAGAAACTCCTGGTGAACTTGTCGAATAGTTTCTACTTGCAAGGTTCCCACCCCCATTTATTATATCTTATTAAAGCATATGTACGTTATAAATTCTCGACTCAAATCAGTTTTCTTATCGTATCCGGTTATACTGTTTTTACTGATCTTTTTATTTTTACAATTTTCTTTTTCAGAAAAATCGGCACATTTTTAGAAATTCCTAGTCTACTTGTCGTAGACTTTCTTCTTTCAAAAGACCACCTCACTTCACTAAAATTGTGCCTTGATACAGCATATGGTATACATTCTCGACTCCAAATATTTTTCTTATTATTTTTTTGTTATACTCTGATTTTTTTAATGTTCTCTGTCATCTCTGAAAATTGCGTATTTGGCGCGGTGTTTTCTAATTTAATTCCCTAAATTTTCTGTTTTCACTGAATTCCAAACATTTCTATGTCCATATAATAAGATCAATAACTATGATGGCGGCAAAATGTGCAAGAAATTTATCACTACAAATTAAATTGTTGTAGCCGTGGTTGATGACGAGGAGTTTCCGAAGGACGCGCTCAGACGTATGTGGTTCAAATCCAGGTGTAGACCGCCTAGAATACGTTCATATGGACCTGGAGGTCTGACCACAGTTTGCGAAATCCCGATTTCGACTTTTATTAAACTTGCAACTATTATTTGTCGAAAGAGCTCGTATTTAGTGGAAGTTAGGTGATGTCTTAGCTACGTAGGACTGGAGATATCATGTTTCCATCCAACAGTAATTTCTGCAGGTTAATTATTTGTTGGGAATTGGGGTCCAATTAGAAGTGTAGATGTAGAATGTCGATCGGCATGAAGCGTGGGCGTCGTCCTTGCGCCAGTCAATGGCAAAAGGGCCGACGCGCGCATTCCGTTCCTAGAACTCCAGTCGTCCTCCGGCGAAGATGAAACGATAAGTTTCGTCCTCGTGCGCCCCCCTCTTCGACATCCCGGCGCTCGTTACGGTTTCTAGCCGTCGATGGGGAGCGGGCGCGTGTAAAATTGATTAATACCTCATGACATTATCGACTACTGGAAAATTGCATATTTTGCCGATGAAAAATTATGTACAAATATAATAAAACATATTTCCAGCGTTTAATAACGATAATTATCTCGATTTATTATAATATTTTCTCGTGGTAAGGTATAATTTTAGAGCGTGGCTCTGTATCAGATCCGAAGAGACGCGCCCGCCCGTCCCGGCTTGGAGAACAATGCTCGCCTCGCCTCACCGAAACGACCGTGGAGAGGAACAGGAAAAAAAGCTACGAGGGAGGAGAGGAGAGAAGGCCCACAGCATCACGGGTCCACAGACGTGCTCTCGTCGCAATTAAAAAGGCATAAAACTCTTTAATCCTCCCCAAACATCACTACCAGCCAGGTGACTCCTACAAGAGCTATATGAAAAACATTCTGAATATTTTGATCCAGATGATGGATTAATTAGCCCATATAAGATTTTTTTCATTTACACGCTCATAAATAATATGTAGTAAATAGGATCTAATTTCCGCTGTTTTCAATGGGAGATAGCCAAATTTCAAATTTCTCACTGTTTTCTACCGAATTCTACAATACGAACTGTTGGCTTTAATGATGTTCTATGATCAAGAATCCCATTTATCAATACAGACTTGGAGAAAAGTCAAGTTCAGAGAAGTTTCACTTGAGGACTTAATTTAATCTGTCCAAAGAACAAGAGAAGTTTCACATGAGGACTTAATTTAGTCTGTCCATTGAACAAGAGAAATTTCACTTGATCACTTAATTTAGTCCGTCCTATGATCAATAATCCTATTCATTAGTACAGACTTGGGGAAAATACAAATTAAAAAGTTGCACTTGTAGTCTTTTTTTAAATGTTTTGATCTACCTCAACAGTACAGACTTGAAGAAAGTACCAATTGAAATATTGCACTTGAATCCCATTCGTCAGTACAAACTTGGAGAATATATAAATTTAGAAGCACCCAAGAGCTTTTTTAAATACTTTTGACTTTACAAAATGCAAATTGAGAAGTTGCACTTGTAGTCTTTTTTTAAATGTTTTGATTTACCTCATCAGTACAGACTTTAAGAAAGTGCCAATTGAAAATTTGTACTGGAATCCCATTCGTCAGTACAAACTTGGAGAATATATAAATTAAGAAGCACCTGAAAGCTTTTTTAAATACTTTTGACTCACGTCATCAGTACAGACTTTAGAAAATGCAAATTGAGAAGTTGCACGTGTAGTCGTTTTTTAAATGTTTTGATTTACCTCATCAGTACAGCCTTGAAGAAAGTGCCAATTGAAAAATTGCACTTGAATCCCATTCGTCAGTACAAACTTGAAGAATATTAAGAAGCACCTGAAAGCTTATTTAAATTCTATTGATTCACTCCATCAGTACAGACATAACAAAATGCAAATTGAAAAGTTCCACTTTAGTTTTTTTTTTGAGTAGTTTCGATTTATCACAACTATGAGAAAATAAATGAACTGGGCCACTAATGTAGTAGTCATAAAGAGAATGACGAAGAAGACATATATCATTAACTTGAAGATTAGGAACCTGTCTTACTTAGGCCATGAAATTAAACATCCGAGAATATATTCTACATTCAATAATTCGTGGCTAAAAAAACCTAAAAACTCTGGTTTTCTGTAGCACTATTTAGGGCTACGGGTAATAAAATAATGATGGCTAGGGTGGTTACCAACATCTGGATCAGATAGTAACTACAAGAAGGATAATTCAAGGGAAAATTGAAGGCAAATGACGTCAAGGAAGAAAACGAACTTCTTGGCTCAAACACTTCAAATAAGTGCATAACACTAAAAATATTATAAATAATTAAAATAAAGAAATATTCATTGAAATTAAGTAATAATCCCACAATTATCGCTAATATTCCTTGAAATAATATGGCACATCGAAAGAGATAATTCAGTTCGGAAAAACTAATGAATTACCCACCCACGAATAGCATCAATAACATATTTCTAATTATTGAATATCCTTATATTTCCAGCGTTAAACCATTTGTTGAAAACTTGTACTTCGAGCATTCGAGAAATTTATCTAGATTTCACAGCAGTGATGGACATTCCAAGAATTTTTCTAAAATTTCTGAGATCATAAAACAAAATAGTTTCATTTTTTTTTAAATTGAAAATAGTAGGTTCTGGATTTTTGCTTCGAACTTTAAATATTAAGTTCGAGATTCAAAATATTCATTCATTATTCATTTTGTGAGAAAAAAATCAAAAATTAAAAAAAGAATGTTTTTTTAGATTGCATTATAATATAGTATTATTTCGGTATTAAAATCTGCACGAAACCCCTATCATTGTTTAAAGACTAAGGTTGTTAAGTAGCGATCTTTTTCGTCCTGAATAGAAAAATATTTACAACGTAATAAAAATTTCACGTCAATTTGATCATTTTTTTAAATTTTTAATATTGTTGATTGTAAAGTTCTTGCAATCGAATAAAAAATTATGTATGATATACGGACGACAAGCATATTTCGGACTCATGCCGAAATGTGCGGAAATGTGCTGTTGTTAGACTCGGCTTGCCTCGTCCAGCAATTTCCAGTAAATCGTCCGAAATATTTCGTTTTTCGTCCATATACCATGAAATGTGCTGTTGTTAGACTCGGCTTGCCTCGTCCAGCAATTTCCAGTAAATCGTGCGAAATATTTCGTTTTTCGTCCTTATAACATAAAATACTATTAGATATATAAGCCAGTTTCGTAATTCACTTTTTCAAATTCGCATTATTAAAATGCTCATTATGTATATTGAATCTCATCGTTAAAATTTATTCTCGGCGAATAAAATGTTTACATTTTCACTTTATTAACTATAACCATTGACAACGCGAATAAAGTAAAACAATAGGTAAATTCACACTATCTTACCGCTAGTTTGGCTGACAGGTTGGAATGCTTGCTTAGCATGCACGAAGACCTGGGTTCGAGCCCCAGTACAGGTAGTTCATTTGTACTGAGAAACTAGTGCCATTCGCCGTTGGGAGCTCATTAACGGCGCTCTAGAGATCGGGGGCGAATTTCTAGAGTAATAAGTCCTAACTCAATACACACATTTACAAAAATCACACGGCAGAAGGACCCACGTTGGTCGATAGCCAGTTAGTGATAATATCCCTAACAAATACAGTCAGTAGTCGCACTATCCTTGAAGTTTTCGTGACACTTCACGCAAATTCTTCAATTCTGATAACGAATTGGAAAATATCTTGTAGATACCCGTGAATAAAGCAATTTTGTCCACTCGAAAACATTATCGCACTCGGCGCTTCGCCTCTTGCGCTGAACTGTTTTTTCGTGGATAAAATTCTACTTTATTCACTTATACCATAAATTAGTGTAGCTTCAAAATATAATGCACTGAAGCCATATATAGCACGGTTTTATAGTTAACTCTACGTCGACTTTAACAAATGTGCGAACTATATCTATTTGTGTACAATTTTCAAAATCTTAATGTCGACTTTAAAGTTCACTTTGCTCCAGCGTATAGCGTTATTGATTGAAAAGTACGCCAAGTAAACTTGTGTCAAGTAATGACATGCCATAAGATGTAAATGTTTGTAATCAGCACTCACATATATTATATTCTCTGGTAATAAAGTTATATAAGCAAGAACGTACCACA
Organism: Othius punctulatus; assembly: GCA_951805005.1. Taxonomy (NCBI): domain Eukaryota; kingdom Metazoa; phylum Arthropoda; class Insecta; order Coleoptera; family Staphylinidae; genus Othius; species Othius punctulatus. The sequence goes on from OX638139.1 coordinate 35,315,584, forward strand.
CTTGAGTCATGTGCCCTTCAGTTTAAGAATAATCTTTAGGCTGGCTCCAAACTAAAGTTCACTTCCGGATTTGTTGGAATTGACTCTATGACGACTTTAATTATAACCTAATCTATAACCTAATCTTACCTAACCTTACCTAACCAAACCTAATGAAATTACTCACATATATTATATTCTCTGGTAATAAAGTTATATTAACAAGAACGTACTACACTTTAGCCATGTGCCCACCAGTTTTAGAATAATCTTTAAGCTGGCTTATAACTAAAGTTCACTTCCGGATTTGTTGGAATTGACTCTATGACGACTTTAAGTATAACCTAACCTATAACCTAACCTAACCTAAACTAACCTAACATAACCTAACCTAACATAACCTAATCAAATCGTTCAATATTATTGCGCAGTACTATTTACTTTATTTACTTATTTATTTAGTTCCACAGTAATTTTGTTACCATCATATTTTTCTTATAATCAAAAAAATCAATATACAATTGCCGACAATTGAAGTGCAACACGGTATTTTTACGACCTATTTATTTATTTATGTATTTATCGCCTTATGGACATACGGTTGGACCCAAAAAGGTCCAAATTCGCTCTGGTTTATGGCTTTTGGCTGCACTTCGAATGTGGGCGATTGTACATCCTAGTCTAATTGCCTAATATATAGTATATAGCGGTATTAGGCCGATATGGGTTATATAACAGACGAGATTGAGATTTTATAATCAACCGAGTCTGTTATATCCACATCGGCCGCATATTTTTTTATAGTTTTCGTGATACTAAAACAAAAAGGATTAAATTTTGCGAAATAATTTTCATAAATCATAAAGACATATTTCAAGTATGCTGTGTGTAGTAACGCTTGTGAACACCAAAATTAATAACAACCCACGGCTGTTAAATTTTAACGCCCGGGGCTGATATCAGTTAAATAACAACCATGGAGACAGTACCGACAATATGTAATTACAATCAAGTATCACAAAAAAATATGATCGTATAGGGGTAGCTTTATATTTTAAGGCAACCTGCATTATTACCTTTTCTTAAGCTTCAGTACAATATTTTTGCCATTTGTAGGCTAGTTTTGCAATTTTATCTGTATGAGTCATTTAATATAAAACCACGTTATCCATTTGCCTAGTATGATTGAGGCTAGGAGTACTTTCTTCTTCTTTTGGTGCATTTATCCATTAATGGATGTTTGCGGCAATGTGGTGCATTTCTTGACGGTTTCTGAGAGTAACTACCGATAGTATTTCGTTCAGTCCATTGCCTTATGTTTCTGAGCCATGATATCTTCTTCCTTCCTATTCCTCGAGAGTACTTTATATCGAATTATGAAGAAACCACGAATTTTACAATTTATATATCATTGACGATCTATTTTTGCCAAAGGGTGGCATTTTTGTTGGTACGCATGTAAAAAAACTATATGAAAAAAGGTTATGATATTTACAATTCGTGTTGCGAAATGTATGACTGTTCTTCAAACTTTAATACAAAATACACTCGACAACACTGTCGTGTTGTAGTAGCCAATTCACTTTTTGAGCATTTAAATTTCATGCATGCAACTCAACAAAAAAATATCACAGCCAACTATGGCGAGAACGAGATCGTGAATGGCGTTTGCGGGTTCTATTTTTTTGAGTACGTAGGTTCGGAGTATCCATTACGTTATGTTTTACACGACTCTTAATTAGATGATTAGGCAATTAGATGATTAGATATCAATTGATATCCTTGTTTGGTGATGCATTTTGTGGTGGGGATGGTGATGTGGAGTGAGCCGGGTCTCGATCAAGGCCAATTAACGGCGCGATTTATGAAGCATGAAGCCCCAGTTAGTGTAATAGTCAATTAGCATTAGTGGTTCTTTATCGAGGCACTACCCCTGGCAGACCATAAATACAGCTGATACCCATTGATCCAGGCGGTCCCTGAGGATGGGCCGGCTGCTCTTAATTCGGGGGGTGAGTATCAAAATTCACAACTGAAATGAACATGATATAATGATTAACAATTACACGTTAGCACCATCTAACTAATAGACAGTTTTCAGAAAAATCTTTGTAATAATCCCGTACAAATTGTTTATTGAACTTTTGAAGTCTAACTAGTTTTTAAGTTTTGAACATTTCTATCTAATACTTATTTAGGAACAATTGGATATATATTATACATCACGTATATATTATACATGAGTACAAGATTTTTAATTTTTCGAAAAAATAGCATTGATGCATCCCTTTAAAAAAATTGAACGTTTTATACCGTGCGAGCAAAAATTATTATCATCGTTTACTTTGTATCTAAGGCCATACATCTTAGCTTAAAATTCATCAGTTTGGCATATCATGTATTTGACACAATTTTAATCTAGATTTGGTTAGATATATTGCCCCCTTGTAATTGTGATCTAAAGCAATCCCTACGTTCTTCGGCCCAAGCCCTTTTGGATTAAAATATTTTTTTATCGCACGGTATAATAGTTCATATCTAAAAAAATATGCGTTGTAAAGAAAAAAAAGTTCTCATGCAAGAATTAAAGATTTTTAATCTGCTCTAAGATCTATCTAAGATCTCTAAGATCTGTCATCTGCTGTTCAGTTTTTTGATGTCACTCTTAGAGTTGATAGATAGATTTTCCAATTTATAAACGACGATTACTATTTCAACCACTGCCAGACTTGAGCCTGTACTCTCCTTCTACACCTCACCATGACTCGCGCTGAAGACCTGCGAGGTGGAATCTTCGAGGAACTGCGAACGTTACGGGCGCGCATAAATAACGTCCGAAACGAACGGCCCTCGCCGCCGCATCGCAGAAGAAGGTGGGAACCATAAAACATCTCTCCGCGAAGAGTTCTTCTCTACACACGCCGATCGTCTCGCAGGGGCATAAAGAGCGAAGAAATTCGTAAGAGGCAGTAAAACGCGGCTCGCTGCTGTTGTAAATGGACAGCTATGCAGTAAACATAATTAGTAGGGGGATCCGGCGCTCCGTGAGAACACAACAAGCGAGAAATTTTGAGAGCAGATGCTGGAGGAAATTTTAACAACGGTGCGGTAAAGTTAACAGATGAATGCTGGCACAATTCCAATCAATACAGGCCTTATTCTGCATGGTTAATAAAACAAATCTTGCAGTTGGGTGGAAGCTTGTACGATTCTAAATTGTTTTAACTAAGACTGATAAAACATGTTTTTTGCAATCGTCTGTAAAGTAAGATAAATACGTAGTAACGTGAGAATAGATACTAAAGTAATCCATTGTTGTACGATTTTGTGACAAATTGGTTGTGCCGACATAACACAATAAGCATATAAAATGAGCTTAAACGTCTTCTTCTACAAAACAAAACAATTTCCTGTTAACCATATCTGTTAACCAATTGCACAAAATCATACAGATTTTGCAATTACAGGGAAGCTTATACGATTCTAAATTGCACAAGCTAAGAATAATGTGCTGGTTATTATTTGTCTGCCTTTAAATGCCTTGTAAATTGTTCTGATTATTCACATATTTCTTTGGATGTTAGTGGTGAGAAAATACCCAAGTCTGTTCCAGTCTGTTCCATAGTAGCCATAGTGTGCGAAATTGGCAGTCACTCTTAGACGTTTATTTTGTAACTGCATCTGCTTTGACATGCAGGAAGTGCCTGCACCATGGCAACAATGACGATTCTGTTTAGGAAGTTCGATGACTTTAACTCTTGCTTTGGCATGCCGGAAGAGCCCACGCCCAAAAGTGTAGAACTAAAGTACAAAATGTTGTGATATATATCCTTTGGCACACATTTTGCAAATATTAAGAAACTATGTGATAGATAAAACAATAATGTGCAACTTGGCAAGTTGGCGAATGTTTTGCTATGGCATAAATTGTATATCTTACATATGTCAAGAAAGTACATGATAAGTGATAACGTGGACACAGCGCAAACGAGATAAAATAATTTTGCTAGGACAGACATTATTCGTTAAGAAACTTAGCCCCATATCTAGAATGCGTACTTGAGCATGAGTTCCACTCAAGTCGTATATTTGTTTACTTATTTTCTATAAACGTTATTCACCAGACGCAACCAAATATGCCCAAATACATGACTTGACTCGAACTCAAGCTCGAGTATGGACTATAGATACAGTCCTAAGCTTCTTAACGATGGATCTGCCCTAGAAAAATTATTTTCTCGCGTTCCTAATGTAAGGGTAAGACTTGAAAACACCAGAGATCTCCTAGAACCCAATGGAAAATGGATAACCAAAATCGAGGAAGACAAGCCAAGTTCTTCATTAGTTTCCGAAATATTTGCAAACCTGAAGCCAATGTTTGAGGAAAAGGTACATCCTGGTACCTAAATGCCCTATAAACAATGCGGAAGAAAATTAAATTATGGATCTGCTTTCTGATCGTAAAGACTTCTATTTACATAAATTTCATCTTGCGGCACACATGCTGGATCCACGTTATCAAGGGCATAGTGTGTCACATAAGAAACATATTGATAAACTTAAGTTCATCAGTAACATTGCATAGCACATGAATGATGAGGATGATGGAAAAGTAATGACCGACTTTGCAAGATACAACGCAAAATATAGACTGTAGGCTAAAGAATTTGTTTGGAAATGTGCTCACAAAGTAGATCCTATTGTCAGGTGGAAAGGCATGTGTTCTACATCCACTCTGTGTACAGTTGCTTCTGCTATCTTGTCGATGTCTACAACATCAGCCGATACCGAGAGAAGTTTTAGTACATATAGCCGGATCGGCTATAATTTGAAGCTGCTTACAAACGATACGACACAGAAAGGGGAGACCACTAATACTGATGATTTGTCTTTATACAGGGTGTCCCTTTAATGCGTTTAAAGCCGAATTTCATTAAAACAAACATGATAATTTTAAAGAAGACTGTTTCCCGCAGCTTTTAAGGCATTAAAAGGACACCCTGTATACATAAAAATGTTAAATTATGCTCAATGTGTGTATGTGTATGCGTATGTACATGATTTGCATCTCAACATTTACAACTGATACAATAAATCTCCAATTTTCCAACTTTTCCATATATTCCGAACTTTTTCAACTTTTCCAGAAAAGTTGGCCGAAAACTTCAACAATTTCAACTTTTCGTGAAAACTTGCAACACTAAATTACACTTTGTACTTTAGTTCTAGTACATTATATACTTCTAACTTAGTTATCTTGATCTTTGCAAGATATGTGCCATAGCAAAAAATAACTTATTTTCTGCCCCTCTTCTGTGCCACATTATTAAGTTATCATATAGTAGGTATCTTTACCATTGTACCATATAAAAATGTTGAACTTTTTTCTCTACCTCTCAAGTTGCATATTATTGACTTATCACTCAGTTTCTTGACCTGCCACACGTATTTTTGTTGCTTTTCAAGATGTGCTAGAGTTGCCGTGGGCGATGGCAATGCCAGCAACCTCGTTGCACTTATTTTTCAATTACATTTTCAACTTTTCCATCTATTCCGAACTTTTCCAACTTTTCCAGAAAAGTTGGCTGAAAACTTCAACAATTTCAACTATTCGTGAAAAGTTGCTTAACTATCATACCTAAGCTAATCAGGTACTGACTATTTATACGGGCAATTCAAAAATATTTGACTTGATATTGGGTGCCAGCTCTATGACAAATGAAAACAAAAGCTATTACGTATCGTTAGAAGAGAAAAAATGATAACCATGGGTTACGATTTACTGCTTCAAAATGATCAGTATTAGTTAACACAATTTAGAATCGTACAAGCTTTAATCCAATTGCAAAAGTAGGAGGAATAATACCTATATTTATCAGAACCAGAACAATATACAAGATCGCTATTTCGAAAAGCAGCAGATAAGGTGCAGATCATGTTGATGATTGCCGACGTCCTTGCAAGATAAGGCGCAAGAAGAAGAAGAAGAACCAGTTTTCATCTGTTACCATTAACAAAGGGCTTTTAAAATATCCTCCTGCATCTGGGCTTGATATATAGGGTGATGTATTTGCTCTAGGTTCGCTTTCTAGGTCGATTCTTAGTAAATAGATTGGATATGATCATAAAAACAGTTTCATGATCACGATGGCGCTTTCTAGGTCGATTCTTAGAAAATAGATTAAATATGATCATGAAAACAGTTAAAATTTCATATTTAAAAATATAGGTTTATCATGAAAATAGTCTGAAATGTTCGCATTCGGCTTGATGCAAGCCTCATATTAAGGCAGTAAAGATTTTGTTACTGATGAAAAACTAGCAAATAAAAAAGTTTTAGCATGGAAATAATTTCTATAAAATTTCTGTCAAAGAGTTTCGTTTGTTTTTTCAATATTTAATTGTACATAAAATTTGTTATTTCGTCCATCTGCACCTAATCAAACCGTGTTGGGCTCGGCTACGCTCCAGCGCCAGTTAATTAACCTAACGGTAATTAATCATAATCAAACATCATCTAAGTATCGAGCATTAGACCTGTCTGCAAATGTGCCCCTTGATTTCCAGTGTTGCAACTGATTAGAGCTTTAATGACAGGTAATTTGCGACGTTGCACATGTGTGGTTCTCCTTTACAAAAATTAGAAATGCCGTTATCACTAAGATATTTATTTTTAAATCAATACAAAATACGAAATACGAGGGTTGGATGATAAGTGCCTTCCGCATATGTGGCGATGTATCTAAAATTCGTATATGCCATTTTAAGGTTAACTCTAGCTTTGCATAGTTTAGAGCCCGAGCATTTTATTACGAATGCAGAGGGCATAGGTTCTAAACCAGGTGTAGAGCAAGATTATTTTCAAATATCAGTTTTAGTTTCACTTATTTATTTTAGTATATGTTGATATTTGAGGTTATACAAATATTATTTTGTGTCTTTATTTTACCAAAAGACACTATATTTTCTATAGCCAACTTAAGAGAAAATTTAACTGATCTTCTGCTATAATAACTAGGCCTGCAACCCGGATCCGGATATTGTAGGATTCGGATCCTAAACTATCCGGATATCCGGATCCTTGAGTGTCTGGTAGCGGATCCAGATCCGGATAGTGGATCTGGATTCCTGCTGTCGGATAGTGGATCCTGGTCCGAGGGTCGGGTAGTGCATCCGGATCCGACTTATCGGATAGTGAATTCGGATTCGAGGTGTCCCATAGTGGATCCTGATCCGATGTGTCGGGTAGTGGCTCTGGACCCTACATATCGGATAGTGGATCCGGATTCGACACGTCGGATATTTGGGTACCTACTCGGATCCGGATATCCGGATCCTGAAATCTTCGAATATCTGCAGGCCTAATAATAACTACTTCTGTTATTGGTGTGAATTTTCAGGGGGTTTCTTCCATGCCCACTTTTGGCGCAAATTGATCACATGGTATTATTACGTCGTTTGGTACATAACATTTTAATTATGAACTGATCAAAACTAGCAACGTATTTTATTATCCACTATCATCATCCACTATCAGAAATGTAGGATCCGGATCCGATACCTCGGATATTTGGGTACTCGGATCCCGTTGGATCCGGATATCCGGATCCTAAAATCTTCGGATATCTGCAAGTCTAATAATAACTGCTTCTGTTATTGGTATTAATCGTCATGGGGTTTCTTCCATGGCCACTTTTGGCACAAATTGATCACATGGTATTATTACGTCGTATGCTACATAACATTTTAATTATTAACTGATCAAACCCAGCAACGTATTTTATTAAGCAGATGTCTACTCAGTAACAAAAGCGACGGGGCTAATTAACTATCGTTTTACTCGAGGAGAGTCTGCAGTGCCTGCTAATTGTGATACTCGCCACGATGCGTGTTTAATTGACATTCGCCCGCTGATAACTGTAACGTTATAAAGTTTAATTGTGGACAGGTGAGTCAAAATTTAACTGCCTTTTGCAATTACATCGTTAGCGGGAAATGTTTGTGCGTCGCATCAAGTGAAATCATATTTTATAACTTGTACGTACATATTGTATTAGCAAAGTCATTCCATTTTGGAGAAATCTTTATGATTTAATTAATTGATTAATTAATGTACTTTGTTATCACATACTGGCAACAGGTGCCTACTGGCTTACTTCTTATAGAAAATAAACATGTGAAAATGTGCTCCTTGTAAAAACTTGTCGCACTGAAAACAGGGGCTCATTTTTTACAGGATATTAGCACGGGAAAAAGTTAATCAGTATACTTATAACGATTTACATTTTTTTTATTTCTTCAGTATTATTTCCTTTTGCCTGATAAAGCTATCGACCGTAATCCTGGCCGATTGTTTTATTAATCGTTTTTTGTTATTTATGTTTATATTAAAATTAGTTGCAATCATTTTGATTGCATTAATTATTTTATATTACGTGCTATCTTAATAATTAAAATACTTTTTATTTGTTGAATTATTTTATGTTTATTTTAATAGCGATTGATTGTATCAATACTTAATTGCTTAATTGTCTCGAATACATTGGCAGTTTAGAAAGTATCTGGAGCGGGGATTTGCCAGGGCAAAAATTATACCTTTGGATGGTTTGGGGGGGTGGGGGGATGTAAGTTATCATAGTCAGTATTAGGCAGATCTCCCCAAATATCATTCTTGCAGTTTTAAATGAATAAATTTACACTTTTACACACTTATAATTTTGTGTAATTTAGGTCAAGCCAGTCCCAACCCCTTGTCTCGCTTGGTGGAGGCGCCGGGTTCCATCCTTTTACTTATCCTATGTTGAGATTATCAAATTAATAATTTTCATATTTTCAGACAATAATAATTATCTATAATTTTTCACAAACAGTACCTATCTGCACCAAAATTGTGTTCTAAAGTGGTCGATAACTTACCTACCTACTTATTTTTGTAGACTAATAAATATAACGATCAAGACTTTTAACAACAATTATTGCCATGAATCCGGAATATTTACTACAAACCTGCATAAATTATAAAAAAAATTAAAAAAAAATTTAGAAAATCTGCACCAATATTATTTTTTAATGTGCTCGATATACTTATTATTTTTGTGGAGTAATAAATGAGATTCCAGATTGATTGAAAACCAGAGTGGTGTAAGTCCAGTTTTTTTAAATTCAGAATTCCATCCCTTGTCTTGACCAAGGTGTAAGTTGGTGTTTTGTCCCTTGTACATTTCTGGACTTACCTGAATTAAAAAAAAAATTGTTCACACAACTCTAGTGTTCAAGGGCTGTAATTGGTTTATAAAGCCTTATGTTAACAATTATTGCCATATATCCGGAATATTTGCTAGCAAAACCTTCATAAATTTTTTTTTTTTAAATATGGCACATTTTATGGGTTAGTTATATTTCTGATGCTATATTCCTCTGTGTACAAATTTTATGGGATACTTATATTTATGATGTCATATGCTATGTGCAAATTTTGTGGAATAGTTATACCCAATATATTTTCAAAGAGCTTAGTGCTGGTTGGCGAAAACGTAATTTTAGCTGTGCTGTCAGCTAAAATCTCTGTTGAACTATGTATATCTTGAAATATTTTTGTTTTCAGCCACTATTAATTTATCTTAAATATTTTGAATTATATAAAAAGAAAGATATTTTCTATCGCCATTTATTTAATTAAATAGGCAGCTGTTTCAAGATTTTAATCATTATCAGATTCAGACATGAATCTTAAATCTTAAACTTTTTAGACAAGTTTCACATAGTGCAAACTGAATTATAATTTAATTTTGTGGGTACACATATAAAAGTACGTATTATTTTAAGTATTTTAGTATTTCTGTGGAATATTTCTCATATTCCTTTCACAAATTTGCTATACTTAATATTGGAAATTTAATCTTAATATAACGTCTTAATATAACATAAACATAATTTTAACACAATTTCAAATCAGTTCAAATCAATTTTCCCGGTTAGATTCGTTAGGTTAGGTTAGTTTAGTTTAATTTAGGTTAGGTTAGGTTAGTTCAATTTTGTTTACGTTAGGTTAGGTTAGGTTAGGTTTATATATACATATTTAGAATAATTTCCATTGGAGTAATTGTGCTTCAAGGAAGTCGTACTTGAAGCAAATTGTTTTCGAATTTAAAAAAACACAACTTTGTATTATATCTTGTTTATTAACGAAGATATCAAAATTCTGTAAAACTCATTCAATTCACAGTAAAAAAGTGCCTGAAGAACATGCAACTCTTATCTTAATAAAATGATAAATAAACGAAATATTGATAAAAATCGAAAATGGAAAATAATAAGTTTTTGAGCATAACTTGAAAACAAAAGACGATAACTAATTTTTAGTTTCACCATTGAGTTTGTCTTGAAAAAATAGATCGAGGATACGTCATCCGATTTTGTTTATCTCTTCTATTTACCGAGATTCCCTATAGAAATATCCAAACTGGATATCCAGTACATCGAAAAGTTTTCTCAAAATTTGTAAAATTTTCAAAATCGTAAACACGAAAAGAAAATCTTCCAATTCCAATCAGCTGCATTTTCAACAAATTCTTAACACTGGCCAAACGTTACTCTATGTAAATTGCAAGAAATCAAATGGTCCAAAACAAATGAAGTACGCACGGGAATAATGATCAGGTCGAATCAGGCTCGAAAAAAAACTTTTTTTTATCGAATGCTACCGGGTTAGAGCAAGTTTATGTATTCGTTACATAGACAAATTCCTCCCACTCCACCGAGGTTTATTTTAATTTCAAAAGTAACCAAAGAAAAGTCACAAATGTTGCTTCACCGAGAAAATTACAATGGCCTGTTTCACACTCTCAGTTTGAAAATGAATTCTAAAAAATCAGAATCTAAGGTAATACCAGCACCATCCGCAATACTGTAGCTTTGTATGCTGGTGCAATTGGTCTACAATCAGATACAATAACAGACTACAACACCTCAAACGATTTTGTGGACCATCTAACTGATGAATTCTAAAAAATCAAAATCTAAGGTAATACCAGCACCATCTGCAATACTGTAGCGTTGTATGCTGGTGCAATTGGTCTACAACCAGATAGAATAACAGACTACAACACCTCAAACAATTCTGTGGACCATCTAGATAAGAGCTTTACACAAATTTATTATCTACTAACGACAACATTGATACTGAAGGAAGTGAAGATGATAAAGATCAAGAAATTCCAATTAGTGCCATAGTAACCTAAATATTCTTTATTATTACGTAAAATTACTCTATGCATAGCAATATTTAATAAATAATTCATGTAAACGTTAATAATACTCATATTTGATGCTTGAGAACGAGTCCTGGACGCTGATCATTTTTTGATCCAATATTTTCAGTGAATATATAAAACCATTAAATTTAAGAATAACTATAAAGCATATTTAGATATATTTTGTTTTGCAGCGTGTTGGTACAGTACATTTATCATTACAGGTGAAACCATGATTTAGGAGTAATTTTCAGGCGAGGTGTGAATCTGTAAATCTAAAATTTCAATATTCGTTAATTGTGACTCTTGTTACGTTCATAATTATTCCCGTGTACTCTTGAAAACAAAAGACGATAGGCAATTTTTATTTTCACTATTGAGTTTGTCAAAAAAGAGATCGAGGATAGCCATCCGATTTTTTCTATCTCTTATTTACCCAGATCCCCTATAGATGTGAAACATCCAAATTGGGCCACCCTGTACAGCCATCGAAAATTATAATGTCAGTGCGTTGTGAGAAATATATATTTTTTCTGATAAGCTGTCCGTCATTGTCCGACCGCCGCACATTTGCGGCGCCCGACAATGACAGAACTTATCGGAAAAGAAATATCTCTCTCGCCGTACTGACATTAGAATTTCCGATGGCTGTACATAGCTAGATTAATAACGACTTTGGAGTACGCAATTTTGAGAATTACCTATGCCATCAAACTCTCAGTTTTGTATGAAATGTAAAGAATAGATATATGTATTATTGTTGTCATTTTAAACATGAGTACTCAGTAAAATTTAAAGACTTATGACATCTTACTTTGTGGCATATACAATTGTTGTTATATTCATCTTTTATGCCATCTTGCTCTGCGTTAATGTTCATTCTATAATATTGTTTGTTTCTTACTTACTCGTCTTGAGTAAACAAACCCAGGTATTAGATTATAAAAAAAATTGTGTGTAATGTGAGCGACAAAAAAAAAACTGGGACCGTTTATGTTCTCATGTTAATGAGTCTGATATTACTATAGATACCATATTAATTAATTTCTAAGACGTTATTATTTATCTGCCAAAATTCTTTAAAGCCTGGTTCAATCCAATAAAATAATGCCAAAATCTCTATTAAGAGTTGTGCTAGTCAGTTTTTGTTGCCATTGTGCAAATAGTATTATTTGACATTTCTGACTTTTGATTTACTGTAACTTTGGAAATACAGTATTTATAATTTGGAAGTTTTCTAGAACTGTGAACTTTTGTACTGACGTATTCAGTATTTTATGCATGGGGGACAATGGTTTTCGTCGCGTGGACTCGCTCAATGGACGCGATTTTGTGCGTTTCGGGCGGTCTTCGCCTGTCGCCTTCCGACGTGGGGCGTCGGTTCGCCCGTCGTTCGTGTACTTTTTCCCCGCTCCACGGATTAGAACAATATGGTTTACTGTTAAAATCAGCATTTCAAATGAGTATCGATTGATGAATATTTATATTTATGTCCGCGGACGAGCGAGCGGAGCCGTACGGCACGGAAAACACGAATTGATACCGGCGCCCGGTGCCGTGTTGCGTTCCACCTTCCACTACACAACTCTCCCAGCACACACCCACGCAATCGTGAAAGTGTATGTGCATGGGCCGGTCTATGTATGCTGCATGTATGGCTGTGTGTGCGCAAGTATGCCTGTATTCGTGTTTGGCTACGTGTGTTTGTATGTATGCCTGTCGTTGTGTATGTGTATGTGTGTGTGTGCGTTTCTCCCTTAAATAAATAAAGGGACGCCTCGGGAAACAGCGCCCCCGTGGGGGCAACTCGGGGGCGGGCTCGTGGGGGGTGGGGGGCTCCGGTAACGAGACGATATCGTAACATAAATTATAAAACAGCGGGGGCGAATTATATTCGGGGGTTGTGTTCGCAGCGCGATGGCGGTGGCCGACTGTGTTCTGCTAATTATAGGGGAACAGTAAACCTTTGACATTTGACCTGATCCACTAACGAGCGCCATCGACGGGCGTTTTGTTACCCGCGCGCGAGCTTTCGGAGCCCCCCTTCGGCCCCGGCGGGGGGACGCCGCCCCCACATCATCATCATTCATCAGCGCCGGGCTTCGGCTCGGGGGTACGCAGATGTGGAGGAACAGCGCCGAAAAACGGCGCGGCGAAATCGCTGCGCTGATGATGCGATGTGTGGAATTAACGGAGTGATGTACGTGATCGCCGACACCTGGGCAACATCATCATTTAGAGCTAATTTGTTGGAATTCATTATTTTAATTAATTGCTCGCGTACACACACAGCCGCACAGTGCGGAGCGGCGAGCGAGCACACACCGTTCTCATATAGATCATTCCGTTATTAGACGCGCGGGCATATTTTACGCAGCATTTGCATAATAAAAACAAACACTCCGGCCGACACTCTTCATTATCTTCAATTATTTATTAAGCCCGCGTCGGCGATAAATCAGGAACGGACCGGAACTTCCGCCTACGAACGAGAGCCAAGCGGAGGCACGAATTTTGGGAGCGTACACTCGAGCCACGTACCAAGGAAATTGCATACAACAATTATACAGCACACCTTCGCCTCTACTCCTTAAAGAGAAAACAACATAATTTTATTCCTTAGCTGCATACGTGCACAAATGTGCCACTTCGAGATTTTCAGTGGTTCCCTCGAAAATCTTTATACGTAAGCCATCTTGATACTTATCTTCGAGTTAGACGATGAACTCGAAGATAAGTGGCACAAGTAAAAATATTCAGTTTTTGAGAACCATCCATTGAACAATTTTACTAAACACTAGCATATGACATGAAGTTCAATTTCTAATATTAGTTGCGTTGATTCAACTTTACTCGGAATAAAAACTATAATTTTATTTTCCTAAATACTAAAAAAAATGTGACCGTCCATAGGAAATGGGACCTTAACTCACATAACGTTAAAACCGAGATTTTGAGATTTTCGGAATGTCTGATCCTGGTAAAAATGGTGCCTATTTTTTTTTTTTTTTTTGTTGCAAAGATATGAATTTTCAAAACTCAAGTTGAAAACAACAGGTTTTGAGAAATACGTGTTAAAAGATTGACATTAGTTTAAATATTAACTCTGACTTATCTACCAGCGCCCTACTAACAGGCGGTTCACAGCTAAAACATAATTTTTTTAAGTGTATAGAAAGATATATTCCATGTCAAATGTGTTACCACTTTTGCAGTAAAATGCAGACCGTCCTTCTGACTAATCTACCAGCGCCCTACTAACAGGCGGCTCTCAGCTAAAACATAGATTTTTGAAGTATATAGAAAAATATAGTCCATGTCAAATGTGTTTTCACTTTTGCAGTAAAATACGGAGCGTCTCTTTTTAATATCGAGGCAAGGGGGGGTTTTTGAACTATTATTAGCTTTATGGCATGAGCAGTAAAGGCGGCATTAGGTCGCATGCGGCCCAGCCGGCCCGTGAGTACTTAGATTTAGAGTAGACCTAGAGTAGACATCGATTTGCGGCTTTACCACTCCTCACCTTAAAGCACATTATTGTTTAAAGCGTGTTTTCTTGCTTTCCCGTGCGAGAACCGACCGCGAGGAAGTTCACAAAAGAGAAGGCTGGGCATAATTTTACTGCAAAAGTGACAACACATTTGACATAGACTATACTTCAGAATAGATATTTTTCAGACGTTAAGACGCACCCCAAAATTTATGAGAAAATTTAGTAAAAATACGTTTTATTTTCACATTAAAACACTTAAGTACACTTTCCTCGCTAAGTTTATTCTTTACGAGATGTATATTTCGGCCATGAAGTCGACCATATTGATTAAAATACAGTATTCTAATGAACATGGACTTGGTGACCGAAATGTACATCTGGTAATGAATAAACTTGTGACGAAAAGGTAAAGGTCAATGTGTTAAATGTGTTAAATGTCCCCTCACGTGCTCAAGAAATATATGATTAACATTTGATTTCATTCAGATCATAAGACACACCCCAACTTAATATATATTTTTTATTAAGATGAGTCTTATGGCCCTTTTGGAGCTATAATACTATGCAATATAGTTTAACATTACTAAATGCTACTGGATAAAATGACAGCATCCAATTTCACCACAGGTGAATGATCTTGTGTCTTATGGTACCAAAAATACTATGGTATAAAGTTTAACATTACTCTTAGATAAAATGACAGGATCCAATTTCCAATCAGCAGTAGGATTATTATTATCGTTTTTGTCATTATTAGAAGTTATAATGACTAACCAATTACACCACAGGTAAAGAAGCTGTAGGATTACTACTAGTATTATTATTATTATTATTATTATTACTATTATTATAATTAATAATAGTTAAATCACTGCAACCAATTACGCCACAGACGAAGAAGTAGTAGTCTGTTATATTTAAAACTGTGTGTAGGTTGGCGAAAAAAAATCGGCCACATGGAAGATTAAGTTGAGCGTTAAAAAACAAATCAATTACATTTGGGAGTCTTCACTCACAATAATCTGTAAACTGAATCGCAAAACAAAACAAAACTTTCTTCTGAAATGGATTAAATAAATTCGAACATGATCAGCAATGACGAACTAAACAAATTTTTAATTTTTTCTCTGCGTTTTTAAAGATTTTTTTTAAAGAATGTCGAACATTCAACAATATTCTGTAACCTGAATCGCAAAACAAATACCAACTGAATTAAAAATACATGTTTTCTGAAATTATTTAAAGAAATTTTATAAAGTTCATCAGCAATGGCGAACAATGGCGAAATTTCGCAATATTCTGCAACCTGAATCGTAAAATAAATAGCAAAGGAGTTAAAAATAAATGTTTTCTATGAATTCTATGAAAAAAATATTCATCAGTAATGACGACGCATTGAAAGAATTTTAGCAGCATTTTCAAAGAATCGTTTGAAGAAATCCGAAAATTTCACAATATTCTTTAAATTGAATCGTAAAACAATTTGAATTAACAATGGAGTTAAAAATATTTGTTTTTTCTGATATTGTCTTAAAGAAATTCAAAAATATTCACCAGTAATGACGAAGCATTGAATGAATTTTGGCTGCATTTTCAAAGAATAGTTTAAAAAAAATGTATTACCTGAAATTGTGTAAATGTATTCGAAAATGTCCATCAACAATGACGAAGCACTAAATACATTTGTATTGCATTTTTATAGAATTGTTTAAAGACATTTGAAAAACTTCATCGGCTTCGTCACTCACATTTCGGCAGTATATATAAAGAATTGTGTCCAACATTATTTGTGGATTTGGCCCAAATTCGGTCATATCCACACATAATGTTGGCAAGCAATGATGATGCTTGATTATTTTTGGATTTTTATTTTGGAGCAACATATTTGAAGTTTGGTTTATCGTTTTATTATTTTGACTCTTTTGCGATGCTTCGATGGAGAAGATTTAGGAATGTAGATTTGGAATGTAGAAGAACCGTGTTGAAAGTCTGAATTATCATTTCACTATTTTGACTCTTTTGCGATGCTGTGATGGAGAAGATTTAGGAATGTAGATTTGGAATGTAGATGAACCGTGTTGAAAGTCTGGATTGTCATTTCACAAGATAACCGAATTGCAGAAACGATATGACAAAAATAAAAACGGCGGTGAATTGATAATAATTGATTAAATTGATGGCGGTGAATTGATAATAATTGACAAAATTGATAGCGGTGAATTGATGGTGGTGAATTTTCTTAAATCAAAAAATAACATCCAAAATTAAATATGTAGTTTCAGTTATTAACGAACATCAATTAGGTAGGATCAGAAATCCGTTTACTGCAGATTCAAAAAGTGGCGAAGAATTCGCAGTAAGTTAAACAAGTATTGAATGCAACGAGCAGCGATTTTTTTATGGCGATTATAGTGGCGAAAATAGATAAAAAACTTTTGAGCATATTATTCTTGAGATATTCATTAAAATACGTTTTTTTTTAAAGAACACCCTAAATGTTTTATGACCCTGCATTGTTTCAAAGAAAATACTATCCGAGTAATACATAGATTACATCAGAGAAAATACATCAGAGCAGAATTGAGAAGAAAGTTCTAAAACATAATTACAAAAATCAGAAATTCCTCTCTGAAATCTCTCATTTGTGGCAGGAAGGCTACATAAACTCGGTTCCATTTTTACTTTAAACTAAGAAGTCTGTGGTTTCATTTTATAAAGTTTTAAACATGAACACCAAGAAAAATGATCTTCTTTTTCTTCTTCTTCTTCTTTAAATGGTATCTCCTTTCAGGAGCTTTGCAATCATCATCGCTATCTTCACCTATGAGGCGGCAGCTCGGAATAACTCTTGGGATGTGGTATCATACCATTCTCTCAGGTTACGAGCCATGAGCATCTACGTCTACCGATGTTCCTCTTGCCCATTACTTTCCCTTGCATTATCAGTTGGAGCAGTACAAAAATGATCTGACTGTGAACAAATTATTCAATGTTAGATTTCTAATAACGTTGCCTAATTCGTATATTAAAATAATTAAATTATTTTTCAACAATTCAAGTGTGCAACATTGCCCACTGTCATAAAATATAACCTCTTTTTAAAAATATAACCTCTTTTTAAAAATATAACCTTTTTTTTAAGTAATGATTTTTTACATTAGCCAACAATACTGTCACCCTAACAGAGCTAACTTAGTTAAAAATAAAAATAGAACACAGTTTACAAATATTACAGTTTTAAGCGAGCTACAGAAATAAAACGTATGTTACAATTTTTAATTTTTTTAACTTGTTTTTGGTATTGGAGGATACGTAAAGGTATTATTAGCAGCTTTCTTTTTATTTTCCGGTTCTATAATAATTGACTTCCCTGGCAGTACGGATTCGACGAAATATGTATTTATTTCATCAGCTATTAGGATTTGTAACCTCTTCATTATTAAACTGAAACTAATTAATTCTCTCAGCACCTTATTTTTAGGCATATTAATACTTAATCTGATTAGATCCTAGGCGGGTCTTCTGACATTGTGTGACCTTGTTATTGCTTCTTCATTAATGTTTTTAGCAGATATTAATAGATGGTTTTAATATGTTTTTTAATGTGCGCTAAGTATGTATATCATGTTGAATAACAAAACACATTGATATTTTATGAATAGATAGTTTTATATGTTTTTTTATGTGCTGTAACTATGTATATCATGTTGAATAACATAACATATTGATATTTTATCATCTTAAGAAGCCAATGTGCGTTATATGTCCAATTTAAAACTTTCCGGTGATGTCCAATATACTCTTTCTGTTGATATGGTTAAAATTTGTAGTTCAAATGCAGAATCAGAATAATATATTTTTAGAAGAAATAGAGAAACAACTTGCTATGTTTTTACCACAATATGTTTACTAATATATCGACATATACAATAAAAGTTTATTGTATTTATATGTCGATATATCAATAAACATTTTGTGGTAAATACATAGCAAGTTGTTTCTTTGTTTTTAATATGGACTACCACGCAGTGAAGGTCAAAACCATCCTGATATTTAGAAGTGATATTTTAGATTTTGATTTTCGGTGGGTAACAAGAACTGAAAGATCCATAGCCTTAGTAAAGGTTGTTTACTACTACGAAATTTAAATACATCATATTAACCTTAGCTGGAAGAGGAGGCGGAGATTTTTCGAGCAATCTTCACTAAGTAGATATGATTGAAATATCATTTGATTTTCATATTTATTATTTTCTTCCCTTGGGACGGAGATTCCCGGAGCAATCTTCACTAAGTAGATATTGTTGAAATATCATTTGGTTTGCAAATTTATCATTTTCTTCTTTTGGGGCGGTTTAGTAATGTATATATCAAGACTTACTACATCATGATCCGAGATTTTCGTTGTGATATTGCAACAAGTCATTTTGTGATGACAATTTCTAAATATATTTTCTAACAGACAAGGTTGTTTGTGTTTAGTCTTGTAGATAGCTTTGATAAAAGAGTTGGGAAAAGTGCTATCGAAGTGGGGGAAAAACAAAAACGTTTTTGTGGGCTATTGATATAAAACTAATGTGAAATATTATGGTCATATATTCGTGGATTAGTGTTCCTTGTAGGTTCGCACCTGTTGTGGCGTTATTATGTATTTCAAATTGACGCATTGCTTGTAAACAAGATTTTCTGGAAACTCTAACTGAAATTGTCTGTAACGAAACAAACAAGTTTCAGGTTTTGTAATATTGTGCGCACTTCGCAATGACATTCAGTTTGAAGATGCAATAATAACTGGTGTTATCCACTGGGATCTGCAAATAACGAGCGATTTCGCGAAGCGGTGCCGATAAATAATAACCCAGAAAGAGTTAATCTCCGCTTCCAGCAGTACGAGAACTAGTTTGTGTCGTTGGTGCCCTTTACGGGCCGCATCGGACAAAAGTATCGTGCGTTTTTTTTTTTGCAGGTCCGGCCGCAGCCCGGCCGGGATTTTTCTGCGGATGCCTGGCAAAGCTCGCATTTTCAGCGCGGTCTTCATTGTTCGGTTATGAAAACTCCCCGCGAGACGGGTCCGGATTCCTTGCAGGACGGCGAAGAAAGCCGCCGCGGAATGCGTCGGTTTTGGCGAATTTCTTCGCGCTTTGTTCCCAGCTGAAAACGAAGATGTGTTTACTGGTATTTGCGAGAAATTTAATGTGCAGAATTTTGCACGGTTGGCTGGGTGGTTTTGGGGGTATTGGGTTGCAGTTTTCTTTTTAATGGTGTGCGCTGTGCGAGTGGAAAATTTTTCACGGGTGTCTGCGTGCCGGGGTTTCGTGACGCGTGTACTCCCTCGAATTCCACGGTTTTCCGTTCGCGTCGTGTCCGTGGATTTGTTATGTGGAACATGAACGAGTAAGCCACGGCGCTGAATGTACCGGTTAAAATTTCCACGGCGAGTGTACCGAACCGCCCATATTGCTTGCATAACCTCACGAGTTGGAAGAGAAAAGAATAATACAGGAACGCCCATTGGACATGTATACCTTACATCGATTTATAACAGGCAAAAATACACTTTAAAATCTCTATAGGTTGTGGTTAGTTTGGACTGGGTCCGGCCAAACACGCACCTCTTCGGTTTGCGTTTGGGTTTCGGGGTTTTGAAATTGCTTTCGGGCGAAGTTGCCTGGCTGGCGGCTTTCAGGTGGCCGAAATCGCGTCGAAATTCGTGGGGACAAATGAGGTGTCGCCGGACAAATCTCGCCGGTTGACAATTCAGAGCGGACCAGTTTTTCATGGCTCCTCGTCCGGCCCTGCCATCGGCCCGTAGATATCTCACGCCGGATAATATATTATTTAAACGGGCCGAAGAGAGCGGAGAAAAAACCAATTCCACGCCGGGCAATAATTAAAAAAACTTAGCCCATTTATGCTAAGGAATATTTCAATCGATGGTGGGAAAATTACTTAAGTAACATGATTAACTAGAGGGCGGGCTAAGACTTGTAATGGTTTAATATACTGTGTCATTAATTTTCGTTAAACGTCGCCCTTCCACTCGACGCCCCGACATATTTAAATCGCGCGGAATAATTTATATGCGCCGTAATATAATAATGATCACTCTGCAATCGTAATCGCTCAATTACCAGCGATTATTAATTAAAAATTAATAACCGACGCCGATCTCTGCGCGAATTTCTCCGTGATCGATAAATCAGAGCGACGAGGAGGAAAAAAGTGGAGCGCGACGCATCGTACATTATCCGTCTGCGAATTAATCTTCCCCAACGTCCGTGCTTCACTTACAAACGTCCGCGCTGATTTACGCACACTCGGCGATCGAAAAGTAAATCATCCGCCCATCATTTGTTAACTTCCACCGCCACAAATCATCGAATTGATAAGAAAGCGCACGATCAACAAAACACCCATCCACCCTCGAATATTTACAATCTAATTAAGCGTATCAAATGTTAAAACAAATATCTACACACGGATTAGTCTTATTTAGTTTGACGCGCGCTCAATTACTAATTGATACATTTGCAATTTAAATTACCTGCATCATATGTATATTAAAACGTTAATCGATGCTTATTAGTAATTCTAAGACACGTGTAGAAAATTATATACTTGACACAATAAATTATTATTATTACAAAATTTATCACTTATTTGAGAGCACTTGCAAAGCTATTTAACTGCAACACCCTTATAACCCTCCACAGGAGGAACATATTCTTGAAGCAATAAATTATTATTAATTACGCTAGTATTCGCAACCATTTTAAATCTCGCAGACAAATTAATTATTTAATATATATGAAGCCCTGATAATATATTTTATGTATGTAATGTATGCATTAAATTATAAATTAACTACAAATCCGGCCACAGGACCTCCCATCAATTGAAGAATGGCAAACGAAATAATGAAGAAACAGACAATCTGCCTAAATCACAGAAGCCAATACAGAAAGGTGTAAAGTTCTTTTTGAAAGAAGCAATTACTTGGATAGAATGAAATTAAAGTTTTCCTAAATTACTAGTTTGGAGCTTGTGAAATAATTAACACATATAATAAGTCACAATATTTCTTTCTCAAAAAAAACATTTAATTAAGCTAAATGTACATTTCGACCACAAAGTGGTCATCTTCAGTAGACATTTGTTACTGAAGATGACCACTTTGTGGTCGAAATATACATTTAACTTAAATAAATGTCTTTGTGAAAAGGAATATTGTGACTTTTTATGTGTAAAGTTTACCTACTTGGAAGTTTCCGAAATAGTTTATTACTACTTAGAACTCGACATATTTTTTACAAACTGTTTTCGTCAATCGCCCTGTATACATGCTTTAATTTCAAATTCAATGAATTTTGTTAGGTTTTAGATTTTTTATTGTTGTGTAAACTTTTCATGTAATCTTTAGATCTTTATATTTTCCTATAAATATTACTCAATTTATACACACAAGGAATGTTGTCCCTTGTATATTTCTGGACTTTTCCCAATTAAATAAAATGGACTTACCCCACATTCAAAATCAACAGCTCAATTATCGCATAATCTTTACACTTTTGTAGAAATAGTACCCAATTCATGTATGTTTTCTAGAACTATTTCATTCTATTCTAGAAGATTCTAAACATACTTACATTCTTGAATTTTGATTTCGTTTTTAGTAGTTCCACAAATCTAAATATTTTAGACATTTTGCAGGGGTTTTTTATGATAAAATATTGCTGTATTAATCGAGAATTCGTATTTATTAGAAACACCAACCTATACTATATTTGTAATTTTTAAATGCTTTAGAACGTCCGCTCCTGCCTCATTTTTATTGTTATCATTTATCCTATAAACATGAAAGTTTCATATGAAATTACTGAAATATTAAAATATTTTTTTAAACGAAAACAATGTCAAATTACAAAATATAATGGTAATAATTGCCAAGATAATGCTAGTAAAACAGAAATTTCTGTTTAATTTTGAAACAAGAAATGTTACAAGTTATAATCATTAAACATCTACCAAATTAGTAGATCTACGAGTGATGATAATTGCAATGGCAAAGTTTAATGCAATAGAAATCACCATCTCGTAGCAATTGAACGCTTGTTTTTTGTCATTTTTTCTACAAACATGACAGTTTCAAGTGAACTTCTAGAAATGTTAAAACTTTTTATTGTTAAACAGATACTAGTGTTAATTTAGTAGATCTAAGAGGTATAATTGCAGGGTAGATAAGGGTAGTGAAGTTAAACTCACTATTTGTATACATGAAATTTCATATGAAATTTAAATTTTCGAAATGTCCAAATGTTTTTTTTTTCTTTTTTTTTAACGAAAATCATCCAAAGATATGTAGATCTAATGATAATATTTGTAATAGCATAGCCATCAGACATATCTAACTAATTTTGAAAAAAAAAACTTGTAGTGGCAGTTATACTTTTGGACTTTTTTATGGGTATTTTTTTAACGCATGGGTAAAGCTGCTTTTGTCATTTTTTCCCATGGACATGACATATCATATGAAATTTCGAAATGTCAAACTGTTTTTTTTTGTCTAACATGAAATTTTTAAATGTCCAAAACGATGTATTTTCGTTAACAATTAAAATCACTAACAAATTAGTAGATCTGCCATTATCAGCAAAGTTACAATTCCCATCTACATCCATGCGGTCATTATTAATAATGATCAAATGATGCAGGGGATAATCGTATCAATGATTAATTTTATGATATATTCAGTGATGTACCTAGAACAGTGAAGTAATATTCTTTCATCATTACATATTAATATATGTAATTCCATTAGAATTCTAGATAATTGTGAATTTTATGAAGAAAAAGAATAGAAAAAGAGAGATAATAACATAAGCCAACTCGTTTAAAAAAAAGTTGTTATTGTCCAATCCACTTGTAACAGTTTTACTAGCATCACCTTAATTGTTAAAATGTTTAATTTATTGATAAACCTTTAATTCAATGATATTTCTCATATAATATCATATCAGTCCAGAAATCCCACAAAAACAAAATTCTTACTTCTAAACTCCAAAATAATAATGATAAGTTTGATAATAGCTCAAAAATATTATTTCTAAATTAATACGCACCAAGGCTATTGTAACACTTTTACTAGCATCAATTTATTGGTAAAATGTTAAATTTGTTGATACACCTTTTATTAAAACTCCAGATAAACCAAATTCTGACATCTATTCTCCAAAATAATAATAATAATAAGTGTGATAATAGCATAGAAAATTTATTTAAAATATGCTGTTATCCAAGGTACTTGAAACACTTACTAGCACCAACTTATTGCTAAAATGTTTAATTTGTTGATAAATCGTTTATTAAAACTCCAGATAAACAAAATTCTGACCTCTATTCTCCAAAAAATAATAATAAGTTTGAATAGCATAGAAAATTTATTTTTAAATATGCTGTTATCCAACTTGAAACATTTTTACTAGCATCAAATTATTGTTGAAATGTTTAATTGGTTGATAAATGTTTTATGAAAACTTCAGATAGGCAGTATTATACCTCTAGTCTCCAAAATAACCAGTTTCTGTTTTACTCGAAAGGAATAAGTTACCAAACGGAGTAGTAGGGATTATTATTATTATTATTATTATTATTTATAAATAAAACAAGTTACTTTGTGAGTATCTCATAAACTTATTTATTTGTGACTATAGTTTCGACTGGTTAGGTAATCATTATCAAACAAAGTTTGACTGTGTTTGATAATGATTATTACCTAAGTAGTCGAAACTATAGTCACAAATAAATATATTTATGTGATCCTCACAAAGTAACTTATTTCATTTATTATTGATAACATGTAAGTATCACGAAGTAAACGCCACCCCAATTTAAAATATTATTATTATTATTATTATTATTAACTGAAAAATCAAAAAACCATCATGGAGTGGTGTATGAGGCGAGAGAAATTTCTCACATGTGAGTTTTATTTTCCATATATTTTACTTTGGCATGCGCTAAAAGCATATACCTATTATGCCTATTATTTTACACGGGAAACAAGTAACAAGTGACAAGCATTGTCTGTTCACATATAGATATTCACGCAATAAAAATATGCATCCGATGATACTATCATCGCATGCGGTGTAAGTATTTATATGGGAAATCAATTTGCATAGGAGACAATTCTCTGGCGTTTAAGAATGGACCTCCAGATGAGAATCAAACGGAATACATCTAAAAGTTGTGTAGATACGAAAATTTATATTCAATATTTTTACTTTTATACTTACCAACTAGATGCGAATGTAATATGTAGCAATTACGAATTTGTTAAAATGTGTCGATATTAAATAAAGTTCATTCAATTCTTACATTTAATTCTCTCATGAAATATTGGAATACCTTCCGCCAAGTTACAGATAGTTTTAAACTGCATTAGTTTTATCTCAAAAAAATCACAAATTCACAAGATCACAAATCTTAATTTAAGGTGAAAATGACATCTTAATTTAATGTGAAAAAGACATTCAAATTTGATAGTTTTTTAAGTTAGGTGAAGCTATTTTTTTTTCATAAATCTTAATTTCTGCAAAAATTAAGTTGAAATTTTAATATTTGTGGTTGTTTGTATATTTCGCTTTTTTACCTGCCATACCTTAAAATTAAAGTTAATTTTATACTGCTTAATTTTTGTAGATTGTTGTAGAAAATACGTTGAAATTTAATATTTCTGCGTATTTTTATGTGTGATAAATGTAATCATTACTTACTAATAGTTGCCTGCATATTATATAAACTTCAGTTGTAAATGATATCAAAATTGGCAATTTAATAACACTGTTTTTTTTTCCTGAAATTTAACGACTGTTTCTAAGTAAATTTAAGGTGCTGATTACAAAAATAATACTGGTTTTCTTCTAGCAGCTCTACTATTTGAAATAATGCATCAACACTTTTTTATATATAATGACAATTTTTTAACACAGTATCTTTCAAAATATCATTCAAAATTACTACAAAACCTTCTTTTGTATGCTTTTCTCGAATGCATGGCTTGAGGTTGATCTCTTTGTATACTCCAGCAACAATCTGCCATCATATAGATGTACCACTGTCCCCTGGAAGCGCTATTCCACTGTCCAAATGTCTTGGTGCATTCTTTTATGCTATACAATGAAGTTGTAGAGTCATATTGCACCCAACATTTTTCAAATTGGTCAACATACTAACAAACTAACTGAAAAAACTCATCCGACTTATGGTTTCCCAGAAAATGTTGGAGATTTTTGTGAAGAAACTTGGTGATTTTGAGGATCCAGCCAAATCATCGGAGTTTTGAATTTGAGAACATTTATTTTTCCACTTGATTTTTTCCGCTTGTTTTGATTGCGCAATTTTATTCCGATTACGTTAAATTATGTACTTCTAACATCTGAGATAGATTTTCTATATTGTTTACAACACAGATGTAACAAAATTATATATGAATTGTTTTAATAACATCTCCGTGCCATATTAATATCGACCGTTTTTAGGCAAACTATTCATTAGTCACGCAGAAGTTGAAAATTTGCGCTTACCGCTTAAGCAGGAGGATTTACAAAATATTTCAAGAACTGGAGCTATTATACAAATACTAATGTCACATGGAGAATTAGCACATTGCAAAATAATAAAAACGTTAAAAATTCCCAGGAAAAAAACAAAAAGTACTAATTTGTTGGGCAGTGTAATTAACTTCGAAAATTTTTTTCCAAAACAATTGGTTTCTAAAAATGTATGTAACAAACTTAAACTTAGCGCACCTTAATATAGAAAAAAAAAACTATTGGGTAAGACATTGATTATAGAAAACAGATTATATCAAAATAAAAATAAAACTCAACTGAAACTTACCGGGACTTAAAGTAAAGTGCTATTTTCCTTTTTCACAAAAATGTTCTTAAATATTATCAATTTGTATAAAAAAAAAAGTTTTACGTTATTTCATTAGATAACTTAATTCATTCATTACATTAATTTCTGACTTATCCAAAATAAGTTTGAACGATATGTTCTTATATGTGCTTGTGAAAGTTGTCTAATGAAATAACGTAAAACTTTCGGCTATCATCTTTTGAACTTGTTTTCGAATTTTAATTTTTTGTACCATTTTTTTAAATACCATAATTTTTAAATAGACGAAATCTTGGGCTATCTACATCATGTTTGAGCTTCAACATAAGAACTATAGATCCTAAGATCTATAGATCTTATATCTATAGATCTTATATCTATATCGATTTATATATCTATAGAATCCTATAGATCAAGGATTGCAACAGTCCTAAGATCTATAGATCTTATATCTATATAGATTTATATATCTATAGAATATTATAGATCAAGGATTGCAACAGTACAAACATATTGTATCTTTGATATTATTTAATAATATTGCATTGTAATAAAAAAAGTTATTCGAACCACTTGTGTAAGTCGTGTATGGACATCACATAAATAAAAATATTCTATTTCTGTTTGGGATTACTATAGAACCACATTGTGTACGTGCATCCTTTTGGGTTGCCTCATATTGAAATTGTGATTATTTGAAAGCGTTGATGGAGCACGGGGCATTGAATCATCACAAACAATATTTAGTAATATTGTGAACTTCGAAGGTGTCCTCGCTTGGACAGCAGCTGGCTGGCATTTGAATTGATTCTCGAGTGGCTCGATGTTTGATGAGCTTTCTTTGCTCCACGGCTGAGGAGGTTAGCAGTAGGCGTTCGATTATTAATTATCGTCGTGTTTGCAAAAGCGTCGCCATCGCCTAGGCGTCAGATTGCAAACTTAATTGAACTGAAAAAATCGTGATAATTGGCGCGTAATTGCAATGAAATCTGCGCCTGCAATTAAACCAATTTGATATGGTAATTGGGAAAAACTGGAAAAAAAAGTGCGAGCCGTTTTCCCAGGTGCAATTAATTACCCGAGTTTTTGCGTCTGCCGCAATTAAAGGTGGCGGCGGCGGGGAAATTATTGCCCAGTTTATTATCGATTTTATGGGGATCGTATTTATGGTGTTTTAATAAATTTTTCAACCGGCGCGTTTTCGTTTAATGCGCGCCACCTATAAAGAGCCGAGGGGGGGCCGTAAAACACATGTAACTGTAGAAATGCAGGTAATATATTGCCAAGTCAGGAGTTTCCTGCTTCTGTCATAAAACATCAATTCACGCTGCATGGGCTCTTTAACGGAACCCGACCGTGCCACACTTTCGGCTTGATGCATTATGAAAATAATGACGATAATGGTAACGGCGTGCCGCAGGAGCGTTTCTGCTAAATCATATCATTTAATTTACAATCCAAATGATACGTTTCCACGCCAGTTTTGCTCAGTCTATTTTTTTTCTTGCCTCACCACTCTCGGTACATGGAAACCCACCACGCGACGGCAATTAACGCGCGATCGAATTTTGAAACTCATTAAGGACGCGTCTTCGGTCGGAAACGGAAACCGCCGCCGGATAATCAGATGCACGGCGGAGAATTCGCAACTCATCCGAGAAAAAACAATCTTGAGCTTGTAGCAGGTAACGTCTTATTCTCTGAAATGTAAATGCATTACAGCAGTGCTTCACAAACTGTAGAGCGAGATCAACTTAAAAATGAACTTCCCAGATCCACCATCGAAGCAGAGTACTAGAGGGCCGCATATAATTCATGGTGGGCCATAAGACAATTTAATGACAGATACGTTTTAAAAAATCGCCTTAAATTCTAACCCAGTTGGATTTTTTTTCTGAAAATAATGTCAGGAGGAATATAGAAGTGGACAACTGAGTTTTAGATTTGAAGCACTATCAATTAATGTGGTAAAGCACTACTTTCTTGATCATGTGACAAATGTCACTTTAAGTTGTCTCTTCATAATCTATCAGGTGAAGTCATGTGAGTGTCACATCAGATTTTTTTTATCATAAATAATTATGTAGTTTGTCACCGTAATGTCATATCATCTATTGTAGACTGCCAATCAACAATTATTCAAAGGAGCCCCACAAATGGACAAACATATCCTTGAACACCATAAGTGTTTTACTGTATTGGTGTCCAGGTGCGAACACCGGCAAATTCCATAAGCAAATAACAAGAAAGCGATTGGGTTTCATAACACGAGCACATTTAAATAATATGACGCATTTACGATCTACTTTTATGTCCTCAAAGACATTGCGATTGTAATTGACTAACTCGTGCATTTGTGTAACGATGTGCACACTTTGATCAAATTTTATGCCTGTTCACCATTCACCACCAAGATGGCCATTAGCTGTGTTTAATGGGCACATTAAATATTTATATTGTTGTGCGGTTGTGTTGTAAAATGTAAACTAAAGGCCATTACTGCAGATACGGCTAATTAATGGGCTGGAAGTGATTTATAAAATGCAAGTATGCACTTGCAAATTTTTCAAGAATTTTTCAACTACTTATTCAATCTACATAAATCCGTTATGTCGTTTATTCTTCATTTTCAGAAAAAATATATACAAGATTTGAATTTGAATTTAAAAATGAAATTATTATCGTTTCAAAAATATTTTTCAATTTTGTGGTTAGTAATTAGTTGCAACATCAAATGAGTGATTTTTTGCTTCAGGTTGAATATAAAAAAAAAACCTATATACTTCCTTAATTTCGGGATTTTTCGGCATACTAAAAATATGAGTATATACTGCTCCTCTGCCTGTTGCGTTACTGTCATCAAGGACATATAATAAATTTAAAAAAATTAAATAATAGTTTTGAAAAATTGTCTACAGGTATAAGTAGGAACATGAACTTCGTTTTAAATGTTCTATAACAAATTAACAAATACAACATCCTTGTCCTTCAGCAGGACTCGAATCGTGGACCATGAGTGACCGTGTAACTTGACCAACACAATATTTACATTTGGATCTATAAATGCGCAATTTGGGTTCGTCGCTTGACCTAGCGATCTAGCGTAGAGTCTCCGGCGCCATATTACAAAAATGCATACTATTTCTTTCTTCTTACAAATTTTTGAAATCTGATTTCGGATCTTGAAAGCCACATTACTAATTATTATAGCACAAAAAATAGCCATCGCAAGTTATTTAATTATCTATTTATTACTATGTCAATTAAAAATATAGCTACACGAAATTCTGCTTACGTAAATATTGAATTGATGCATATCACGTAATGGTTTTCATAGTTTTTGTTACCCCTCAGAAGTATTAAGCGACCCATTGACAGTTCGCGACCTACAGTTTAAGAATCACTGGTCTAGATGGTTAAAATGTGTCTACAGAACAAAATTGTGACTTTAACCCTTTTCACGATAAATTCTCTCCAAATACCTCTTATTTAAAAAAAAAAAAATTCTCTTAATATTTCTAATATTTGTATTAAAAATAAATGTATTAATGCACATCTAACTTAAAAAAAACGTTACATTACTATAACTAATCATTTAAAACTATCAACCATATTTGTATTATCAACGCATCTAATTTTTCTTCCAAATTATTTATGACATTTTATTGTGAGAATATTAAAGTTTTGTCAAGATTTTTACCGAAATACCCCCTACTGGTGCAATCGGACCAATGATAATGCATCTCAAAACCGCGAGAGCTGTTTTGAGCCATAAAGCCAAAACCCATAAATTTAGTCCTTTGATGCCTTAGAAATGAAATGCTTTGGAATAAGCAACCTCATTACTAAGGAACTTTAAGCTCACTATCGTAACTCAATAAACTAGGAAGGTCGAAGAGATGCATTTGCATTTGTAATAACTAGTCCGACAGAACATAGGATGGACTTCGGTTTTATCTGAAAAGTTATATCTTATCTGGCATGGAATATATTATAATGTATTTGAATGCCTTAGAAATGAAGTGTTTCGGAATAAGCAACCGCATTACTAAGGAACTTTAAGCTCACTATCGTATCTCATAAGCTAGGATGCTCCAAGAGATGCATTTGCATTTCTGATGACCAGGCCGACAGAACATAGGATGGACTTCGGTTTTATGTGAAAAGTTATATCTTATCAGGCATAGAATATATTATGATGTATTTCAACGAGAAAAAACTGCGAGAACTGAGAACTTGAGTATTATTGCGCCACAGGTAAAGGAACTAGGGCCCCGCTGAAGATTAATATTGAAGGAAAATAGCCACTGACTGACCTTACATTTAACTTTTGGTCAAATTTGATTAAGCTTAAGAAACAGTTACATGAATTACAAATAAATATATTTCATCTAAAAATAAAATAAAATAAATAAACATACATCATCAGGATGGTTTCGACCTTTACTATGTGGTAGTCCATATTTAAAAACATTTTTGAGAAAAATTAGGTTGAACTTAAAAATCCAAAATTTTGCAAAATCGTAACAGAGAAACAACTTTCTATGGTATTACCACAAAATGTTTATTGATATATCGACATATACAATAAAATAACGTCACTTGAAATACTTGAAAATGACCGCAAGAAGTCGAAACTCGAGTCATGATTTTTGATGTCTGACCGATGAAATATTCGGATTCGGACATTTAAAAACATAAGGATCGTGCAAAAATTCCCAAGGGAGCGGAAAAAAGGTGTTTTTTCAATGGAATCGATGATCGGAAACACTTCTTCTTCGAAGGATAATAACTGATGCTATCAAGTTGAAACTCAAGTCGTTATTTAATTGTATATTGCTACATATTAATAAGCATTTTGTGGTAATACCATAGTAAGTTGTTTCTCTGTTTATTAAATAAACATACGATTTTGCAAAATTTTGTATTTTTAAGTTCAACCTAATTTTTCTCAAAAATGTTGACCGCTGAAATATTTTTGATGATTTTTGATGTTTGACCGATGAAATATTCGGATTCGTACATTTAAAAAGATAAAAAATCGTGCAAAATTTCGCAAGGGAGCGAAAAAAAATGTAACTACAGGCACGTTTCTTAGTTCAAGCTGAGATCTTCATCGTTGACGTACTTGGAAAGTTAATTACCGATTGCTCATTTTTTTCAATGGATCGATGATCGGAAACACTTCTTCTTCGAAGGATAATAACTAATGCTAGGAAACAGTAAAGACGTTTATTTTAAAAACAACACAAGTCCAAAAATGCACAAATCGAGTTAATAACAGTAAACGGCTGTCAAGACCAATGTCTATGCACTAACAAACCCGTTTTCTCGAAAAACAATACACGTCGCGTGAAACAGGCAAAATGAAAATATAGCAATTCTTTAAAAACGACACATGTCCATCGGGTTTCTTTCTTAAGTGTCAATATCTAAACAAAAAGCAAGAAATATCATCAGCAAAACTGAAGAATCTTAAGGACTTAATGGGTTTCTTAGAGGAACCCCAAAATATATCATTTTATGAACCGTTTTTTTGCTGAGCAAAATGTAAGTGTTGTTGATGAGGAACCCGAACTGGACGAGGATGATAACAGTAGTGGTTGTGAAGAGATGTGGTTGAGAAGATATTTTTGAAAAAGTAAAGTTTCTTTTGTATTTAAACTTAATTTTGTATTAAATTGGATATGAGAGTGGTTACCACTTGGTGAAATATATTAGTATAGGAATAATAAAACACTTGGTTGACGTTTCACAGTATATATAGAAAATAACTCTACAATTGTTCAGTTTATACTCTTGAGAATGGCTGAGATGCCGAAACAATTGTAGAGTTCTTTTCTATATATAGTGTGAAACGTCAACCAAGTGTTTTATTATTCCTTTAATTTTGTATTTTCATTTGTTCGCATTAAAAATTTTCCACCTAAAAAAATTCGCAAGTCCAACTTTTTCCCCGTTTTTTCTCTTGTTTCAAAGTTCTTATATAATCATTTTTATTTTTAAATAAGTTGAAATAAATACAATAGAATAGCCTGATTTATTTTCCCAGTACTTTGAGTATATCTTCCACTGTAACTTTTTTTACATTACCCACAAAACTGATTTTTGGACATGTGCACTTTTTAATATAAACGCATTAGTTATTCTTCTCTTTCTTCGTGAACTAGTCCTTATAGAACGTTGTTAACCACCACACTATTTATTTTTTTGTATATTTTTGTATACATTTACAATTATTATAATAATTTTTTAATTTTTTTTTTAAATTATAATTATATATTTTTTAAGTATCTATTCTGAAGAGTCTACTTTATGCCGTCAAAGACTTCAACCACAATGTGGACGGACAAACCTTAGGAAATTTTCTGAATATTGAGCCGTATATGTATAATTTTCTCATATTTTATTTATTACCGTGTTAATTAACTACGCCCAGCACAATGTGGGTGCACTTGTTCGCGTTTAAACTATTTATAACCCTAATGGGACTTGCAAAGTTTTAAAATTACTATCTTTATCCGCTGTCTTCGTGTGTTTGTTTGTTCAGTTTTCATGTCTGGGCTTAATTCCGTAAAAATGCCACTGATTTCGTTTATTCGCGGAGTAAATTTAATTCAATTTCTATGCATTATTATTGATCTTTAGAAATGCTTGGGTACGCTTGTATGTTCAATTAGTAACTTTGTTACGTAAAAATGCCACTGATTTCGTTTATTCGCGGAGTAAATTTAATTCAATTTCTAGTCATTATTGATTTTTAGAAATGCTTGGGTACGCTGGTCTTCAATTAGTAACTTTGTTGCCGTTTTAAAAAAATACGTTTTATATTTTGTGTTGGTAACTGAGCATTCACCCACTTATTTGGGTGCGTTAATGGCTCCTTTGAGTGCGTTAATAGCTGATTTAGTTTTTCAATGTTATTATTATTATATTATTTGCTGTGAAATTTTATAATATCGAACGTTAAGTTTTCGTGAAAAGATATAACCTCAAATTGAATTTTGACAAATGTCATCATACAATAGTATATTATGATACAATATCAAAAGTTAAGTTTGCGTGGAATGATATACCTCAAATTGAATTTTAACAAATGTCATCACACAATAGTATATTATGATACAAGAACATACGATAGCACGACGAGAAGCGGTGTGCCTTTAATGGTGCAGTACTTGAAAGGCCTTTATGCTTTATATGATACTCTTTTTTTGTGATACCTACACCACAAAGTGGAAATAAAGAGAAAATAAGAAACATTTAGATTGATTTTACAAGGTAGGCTTGGATGTCATTTTTAATCGTTACATGGAGAGGGTTGGCATTTGTTACATCAATGTCATCTGCTTTAGCAGGCACTTTTATCCACGAAATTCTGAAGGTTTAAGCACTAGTTTCCAAAAAAGTAATAATAAAGAGTATGAAGCTTCTGGTTTCTGGTATTTACGTTTGCAGCAATAGTAAGTGTACATTTAATATTTATTTGAATAAAAAATAGTACAGCCTGACGTTTATTGTCGGTCAAAGTTAGTCAATAAATGTGTTGTTACTAGGCAAGTTTAAAACACGCAGTGTTAGAAAAACGTTTTTGCACACGCATATTAGTCGATAGCCAAAGATTATGATGCAGGATGATAAAAAAGTTTTTGTAATGATTTAGTTATTGTGTCATGTTTGGTGTCTTGAATGTGGCTACAGATGTTCTTATGAGTGTGCATTTCAACTGGCACGAAGCAGCAGGCCATCAATAGAATTGAGTTGTCATCCTTAATCGCTTCCACACACCTTCGGCCATTCGACAGTCAATCGGCGATTCCCACCGTTTGACGTGCTCCTCTGCAGCCGCTATTATCCTGACGACCGATTTAATATTCAGCACAACCTCGGCAGGCGTTTTTTGCGGATCGCTTTAAATTGAAACGTGATTTTCGATCGACAGGATACCGCAAGGCGACGACAGCCGCATTTAGGACGGTCCTGCGCGAGGCCCTCCGCGCGCACCCAATTAAGTCCGCTTCGGCTCGCCCGTTAATCAAGCAGGCGGCGTTAATGCAAATCAATTTGATGGGAAATGTAAATAATGCGCCGCGTGATTAATCGACCGTATGTGCCGGGGTACGCTTGCGAAACCCGCAGGGGGCTGCGGGGAAGCCGCAGGAAGCGAGAGGTGACACAGATTGCTCGCCGGCGAGGTTGATTTTCTTAATCGGAAACTCGAAAGTGCCATAATCGAGAGATGCTCTTCTAGAATAATCCTTGAGGAACACAAAGCCAATTTTGTTTGGTTGCAAGTTACGTTACGAATGCCATTGGCGATCCTCGTGGGACACCAGATCTATTTGCAACTAACAGTAGTGACGGTTTCGGCTAAGGTTTTCAGGTTTGCCCAACTTAGAATCTAAAACGAATCGACGTCCCTGTGGTATGCCCAAGTTACTTTATGAAGGCTATTAACCGTACTCGTGAAATACAATGTAAATTAATTTAGTACATTATGCACACTATTGACAATCCTCGTGGGATACCAGATAAGTTGATTTACAAATAAATGCATGTGGAATCTACTTACGGTTTGATCTAACGTTTTTGGGTTTGTCCAAGCTAAAATTTTAGACGACCCTACATTCGTGTGTTTGCCTTTATGAAGGCTGATTGACGGTGCCTTGAAAGTTCACCGTCAACAATTCACCACGGAAATTCACCGCTGAAGATATATGGTTGAGAAAGTTCACCGAGCACAGATTATTCGGGAGAACACACTGTAATATCATGTGTTTATTACTTCAATTAATCGTGTCTCCCAATTACGAGTACAATCACAATTAGGATTCTTGCTAAAGTCGCTGAAGAGACAAATAACGCCACAGATAAAGGAGCAATATTTAAAATAAGAACACTTAGCTTCCTCCATATCACACAATTTATTGACTAGTTGCTACAGTTTCGATCAAGTACTGATTATAATCAAGCTATAAGTGATCTGTACTTGATCGAAATTGTAGGAAGTATTCAATAAATTGTGTGATATTAACGAAGTTTTACGAGTACAATCACAATTAGGATTCTTGCTAAAGTCACTGAAGAGACAAATAACCCCTCAGATAGAGAAGCAATATTTAAAACAAGAATACATAACTTCGTTCATATCACACAATTTATTGAATAGTTACTACAGTTTCGATCAAGTACTGATCATTAGTGATCAAACCAAAAGTGATCAGTACTTGATCGAAACTGTAGTAACTATTCAATAAATTGTGCGATATTAACGAAGTTCAGTGTTCTTATTTGAAATTTAAGCATGTAATGTAATAAAATGCAATGTATCACAAAGTCGCCTCCAGCATCAATAAATTAGGAGCAATATTATTCTTGTTACCATGGTTTGAAAACAGTTTCAAATTTCAAACACGTCCATAATTATCATCCAGTTCTGTTCACTATGTCATCGCCTGATTTCCGAGGATCAATAAAAGAGGCTAAAGTTGATGCTCGGAGGGGGAAAAAATGCGCAGATCTTCGATCCGCGAGGAGTGTGCGAGCAAATTCTTGGCGTTTCTGCGAAATTATTAATGCCTTCACATTCCGCGTTACTTCCCTGGAATCGGCAGCTCGGAGGAAGCGGACAGATAGATGGCTGGCGGCACTTCCTCCACGGGCGCTTAGTCGAGCGTGGTGGGAAGAAGGGAGGCGGTTTCCTGCTCCCCTCGGTGTAATTACACTGCAAGATACAAGAAAATTGTTCTTTTGTATTCGTCACGAAGCCAGTTACATCGAACAACCGATTTTGGCTTATCTAAAAAATGGCGAGTAACACTTGTAACGTCTTTGAATTTTGAATTAATTACCTGAACATCAGAAACAAGAAATCGTTACATGAAAGCAAACAAGAAATTGTTACATAAAAGCAAAAAAATAAATTGTTACTTGAAAGCAAACAAGAAATTGTTACACGAAAGCAAGCAAGAACATATTTATTTAGTACTAGGGTCGATCGCATCTTCTCAAAACGAGCGAATGCTACAAGTGTCCACACAAGAAGGATTTGTCACGGAGCCAATTACATCAAAACAACCGATTTTGGCTATTCTAAAAAATGGCGAGGAACACTTATAACGTCTTTGAATTTTGAATTAATTACCTGAACATCGAAAACAAGAAATCGTTACATGAAACCAATCAAGAAATTGTTATATGAAAGCAAACAAGAAATTGTTACATGAAAGGAAACAAGAAATTGTTACATGGAAGCAAGCAAGATTTTTTTTTAGTACTAGTGGCGATCGCAACTTCTCAAAACGAGCGAATGCTACAAGTGTCCACAGAGAACGATTTGTCACGAAGCCAGTTACTTCAAAACAACCGATTTTGGCGTATCTAAAAAATGGCGAG
Organism: Othius punctulatus; assembly: GCA_951805005.1. Classification (NCBI taxonomy): domain Eukaryota; kingdom Metazoa; phylum Arthropoda; class Insecta; order Coleoptera; family Staphylinidae; genus Othius; species Othius punctulatus. The sequence goes on from OX638139.1 coordinate 35,352,604, forward strand.
TAACACTTATAACGTCTTTGAATTTTGAATTCATTATCTGAATATCAAAAACAAGACATCGTTACATGAAACCAAACAAATAATTGTTACAGGAAAGTAAACAAGAAATTGTTACGTGAAAGCAAGCAAGTAAATATTTTTTTAGTACTAGTGGCGATCGCATCTTCTCAAAACGAGCGAATGCTACAAGTGTCCACAGAAGAACGATTCGTCACGAAGCCAGTTACTTCAAAACAACCGCGTTTAGCTTATCTAAAACATGGCGAGTAACACTTAAATACGGCTCTAATACGGTTAGAGTCGCATATTAAACCTTTTTTGACATTTTCCAAAATTATTTATAGCAGTGACAACAAGGAGTTGGTATATTGTGGTCCATTCATACTAAACACGGAAGGTAGATGTTACTGAGGTCAAATCCACCCAAAAAGTTGAAAAAAAAATATTAAATTTTTTTTATAGTAATTTTAATGTCAAATATACGATTTTTTCTGAAAGTTTGCTTGTGTATTACTTGCAAAGCTTGGGTGGTACGCCAAAACTGAAAACATATTTAGATTCTACATGAAAATTATAACTACAATCTTCTATCAAACCTCCTGTTATACAAAAAAAGGTTTCATTTTGTTTACCAGTGTTATCGGAACATCAAAAAGAAGAAATTGTTACATGAAAGCAAACAAAAAATTGTTACCTGAAAGCAAACAAGAAAATATTTTTTAAGTACTAGTGGTGATCGCAACTTCTCAAAACGAGCGAATACTGAAGTGTCCACAGAAGATCGATTCGTCACGAAGACAGTTATTTCAAACCAACCGCTTTTGGATTGTCTAAAACATGGCGAGTAACACTTAAAACGTCTTTAAATTTTGAATTAATTACCTGAACATCAAAAAAACGAAATTGTTACAAGAAAGCAAACAAGATTTTTTTCTTTTTTTTTTTAATAGTGACGAAGACATCTTCTCAAGTGTCCACAGAAGAATATAATAATAATAATATGTTTATTAATGTTAATACTTACATACAAGTTTACATATGTCATAAATACAAGGCAAATTATTACTGTTTAAAATTGGTATAATATAAACCAATAGCTATTATTGCATAAATTATTCCTAAAGCTGCAAAAGCTTCCTTTTTTCCTCTTTCTTGTCTAATAATGAGAATAATGAGAAATTATTGCAAATCCTAATATATTTCTGAGGGGTAACTGTTATTACTAATTTAGTTTTAGCTATTCCTTATTTAAGAGTTTGTACTGTAATAGTTGCGGGTTGATCTTTAAAATTTCTTTAGATTTAATCAATTAATCAAATCAATCTAATTGTTAAAATACAGAATTTAATGAGTATTGGTTAGAAAGATATTCTAGCCATAGTACAATAAAAATAATGATATACCTAATACACTAATTCCGAAAATATCATGCCCGTAAAACTGATCTAAGCGGAATTTATTCTTCATGAACTCAAAACAATCATAAACTGTATGGCGCAAAAGAAACTGTTGATGCACACCTTAAAACAAGATAGAGGTTTTTCTTGAACTTCCGGTGGCAAAGTATTAAAACATTGTATTCCCAAAAAATGTATGCCATTTTTGGATTTTTTTAATTCTGTAACTATTATTGCGCAAATTGTGTTTCTGTCTAGTATTATATTCATGCAATTAATTATGACGACGGCAAATATGACGATTATACCTGGTTAGATTCTTTTTTACATGCAGTAAGCATTGAAATATGTATATGCATGGAAGAGTGAATATATTTAGGTCTTTATAATCTTGTTTGAATGATCAAAACTTTATAGATTTTTTAGGAACTCAAAAAGTTTTGGAATCTAAAATTCAAGATATAAATCTCAGATTTATGAAATTGGTCTGTTTTATAAATCTCAGATTTATATCGTGCGCTTGAGATACTAAAACTTTTTAAGTTCTTAGAAAACCTCTAGAGGTATCACACTATTCTTGTATCGGTGGTTTACTTTAAAACCACAGATGTTCGCCAGTCTCTAAAGCATGGCGATAAAAGCCTTAAAAGATTTATGAAATTAGTCTGATTCATAAATCTGAGATTTATATGTTGCGCTTGAGATTCCAAAATTTTTTAAGTTCTTAGAAAACCTATAAAGGTATCTCACCATTCTTGTAGCGGTGGTTTACTTCAAAACCACAGATGTTCGCCAGTCTTTAAAGAATGGCGATAAAAGCTCCAATTCTCGATTTGTGTATTAATTACCTGAACATCAAAAACAAGAACTGTTACATGAAAGCAGGCAAGAAAATATTTTTTTGATAATCGTGACAAAGATAACTGTCAAGATAGTCAATTATTCTTTGTATCTTATCATCATAATTTTTTCATCTTCTTGCGAAGCCTAAGTTTTGAATGGTTTTGAAAGACATACATTTCGGGTTGGGTCATTCCATACCAAGAGGTTCATCGATAAAACGTTACCCTCTTAGAATTTATTCAAATTTGGCTGATTTAATGTACCGTCAGAGGTAGTCAAAATTTTTGTTTTAAATTTTTATCTGTACTATTTTTGAGTTACAGCCTCCTGAAATTGCCGAAAATTCGTCTTTTCCCACTAACACGTAATTACATAAAACATATTATTCAAGCCGGAAATAAGTCAGATGGATGGGACTAAAAACATTTTGTAAGCTTATAGATTTTATAGTTTATAAGCTTTTATAACACGTTTACTAAGACCCGTTTGAGAAGGTAACACAGTCAAAATTTAAAAAAAATGTAATATTGACTACCTCTGATGGTACATTAAATCAGCCAAATTTGATCAAATTCTAAGAGTGTAAAGTATAGAATGACAAATTCTCAGACATTTTCATCTAATTTTTTTTTAGTCTGTGCTGCTAATAAAATCTAGATCCATACACCATTTATATTATAAGACGTACCCAGAAACTATTACCGTCAAAATGCAGTTTTTGTAGGGCTTCAATTAGTTTGGGCAACATCATGAATATAGGGTCATCAATAGGGTCCGAAGAGTGCTTATTTCAAAATAAGCGCTTAATATAGCAGGCGAATTAAAAAAAAAGCAACAAAACACCGGTTTTTTTCTTCTAATTTTTCTTTAAAAGTGCTTTGTAATAAATTTCCTATCTTCTGAAATTTTGGAAAACCCTCATTATTTCTTACATCCTCAAATTTGTTGCATATTATTTGCTCAATTTTGCCAGGTTCTTCTTGAAGGGATATATTTAAATCATGGACAATCACGACATATTCCACTAAGGACTTGCTTTTCTAGTTTTTTTTCAGCTTTCAGAAAAGTGAAAAAAACTAAATTCAAAACCAATCATATCATCAAAATCAGTGTTTTTGTTATTTTATATTTTCCAGACCGATGATATAAGATGATACAGGTATTCTGTATTTGCCGGTCATATCAACCCATATGTGGTTTGATGTTCAATTTCCATTATCCATCTCAATATCTGGGTTGCATACTCTCCAACTCGTAGAAGTTGGAGTTGCATACCTACAAGTTCGCCACAATATTTCTTGGTTCTTGATGTAATTCCTTCTATCTAACAAACTACCAACTTTCAGGAAAGTGTAAAAACTAAATTAAAAATTTGATGTTTAAATTCAATCATCGGCATGTTTGCGTAGTTTTTATGGAAAAAAAACTTGCAACAATTAAAATTTTCAGAAAATTATTTTTAGACTTGCAGAATTCATTATGAACTCCAAAATCGATGTTTTGGTAAATACCTTGTATTTCATTTTTGACTTATATATTTACCAGAATGATGATTTCTTCTTTTCTACAGATATTTTGTGTTTGTCGATCAAATCTACACAATTCTTTTTTATATTCAATTTACATAATCCACCGATCACGCTGCTTCTGTTTTGACATTCAATAGCCAATATTCCTGATAATCATCTTTGGTCTTCCGCTTGACCTCTAAATGCGGTGGTTTCGCTAGCCACCGACCACCGACAAAAATTCAATGTTCGCCGGCTCCTTTTTTGCCTGTCCGTCGATTATTACAACCGAATAAACAAATAAATCCATTAATTTTTTCGGCAAATATCAAGGACGAATATCTGTTACAAAATTTCCACCAGGACCCGATGGTCGCTGCGTGGTGAGCGGAAAAAAGAGGCGAGCGGCGTCGAAGGCAGTGATTTATGCGGTCACCTCGCGCAGTCAATCAATCATTACTTCTGGCCGCTCAGCAAGTGTGTGTGCGAGTGCATGTACATGCAGGCAAGCGAGTACCTATGTGTGTGTGTGCATATCGGGGTCCCGTACTCGAAAAAAAATAATCGTGGAATTCAATTGCGAACGGGACCTTAGGTTCTGGCGTTCTCTCTCATGTCGATTTCATCGAACAATTATTGCGTATCGTTGCTGTGAGAATGTTACCTACGTGAATTGTACGTGTGTGAATATATGTCCTTTCTACGCGTTCCATAACTGAAGATTTTTATTTACGACGCAGCAGCCATAGCAACTTTCGGCCCAAGTTGCCAGCAGTAACTGACCCACATGAAACTTTCTTGCGGAACTCACGTAAGGCTTCTGTGAATTCTGCCTTTTGTGAACATCCAGAATTTGACCTATTTTACAGTTGTGCAAAATTGTACAGAACTATTTTTGGGATTTTTGTAAAATTGTTTCAAATTTCGTTCTAAATTTGTACGAATTCCTAATATTTAACCTCAAGAGAATGCATATCCTATATTTAAAATCCTAAATTTAAAAAAATCGGAATTTCAGATATCAACATAAATATCAAAAATTTCAGATCTATTTAAAAAACAATAGGAATATACATTGCTTGATCTAAAAGGTATAATTTCAAAATTGTTTTGAAATGGTAATGATTGCTCAGAACAATTCAGAAAGTTCACAAAATTCCAGATAATAACGGCTTGAATCGAGGATTCATTTTGGATAAATTAGCAAGAAATGAAAAAAAAACAGAAACTTCTCCTCTTTTTAAAAAGCACAGTAAACTAAAGTCTTATCTTGTATTTGACTCATAGTAAGATAATTTAGACTATTCAGTAAAACAACGTGTGCTTCCTTAATTAAAATTTGTAATTGCTTTTGCAACCGGTTTCAACCATTTAATTGGACATCATCAGGTAAAATTAAAAAGAACAACAGATTACAATATGTACATTAACAATTAAAAAAAAAATGAAATGAGATGTGTGTGATAGAAGAGAGTGGATTAAATTGATAACTGTATTTGTGGTTTAATATTATTGATTTATAATACAAATTTCATTATTGTTTATTTTTATTTTTTGTTTTAATTGTTAATGTACACATTGTCTGTTGTTCTTTTTAGTTTTGCCTTATGATAACCAATTAATTGGTCGAAACCGGTTGCAAAAGCAATTAAAAATATTAATTAAGGAAGTACACGTTCTTTTTCTGAATAGAATTAGCCTTTAGTCAAAGTTTGCTTAGAAAATGGTTTGTTGAAAAATGTCAGCATTTTTGCTGTTTTTATTGCAAAATGTTTGATAATATTTTATACACCTATAATATGTTTAGACATCTACAGCCATTTATGCATAGTCCACACTAGTAGCTACTAAAGCTTAGTAGGTACAAAAAAAAGTTAGAAAGTACATCACTGACTATCATTTCTGCAAGATAAATCACATTCTAATTAGCATTAGTAGCTACTAAGCATTAGTAGCACTTTATAAATCTCAAATATTTTTGTATAACTGCCAATAATTCTCAAAATCGAATACATTCTGGGAAAAATACTGATCATTGACAGAAATTTCAGTTTAGACTAAAAAAGTAACAAATATCTAGATTTTTGATTTTTGTTATCTAGAATACAAGATGAATTTAAAAAAAAAATAAGGATTTCAGAATTAACAGATTATTTTCAAGAATTTACGCTATTTGCAGTATTGGTAGTTTGTTTTCAGTAATTCAAAAGTATTTTTGGATAAATATCTTAAGTTAAGATAACTTTAGTTAGTTATCTTAACTAACTAAAGTAGTTAAGATAGTTGAATTTCTGAATTTTGGATTTCAGAATCAAACAGATATGACCAGAAATTTCAGTTTTGTCAAAAAAATAAGTCATTTGCTCCACAATAGTTGAAAAAGGTTGCGAGTATTTCACAATTCTACAAACAAGTTTGTGACTTTCGTAATACAAAAACAAAACAAAATAATTTTCTCGCGACAGCAATATTTCTTGTTGGTAACCAGCTACTTAGTTTTCTCTGTATCTTCATTGATGTCATGCATGTTTATAAACAATTACCCTACAGCAAATTGAATAAATAAATCTCTCGTATCTAAATTTCAATTACGACTTAATAAAACATAAATATTGCATTCGTGTATTCATCTGCGCATTGTTTAATTACTTCATATGCCAAGAACACCACGCAGTCAATGTAATCGCACAATCAAGAAGCGGCTGTATATTCTTCGTTAATTAATTAGTACGAGTATTTACATTTACTAAACATCGCGACGTGTAGATTTGTACACGCAATTTTATATCAGGCATAAAATAAACCGGCAAGTGTTGATGCGTACATATTAAAATTTTAATACATATTTGCATTAAACATCGATTCGTTTTAAATTTAAATTCCATGCTTAATACACGAGCAATGTGACAACCGAACTGAAACGAACCAAACCGGCAAGTGTTAATGCGTACATGTTTAATTTTTCATATCTGTGTAAAAATCGATAGTTTTGAAATGGAAATTACGTGTATTATAAAACGTATTTTTACACCTGAAGCGTAACGCACTAAGAGCAATAAGTGGTTGGTTGTGTATTTATTTAAAAAAAACAGCATACAACTGTTGCTTTCGCTAATTATTATTATTATTTGTTTATTTAATGACGGGCAATTTTTACTGCTATGGCTATATACTGTCGCCAAGGAGCATCCTGCTACACTTTGAATCTGAAATTTTGTATTTATAAAATTTTTCGCAAGATCGTGCTTTTACCGTCACTTTTACCGTCAATGCTCATGCTCTGTAAGTTGATGATACAACATTTAAATGACACATCATTTTGTTTGTTTCCATAGAAACAAAATGCTGTTATGTTTATTTACAATTTAGTAAAAAGATAATAATGGACACTTATATTTGACATCATTTTTGTGTTAGTTTGATATAGTAGTTTTCTATTATTTGCCCTTTTGAGTTAAATTTCTTTGAACGTTAATAAAAATTTGTTTTAGGTAGCATGTCCATGAACTCGGTTATTAAAAATTGTGTATTTTGTCAATGTTTATGTGAGTTATTATTAAAATTTACAATTTCCACTAACAACGGAATTGGTCGTTGCCTGTTTGCGGGGTTCCATTTAAATAATCTTGTACGATGGTCTTAACACACTAATGGTTTTGTTTTTGTTGCAGGTAATTGCCGATACTTATAGAATCCCAGAGTTAATGGTGTAAGTCCCCTTTTTTTAATTACCTCGTCGTCCGAGGCACGAACACATCTAAAATGTACTTTGTAGTGTTCACAGAATAAAACATATGAGAATTTCTTTGAAAACATAATTTGCCAATGTTGAGATTATTTACAAATTGATTTTGATATCACTCTCAAATGAGACATTAGCAAAAATATGTGATTTGGCAAAGTTTAAGATTACGTGTAAGTTAATTCATCTAATATGTACTTATTTGTAAAGTCCCTAGTTTAAAATATTTGAGAATTTATTGAAGAGCATAATTTGCCACTGTTGAGGCAAGTTGTAGTGTTGTTAGAATAACACATATTTGAGTATTTATTTAAGAGCATAATTTGGTAATGTTGAGATTACTTGTACATATATACAAACATATATACTTGTACAATATTTACACTTGTAATTATAATGATTTGAGAAGTTGTAATTACATGAATCCTTAATATGGAAATCTCAACAATTTGAAGTAATATTACTCAAATTGTTGAGATTTCCATATTTTATTTCTTATAAACTTTTCATACATCAAAAGAGATACGAGGATCAACAAACAACTCAATATTTTAAACTAATCTTTGTATTTTACTTTGTCTTTTAATTTTACAAATTTAAAGAAAAAATCCGAATATTTGTTTTAAATTATTGAAAGTTTGCTTAATTATGTAAATAAATTATCGAAGAAAAGTCATTTAATCAAATAAATAAAAAAAGAAGCAACATTTTAAACAATATGATATGCTTGTATTGCCTTCATGACATTTTTGCACCTGTTATAGAACCTTCTCCATAGTCTATACAAACAAAAATATGGCAACAAAAAATCTTACATACATCATTGTTAGATTTTTTAGAGTTAGAGCCTTGCAAATCTGAATATGAATCAGCAACACAAAATTGTATTTATCGCATTTTACTGTTTTATGAAAGTAATAGCATGATACAAATAAGTAAGCCACGGAAAAGTAAACTTAGATACTTAAATTTTACATTTTTCTGATTGACATTTAAACTGCACATGTTGTATAAATGATGTATTTCTGTGCAACTTATAATTATGAATCAATTTCCTGATTGTGAATTGCTTTTGTGTCGGTTTTCTGTTGCGTAAAGCTAATAAATTCAGGCGTAGAAAGTCGATTGCCTGGAATCCGCGATGCTAAATAACTAATGAAGCTTCAAAACAATGCGCACTTTCAACGAGTTGCGGATGGTTTCATTGTAAAAATTCGTTGTGTGGATAACAATCGGGGATTGCTTTTATTGTTCATAGACAGACGCCTCACTAAATGGAAAAACGTAAGAATGCAGCAAAGCAAAAATATATCTACTGAGCATAACTGCAAATAATTCAGTATAATACAATAATAATAATAATATTAATAGTATCCTTTGGAGGGGAACTGAAACAGGCACTCCTGTGTACTGTTAAATTGTGCCTGTACATTAAAGAACATGTGCATAAATCGCTCCTTAGTGTCGGTAATTAGCTATAGAAGCAAAAGTAGAAGTTGAATTATTCTTATATTAAGGTAATTTATCATAAGAAGGGGTTCATCGAAGTTTGTACTACCTTAATTCAAAAATCAGTATTTGCTAATAAAATACCTACTGTTTTTTTTTTTAATTAAGGAAGTTAAAACCTCCATGAACCCCTTCATAATCAGAAATATATAAAAATATTTATAACAAACACAAATATGCCACCAAGCAAAAATATAACGTCGTGTAAGTGTAAGTGTACGTGTAAGTGTTTATTACAGAGATTAGAGGAATATGTTAAGATACACACTTTACATAAATCCATTTATCTAAGAAATTATAGTAATATTATTAATAATAATAATTAGCCTTAGCAGCAAAAATAGGCAATCATTAAATAAACTAATCAATAATAATAACTATTGATGTAAAACGATAGATATATGCAACTAGCTCAGGTAAACAATTCAGATTCACTAATGTGAAATCATAAACTGCAAAGTTATTTGATGTTCATGTTTGAAATGTTGAAAACATTTCAAATAACTTTGCAGTTCATGATTTCACATTAGTGAATCTAAATTGTTTACCTGATACAGTTGCATGTATCTATCGTTATACATAAATTCAAATTGACTCCGGATAGAATCCATTTAATTAATTAATAATAACTAGTTTACTGTTTAACTGAGTTGATAAAATATAAATTCAAAGTAGGTACCTATTTGGATTCATGCAGGACCCTGAATAATAATCAGCTATATCGCTACTAATAATATAATCTAACCTAACCTAAGCTAGCCCTACCTGACATAATAGGTACTAATTTGCTTAAGCGGCAGCAATAGGCCGTCATTAAATAAATAAATAAAATAAATAAATCAATAAAATTAACAAGTTTAATTGATTTGATAAAATATACATTCAAAGCACTTGGATTCTTCCTTCTTCGTTGGATTCTTGGTTTATTCGTCCCTGAATAAAAACCAACTTACTAAATAATAATAACGGTAATAATCATGAAATACAAGCGTCAATTGTGCGAAAATTACTTTGAAATAGCATTGCTCAGAGTTGTGCTGAAAATTTGAGGTGATTCTACCCATCCGTTTAAGACAGAATTTTTACGTTTTTCTATATAAGATTGTATAAAAATTATACTGTTGTTTTTTTTAACAAACTACCAGAAATAATGGATTCTTCTTTAATTCCATATAGTGGTTAAAAATTTAATCAAAATAATACTTCATGGAAAATAAAACAAGAATAAGAAACATATAAAATATGGTTGCTTTCAAAAGTGATATAATTACAAGTTAAAACAAAATCAATTGAAAATAAGTGAGCAAGGGAACTTCATACGATCGATATGTATCCTAATATGCAGATTTATGCTTATGCAGTGAAATGTTAAAATATCAAAAATTGTAGGTACCTAAGTATTAAATGGGTGTTACACTTCTATTCATATAGCTCACCATTATGTCATGTATCAAAAAACTGTGAGTTGGATTTTTATAATTAGTTGTTAAGAATCTTTCATTTTTTACCAAGGTAATAATATCAATATCAAATGAATTTTCTAAAATCCTTAAAAAAATCCTTCAAATTCTGGTACGTTTTCATTATAATTTTTTAGATTTCTGAGGTCCGAAGTATGGTTATCAGTTACCCATTGTGCTATCTCTTGCATTTCAGATAGTGTACAGCTCATTTTGTGTGCACCACTCATTTTCACTATATTCCCTGAAAATATCAATGTCATATTTTGATTGATGTGATGAAAGATGTTTGTTGTTAATTATAAATGATTGCAATTGATCAAGTAGAGAAAAAACATGGTCTATTCACCATATTTGTGAAAACTATCATAGAATACTATAAAAACTATATAACTATTAAGTCTTCGTATCTTGAGCCCTCGGCGCTATATGCCTCGCGATACAATAGACCTGGGCTATAATTGTATTCTTCGCAACCTTGGTGTATAATCTACTATTGTCAAACTATTATTTTCAATATACAGGGTGAGCCTGTTTTTCATTTTAAGCATTGGGATCTATGAAACCATAACACATAGACATTCGGTTAAATGAGGAAATAATTGTCATTTTAAGAGCTTATGCAAAATATGCTTTTGTTTTCAGAAAAAAAAATCATAGTTTTTGAGTTATAATACAAACTTTTTTTTAATGGCAGTCATTGTTGGTTTGTAACTTTTAAAAAAAGTCCATTTTTTCTCTTTATAACGATATAAGGTTTGCTATATTTACTTTCATAAATAAATGAGATGCAGGAATTTTCGTTATATAATTTGAATAGAATTTAGTATAATTAGAATAGAAAAATTAATAGAATTCTCGTGTTAAGAGGAAAATAAAGTTTTCCATGGAAAACTCTGTTTTTGCTACTGTCAATAGTACAAAAGTCCTGTATCGTGTTAATTTGTCAAAGTAAGTAATAATTTTGATAAAGTACATTTTCGAAGATGGCCATTAATTATCAAAGAAAGTATAGCAAACCTTATATCGTTATATAGACAAACCATAAGAACTCAGATTTCTTCAATAAATTCATTTTGAAAAGTTTGTTTTCACAATGTTCGCGTAGATTTGTTCTTAAAAAGGTTTTTTTTTAAGTTTAACTTTATATCCTAACACCATTTTCAGTAATGTTATGTTTAATATATACAGGGTGAGTTTTTTTTTTCATTTTAAGCATTGTCATTTCGGAAACCATAATACATAAAGATTCGGTTAAATAAGGAAAGAGCTGTCGTTCTAAGAGTTTATGCAAGATGTGCTTTTGTTTTTTGAAAAAAAAAACCACAGTTTTGGAGTTATAATACACACATTATTTTTTTAAATGGCAGTCACAGTTGGCATTGACAATTTAAAAAGCACATTTTTGTTTCTTTATAGCGATACAAGGTTTAATAAAAAAATATGTATTAAATATTTTTTTTAAGGTTTTTAAAGTTTATTAAAGTTTTTAATAAACTGAGTAATTACTTTAAGAGGAATAAATATGTTTTCCTTGGCAGTCTCTGGTTTTGCTACTCTCAATAATACAAATAGTCCTGTATCGTGTTAATTTGTCAAAGTAAGTAATAATGTTCATAAAGTTAATTTTCGAAGATGGCCATTAATTATCAAAGTAGGTACAGCAAACCTTATATCGTTATATAGACAAATCTTAAGAATTCAATTTCTTCAATAAATTCATTGACACATAGTCAATTTTCGAAGATGGCTTTTACTTATCAAAGTAAGTATAGCAAACCTTCTATCACTATAAAGACAAAAATTTGCACTTTTTAAAAATGTCTTAGCTAACTATGACAGCCATTTAAAAAAATTAAAGTATGTGTTATAATTAAAAAACTGTGGTATTTTTTCAAAAAACAAAAGCATATCTTGCATTAGCTCTTATGAGCTCTTTCTTCATTTAACAGCATCTCTATGTCTTATGGTTTCCGAGATCCCAATGCTTAAAATGAAAAAGACTCACCCTGTATTTTGTACAATCATTGTCATTACCATTAGCAAGATTTGAAACTTACAACATAGTATAAGTCTGTGAGTCGGAGACTTAGACTCATTACACCACGATATCATAAATGCTGCGACTACAAACCTGAAATCGCTTGTTCGATATTCACTCCGAGCAGAGTTACAATTGTTCAATGCCCCTCAGTAATGACTTTTTTACGGCACATTGTAATGAACTTACCAGGTGAAGGTCAGCACAATCGATGCCCTGAATCAAACAAAAAAACATATTATTAATTATACTAAATTAGTATTGCCTACTATCTCAGTGTTTATTTAGATTTCATTTTTTGCGCGCTTATATTAATGCCATTACATTAAAATAATAATTGATGCGGGGGTAGTTAGAATGAAGAACAGACATTAGAATATAAATCCACGTTGAGATCAAAGATGGTTCAGTGAAGAACGGAGAGTAGAATAAAATCCACGTTGAGATCAAAGATGGTTCTTTTAATATAGATAATTTTAATATACTCTAATTTTTCTAAACTGGCGTTCATGTCATCAAACAGCTGTGTGATGGGGTTTTTCGTACCAACGTGATTGTTTTCGAGAATATGCATAACAATAGTTTAAGAATCGAAATTAATCTGAGGATCATTTGTTACATAACACTGATCACCGGTGGCTATAAATAAGTAATCGGTGTATTAACCGCGGACACAATTTTCGCCTGCCAATCATGTAATAAATCATGTTATGTTGGCGGCCGTGATATTTTTTCGGCGACGATGCCAAATCTTTTTCACTAACACATGCTCATACATGTGTGTATAACCAAACTTCTTTGACGTTTAACTTGTTACATTTGATCGATTATTATAATGCATATTTTGCCATTGTAGATGTTAAACCATAACCACAAGATTGACATCTGTATGATAAACGGCAGAGAAGTGGACGAATTTAATACAGCTGAACAGCTGATTTGCAGCCATTTTTAAATACCCAGGACAGCTGGCAACCTTGTAAAATTGTGTCATCATTATTATGATTATTATTTTGATGACGTGAACGCCAGTTTAAAAAAATTAGAGTATAGCTAGCTTTCTGTCTACTAATACGAGAACCCTCATCAGGCTAAAAACATGACCCAGGGATGTCAATTCTATATTAAAATGTAATAATTATATTATATAGTTGATAATTTATCAAGTAGTAGTATCAATGATAACTAATGCTGGTAAAGTTAAGGGTCGAACCTTTTGGTATTTCCAGGGTTCGAACCTGTGACCCTTATTGTGAGAGACAAGTGGCAAGGCTCTCAGCCACTGCCGGCTTGAGTAGAAAAAGGTCGAACGTTATTTACTTTCTGTTAAGTCATTTGGTTCATTTAATCTGGATAATTTTAATAGTTAGCTTTAGGTTTACTAATAAAAGAACCCTCATCAGGCTAAAAACACGACCTAGGGTCGTCAATTCTATATTAAAATGTAATAACTATAGTATATACTTCTTGATAATTTATCAAGTAGTATTATCAATGATAACTATTGGTGGCAAAGTTAAGGGTTGAACCTTTTGGTATTTCCAGGGATCGAACCTGTGACCCTTATTGTGAGAGGCAAGTGGCAAGCCTCTCAGCCACTGCCGGCTTGAAAAGGAAAAGGTCGAAGGTTATTAACTTTCTGTTAAGTCACTTGTAATATGTTTTTGATGGAATCGTTATTATAATCGATGAGTCATTTTGGCAAGGGTGTCCTCATAGATATTCTAGAGTTTAGTGTAATTAGCGTTGATATACGTATCGTAGCAGTTTGTTGGATTTAGTGGCATTTACGATGCACCATTATGGCAAGGATGTCCTCACAGATATTGTAAAGTTTAGTGTAATGGTAGCAGTTTGCTGGATTCACTGGAATGATGTGTTGAAGGTGCTGATGCATGTCGGTGTGAAAAATGTGCCAGAAAAGGGGTAACAGTCGAAGTGTGTGAAAAAGTGGTATCCCTTAAAAGAGGTACCTTTTTTTACATAGAGTCGTTATCGGACTTAACCAGACAAATCGGTTGAAACCACCCAGAATACGTTTTGTAGGTGATCGAGGTTCGAATTTGTGCGCTTTGTGTTTTCTCGTAGTGCAGCAATGTTGTAATGGTTTGCCGATGTGCTGGTTTGGTTTTTAATTGTCCGAGCGAGTGCACTGGCGAGTGTAGGTAATAAACAGGTGCGGGGAGAGCGAGTGCATCGCGATCTTAATAGAAGTACGTACACTTCCATTTCCAAGGTTCTTAATGATCTTTTTTGCTGAAAATTAATGTTCGGAATCATGCGGTGTGACCAAGGCTGTAAACCGGAAGTCCGTGCGCATCCATCTTCAGATGTCACTCGTGTGAGAAATGATAAAAACATAATAAAAATATTTCACGTCATGTTTTATCTGTAATTACTTAAAAGCGCCGAGGTTACGTAACGACGTGTTCCGTTCGGGAACTGGCACACACGGACACACACGCTCGTCCGCGCACAGAAACACTGACGCGCGAAGTATTAAGGTCTATGCAGCTTAAATAGATATCAAGAGATAACTATCAATTTGTCTAGAAAGGAAATTAAATGTACTCGCGGTCATCAGCGACGTCCACCCAGGACAAGCGGCACAATGCGACGCTTCCTACGTCTTGTCCGGGACGCGGGGCTCCCCAGGTCCCGTAATCGCCGCGAATTCGGGCCGGGACGGGGGCCCCGTTTCCGGTTTATTAAACAGGATATGGACGGCTTGGATGTGCCCTTCCGGTACCCACGGCCCCCTGGACAGGGACGGCTGATTGAGGTGCGGGCGAATTTGACGACCGTGAAGACGTCGCGATCCGGCTCGATTAACCGCGCGGACTCGCCCATGGAAGAGGTCTATCCTCTATTGCAGACCCATTAATCAATAGGCCTAATAGTACTTAAAAAAAAAACGAGGACATAACGCCGGTAATTAATGATAGGTACTCAAACGCACCTGCGCGTTACATGTGTGCGTATAAAAAAGTGGTGAGGCATTAAACTTGGGGGTCCCTTCCTGGGTCGCGGCTGTCAGCGATCACTTTGGCCCACGGACGGTTACTAAAATCTAAATACTAAATTTTAAACCTATGTACAAGTATCTAGATAACCCGTTTAACTCCATATATCTACCACAGCAGAGACTGACAGACAGACCAATATAGACCACACTAACATTGTAAATTCTACAGTTTTAACTACCAAGATACCTGGAAATCGCCGCATCAACGAGTCGCTCTACGATCGCTTTGTTACTACGATTACTAAATTTTCAATTCTGAATTCTAAATTCAAAATTCTGCACGTCCGTACTCTTCGATCGCTTTGTTGCTACGGTTACTAAACTCCCAATTCTGAATTCGAAATTCCAAATTCTGCACGTCCGCTTTAATTAAGAGGATTCCTGCGAGTCGCCTCTTCGACTTCTTCGTTCCCATAGCCGAGACCTCTCTCCTCCTGCCCATTGTCCGGCCTCGGCGTGTTTACAATGTAAAGTCGCGAGCGGCGCATGTGAGAGGCCAACAGGTGCTTGATGGACTCTCGTCGAGGAAGAGAGCCGTCAGCTCTGAGAGGCGACTTCCCGAAAAGCCCGCATCACACTGCAGGAAGAGTGACAGCCGGCGCCCCACTGAACACCGGGCCCTGGGGTTCGATTCGCAGGAATCAGCCAAATGTTCGTTCCATTGCGTTCTCCCACAGACATGATCATTAGCCATATTGGGCCTGTGGTGCGCGCCGCGGCTTGTAATCGGTATTCCCTCAAGCCCTAAACGATGAGTAGAAGACGTAGAGATCTGCTGGGTTATAAACGACTAACATTTCAATCAGAGTAATTTGTATTTAAATTATAATATTAAAATACAAATTCTACAGATCTACAGATCTTGCAAATCTACATATATTTGCAAACTCAAAGAATTAACAGTTGAACAAAACTTCTGCACGTTTAACAATAAGTTTTATCAAATGAATGACGGACTACGCATGGGCTCACCACTCAGCGGCATGCTAGTAAACATATTTTTAGAGCAAATGGAAAGTAACATCATCAATAACAATAAAAATCCATACAACAAACAAATAATAATGTGGAATAATGTAGATGACATTCATCATTTGGGCAGATGACAACGCATACAAAATACCGGATTTAGAAACAGCCATCATAAATCCATCAAATTCACACTCGAAACAGAACAGAACGGTAGTATCAACTTTTTGGATCTCACCATATATAAAACAGAAAACAAACTAATTTTAAAATTTACAGAAAACCCACACAAACTGACACCTTAATTCCAGCAGACTCATTCCATCACAGACCACATAAAAACGCCGCCATACACTCACTAATCAATAGAATGCGTTCAATACCACTAAACGACCTTAATAAAGAAATAGAAATAGAAATGATCAAGCAAACTGCAATAAACAACGGTTTCAAAATTAACACAATTAACAAAATGATCAGAAAAACAAGCTACAAACATTTCAAGCTCCAACATAACATACAAAACAGCCCAACAAACACAAACACACCAACACAACAACACACACATTACAGATCATTCACTTACCACTTACCAGGCTTAATCAGTGACAAAATTAACTAAACATTAAAACAACACAATATAAAAACAACCTTCACAACCAAAACTAACATTTAGAATTTTACAATTTTAAATCTTTAAGAAAGGAAAACTCCATATGAAGTTTTAATAAAACTTTGATGTAAGTATCTTATAAATCTTTTATGAAATTTGCTTAAAGTTATTAATTTCTGTAGAATTCTTTACGAACTGAGGAATATTTTTTTCGGTGTCTACTGAAAATTCACATGTTACTAAGAAAAGTGAATAAAAATATATTGATTTCTGTAGAAAACTTCAGAAACTATAGAATTTTTTCTGGAGTTTACAGGAAACTCACTACTTACTAAGAAAACTGAAGAAAGACTTATTCATAGGTTATTCACATTAGCAACGCCCACAACAAACCACAATAACAGAAGAAACGTACACGATAAATTCTATAAAATACAAAGATAAAAATCCTGGAACAGCCTGATAACAGGCAAACACTCTCTAGCGACAATATCTTACATAGGTCTTGACAATTTTTGTCTGAAGATGATTCCATATGACATACAAACGAAAATGTAAATAAAAAATATAAAATATTGAGAAGAATTAAGGAAGTACATATGAAACCCCAAGCAATTGTTCATAGGACTACTAAACGACTTACTACAGGAATCTTCAGAAATACGCGAAGTACTTATAAAACTTTGACCCTACTTAATATTTTTTAATGAAATTTGATCACACTTAGTCATTTCTATACGGTTTTGTACAAAATGGAGAATTTTTTTGTAGTTTACTAAAAACTCGCTGGATTCCTTAGAAAACTCAAGAAAAACTTTCAAATTCTTCTAATTTCTATAGAAATTAAGCAACTATCTCACTCATTACTAAGAAAACTAAATAATTTATATATTATATTAATATTTCGTTAACAATTTTAATACTTTATCATAGTTTTTTTTCGAAATTTATTACAAACTCACGTGTTTTTACGAAATTCTATGAAAATATATTAATTTTGAATACAGCTTCCGTAATAGTTACTAATTTTGCCCGAAGCTCTTCAAAAACTCGTATAGAGGTATACATTTTAGGCAATTTGACAACTCAATTATTTATTTGTCATATACAGCAAAACGAATGTAGTTCTTATTGAACTTTGAGATAAAATCTGAGCCTATAATATCATTTCAATAATACGTACACATTTCTTGTTAAATTCGTAAAAAAACCAAGCGAATCTTTAAAAATTATCAAAACACTGAACAGAATTTATAACAAAACCCACTCATTACTAAGCAAACTGAAGGATTTGTCATGTTTTTTATTTTTTAACTTTAACTTTAGGATAACTCCCAGAGTTTATTATAAATTTGCAAATTTTTGTACAATTCTGAGAAAAATATGAAGTTCATATAGAACTTTGATGGTACTTATAAATTTGTGATGATAAATTTGAATAAACTATAAATAATTATTAATAAATAGACAATAAATTTAAATAGAAATCTTTACACGCTGTATTATTTTGGGTAGTTTACAGAAAACTCTCTAATTACTAAGAAAACTAAAGAACACATATCAATTTCTATATGAATCTTCAGACACTAGAGTTTTTTTTTTCTGAACCTTACAGAATACTCACCAATTACTAATAAAACTATAGATAAATTTATTCTAAACTTATTCCTATAGACAATTCCTACTAGGAATTGTCGTAGTAGTACTCGTAGTACTAGTACAATTCCTATGGTGGAAATTAAATTAGTTTAAATAAGATTAAATTTAATTTTACATGTTTATTTTCACATCTAGAGTTAAAAAGTATCACTTTCATGTATAGTAAGCCGTGGAAAAATTGCTAGTTTCACATATATGAGTAGAAAAATATATGTTTTGGGACTCCTGAAAAGTTGCATTCAAATGACTTGAATGGTTTGACGTATATGAAAGATTCTAAGAAAAAATATATAATAGGCTACATCCAAGTAAATCTGGCGCCGACTATACTATATATACCAAGTTTTAAATAAGCATAACATCTAAATTTACGTGCAAAACAATATATATTATTATTTTTCTCTACCAGATGAACTATTTATCACTATTATATTATATGAGTATCACGTAAAAGCGATAATTGCCGGTGCCTGTGCGCATAAATCTGTCCTCTCGCGCTCTCTCCAGGAAATTTTTCAGTTTCCCAGGTGCAGGTGGCTCGCCGTTACAAGCGTGTAAACGCCGCATATATTTTGTAATCCACATAATATTACATTATTTAAAACGCTGCCAGCAAAATCACGTTCGGCGGGCTTGCATCATCAACCTGCTCAAAAGTAAGGCATGCCTTAAAAGGTCGGCAAAGCCGGTAGTTCCTCAATTTGTGATTGATTTTTGATTGATGATGCTATATGAGATTACGAATTGCGCCGAGATGCGAGGCTATGAGATAACGTAAAGGCTAAGGCATTGATTCAAAAATATAAATGTTCCTTAGTTAATCACATATTCATCAGAATTCATCATATTCGTCAGGAATCAAGTTACAAATATTTTGAACTACAAATATAGTCGTGGCTCCACTATACATGGCAATTATTATAATAATAGCCTCTTTATAGTGTATTATTATAAAACATTATAAACAAACAAAAATTGAAGTAAAGTAAAAAAAATCTTTAAAAAAATTTAGATTTTTTTTTAAATATACCCATTTTTGTGGATCTGCTATCTTAATAATGTAAACTATATAATAAACTATAATCTTATTCTCGACCATTTTTTCGTCCTGCGTTGGTTCTCTAAGCCCCTCAGTACTTTGGCCTCTATAGTCCTTTATGCTTTCCCCTGTAGACTCAACTTTCGTCCATGAGTCATGTTTCTTCGAAAAAGTCCGGTATATTTCTATTCACGACCATACTTTATATCCTGATTTTAGCCCATTCTTTTTTCTTTTTAATCTTCAAAATTTTCTTCAAATTAAGTATTGCATACATACTGAACATTTCGATGTCAAAATTGATAGTTGTCTTTGACATTTGTAAAAAGAACAAATTTTCTCTTTATAGTGATACAAGGTTTGCTATACTTTGATAAATAAAGGCCATCTTCGAAAATTGACTTTATGACAGTTATTACTTACTTTGACAAATAAACACGATACAGGAGTATTTGTATTATTGAGAGTAGCAAAAACGGAGTATACCATGGTTTTTTTTCTCTTACTACGAGAATGCTATTAATTTTTCTATTTTAATTATGCTAAATTCTATTCAAATTATACAATGAAAATTCCTGCATCTGATTTATTTGTGAAAGTAAGTGCACAAATCTTATATCGTTAAGAGAAAAAAATGTCCCTTTTAAAAATATCAAAGCCAACTATGACTGCCATTTAAGTTTGTATTATAACTCAAAAACTATTTTTTTTTTTCCAAAAAACAAAAGCATATCTTGCGCAAGGTCTTAAAATGAAAACTCTTTTCTCATTTAACAGAAACTCTATGTTTTATCGTTTCCGAGATCCCAATGCTTCAAATGAAAAAACTCACCCTGTTTTTATACTGGAATCTTTATGTTTTATGGTTTCTGAGATCCCAATGCTTCAAATGAAAAACTCACCCTGTTTTTATACAGGGTGAGTTTTTCATTTGAAACATTGGAATCTCGGAATCCATAAAACATAGAGATTCAAGAGAAATTGAAATTCCAAATCTGACGAAATCTGAAGAACTCTGAAGCGTTGAAATTTCAAATTAATCTGTTTATACTTGACGAAACTTGGAAACGATCATACATTCAAAGAGTGCCAAAGAGTGCTAATGGGGATATCTGAAGTTTCAATTTTCTGCTTATCAGTACCAGTTTTATCATATTTCTATATTGATCAACATTATCGGTAAAGTGGAGTGTGATGTAAAAAAAAAATTACAAGTCTGAAAAATCTAGATGCACTAAAATTTCAAACATATAAACAAATCCGGTAAATATTTTTTATACATTCAAACAATTAGACATTCAAATAGTCGTTTTCATTACACTGGGAATGTGGGGAATTTCAATATGCATACCTTGTAGCAGAAATTTTATCATACTTTTACAATTTTTACAATTGTACAATTTACACCGAAAGGTAGAAAGGCAAAGGAATAAATAAATAAGTAAATACAATTTTTACAATTCAAAAACCTCTTTCCTTCATTAGTTGCAAACAGGTCTGTAACTTTTGGTTTTCTAGAAGTTTTTAGATCTAGAAACTTCAGATTTAGATGTTTAGATGTCGAAGTTTTGCTTGATTCTACTACCCCCGTACAAGTCTGAAAAATCTAGATGCACTAAAATTTCAAACAAATCCGGTAAATATTTTTTATACATGCAAACGATTAGACATTAAACAAGTCGCCGTGATTACACTGGGAATGTGAGGAATTTCAATATGCATACCTTGTAGTAGAAATTTGATCACACTTTTACAATTTTTACAATTGTACAATTTACACCAAAATGTAGAAAAGCAAAGGAACAAATAAATAAATAAATAAATACAATTTTTAGAATTCAAAAACCTCTTTCCTTCATTATTTTCTAACAGGTATGTAACTTTTAGTTCTCAAGATGTCTTTAGATATAGAAACTTTAGATTTAGATCTTCAGAACTAGAAGTTTTGCTTGATTTTGCTACCTCGATAAGACGTTCAAATAGTCGCTTTGATTAAACTGGGTAGGTCTGGAATTTCAATATTTCTACCTTGCAGCAGCAATCATACTTTTACAATTATTGCGATTCACAAACCTCTTTCCTTTATCAGTTTCTAACAGGTCTGTCACTTTTAGATCTCTATAAGTCTTACATCTAGAATATTTACATCTTTAAATCTAGAATCTTTATATCTTTAGATCTTTAGATCTAGAAGTTTCGCTTGATTTTACTATATATATTCATGTTGGTTTACAATGTTCTCCAACGTCTTCTGATCTGTCATGTAGTTTAGGTCCTCATAGTCCTGTCCGACTACTATCTGATCGTCAGCGAAGCATAATGTGTACAGTAGCATATCGTTTATAATGGGTATCCCCATGTTTCTACATTTGTTTTTCCAGGGTCTTAGGGTAGCTTCTAAATATATCTTAAACGACGTCGGTTATAGGCGGCAACCCTGCTTTAATCCCTTGGTTACTATGAATCCTGGCCTGACTTTTTTCCCTATTTTGATTTTTGTCATCGGTTTGTTGTACAATGTCTAGACCGCTGTAATTATACCGATGTTTAATTTGGTTCTTTCTAAGACTTGTTTCACTAACAGAACACTATCATATGCCTTTTGTAGGTCTACGAAAAGTAGATGGACTTCCTGTTTTCGTGCCATATTTTTCTCTATCAGTTGTGTTAGGGAGAAAACATGGTCTATCGTAGATCTACCCGCTCTAAAACTTGCCTGTTCCTCTGCTTCCATTGTTTCGTATTCCTGTTTTATTCTGTTCTTTAATAGTTTTCCGTAAATTCTGCTCAGGGTGCTTGTAACTGCTATTCAACGATAGTTCCCACTACTACTTGATTTTACTACCTAACCTAATCAATCTATACGTTTAGGGGGGCCGATAGACGAATTTTTGAGGAGCAACGGAGCTTATTGGCGCTCGGCCGCATATAGTGTCGGACGGCGAGCGGTCTCTTTGTCGGTACGACTTAAGTCGGCCCGACAAAAGGGTATAGTTTCTGGAAAGTCCCGAAGCGTACACACGTTTGAGGCGGCGTTATAAATGATAAATGCGACAAAGGCCTAACATTTAGATGGTGTGCTTTCTCGGCATATGCCTTAATTTTGCGATATATTGACGCAATGACGGCCCCGTAAGATCTTTGTTTTTTTGCGGTTATCGCGGTGGTAGCGGCGGCCTGTCAAAGGGTAGATACATCATCACAAAAAAAATCAGCTCTCGGTCACTAGCGATATATTTGCTATACTATCGCCGAGTGTGTACCCCTCACCAATGTGAATTTTACGTGTGAGGAATAATCGCCAGTTTTTTCCTGCATTTGTAAGGTCGCCTTTTGAAATATTAGATCATCTACAAAGACCTAAGATGAGGCAGAGTTTAATCCAGTAGGTATACTAGTAGGTATACTTGATAAATACTTTTACAAACTCAATGAGCGTTCTCTTACACTCATTTACTCATTAAACATTAAACTTTTTTGAACTTGTTTTATAAGTCATTGCACTCTGCCTCATCTTAGGTCTTTGTGGATGTTCTAATATTTCAAGAGACGACCTTACGAATGCAGGGAAAACAGGGGATTATTCCTTACTCGTAAAATTCACGTTGAGATACCTCTCATTAGGTTTTATTAGTAACTGCTAGCGCTGCACAATGGTGGGGGACTTACAGTTTGCAGATTTGATTGTTTTGTTATAAAGTTTGTTATGCAGGGCAAAGTATTGTGTGCACCTAACAAGTGGAATTGATTGGGTTATTTTGTTGGTTGGTGGCGTTTTTGTTGTGGTTACAAGGTTGTATCTGGCTTGATGACGTGTTTTTTTTTCTGTTCGGGAATTTTTATTCGATACTAATCGGATGCATTGGCACGTTACGTAATTCTAGTAGTCGACCGTTGTAAAACAGCTAATCACCAAAGTACGGCGATCCGTCTATCGTGGGACAAGAACATGACAGGGGCCCGGGCCGGTAATTTCGACACGTGTCCGTGTCGCCTGGGAGCACCTGACCGGCCTAGGTGTCCGCACACTAATTTTGATGAGCGGTCGCGATTAAGACGCGCCCGGAGGAGTGATGAGGTGTCGCCGTGGACGGCGCGTGAATGTCGTTCTAGGACAAATTGATACCAAATTAGGCAGGTAAGCGGCAGGCAGCAGGTAGATTCTGGGTCGGGGGTCTCCGCGGGAGATAACAATCGGGGGCACGCCGTAAATCAGAAACGAGGGCGGCGCGGAAAAAATGGCACAATGTATCGGATATTGGGGCGCCCCGCGAAGGAGCCCGCGGAGGTCCAAAGGGCGACCGTTGTTCAGCGTCCGCAATTTGTGTGCATTTCCAATTGTGTTATATAAAAGTGTGCGGATCCGACTCAAGGCTATTTTTCATACACGATATTCAACTTCCTTGAACGATCGTGACGACTGTAGTAAAAAGGAAATAATATATTAAGCACTGAAACAAGTAGTGCGTATGTGTGTGTCGGTGTGTGCATGTAGTGTGGTGTGCATTCATTACTACAGTAACCTCTCACGGACGCGGAGCAAGCGGACGGCGGGGTTAATTGAGCGTCTCCAGGTCTTAATTACTTTCCGATGCGACTTGTTGAATGGAAATCGATGCCGCGACCTTAAGGAGCCTAAGTAGTCCGCCGTTTCCTCTGCAACGACCAGGCAGCGCGCACACCTCCGAGAATTGCTTTTTCTGGGTTTCCTCTGGATGAGGGATACCTTTTGGTGGTGGTGGTGGACCGGAGGACGGAGACCGCCGTCCGTTCCGTGATTGTGCCACCGCCCAGAGCCATCCGATAATATAATTTTTAATTAACGGAGGAGTTTTTGCCGCGTCCCTCTCTCGCTCCGGCTCGGTCCGACGGGGCATTCTTTCCGAGAATCCGTTTATTGTTCTAATCAAACTTTAATTCCTTTCGGGATGGACGCAACAAGACGACGACGAGCAACG
The DNA here is from genome assembly GCA_951805005.1 of Othius punctulatus. NCBI lineage: Eukaryota > Metazoa > Arthropoda > Insecta > Coleoptera > Staphylinidae > Othius > Othius punctulatus. Next base: position 35,377,367 of record OX638139.1, read on the forward strand.
TTAATTAAGCGGGGCCCGCGCGCGCACCTCATGCTCGCGCTCCACCAGCACGAATGCAAATCGCCCGTTTTGACTCATTTACGTCGATGGACAGTTTTTTTCCCAGGCGGACACGACACACAAAGGCTCTCCCGCGAAGGCCGCCTTCAAAGATGGGAGATATGAAAAAAAAGTGCATAATGCATTTTCATGGATCGACGTTACGCAATGCCACACTCGTATGCATGCGGCGCACATTAACTGTGGCAATGAATGCCGGCCAAATCACAATGCCATGTCTGTGTTTAAAAGCAAACAATCCGCCACTGGAGATGACTCCACAGAATGGAGATGTGAACGCGTGAAGAGGACGCAGGGAACCCACCGAGGACGGGTTTCCCACTAAATCGGCCCCATTGATCGGACGTCGAGGAAGCTACTTAAGCGTGGAAATCGATTCCCGCAGCACACACTCCAAATATTGAAACCATACGAATTGAGTATTACGCAATAATCATGCACGAAGTAATTCATCAATGACCAAAAAGGTCTCTACCAAAATCGTACAAAATTGTTCATATAATTCAAAATACAGGGTCTCCCAAGTCAAATTTGCACCTCGAGTGCATTAAACGACTAGTTTAGGGGGGTCCCGGCGGTGGGGGGTAAATTTTTCTTGAGGCAGCCTGTATATAAAGGGCAGAATGTAAACTGCGCCAATGGTCAAGGTATAATCCTTTCGAACTCAAACTGGCCGATAATACTTGTAAACTGCGCCAATGCCCCCTGCGGTGTTACCAGATACTTAATTGCAAGGCTTGTACCTGTTTCTGCGCAGCCGGACATAAAACCGACATCGGATTAAAACCGGAAATGGCAGAGTGTATGTAAATACGTAACACGCAGTATTACCGCGATCTCTTTGTGATCGATTGTGGTTAGGTTAGGTTAGGTTAGGATCGTTGCGGAAACCCTTAACCATTGCCCCCCCACGATGCATGACTCTTTATCCTCATCAGTAATCGACTTGATTTTCGGCTCAGTTTACATCTAAGATTAAGGAAAACCCTTGACCATTGGAGGAGTTCTTACATCACCATATAAAGCGCTAGAGCACTAGTCACAAACCATTTGCCCATTGGCACCAATGGACCCATCGATGAACTTTTCACGTGTTCTCGCCGCTGTTTGTGTTGTGATTGTGAACAGATTCGTTGTAGTTCAGTCCCTTTTGATAGAACCATACTTTAGCGTTTCCTCACATCCTTCGCCCATAAGATTAAATATCCATAAATTGCAGGTTTCCATATAATTCAACAGTTAATGTATTAAAAACTGGCTAATCGAACTCAAAGTGGCCGATAATCCGACTTGTAAACTACGCCAATGCCCCCCTGCGGTGTTACCATATACTTAATCGCAAGGCTTGTACCTGTTTCTGCGTAGCCCGACTTAAAATTGAAATCCGGATTAAAACCGGAAATGGAAGAGTGTATGTGAATACGTAACACGCAGTATTACCGCGATCTCTTTGTGATCGATTGCGGTTAGGTTAGGTTAGGTTTGGATCGTTACGAAAACCCTTGACCATTGGCGCCCCCCCGCAATGCATGACTCTTCTTCCTCATCAGTAACAGATTTAATTTTCGGCGCAGTTTACATCTAAGATTAAGGAAAACCCTTGCCCATAGTGTAGGCGCAGTTCGTACGTGACCATATGAGCCCCGTCCAACTTCAATTGGCCCACACACAAAATTTGTAGTCATTTATCCCTCAACTCTGTTTCTACTTTAAACCAGACACGGATATCCAAGACATAACCCAGTGCTTAACAGAACACCTTACAAATTGCAATGGAAAGATTATGGTTAACGGCGACTTCAATTGTAGAGTAGACACCGCTAACCCCAGGGGAACCCAATTAGTGCAAACAATGAGGCAGCTGGGTTACGAATTGGTTTAAAACGCCAAGGAATACACATACATAGCACACAACGGGAGGAGCAACATTGACCTCTCCTTTACCAGTTACGGGAACGAGAAGAAGTTAATATGCTCCAAAGTGCTACACAACCCTATCAGAAAACATCAACGACTAATCATCATTAGCACATAGCACAACTGACAAACGAGATGAATGAAAATAATGAAACATCTATGTAATTATATATTTTATACTATATTATTTAGAATTTTTCTGTAACGTAGGTTGCGAATAAAGAGAGATTGTCATTTATCCCTCAAGGAGCAAAACGCTACAATGTAATATCTAAGACAAAATATGCTATTTAGAGAAATATAGGAGAGATCTGGGTACAATAGAGCGTGTAAAAAATCGAAAATATTCAAAAACGTAGTTTTCTTGCATTCGATTACCTAAGTATTGCTAATGGCGAGGATTAAGGTGGCTATGAAAACATCACTTTTTTGACGGAAATTAAAGCGACAGATGTTTCGATTGTATAAGTCGGGCTACGCAGAAACAGGTACAAGCCTTGCAATTAAGTATCTGGTAATCACAAGACAAACAGTGGCGAGAACACGTGGAAAGTTCATCCATGGTACCATTGGTGCCAATGGGCAAAGGGTTTGTGACCAGTGCTCTAGCGCTTTATAGGAGCACAGTCCAGCTTCAGTTGGTCCAATCGATAAAATTTCAGTTATTGGCGTGTATTGAAGATCATTTAAACTCACACAGGTATAATTATCAATTTTTATTTTGAAAATAACATTTTGAAAACATATTGCACAAAAACAACGGAACAAATTACAACAATTGAAACTGATTATGACTAAAATAAGATAGGAAAGATTTTTCATCAATTGCCTTTGGTCTCCCCATTATTGACAAAAATTGCACTATCAATTAATTGTTAAAACCGAAATCCGGATTAAAACCGGAAATGAAAGAGTTTACGTGAATACGTAGCACGTAGTTACCGTGATCTCTTTGGGATCGATTGCGGTTAGGTTAGGTTAGGTTAGGATCGTTGCGAAAACCCTTGACCATTGGCTCCCCTCGCGATCTCTTTGTGATCGATTTCGATTAGATTAGGTTAGGTTAGGTTAGGATCGTTGCGAAACCCCTTGACCATTGGCGCTCCCCGTGATGCAAGACCCTTCCTCTTCATCAGGAACCGATTTAAGTTTCGGCGCAGTTTACATCTAAGATTAAGGAAAACCCTTTACCATTGGAGGAGTTCTTACGTGAGCATATAAAGCGCTAGAGCACTAGTCACAAACCCTTTGCCCATTGACTTTTAGCAAGACAATGAACTTTTAGCTCGTGACTTATTAACCTTATAATTAATAAGTCATGAGTTGTGTGTATTTTGGCAACATTCGGACGCACTGTACTGATGAGACCCATCAGGTCAAAACCAGTCTACAGTTGTCCATGGAGCTAATCACCAAAATGTACACCATATATTTATTGAATTTTTATAACTTTAGAATACCTAAGATTTGGTGATCAATTAGTCAGGAATTTGTTTTTACTTTGATGAACTTTCATTTTGTTTAATCTTAAACTTCAATCTTTGGAATAACCACATTTAGTGGCTAACAAACCTTGTAGTGTAGCATCGCTGTTAAAATAGTTACAGTATTGGGCTATTATTAATCTAACTTAGTCTAAGCATTTCTTCTTCTTTTGATTGTGCCTATCCGTACTGGATGTTGGCTATCTATATTGCAGTTAATTGCAGAAACTTTGAAGAAACAGTTCGGTAAAGTTACTTTTAAAGTATGTAGAACCTAACTCCATTCACTCCATTCATCTGAAATTCCCATTCGATGGTACTGGTCTATGGCACACTGACCACAACATTGCGATTTTTATTTGTCACAATAAGAGACCAAAATCCTGATCCGCATCATAACTTATCGTCATTCCATCAATATCGACCTTAAACGTTTAATAAAACTGTCGGTATTTTCAAGTAATGACAGTATTACTTATCGTGTAAGGTCTCCTATAGATTATGCTCTAATTTTAAACGAATGTATACACATTTGATGGTTTTAGCAGATAACTTCATCAAAAGCACGTGCACTGGTTGATTATCGGAAGATCTGATGACAATGCATTTAAATGAGATATACGTATTTACAAAGTTGCATTTTATTGTTATTACTGAATCCTGTCCGAACAGGAAATTTTCGGAACAATCAGTCATATAATTATTTACCTTGCTTAATTGCCACGCACGAAGCGATACACGTTTTTTTTATCGGAATGCATTTTAATTGGAATTCCAATTAACAATAGAAAACTATTTGCATAGAATCATTTTATGCGTTTATATTCGCATATTATTATATTTGACGGTGAAATTTTACTTGATTGTAGAGAGTTTCTAGCTCACCAGGTATATTTTGGATGTATACAAAATATTAATTAATTTTGTATATCGTACAACGAATATTATTTTGTACAATAACTGTCATTATTGTTGTAAAAGTTGTGTGCTGTATGAGATTATCTCGGTATTTCATAAATTGTCCGATTTCATATAAGAAATTTCATAAATTACGGTATGAGATACATCATTTATCTCGGTATTTCTTAATTGTTCGATTTCATATCGTCGGTTTACAAGTGATATCACTTTAGTCAAAAACTATAAAATGTGAGAAACTGCAACTAAAGTTTTATATTCTGCTGTCATTTACCTTTCCTATTCAGTCATTTAATGAGTTTAGAATTTGGAAGTTCGGCTACAGGACCCTTTACTATACCCCTACTGAGCCTGAGATTTGTTATAATTTAGTAAACCATCAAAATAAAACTTAACTAAAAACAGCCAAAAATTGACTTGGTGTATTTCACTTGTAAGCGGACGATATGAGAAATTTCATAAATTACGGTAGCATTGCAAACAGCCATCAAGCATGAGCCACGCGATAATTTATTTGTCCGAAGCTATCAAAACACGCTGTTTATCATAATTTTTTATATGCTAATGCGTGTATTTAACGCATGTGAAGATCGCGGCTACACGCCAGGCTCAATGAAAACACAATTAAAACCCGATTTTTTACAGCCGCCTCTGATTTTAAATTCAAGACCCCAATTAGGATTAATTAATCCCGCGTTGCCGCTTAATTAATCCGTCCCGATTAAGAATTCCTTTAACGCGACCGAACCTCTGAAGTTAACATTGCGGACAAAAAGAAATGGAAGAAAACAATGTGGAAATTGGTGGTTGTATCACATTGCATGTACCACATATACCACATTGGTATAGAAAATTTAAATGTGGAAATTGGTGATTGTATCACATTGCATATACCACATATACCACATCGGTATAGAAAATTTAAATGTTGCACCATCACATGTTTGATGCATTGCAACTGAATGTTAAGGGCAACAATCGTGTATTTTTGACCCATTCAATAACTAAGGTTGAAAAATTTAAATACTAAAATCAAAATGGTAGCACGACGGCTGTCGACTTATTAAATTTTGTGAAACTAGCCGTTCAGATATTAAGCCAAAAATATTCATTTTCTTACCAATTACCTTCTGTGGATCAACTCCGTTCATGTTTTCACACGTCTGTCAAGATGTTGTTGGACTTAGAAGAAGAAAGAGCTTCTGTGGAGGTCAAACTCTAAATTCTTGAACATCCACTTCACGCAGGTTTTAGTGCTTTTCTTTTATATCTTGTATCCATGTCGCGTTTTTATTGTATCAAGCAGGTTTTTTTCCATATTTTGCTCCAGTTTTTCTTGAATATTGTGTTCTAAATGCTGATGCTGTTATCATCACATTCTTTTCTGTTCTCAAGTTTTTCGAAAAAAAGAAACTGTTGTTGGTTACTTCTGAATTCGCTATTTTGGGATTTTATCTTTGTAAGTTCGTTGTACGTTGCAGGTCTTGCACCTTCAGTTTTTTAAATTTTGTCATAATTGGTTATTGAGCTGTAAAATAATAATAATAGTAGGTAATAACAATTATTATTATTGGCATCATATCGTTCTTTAGCATAATCATTATCACATTACTACTTTTAGCTGGCAGCGGTAATTAGCCGCAGATGAATAAAATTGGCCCTCGCGCAATAAGCAAGCAAGCATTGAAAAATCCTATAATTTGCACTTGGACCGCATAAAAATAGTTATTAAAATTCTTCAGTGCCATTAGGTATTACTGGTCTGCAGCAACGATTAGTGAAGCCCAGAAGCCTGCGTGGCTAATATCGCTAATTCCGCTCGTATTAGCCGTTGCTCTGAGCATCGCGTTTCACTTGGGCTCTGATCATTAATGCAAAACAATTATAAGCACACAATCCCGGGGCCCGGCGCCCCCCGCGCTCAGAGAAACGAGAACGAAAACGCCCCGAAAACCTCCGCTCGCCTCATTCCGCGACATTCTAAAATCCGCTCGCCGCGTCCACCTGTTGGGTGTCCCACATTTTCCCGCCGCCGGGAAAACCCCGCGGTTGCCAATCGCGCGTTTTTCCGGCGCGGGGCAGCGAGAAAAATCGCGCCCGCCGTTCACGTACGGCGTAGATTAATTCCGGCCAATTTACGCCCAGGCGCATTCATTTAGATTAATGCAATTTAAATGGACGTAGGGACGAGAGGGACTGCCAGGCGAGACGTGAAATTGAATGTCAACCGCATGCATTAGATCCATAGCAGAGGCTATACAGGACTGATGAGTGCCCACAAGGACGAAATTTGATTTGCTAATTACTTATTCAAAGCGCGCCAACTAAAATTTATTCATAATGCATTGTTGGGCAGTACTGCCACTTAGGACCAGTCTTTCCATCCACCGACAAAATTGTGAACAGCTATCTAAGATGTCGACAAAAAATTTATACACGCAATTCGCAAATAGCTCCTATCATCCATGCGGTTATGTATATCCGGCAAATAAGATTTTCTTAGTTGTGGAAACAGGAAAGTAAGCCCTTAGTGCCCCCTTTTGTGCCCCTGTTAGTAATCCTCTCCAGAAGTTCCCAAAATGAGCAATTCATACGTTGCACTGCTCTCATTTGCATTTCTTACATTTCTTGCCAGATGCATTTCTCAACCAGAACTGTCCAGTAATGCCCATTGCTAGACCAGACATTTCTCTCTATTGGTAATTAGATCAATCATATATAATATCTGCTGACATCTAATTTATCACTGGTGCCCTCAAACCATTGACATTTCATTGAATGTTTGCTAAAACAGCGCCCAAAAGGCACCTACAGGATGAGTAACAGCGAAGACTAAACTTCAAGCTCAAGTCGCTGCTTTGCAATGATAGTGACACAACTCCAAACATCTTTAATGTGTTTGATTGGAAAACAGTGTACAACCATATTGATCCAATTCATACAAAACTCGATTATATAATTACTATCTATTTTTGCAATAATCAATACTAGTTATTAACAAGGTCTTCATTTGGTATTTTCAACAATTCTAAAGTTTACAATTTTTGAGTTTGAGTGTCACTATCAATGCCAAGCAGCGATGTGCATTGTTATTTACCACTGCATCAAATCAGAGCAATTTTTGAAATTTGTTTTCCGTCTTGTGATTTAAGTCATATTATACTTAAATTTTACACCCAGTGGGATTGATGACTAGGGCGTAAAGCGCGAAAGCCCATAGATGGCGATGAGCTCACCCTAACAGCAATAGACTGAATAATTACCCTATAGGGTAATATCATAGTCAAAAGCCTTATTCGAATGTGTGCTGTACTTTTGAAACTCAATCCGAATGATATTTTTGAGGGTCGTTTTCGAAACTTAAAACCACATCAATTTGGCGCAATGTTCGAAATTTCAATAATCTAAGATAATACCATACTCAAGTTTTAATAATTGATACGTTTTTTCTGTACATTGGGGCTTGAGGAAGTTAGAGCCTTAAGCCTGATCTATTTATGAAAGTTGACCAAACCAACCTTAACTCAAAACACGGAAAATACCATAATTCGTATCTCTTTTTTAAAGTTGATTAAATAATGCGGTATATTAAAAATTGAAAATTGATTGTATTATAATGAGGCTCGAGTAACTTATAAGTCATTCGTTTGAAATTTATTCTGAATTACTCCTACATTTTAAGGGGACGTTTCGTTCAAAATCATAAATAACATCAATCGGATGATCGCTCTAATACCATACTCAAATTTAAATAATTGTTTTTTTCGGTACATTGGGGCTTGAGGAACGTAGAGGTACGCTCAAAGCCCAAACATATAAATTCGATCTATTTACGAAATATGACCAAACCAACCTTAACTCAAAACACGGAAAAAAACATCATTCGGATCTTTTTTTTAAGTTAATGGAATAATACAGTATATTAAAATTTGAAAATTGATTGTATTATAATGATGCTTGAGTAATTTATAGTCATCCGCTTGAAATTGAATCTGAATTACTACTATATTTTTAGGGGTCGTTTCGTTCAAAATCATAAATAACATCAATCAGATGAATTTACAAAAGTTGACAATATATTAAAATTTGAAAATTGATTGTATTATAATGATGCTTGAGTAATTTATAGTCATCCGCTTGAAATTGAATCTGAATTACTACTATATTTTTAGGGGTCGTTTCGTTCAAAATCATAAATAACATCAATCAGATGAATTTACAAAAGTTGACATTTAAGTAATACCGGGTGATTCAAGTTTTATTACCATGGGCTTTTTAGGCATTTGGAGTTGCCCAGTTTAAAAGTTAAGTATGGTGTAGCTCAAACCTTAATTATGCAAATTCAAATTAAAGTTTTAAAATCTGACTAGGATATTATTCAAAGTCTAAAAAATCACTAATTGTGTCTAAAAGTCAAGTATGGTATAGTACAAACTATAAGATGACTTCATATTTACGTTTTATTGGGGCTTAAGTAATTCATAGCCATATTTACAAATTTAATCTGAATGACGATATTTTAACGAATCAAGTTTAATTTGTTAAATTTGTAAATATGGCTATGAATTACTGAAGCTGCAATAAAACAATCACTAATTGTGTCTAAAAGTCAAGTATGGTATAGTACAAACTATAAGATGACTTCATATTTACGTTTTATTGGGGCTTAAGTAATTCATAGCCATATTTACAAATTTAATCTGAATGACGATATTTTAACGAATCAAGTTTAATTTGTTAAATTTGTAAATATGGCTATGAATTACTGAAGCTACAATAAAACGTAAATATGAAGTCATCTTGTAGTGTGTCCTATACCATACTTAACTTTTAATCATTCGTTGATTAACGAAAGTTCAATAAAAACTATACTAAGACCTCTACTGAGTATAGATCAATAATTCAATAGAGTCGATCAACTTTAAACTATAGTTTTCATTCAACTTTTGATAATCAACTATAATCGATCAGTTAAACTTGATTCGTGAAAACGCGCCTTGAGCAATACGATCCCAAAATATCGTTATTCGAAATAAGTTTCAAAAGTTGACTATGTTATTACTCAAACTCTAAACAAATCAACAATGGGTCGATTTAAAAAGTTGAGCAAGATCTGGTTCGCATTGCTCTTAAGAAGTTGAATACGATAGCACTCAAAATCCAAAAAAAAAACTATCCAGTTAAAAGGCTGAGTGTAGTATTCGAAATAAGTTTCAAAAGTTGACTATGATATTACTCCAACTCCAATCAAATCAACCATGGATTGACTTAAAAAGTTGAGTTTTATTGATCGATTGTAGTTGATCAACGAAAGTTGAATAAAAACTATAGTGAGAACTATAGTGAGTTCAATAGAGTCGATCAACTTTAAACTATAGTTTTTATTCAACTTTTGATAATCAACTATAATCGATCAATTAAACTTGATTCGTGAAAACGCGCCTTGAGCAATACGATCCCAAAATATCGTTATTTGAAATAAGTTTCAAAAGTTGACTATATTATTACTCAAACTCCAACCAAATCAACAATGAATCGATTTAAAAAGTTGAGTAAGATCTGATTCGAATTGGTCTTAAGAAATTGAATACAATAGCACTCAAAAACGAAAAAAGTCCTATCTAGTTGAATGGCTGAGTATAGTATAGCTCAAACCCCAACACTTGTTTTTTTCCACTTTATTGGGGCTTGAGTATTTCATTGTCATTTAAAAAATCATCTGTATGTCAATCTAATGGCTTTTGTTGCTTCCTTGTCCGGTTTTGTAGACTTTGGGTATTTCATAGTAATCTTAAAAAAACACTCGAATGTCGATTTAATGGCATCTGTTCAATAATATCTCAACAAGTCACAATTAGAATGTCACAATTAGAATTGAATTAGAATTGTCACAACAAGTCACAATTAGAACAAGAAACAATTAGTTGTATTATTGATACTTCAAAATATTATCATTCGAATTCAAATTTTCATATTTCAAAATTTACTACGATATTATTCAGTCCGTTACACTGCTCCCACTTAAAAAAAAATGTTCATTCGAATTTTATTCCAAAAGTTGATTAATATATTACTCAAGCTTCCATATATCATGTTATTATGGATTACATCATATATCAATGTATGTTATGTAGGTATATTTTATCATATGTATTATGTATATTGTAAATTATGTATATGGTATAAATGTTCATAAAACAAAAGATGGGCTTGTAATTGCTGAAATCTGACTATGACAAAGCGTTCGTATTGATGGCTCTCCAAAAAATCGTCAGTTATAATGCTGATACTTCAAAAAATTATCATCATTTAAATCGAATTTCAAATATTTACTGTGTTATTAGTTAGGACTATCGTGTCGCTCATATGTAAAAACTCAGAATTCGATTTAAATTCCAAAAACTGTGATGTATCCCAAACCTCAGAACATCATAAATCGGACCGAATTTCTAATGCTGGGTGTAGTGTTGGTCAAACCCCAGATCTGAACAAGCGCCTGATTTCCGATCTAATAACGATCTCGAAGTTTCGAAACTTGCGATTAAATCACACACACACAAATAACGACGTTGCACAACTTCTGAGCCTCGGCCGTTTCGGAGAGATCATGCAACGCATGCGATTGATATCTCGAGAGAGTCGAACTATTCGCTCTCGATGTATCGCAGAGTTTCGAGCGACATCAACCTTCGATATACCAAGAAGTCGCAGATCCGATGAGCAAATATGTTGAATTTACAGTCCAAATGTACATAGTGAATTAGAGCAATGCTGTGGAGCTTGCGAATATACAGTGCAAATGTACACATTGAAATTGGAGTAAATCTGATCAGCAATGCCGAGGAGCTTGCGAATTTACAGTGCAAATGTACACATTGAAATTGGAGCAAATCTGGTTAGCTTGCAAAAACCTACCCAGGTTTATATAAATACAAACAGATAGACGCTGTCTTACAATCTATGAATAACTTTAATCAATGGTTAGTTTCGGTTAAAGAACTTTCAGGGTTAAAATATTTTGATATATCTTCTGAAACATTTAGGTCACTATTTATTTATTGGCCGTATGACAAATGATTACACCTTTTCTTTCCATATAACTTATTATACCTGTAGTTAACTATTCGATGTAGATGTAACAATTTCAGACTTTGGAAATTACGAATTTTTTGTCATATGCAGTAATTGATGCAAAATCGCCCTAAGTTATCATCACAACACGACTTTTCAGCAGTGTCCTCAAATAATTTGCTTATAATGGCGCAATCACATCCAAAATTCGTAATTTCCAAAGTCTGAAATTGTTACATTGTGTGATTGCGCCAATATAAGCAACTTTTTTGAGGACACTGCTGAAAAGTCTTCGAAACTTAGGGCGATTTTGCATCAACTACTGCATATGACTAAAAATTTGGAGCCAATTGTTACATTGTGTGATTGCGCCATTATAAGCAATTGTTTTGAGGACACTGCTGAGAAGTCGTGAAACTTGGGGCGATTGTGCATCAATTACTATAATGAATTACAATATGACTAAAAATTTCTAGCCATTGAAGTCAGTGTATTACACTAGGCTAAAAATTATTGACTACGTACCATTAAATTTTAAAAAAATAACTGAGAAATACCACAAGTTGACGTTAAGTGTATATGTGTTTATGTTTTACATCAAACTTTCACATAGCAAAATGTTGGTTATCTTCGACAACCTTTCTCCTAAAAACATCGCACGTTTGGCGCGGCCCGTGCCGTGTTCTCTCCTCTTCCGTCGTCATTCGGAGAAGAATCCGATGCATTGTGACGACCGTGAGAATCGAAAGATCCCCGGCGTACGGTTCGGATAATTACTCCATAAAACGGCGAAAATGGAACCGTAAAAAATGTACGGCGCGCGAACGCCGACAATTACACGAAAACTGCAATTACGCACGGGGATTAGAAGAAAAAACGCGCATGCACGTCGAGTCGTAAAGGTAATTGGCGCGAGATGAGCTAATCGCCTAGGAATCGATCGTAAAGCTCAGGAATGGCTACATGAAGCGCGGTAATGAGAATTTTGTCATTTTTGCCAATTTGGTTTCATTAGCCAGATCGCATGTTAAAATTTGAAGAATAAAATGTGTACATAATATGTAATGTCAAGAGTAATAGACAATATATGCAACAAAGACCTTCCATAACTTCAGGAAATCAGAAATGGAAAGGGGCAGCGTCTATTTTAGTTACAAGTGTGGAATTATAAATAATATGTACTCAGTGGCTCTTTCAGTGGCTTAGGGCAGCCGAAGACATGTAATGTCTGGAGACATTTTACAGCTAAACTTCCCAATACATTTTTTGATTTTTTAAAATTCGTCTTTGCTAGGAAGTTATAATCATTAAAGTGCGAAAAACAGCAATTGTACAATAACAATCACTGTAAAGTAGTATAAAGTATTGCAAAATTGCTTGCTATGTGCTAGGAAAATAATACATAACATTAACAATAGAATTGTCTAAGACGAGCACTAGGAATTAACAATTAGTTAATTGATCATAACAGGTATTTTTGAGATTTTAAAGTCTTGCAACTGTTGTACGGAAATAAAATGGAACAATTTGACTTTTGCAAGTTTTGTCTTGTAACGTCATCAGCAATCGCCTTTCTTCGATCGTATCTAAGCTACTGAAGCACCTCATAGTATACACATTCTTTGTGTATTGCGCATGTCCACCTTGAATGGATTTTTTTACACGAATGTGTCTGTATATCGTGAGAAACTGGGAAACTATTATTATAATGATTATTATAACTAAATCAAATTTACTAATTCGGCACATAACATTCTTACGATTCCACGAAACATTAAGTTGTCCCTGTGTGGACGAACGCGACCACTGTTTAATTATTCAGGAAACATATTGTAATTCTATGGCGGGCTAATGCCGTCGTCCGCTCGTCCTGCGGCACTCAAAAGGTAATTAACAAATTGATTGTTGTGACACTGTCACAATGGCCGAGGGGGCGGAAGGGGGTAGCACACGTGCGCCCCGTTAAGGACCTCTTCGCCCGAGGGCAATCGATCGAGGCACTCGAAACTCGCTGGGACAGGATTCGTTCATCACGATGTCGTTAGTGGTCCTTGCTGCAGGACGTTTGTACATACGAAATCGGGTGCTTAAAAAAATCGATGCGCCCGAAAAATGAGTAAATATGATATTTTTAACGATTATGTAGTGCACTTTTAATTAATTTAACATAAAACATTTAAAAATGTGTTAAACGCGTGAGTTACATCACTGAATTAAAAAAAAAAACTCTTCAAAAATATAAAATTTTACCCCTCGTGCCATTAAAAAACAAGTTAGCCTTAAAAATCAGAAAAAAATACAGCAGATTCTTTAAATACTTTTAACAATGCAAGCATGTGTTACATCACTGAATTTAAAAGAAACCTTCAAAAATATAAAATTTTACCCCTCGTGCCATTAAAAAACAAGTTAGCCTTAAATCTCAGAAACAAATGACAGCAGATTATTTAAATACTTTTAACAATGCACGCATGTGCTACATCACTGAATTGAAAAAAAAACCTTCAAAAATATAAAATGTTACCCTTCGTGCCATTAAAAAAACAAGTTAGCCTTAAATCTCAGAAACAAATGACAGCAGATTCTTTAAATACTTTTAACAATGCATGCATGTGTTACACCACTAAATTAAAAAAAAAACTTTTCAAAAATATTAAATTTTGCCCTTCGTGCCATTAAAAAACAAGTTAGCCTTAAATTTCAGAAACTAATGACAGCAGATTCTTTCAATACTTTTAACAAGGTACCAAATTTCAACAAGTTTTGATACACCGTTTTCAAAATACTAAACCATAGCCATACTTTTTAGCCATCCAGTATATACTTTCAATAAAATTGCACAGGCAGAAAGATCATTGGTCGTTAGTCAAATACAGGTCATTGCTACTACTAATGATTGAATATTGCATACACATGTACATTTCATGTACAGTCAAGACTAGATGTTACTTGAGTGTTCCCATCGAAGTTATATGTTACAATTTGTGTGACAAAATGTTTTCTTTCACTTCAATTAAATCGGTGATTGTTGAAACGAAATAAATTACATGTGATTTAATATATTTTTTCGGACTTTATACAATGAAGTTAAAACGAAGTAAGTAATTATTTTCTGTCCTGACAGTCGATTATGTAATAGTAATTGAATATCGACATGGCTTGATTTTAATTAAGTTTTTAACGATTTTTTCAAGACTAATATTATAATTTAATGCGTTTCTGCAATCACATAATCAATAAACAGATGAAGTCTAAAATACCAACTTGCTGAATAAGTAAGAACGAATAGAATATTTTACTTTGCAATCTAAATATTGTCCATTATTAGGAACTGATATTCCATAGTTTTTCTTAAAGACGCCAACATATTGCTATAAGCTTGTTCTCGAGTTTTTGTTTGGGGGGTTTTAAAAGCCAGGTCAAACACAATGTAAATAATTTAAAATTTAAATCCTTCCTGAAATATACAGGGTAATTTATTAGATCTAAAGCCTCGTTTACACTTGGAAAGTTTATTGGCGGAAAGTACTTACCGCCAGTAAACCCTACGATGTGTAAACCAGGAAAACGTCTGTCAAGAAAGAAACTAAACAAGAAAGTAAGACGTTTTTCTGGTTTACACATCGTTAGTTTACTGGCGGCAAGTACTTTCCACCAGTAAACTTTCCAAATGTAAACGAGGCTTATGACAAACTTTGGGAGGTGAACGGTGGTGCTATTGTAACAAAAAATGTTTATATGATCATAGTATTTCTTATCTCTTAGAACTTATAAGGCATTAAAGTGATGTTGTTACTAATTTAAAGTTTAAGTGGTTTTTGCAACAATAATTATTTTTTTAAATTATAAATAGTAGATTGTTTTTTAATCAGTCAACATCCAATCAATTATCAATCAATCCACTTGATCATCAATCCACAATCATCAATCATCAATCGTCAAAATCATCAATCCACTTCATAATCCATCCAAC
This sequence comes from Othius punctulatus, assembly GCA_951805005.1. NCBI lineage: Eukaryota > Metazoa > Arthropoda > Insecta > Coleoptera > Staphylinidae > Othius > Othius punctulatus. The sequence goes on from OX638139.1 coordinate 35,392,790, forward strand.
GAATACTTGTACCAACTCCCTAACATCCTACCAACAGACCAAAGACAAACCAACCTCTTTAAAAAAGGAGGACTTCTCTGAGTCCTCATCAAATTTCCATTTACTAAAGCTACATTGCTTCAAACGAAACCTCAACTTCCCTCCCTAATTTAAATATCCTGTCAGAACCCTTTTTGAAATTATTGACAGTACAACACGCAATTTAAAACAAATTCAGACATACATAACATCCCGGGCAGAAAGACCTGAGGGTCGTTAGCCCTATGAAGTTATCTCAGTTATCTTATATAAATAACATATATTTTGATGTACCAATTATGAAGCGATAATACATATATGTATATAATATTTTACAATTTCGCTTAGTATATGCAGTTGAGGCTCGGACTTTTAATTATTACAGTTCGATTTCAATTGTAAAACAAAATAATAATAGAACTTTTCGCTTATTTTAAATGTACGTAAAGCAACATATCCTGCATCTAATACATTCTTTAATTTAAATATCGAAAACTATGTTTTAGAAAGGTTGAAAATATGAACACAAGTTTTTAGTTTCGCAGATTGCTTTTTTATTAGTTCTTTTATTTGAAAAACATTAATTTAGTTTGATACAAATTTAATTAACACATAAGTTAAGGCTCCAAAAGGGAACAAGACCAAGACCAAGATATAAATATTTTGTATGAATTAATTATCTATTAATTAATTAAGATTCTTGGATGCGTGGTGGCCCGCCAGACTTATAGTACACTTAGCAGTTACTTACGCGGCGGGGATAATTTATTAGTTTTGATACTTGAATTAATACACCTGACCAATATTATTGTTTAGAAGAAAACTAGATGTATTGAAATGTGTTTGGATCCGTCCTGAATTATGAGGTAATGGAACATTATTTATGTACTCTCAGGTGTAGGGTAATAAAACCTTTTTGTTTTAATGATAAAATGTTAACATTTTAATGTTAATGTTACATTAAACCAAAAAGGTTTCTTAACCCTACACCTGAGAGTGTATAAACATAGTTCCATGAAACTAGATGTGTTGGTCTTGGTTTTGTGAAGTCATGCAAATTTGTATTATAATTATTAATATTATGCTCGTGAGATTGTTTAAATTTGAATGGGACGTGAGTAGATCGGTCTTGGTTCAGGGGAATCCCCAAGAATCAATAATTAGGAGAAGTACACAGGGAATTATATGGAGTAAAAGGGAAAGGGAACAGTATAAATAGAAGGGATTAAGAAATAAACGGGCTAGTTGATCCAGAAGGATGAAGCTAACATCACGTTGGCATCGGAAGTTATAATCGACACAATATCAGTAAAAAGAGTATTATTCGAGTAATACTGAATAAAGTTGAATAAACTTTTTAATTATTAATTAACAAAAAATAATATTTATTTTGATTAATACCAATATTGAAGCGATCATATAAAACAATAATGATGTAAAACACAATATGTATAAAGAAATACTATTATTACACGATTACACAAAATAAAATGCGACGAATCAAGAGCCAAAACAAATGTTATAAATTATTAGAATTGATGATCACAAGTAGAGTGATCTAATTAATAACATAATAAGCTTTTCCTTACAGCTCGAACATTTGAATTATTTATTAACAAAAAAATAATATTTATTTTGATTAATACACAATTTTGAAGCGATTATATAAAATCTTTAACAGGTACACTTAATATATGCAATTAAAGCTCGGATTTTTAATTATTACAGTTCGATTTCGCGTGTATTGATTATATTTTAAATGTCATTATTAAAGCAACATAATTTGATTTCATAACATAATGAGTATAATAAAAATACAGAAACATGCGTTTCTAAAAGGTCCTTAAGGTTGAAAAAATAACACCAAGTATTTATTTCTCATATTGCTTTCATTATTTTAATTTTTAATTTAAGGTTTCATGTTTTCATCAGTTCTCGTATTTGAATAACAGTAATTTCGTTTTATACAAATTAAATTAGCATATTTAGTTAAGGCTCGGACTAGTTATTACAATTCATTTATAAACAAAAATATAACAACTTTTCTGTAATGTGTTTAATGTTTTCACTATAGCAAATAACAAAAAATAACATAACTCGTTGACTAAAGTAGAAAATTTACTATAAGTATCAGTGGCGAGTGATATCAATTGTTTGATGTGGACGTGAAATATTCTTGCCTCCCAATTACATTCACTAGCGAAAACAAAACTTTTGCTGCATTCGTGCTATCTACTACATGGAGGTGTTAGATTGCGGAGAAAAACAGAGCGTTCGAAAAAGTTTTGCCAACTTTTTGGCTGGATATCTAATAATAGATGACACTATTCAAGATGCAAATCAAATATGTTTTGCAACGATGCTGAAATGTTTCCTAGGACACATGCGAATAATTTAACTAGATATTTTCAAATGTCATTATTTGTCATTATTTCGTTGGAACTAGTTGGAAAAGTTGACACCACTTTCTTCAGCGCTATGTATAATTGGATTATGATCTATAGCTTTACATGTGAATGGGCTATAATATTTGTTTACAATTTAAATGTAGGTATTAAAACAGTTAATCATTTGATTAAACAGAGTCAGCATAATAAAACTCTTGTTTCATTATTGATTTTAATAAACCTACCGATTTTTCGATGTTTCGATAATTCATTCATTAAAACATCTAATCATTTGAATTAACAGAATCAACATATTAAATCTACAGTAACATACATTTCTAGAATGTTAAAACAATTAACACAAAGCTTCTAGTTTCACTAATCATTTTAATAATCCTACAGATTTTCTAATAATTCATTCATACCTGAACCTTGATGATCATCGAGAGAAACAAAATTCTGAAGCAATTACAGTAAATTTCAAATCAGAACCTAATGTAACTTATATTGGATTTATGTTGTTACTAATTTTGTGAGATTATGTACTTCGTTGTTTTGTTATGAAACATATATTTCTAGAAAGTTGAAACCATTAACACAAAGTTTCTAGTTTCATGAATAATTCATTCATTAAAACATCTCATCATTTGATTTAACAGAATCAGTATAATAAATCATCAGAAACATAAATTTCTTGGAAGGTTGTAACAATTAACACAAAGTTTCTAGTTTCACTATTGATTTGAATAATCCTACAGATGTTTTGATAATTCATTCATATCTGAACCTTGACGATGATCGAGAGAAACGGAATTCTGAAGCAATTACGGTAAATTTCAAATCAGAATCTAATGTAACTGCCCTGTATTGGGTGTATGCTGTTACTAATTTTATGAGATTATGTACTTCGTTGTTTTGTTATAAAACATAAATTTCTAGATAGTTGAAATAATTAACACAAAGCTTCTAGTTTCACTATTGGTTTAAATAAACCTACAGATTTTTCGATCTTTCGATAATTCATTCATTAAAACATCTGATCATTTGATTTAATAGAATCAGCATAATAAAACTACAGAAACATACATTTCTAGAAAGGTTGAAACAATAAACACAAAGTTTCACTATTGATTTTAATCATCCTACAGAATTTTTGATAATTCGTTCATATCTGAACCTTGATGATGATCGAGTGAAGAAAATTCTGAAGCAATGACGGTAAATTAAAAATCAGAACCTAATGTAAGTACGCTGTATTGGATTTATGTTGTTACTAATTTTATGAGATTATGTACTTCGTTGTTTTGTAATGAAAATGAGGGTATTGACTACCTAGGTTGTATTAAGTGGTAATGTGTACGGTTAAGGATGGTTGAGGGGTCATGCTTTGGAAAACGGCGTTTTCCCACAGGCACAAAAAGACAAAAGACTGTCGACCAGCTTTGATGCGAGGCAGATGACAAACGACTTCCTTGGGTTCGCGGCACCGTAGGACGCGCACCGGAGCGGCGTCCGTCGCGGATTTATGGGCGCCGTAAAAAATAGTCCGGGGCGACGCTCGCCCGTCGGACGCATAAATAAACAAATGAAGAGCGCCTAATGACGCGTAATTGGACGAGACAATATATGTGGGTGATCCGTATTAATAGTTTATGTATCTTTCTTTTGTACGTAATGGTCATTTAACAAAGTACCATTTAACATAATTCCGAATGAATCATGTCATTATTTGTAAAACAATTGAATTAATTTTCAACATGGCTAGGCTTGAGCCCCTGTCGACCGTTTAACAATTTTCACGAGCGTTCCGGTCGGCGGCGGACCATATTTACGGCCCCCAATTTAATAATTTATTTCGGGGCTTACGCGCACGGACACACATGCTGACACAAGGCGAAGGGACACGGGCCTTAAGTCTTGTATTGAACACAAAATGGTTTCCTAGTATTTAATTTTATTGTTTTACGGACAACAGTTGCGCCGGTCTAGTTTAGGAACGTGCCCGACGGAGCGGCACCGGGACGCCGGCACATGTCATTACGTAATTACCGTGTGGGAGTAGTGCCGCTCCGTCCCTACGTGACAGGGATTATCATTTGTAATGTGTGCTCCGCCATGTGGAAAACGGAAACGGAATGAGCCGGCCTAAGGCGTACCTGTACACTCAACTGAAAATTTCTTTTTGTTTCCCTTTTTTTTTGTGTTGTGTCTATGTGTGTGCGCTCTCCTCTCCGTCTCTTTTTTATTATATAAATTGTCCGTTCGTGCCCGCTTCCATCCGCCCTGCGTCCCCCGCCCCCGCCCCAACCGTGTCTCCCACAGCACGCTCGCGAACCGACCGACAATGAAATACCGAGAAAAAATTAAAATAAAAACAAACGCGCACGTACGTAGAACACAGAGGAGCCGATCCGCTTTTTTCCCGCGTGCACACGAAACAACAATAACGCCGAGCACGTGAGGGGGGCCGCGCCGGACGAGGGGGGCCCCCAGATCGCAATCCAAGCCGAGAATTTCGGAAAAACACGTAAACGCGCCAGCGAGACACGAAGACACGACCGGGCCTCTTCCTCTTCTCTCCTTCCTCTTCTCCACCGCGCCGTACACCTCCCGCGGCCCGTACGCCGAGGCGCGGTTCCGTTGTCCGTTTTCAAAAGGAGAAGAAGACAGCGGAGGATTGGGAGGCGGAACAGGCGCAAAACGGCCACGGCGAGGGAGCGCACGTGAGCGCCATCGGGCGGCGAAACGCGCAACCCGGTGGAGGCACAGCGGCGACATCTACCGGCGGCGGCCGCGAGCCGCCGCGGCGTGCCCCGCCTTAATTATTAATGCGCCCGCCACACGCGCCGGCACTTCAGCGAAGCGCTTAAATATTCATGAGCGGTAATGGAAATTCAGGATAGGAACGGAAAAGAGGAGCCTCGGGAGAGAAACATTCGATTCACACGGAAATATATTCACAAACTATAGACCAGAATCCAATAATACCGACACCACCCAAGAAAGTCTGTTCCAACTAGTTCCAACGATATAATGACAAATAATGACAATTGAAAAAATCTAGATTATGTGCAAGTGTCCTAGGAAACATTTCAGCACAGTTGCAAAACATATTTCATTTGCATCTTAAACAGTGTCATCTATTATTAGATATCCAGATTAAAAGTTGACACCACTTTCTGGAGCACTCTGTATATCCACGATTTTTCTCGTCTAACACCTAACACCTCCACCGATGGTGGATAGCGCGAATGCAGCAAAAGTTGTGCCTTCGATAGTGAATGTAATTGGGAGCCTAAAATATTTCACGTCAACATCAAACAATTGGTTTTACCCGCCACTGATACTTAGAGTAAATTTTCTACTTTAGTCATCCTCCAGTACTGGGTATACAGGGTGTTCACTTTTACGACGCCCACCATTAGGATCTTTTAAACGGAAATATATACAGAGTTGATCAAACAGGAGAAAAGTTTCTTATTTTAATGCCTCTTAATATTCTGAAAGGAAATCCGGGATATCTTGCACAGTTCCTGAAAAACTGAAAAGTGCACTTTCCTTTTACTTTTATAATTTTTCTACTTTTGAAGGAAATTTTACGAAACTTGGCGCTCTTACATTTTTCGACGTGAGCTTTCTGATGGCAGTGCAAAACATTTTCTGCGCCAACTAGATGCCCAAATTTTCATAGTCAACTTTTGATTTTCTTATGGCCGCAATATTGAATTTTAATAGCATTCAAAAGAACGCAAAAATACGATTTCAACCATGTATAATATAAAAAGGCATGAAAGTAAGAAACTTTTATCCTATTTGACCAACTCTATGTATACTATGTATATTTCCGTTCAAATTCAAAATCAAATTCAAATTTATTAATGTTACACAAAAAAAATGTTTACATAGGTCAAAACAATCTAAAATAGAAACAGGTACATGACAGTGCAGAGAAGCAAAAAGACAAAAACCCGAAAACGGTCAAAAGACGAACCAAAAGGTCCATGAGCTGTCATAATAAATAGACGTCAAAAGTACAAAATTATTAAACATCAGGGAAAAAAACACTTCCAGATACATCAACAATGTATGATGTATCAACAATGTGAGTCGGGAGGAACGGACCAAACTCCAGGAGTGTATTGTACACGTAAAAGTGATTTAAAAAAACTCAAATGTTGTTATCCGATTTTCATTTGTTTTCAAGTGATAGTTTCGAACAGTTTCTTGCAAAGTCGGATAAATACATTTTTATCCAGAGTTTTCTAATGTGGACACCGTTGCCGATATCTTTCAACAGCAGCTGTAGCACTCCCATTACAAAAACCATAGACAAACGCCACATTTGCATATTCAAGATTTGAAACTATAACTTGAAAACAAATGAAGATCGGATAACAACATATGATTTTTAAAAAAATATTTTCACGTGTACAATACACTCCTGGAGTTTGGTCCTTTCCTCTCGACTCACCCTGTATATGTTTAATAGATCCTAATGGTGGGCGTCGTAAAAGTGACCACCCTGTATACCTCTTCTGGTTCCTTCCAAGCTTTTTGCCCTAGACTTTTCTCATCCACTCTCGTCCAGCTATTGCCTTTACTCTATGCACCTCTATCCTCACCTCACTTCATTTGGGAATACAAATTTAAAAAACAAATCTCGCCAAAAGGGTTTTTTAAATTTTATAGTCTTGTTTGAAATGATATTGAAAATTTTAGACCATTATCTGCAGATTTTCTTCGCATGTATGTACTGACAAATCTATTTTTTTCTTATGCAACTGTAAAGGGCTAAAAATCGCTCGGCGCTACAACTTGAAACACCCGGTATATGTCCAAAAATCCTTAGTAAATCTTCTTCTTCAGCCTTGATGACTCGATGAAACAGTCTCCTCCGCTTTCCTCTTTCTTTATCATTCGGATATTTCCTTGACATCGTCTATATACCTCTTCTGTGTTCTTCCAGTGTTTATTTTTGTTTTTGTTTCTCGTCGTCTCCATTGCGCTATTCTCCCAGTGTTTCAAGTTTTACTGCCGAGCCTAAAACTGCCACTTCTGAATTGTGAAAATGTCCATATTGAATGTATACAATTACGTATTAATGAATAACAATATTTGCCAATCAATATTTTTTCCAACCACCAGGCAGTTTTTTCGCTTATATAATAATAATAATCCCTACTACTCCTCCACCTATGACGTGATAGGTTACTGTCATCATTATTTGACAGAGAATTCTGACCCAATTACATTTTATTTTACCCCTGAACTGTTACTAGTTATGCGGGCGTAAGATAAGAGGAGTGGGGCATTATTATTATTGCCCATCTGCGCCTGCATGAGACTTATAGATGGTAGAGGCACATTTCCAATATTTGTTGCAAGGAAATGGGAAAACTGCCGAAAAACTACCCCAGAAATGTCAAGAAGCGAACGCGTTAACGCTCACTCCACCGCAGCCTCAGTAATAAGTAATTGACTGCTTATTTATTTGATTTTCGCGAGAGTGTACTTTTGCTTTTTCAACGCTTGAACTCGTCTATGCACCTCTATCCTCACCGGGAACCTCATCAAACGATTTATATAAGCCGCCACTGATATCCTTAGTATATCATCTTCTTCGGCCTTGATGACTCGATGAAACGGTGCCTTTTCTAATTCCTTCCTTGTTTTTCCGTCCTGCGCTTCCATCATTCATTCTCATCCAGCTATTTCCTTGACGTCGTCTATAGACACCTCTTCTGTGTTCTTCCAGTGCTTGTTTTTGTTTCTCGTGGTCTCTATTGCGCAATTCTATATGTCCATACATACAGGGTGCTAATGAAAATTGAGGACAAACTCTAATTGGAAGTTATTGGACACTTGATGTGCTACTGTTTAAAATTATTTTCGAGTGTACAGGGTGTACCATAAATCCGGGACACAGAATTTAGTCTCTTTTTTTAAATGGATCACCCTGTATTTTCTTTCAATTTTAGAATTTGGTTCATAACGGCTTCACAAATCATCTTTATTTTCAGGGATCAGATGCAACGTTACCAAGTTATTAATATTTTAATCAAATTTAACGAAAAATCATTGACGTGGAAAAATATTCAACAAAACCTTACTTTAAGAGATCCATGAAAGAATCTGCGTATGCAAGTAGCAAAGCAATATGCGAAAACATACAGAACATTTGCAGTCACGTAGAATACACAGGGTGTTCTGAAACAACAATACAATTTTGCTATTTTCAAATGGCTAAAACTCGTTTTTTTTTCAAATGTAGCACCCTGGATATAGCATCATATTCTGAGTGCTCATCTAATGAGTATCTAATGTGTAATCTAGTGAGTAATCTAATGGTAACATATGGACTGTAATCTAATTATACTGAGTAATCTAATGAGTAATTAAATGGTACCATATGGACTGTAATCTAATAATAATTTTTAATAGGTAAATAACGATCAATTTCAATAAGTTTTAGCTATTTGAAAATAGCAAAATTCGATCGTTGTTTCAGAACACCTTGTGTATTCAACGTGACTACAAATATTGTGTATGTTTTAGCATATTGCTTGGGTACTTGCATACCCAGATTCTTTCATTGATCTCTTATAATAAGGTTTTGTTCATTTTTTTCCCTCAACCATAATGTTTCGTTAATATGATGAAAATGCGAATAACCTGGTAACGTTGCATCTGATCCCTAAAAAAAAATGATTTGTGAAGCCCACATAAAGTAGATTCCAAAACTGAAAGAATATATAGGGTGTTCCATTTAAAAATGAGACGAAATGTTGTGTCCCGCATTTATGGTACACTCTGTACACTTGAAAATAATTTCAAAAAGTAGCACATCAAGTGTCCAATAACTTCCAATCAGATTTTTCCCTCAATATTCATTAGTTTAGCAGCAATGGTCCGAGCGAGGGTAGGTGGGCCACCCTGTAAGTCCTCTGCTACGTATTTAGCCCATAACCATCTCCACTTAAGAGTCGCAGTCTGCTCCATGACTTCAGTAATTCTTGTTTTGTTTCTTGGCGACTAAATTCACATACCGAATGAGACATAAATCAAATTAAACATTCAAATCTTTCTCCAAGATCCTAATTTGGGAGTAACAACGTCAAAATTGATATCCTGATTAAATTTACATTGTACATTTTTGTCAAATTTGGCAGTAACAAATATCAAATCTGATAGCAAAAACGGTCACCATGATTCAATTTTAAAAGTAATAATGTCAAATTTGGTATCGCCATTAAATTCTGCAGACATCAAATGAGTAATTCTTCAATATCAGATTTAACTTTTAAAACATACATACAAGGGACAGTTTTTGAAATAATTATGTCCAATTTGGTACTGTGATTCAAATTCTATGGATATCTAGTTGGATATGTAAAATATGTAACATACAATACATAATATATGAAATATATACAATATATGTATATGCAATATATAAAATTTGACACTTAATACGTTGCATACGAATAAATTTTGGATCTGGTGATGATAATCAATTTGGCATCTTGATTCAAATTTTCAATCTATACAGAGTGTTCGGGAAGTCCAAAAAAGGACCAAAAATGTTCTAGGGGTTAATCAGGGTGCAAAATGAAGTCGAACATTCCTTTGCCATTTTTTGTTCAGATGGATTTTCTCATGACGAAAAGTGTGTGGTTTGACAGTGTCTACAGGGTGAGTAAAAAGTAAGAAAGCACGTCTCCTGAGAATTTAATATCATTTTTAGAAAAAAAAAGTTTTGAACCAAAGCTTAATATCTAATTATTTGCCATCATTTGACGGTTTAATTTTTTTTGTGTCAGTTTTTAATATAACGTCATCGATTCTTTTTCTAAAAGATAATTTTTTTTTTTGTATTAACAAATTTGATAGCATTTGTAGCTCTTAGCTCTTCATGAATATCTACAAATACCATAATTTTGCATAACAAAAATTCTGAGAAAATCGAGTTAAATTCCTGATGACAAAAATGTCAATTATTAAAGAGTGATTTGGAAAACAAATGATACAAATTAAACAAATACGAATTATTAATGTTAGTTTGTCTTTATCAAATAAGGTTGTAAATTGAACTGTATTAGAAAGTATTTCTCAATAATTATGGTACGTTGTATGGTACAAAAAGCATCGAAATTTTGATGATGAACTAAGATTGATCGAAATTAGAATAAAAATATATAAGAAAAAACTTCGTATTTTTAATACAAAACATAAAACGAACTACTTCATTAAAACCATTACAAACAAAATTTAACAATATTAGTTCATCACAAACGATTCTCACATTGTTGTCCATTAACTATGGACAACAATATGCGCTCCATTTTTGTTAAAGGTACCATAATTATTGAGAAGCACTTAATACAGTTTAATTTACAACCTAATTTTGAAAATAAAATGGCATTAGTGAATCGTATTTTTTTAAACTTGTATCATTTGTTTTCCAAAGCAGTCTTTCATTTTCATCAGGCATTAAACTCGATTATGTCAGATATTTTTCTTATGCAACCTCATGGTATTTTTAGATATTTGTGAAGAGAAAAACAAATGCTATCAAATTGGTGGTTTATAAAAAAAATACGTTACCAGTTAAAAAAAATATCGATAACGTCATTTTCAAAAAGTGACGCGCCACAAAAAAAAGAGAAACCGACAAATTGTGGCAAATATCTATCCATCAACATTTGTTCAAAACTTTTTTTCTAAAAATAATAATACAGGCTCCAGAGAGGTGGTTCCTTACTTTTTACTCACCCTGTATACAACCAAATTTCGCAAACAGAATATCCAAACAAGCAGCGTTTTCCTATTGGGCCTAGTTGTACCAACTCAGATTTGTTTGTCGTGGTTCAATTTCTATTCTTCAATTGTTGACACCATTGGGTTAACAATTGTTTTCTAGGTAAAAGAATAACGATCAATAAGATAATCCGAGATTATATGACACAACAGGCCTGACATGTCTAATGACCCTTGACATTCTTCAATCGTTAACATTCACTACTATTGAATATAAAAGATAAGTTTCTAAGATCCAAGATGAAGGAACCACAATTTCATTATCTTTTCGATTTAAAACAAACTTTCTGATAATGTCTACATTTCTATTTAAACTTGGTGAGTTGATTCGACATATCACCCATCGCTGGCTTTATTAAGTTCTCTATTAAGTTGTTTCAAGAACTCCCTTTCCTTATGCAACATCCATTTTGTTTGAACCGATGGAGGCCGATAGGTTAGCATATAATTTTTCGTGCAAAGGGTAGCAGATTCAAATATCGTGGGCCTGGCAGTTTTTGAACTGGAGTTAAAAACAGTTTTTTTAACGGTTGTGACTAAAAATATTTAATATCAAAGTGCCATTCTGAAACAGAAACTGGTAAATTGTAAATTGCGCTACATATTAAAGAACCAGATGTGGCTGAAAAGAGTGCTATAGAATCTATGGCCACCTTACGCAGAGCTCAATTGAGGAGAGACTGTGGCATAGTGGTCAAATTACAAAGTGTGGTACATATCATTTTCGCAGCGGTAATTGGCCACTGCAGCAGAACTAGGCAATTATTACTTCTTGCTAATTGTAATCAAATCTACTTCCTTCAATATTAAAGTAAAGTAATAAAGATTTGATGGATGTTTCCGTCAAAGTAACATACATATTTCTAACCACATATCGTACTCCTGTTTTGACTGACCTGTGTAGCACGTGTACCTTTTTCTGCATAATAAACTATTAATATGCTAATTTAAAACATTGTTAATTTTCTGTCGTTGTAGCAGCCTTTTGAAAAATTTCCTTCGCTTGGTGGAGTGCTACGAGTAGTGATCACCGTTTACACGCACTTACGCGCGCACTTTTTCGAAAGTCGTTTCGGTCCGCTCGCCCCTCGCGGACACTCATGCAAATCGCTCGCGGATTTCGCCGTTAAATCAATTACTTATTATTCATTAAAACGTTTATAGGTTGCGGACATTAATGCCAGCGCGGATTAATTACAGGCCATTAACCACTCGAAGGCGCCCCCCTGTGCATACGTAATATGAGCCGCGGACGCCACAAAAAAAAAGGCGAAAAGAAACGAAAGCATAAAAATCAGTTCCTTCAAGATGAACGCGAAGAAGGAAAAACAAAAATTTGATGGATGATTAGAACGTAACCTGTACAATCTGAATCAGAATAGAAGTCAGTGGCAAAACCTTCTCCTTGTTTTTATCACTGTAGAAGAGATCAAAATCTAAAACATTTCCTTGTTTTTATTACAGTATATAGATCCAAATTTCAAACATTTCCTTGTTTTTATCACAGTATAAGGGATCCTAATTTCAAATATTTCCTTGTTTTTATAACTGTATAAGAGATCCAAATTTCAAATATTAAAACTTTGTGGGAATACATTAACTTTGACCTAATTTTATAAAAATGTTTTTTTTATTTTCACAGTCTGTTGGGCGTTTTTAAAAAAGAGATTTTTTCTCAACGCACACCTTGAATTTGTTTGTCAAAAGTTTTGCAAACATCCTTTCTTCCTACAATCTTGTTTTTTGATCTTTTTTTTTTTTTATATTTAAACGCACGCCCCTGGGACTGCCTTTTCGACACTTTTGTCATAAATATGATACTTGGATAAGATTTTGTTGTTTAAATTTAGTTATATAATTTAATTTCAACTTTGTAAGTATAATAATAATAATAAATATTGAAATTATACAAGTGGGTTACAATTAAAATTTAGGACTAAATTTAGGGTAGCCCTGGTGTATAGCATATGCCATATGCTAATAACGATGGCGGATCAGAAAATCATTATGAGAAACTAAACGAAATTCGCACACGGTCATCAGGCGTCCGAGACAGAAACGCCCGCGCTGTTGTTTATTAGTTATGTTAATTGTTGCTAATTTATGCTGTCGTACGCGTTCCGCGTGTTTCCATAAAGAATCAAGTAGAATTTTTAATCATTTTCATTGTAAGTCGCGCGCTGTGTTGTTATTGACTCATGTATTTGTTATCAAGGCAGAAACCAGTCGTTCTTTTTTTGCCTTGGCGAACACCGTGGAATGAACAACGCAATGAGCGGTCGCAGATATTTTTCCAACGGGAACATAACGTACTATTAAAAATAGAGTTAAGATATTTCGGCGCAATCTATTTAACCAGTGGTAAAGTTGACAATCTAATTATAACATTTATCACGTATAAATATCCGCCACTAAAAGTTCTATATAGTTGAGGAGCGTCCAAAGAAAACCACACATGTTCACAAAAAAAACTTATGTTTTTGACTTTAACTCTTCATAGCTTAGCCAGTGATTGTACTTTCTTGAGAAAGTACAAACTTTCCTGTTTTTGCGAACATCTGAATCAAATTTGTATTTACAACACGAAATCCTACCAGAAACAACCATTAACTCATTAGGAACATATTATGGTGTTGGTTTGATGTCGATGAGAAACTTACACAGATAATTCTTGTGTATATATCAAGTATTTATCACTCTAACCATACAAATTGGGTAATACATTTGGATCAATCAAACTCATCAATCCTGTTATTGAGTTTAGCAAGTCTCCTCACTTTTCCTGGCCTACTGTTAGAACATTCTCAATCCAAAATCTCTCGTTACACCACAACGCCACAATGGACATGTGTGCTTTTGCATGGACGCTCCTCAGTTATCTGATGGTTTAAGAAACCCACAAGAGACTATTGGGCAGTTAGTTTCTAATGGAACGTACACATCAAAATCAGCTGAACAACTCACAAGGTTGGAAAAATTATGAAAAATAATCTGTTTATTGAATAACTTTTCCCCTAAAATAATGCGAGAAACAGCGAAGTCATTTTTTATGATTCAATTTATGACTTATGGAAAGATGCAAAAAACTAAAATGCATTGAAAATAATCTAAAACATTTGATGTGTCAAACAGACATCGGTTTTCTCAGGACCTACCTCTCATGGCAAAATGGCAGTGATCCCACGATCTACATATTTATTCACTCTCTGAATAGATCAACATTCGCAAAATAAAATGACTAATTTACGTGCATGAACAATTTTGTTGGACTAATTTACAAGAACAGAAAAATATAGAGACATAGTAAGTAGTTAGTAAATGATATAAATAATGCAATTACTCATCCTAATAAGTTAGGTTAGGTTAGGAACCCCAAATAAGAAAATTTATCATTTTGGCTGAATATAAATAGACATTTTGGATTTGAAGTTGCTGGTTGATATTGACATGTTGTAAATATGGTACTTTTCTTGTATATGATTATTTTCCATAGATTTTGAGGGTGTCTGGACCTAATATTTTATTTTTGGGGCCTAGATGAAGACCAAAGCTAAAATAAAAGTTCAGTTCCACACATGGTTTTTGGTTCTTTGAAATAAATGTAGAATGATTAATCGGTAGATGCAATTGTAGTGTGTGTGCCGAAATTATGATATCCTACAGATCGAAGGCACCGGAGGTTGCTAAGGAAAGAATAACAAAAAAAGATGTGACAGATAAGAAAGGGTATTGTCTGTGAAAACCTTTTATATATTGTACATAAAGATATTAAACATAAATTGATTAGTTGCCGTTCTTTATATATATATATCCACTTTAAGTGGGTAAAGTTAAGGTAGAAGCGTAAACCTTTACACTGGTGACCCCCGACGTTTGAACACGCAACTTTCTGCGACGTGATAACTTCTCAACAAGATCGATTTGACCACTTCAATTGGACCAGTTCGCGTCCAATACTATCCCTTGAGAACAAGCCCTTGGAACGCGGATATACCGCTAGTTCGCTCTTACGGACAACGTCACCGAGAAGCTGAACTTCCCTCGACCTGATCTTCTAAACTGTATGCCTGTGCCCATATTGGACGAAGACATATTTAACTTAGGGAACTCCAACTGCTGGAACAGAAGTCAAGCGGAACCGCCTGTCACATTACCTGCAATCTTCGGTGTTTTTCATTTTTAGGGTACCTTGAATTTAACGGTAATATAATCAATTTTCTTATTTTCGACCTTTTGCACACAACTACATCACCCTCTATCCTTTATTAGATTATCAATTTGTTTTCATACCCTAAAGTATGAACACTGACGTCCCTCAGTCAGATTTGACAGTTAATTTAGATCAGGCTTCCCCTACGAACCGCTTAACTTCCAGTTTAATTTCGGATTCTTACGCCCATTTTTCTAAATGCACGCTGCCACCATTTAGCAGAACTGATACCTCCATCTGGTTTATACAGATAGAGGCCGAATTTAGAAACAGCCGTGTGGCGTCTTCCTTGAGTAAATTCTACAAGGTGGTGGCATCTCTGCCAGCCGATATTGCTGCTGAGGTACGTGACTTGTTGTGCAATCCTCCATCTTCTGAACCTTACGAATACCTCAAATCTGAAATTATTAAGCGTACCTCGTTGTCGGAGAAGCGTCGTTTACAGCAGCTCCTTTCTAACGAAATATTGGGTGACAGCACCCCTACTCAACTCCTTCGCAAATTGATGCAGCTGCTGGGAACGACACCAATTGATGAGGGATTGCTTAAACAAATCTTTCTACAGCGATTGCCTACTGACGTTCAGCGTATTTTGGTTTCCTCGCGGACATCTTCACTTCAAGATCTGGCCACTATGGCCGATCAAATTTTAGAAATTTCGACTAATCCACAAATTTGCGCCTCCTCTTCTTTTACGACTACCAAAATTCCTATTCCTACTCCAAATGTTGACCTTACGCATCTTGAAAATATTTTTACAAGCATGCAAAAACAAATTGCGGATTTGTCGCATCAAGTTGCTCAATTACGATGCCCTCAAACTCCAACTCGTGAAAGACGTTCATCTTCCTTCAGAAGCCGTTCTTCATCACGTCGTCGTAGAATTTCGCACGATGACCCTTCTGGCACACTCTGTTGGTATCACCACAATTTTAGAGACTTTGCTAAAAAATGTGTGAGTCCTTGCCAATGGGAAAAGAAACTCCCCATCGCAGGTTTAATGGCAACCATTAAGCCTGCGTCCAATTTAAGTCGTTTATTTTTCGTCTCTGATTTTGTTACTGGTACACGTTTTCTGGTTGATACCGGAGCACAAATTAGTATTTTTGCAGTTGACCAAAATTTTGTTGATACACATTCTCCTGCTTTCCTTCGCCTAACAACAGTGACCGGTGTCACTTTTCCGACGTATGGAACAGCACATTTAAAATTTCAATTATCAGCTTCACGAAAGTACTCGTGGCCTTTTGTATTAGCCAAAGTGGACTATTCTATTCTTGGTGCGGATTTTTTAACTCATTACGGTTTATTAGTTGATACCCGCAATCAACAGTTGCTTGATCACGATGCGATTAACACAACAGCTACAAACACTATCGTTGATGTTACTGGCCCTGCTCCTATTTGTACTGCTGCATTGGGACGCTCTGTTTACACAACACTGGTTGACCAATTTCCCACCTTAACTCGTCCTTTTAACCCAACCGTTTCACCGAATCACAAGGTCACACATGTCATTAAGACATGTGGACCACCCGTTTTTGCAAAAGCACGTCGATTAACGCCGGATAAATTACTAATAGCGAAACAAGAGTTCAACTATTTACTCAAATTAGGATTTATCCGACCTTCGTCGAGCAGTTGGGCCTCTCCTCTTCACATGGTTCCGAAGGAAGGTGGGAAATGGCGTCCATGCGGGGACTATCGTGCTTTGAACAAAGTAACTGAACCTGATCGGTACCCTTTACCTCATATTCAGGACTTTACTCAAAATTGTGCTGGCTGCACCTTTTTTTCCAAAATTGATCTCGTTAAAGCCTATCATCAAATACTCATAGCGCCTGAAGACATACCAAAAACAGCTATCATCACCCCTTTTGGCCTTTTCGAATATACTCGCATGAGTTTTGGTTTGAGGAACGCCGCTCAAACGTTTCAACGCTTCATTGACACAGTGTTACGTGGTTTTGATTTTTGCTTTGCTTACCTGGACGATATTCTAATTTACAGCTCATCTGAACAAGAACATTTAAAACATTTAAAATTGATCTTCCAACAATTATCTAATTTTGATATCAAAATTAATTTAGAAAAATGCATTTTTGGAGTAAATCAATTAAATTTTCTTGGACACACCATTTCCTCTTTCGGTTTTGCACCTTTGAAAGATAAAGTCAAAGCTATTGTTGATTTTCCCAAACCACGTGTCAAGAAAGAGTTGCAACGTTTTCTCGGAATGATCAACTTCTACCATAGATTTATTAAAGCATGTTCTTCTATTCTGGCACCATTGGTAGAAGTAGTTAAATTAGCAAAGCACAATAATTCTCCAATACTATGGACAAAACCGGCACAACTCGCCTTTGACAGCATCAAGTCAGTTTTGAGTTCAACCACCTTACTTAATTTTCCTAGTAAAAATGCAAATTTGAGCATTATGGTTGATGCATCTGACGTTGCAGCAGGCGCAGTCTTACAACATGAAACCGTTCCTGGCTTGTTATGTCCCATATCCTTCTTCTCTAAAAGTTTTTCCCCTACTGAAAGAAAATATAGCACTTTCGGCAGAGAACTTCTCGCGGTTTATTTGGCGGTAAAGAAGTTTCGATTTTATTTAGAAGGTCGACCCTTCACTATTTATACAGATCATAAACCGCTTGTTTCGGCCATAAATTCCTCATCTGACCGTTTTTCGAATCGAGAATACAGACATATTGCCTACATAGCCCAATTTACCAATGACATTCAACATATCTCCGGTTCAAAAAACCAGGTCGCAGATGCATTGTCTAGGATAGAAATTAACTTTGTCAAATTTCCCACCGTAGAACTTTTTAAATCCTTTCAAGATTCTGATGAGGAACTAGCCACATTATTAGCTGCTGATGATCATTCTTTAAAATTACAGCTATGCGAAATTGAAAATTCAAATACTAAAGTATGGGCTGATTTTTCTTTAGGTTTTCCACGTCCTTTTGTTCCTAAATCATTAAGGAAAAATATTCTGGAAGCCCTGCATACAATTTCACATCCCGGTGTTAAAGCCACTAGAATTTTAGTTGGCGCCAGGTATGTTTGGCCTAACATGAGGAAACACATTGGAAATTTCGTACGCGCTTGTTATAAATGTCAAACGGTGAAAGTAAACCGTCACGTCAAATCTCCACTAACCGATTTTACCAAGCCAGACACGCGTTTCCAGATCATCCACGTTGATCTTGTTGGACCACTGCCCCTGTGTGGCAATTTCAGATATATCTTGGTGTGTATCGATAGATTTACACGTTGGCCAGAAGCGATACCATTAACAGACATTACAGCGAATTCAGTTTCGTTGGCTTTTTTGACAATATGGATTGCCCGCTTTGGTATTCCTTCAATGATAATCACGGACCGCGGCCAACAATTTAAATCAAAATTATGGTCTGATTTCAATATTACATTAGGAATCAAACAAAAGCAATCCACAGCTTATCATCCTCAGACCAATGGTCTAGTAGAGCGCTTAAATCAACAAATTAAACATTCGCTCGCGATGTCAGAGGATCCCACAAATTGGGTTTTACAATTGCCGTTGGTATTACTTGGTCTACGTACATGTTATCGTGAACCATTGAAGGCTACCTCTGCAGAGTATGTGTATGGTTGTCCACTCAGGTTGCCTGCATCGTTCCTGACGATTCCCATATCAGTCAATCGTACTGATTTTTGCGCAGAGACTTTTATAAACGACTTAAAACGCAGAATGGCATCGCTCGTGCCAGCTGAATCTTGCAGGGCTGCCACACCCTTTTATGTCCCTGCCTCATTACAAGACGTTACTCACGTGTTTATTAGGCGAGATTGTGTGAAAGGTCCCCTTCAACCTTCTTACGAGGTCCCCTTTCGCGTAGTCCGCCGTTTTTCTAAATATTTCTTGCTATCGGTGAACGATAAGGAGGTGACAGTTTCCGTTGACCGTTTGAAGCCCTATTTCTTGGTGGAAAGCGAGCATTTTCCTCACGTGTTAACTACTTCCATTTCTCCTCCTATTCTGCCTTCAATACTCTCCCATCCTTCTAAATTTTCTCTTTCGTCACGACGCTTGAAGCGAGTCACTTTTGCTACTCACGTACGCGTTTGCTACGTTCCTTCGGGGGGAGGGTAGTGTAGTGTGTGTGCCGAAATTATGATATCCTACAGATCGAAGGCACCGGAGGTTGCTAAGGAAAGAATAACAAAAAAAGATGTGACAGATAAGAAAGGGTATTGTCTGTGAAAACCTTTTATATATTGTACATAAAGATATTAAACATAAATTGATTAGTTGCCGTTCTTTATATATATATATCCACTTTAAGTGGGTAAAGTTAAGGTAGAAGCGTAAACCTTTACACAATAATGGTGATTGAGAGCAGAACCAAAAACCTAGATTATGTAGATTAAAATAAATGTCTTGAAACAGATTGAAAACGAAATAACGTCATAATATCAAGGTCAAAATACGAATCCAAAGAGATGCAATTTCTGTTTAAATGATTTATTTTTACAAGTTTAAACAACTGATAATAATAAGTCTATTTTAGGTATGTGTAAATATATTTAAAAATAGAAGAGATATATAAATTAAACACATTTGGTGTGAGTTTCACAAAATATCTAATTTAATTTATTTTATTTATTAACATTAAATATTTTGTGAAAATCACACCATGGAGTTTTATCATGTATCAGCCTCATCAATCCGATAAATAGATGAGATATTATAAGTTAAAAATAATTGAAAACTGTTTACTTTTTGTGGTGAATTTACTTCTGTAGGAATGTTAGATAACAGAGAAATCTAATATTTTAATTATTAGTATGATAAGTCATGTAGAGCCTATTAAAGAAAAAAAATGTATCATGTTCTCTCAATTCATGCATTGATATGTTCTTAATATTATATTTATTTTCTTATTATTTTCTTAACATTTTACTTATTAGTATGACAAAGTCATGTAGCGTATACTTAAAAAAACAAAACTGTAAAATGTCCTCTCAATTTATGCATTAGAATAATTTCTAAAATATAATAAGTATTACTAAAAATCCTGTCGGTTAAAAATCTAAAAAGAAATTGAAAAATCTGATGGGGCTTATCTCCAAATATATTCGTAAAAAACAGTGGCTAGGATATTATTTTCTATGTTAAATTTTAAGATTTACTAAGTTCTTAAGACCAACTAATCACTTAATTTAGGTAAAAATCAAAGCAAACGTAAATTTAAATTTAATTTTCTTCTTAAAGCAACAGTTCTATCACATTTAATTTCCGAGAAGACAGCTAGAATGTTTTTAAATTTTGTTTTTAAATGTCACGATTTGTAAACACATTCTTCAGTTTTTTACCAAAATCCAGATTTTGTTCTAAAACTCTTGTTTATTTAGTTTTTGTTCTACGAAGCCAAACTTTTGTTAAATATTGTTCTTAAAGTCTGAATTTCAAAATCTCAATCAATAATTACGAACAGTTTTTGACTTATCGAGCTTCAAAATTGTGTTCAGATTTGGTTCTAAAATTCTTAATTTCACAATCTCAATTAATTATCTGGAAGAATTTTTGACTTATCGTATTCTCAAAAACACAGGGAAATGGGAAATGAGAAATTGGAATGGGAATATTTAAAAAAAATAATTTCTCCGACTCATGGAACGTAAAACTTTTGAAAATGATATTTAATGATATTGTATGATCTTGAATGATATTGAGAAAATATAATATAAATAAATTTTTATCAAAATCTAGATTTTGTTCTATAAATTTCAAAATTTATTCAAATATTGTTCTAAAAGTCTTAATTTCAAACTCCCAATCAATTATTTATAACAGTTTTTTACTTATCGTGCCTTAAAATTTTGTTCAGATTTGGTTCTAAATATCTTAATTTCACAATCTCAATCAAATATCTGGGCGAGTTTATGACTTATCGTGTTCTCAAAAACACAGGGAAAAACAGGTATTTAAAAAAAAACTTAAACTCGGGGGACCTGAAACGGATATTACGAAAATATATTGGTATCCAAACAAATTTACAGTTTAAGACTTTGACTTTTGTCAAACTTTTTTGTCGATATCCTTCAAATTTTGTAAACCCACTTTCGGTTCCAAGTCTGAAAATGGAAATTTTGAAATATGTTTTACCTTTTCCCATTTATATGGAGAGATACATTTACTTGGTGGATTTGATACTCAAATACTTGCTACAACTATGAAGTTTTGGATTATTTTCTAATTAAAGTGATAAATTAAGAGGGAGGGAGCAGAAGCAAATTTCCATTAGAAACTACCCACTTTCATGTTCCTTTTTCTCAGCATTTACTCATTATTTTTTAATCGGGCTTTTTTCAACAATTAGTTTATATGATTGACGTTAATCTGGTTAATGCTTAATACAAAATAAGCTTTTTTAAATGTTTGACTAAACTATAAAAAATGCCAACTTTTTTCCAACAGAATTTTGATTTTTTTGCTTTTGATTTCTTGCTCTAACCAATCGACAATTTTTTAATATTGATTCACTAATATTCATTGCTTGGTAATGCATATTAATATTCATTAATATTCATTAACAAGCCATAACAACAGATACTGAATATGCTTGCTGATTCTCGAGGAAAACGTACATGAGTATCAAGAAACATGATATTTCAAGGAAGCAATTCAAAATTTGTATTTATTTGTTAACGTTATTTTAGATATTTCCACATGTAGAATATTATTATTTTTTCTTTCTAAGACCCTTCTTGGTCTAGCCCTTGGTCTACCCCTTGGTCTTCTTTTCTAGGACCCTTCATGTTGTGGCAACACTAGTTACGGTCAGAAGGTTTTAAGCTGGTTATTTTGTTTTTGTTTTTACTGCTCCCTCCCTACAGGTAAAAGTTTTCTAGAGAGATTAAAGTTCGCTAAAGTATTTTAATTAAATTGCAATTCTCGGTGGTTAATCCTTGGTGAAACATGTTTGAATTAAAGGAAAAATAAAACACTTGGTTGGGTTTCACTGATTTTGATAGATTTCCTTGGAATTGTTCCGGCTTCACGACCATTTTCAAGAGTTATACATATAAAACTTCTATACATATACATTCAGTTTTATATGTATAACCTTAGAAAATAAAACTGAATGTATATGTATAGAATTTTTATATGAATAACTCTTGAAAATGGTCGTGAGGCCGAAACAATTGTGGAGATATCTATCAAAATCAGTGAAACTCAACCAAGTGTTTTATTTTTCCTTTAAAGTATTTTAACCTGATTATTTTTTTGTTTATTACTGCTCCCGTCCCTTGAAGCTTCTAGTTTTTTAGAGAGATTAAAGTTTGCTAAAGTAAGTTGCTATATAATGAATAGCAATGAAGCAATGCTTCAAAAACCACAGAATTACACGTTAGTTTAAATTATTGGATCCTAGCAAAGCGACTTGACCTATTTACAGAACAGTAACCAAGCTTAGGCATGATAGGCCTATATGGCCGCATTGTTCAGGGATATCCAATACCGAATCCCATACCAGTTACCAAGATTGGGCATATTAGGCCTATATGGTCGCAATGTTCAGGGATATCCAATACCGAATTTCCTCTTCAGGGAAGAAAATGTTGGATACCTACATATTTCCACTCCGCAATAGGAATACTACAAAAGAGGAATATTTAAGTGTTTTGATATGTGTTTTGGTATGTCTCAAAGTTTTTCTAACAAATATTTTTCTGGATTGACAAAAATCTACCACAGTGATTGCTTATGGTAGGTATTCATAAACTACAAGAATTACTGCCAATCATTACAGTTACTTTTCATAGAATAATCGACTGTTCAACTAAAACATCTCGTTGCTGTAATATGCCATTTCTGAAATAAATCAGAAGTATTTTTTGCAGTGTCCAAATATTTGCAGTCGAAAGTTTAGTTCTTTATTAAAATTGACCACATGAAGAAGTTGCCCACATTATTTGCATATTTTCGCCCACTAAGCTAAATTCAGAAGTGATATATGCCAGTCCAGTTCTGATGAATTGCTCCAGTTTCATTTTTGAAGAATTATGATTGAGAATTATTGTACTTGTACTGAATGGACTTTGTTCCAAGGTCATTAAATGAAGAAAAAAAAGTATTGGTTGTAACGTGATCTCCACGTGCTGGAGGAAATTAGCAATAACATCTGAAATGGTCGTTCTAAAGCAAACTACTCATTGCCCCACTTTATGCGGAAATACGTTTTACTTTAATTGTCGGTGATTCGTATTAACACAAGTATCGTTATTGCATGTATTCGCGTAATTTCAGTGTCACCATGTAAGCAAGTGTCGCGATGTCCGTGAGGAATCACCTTAATAGCGACGACCCGCAGTCTGCCGGTTGCACTTAATAGTGTCGTGCATTTTTAATGGATGTTTACGCGTGTACGTCCATGCGGTCCTCAAAAGGTGATCCGCCGGAGCGAGAAGTCGGCCTCTACGTTGACGACATCATCAGGGTCGCGACGCCCCCGTCGCTCCGGGCGACGCTCTTTCGTTGCACATCTCCGGGCGTCGTGGCCGGCAACGTGCGCAACGGCGTCGGCGATTTGTGTAATCTAGTGAAACTTCGTGAGCGTACGTAAAGTAAAAAAGCGCCCGAGGCAGCAAAAAGGTTGAAGCAAAGGAAATGTTACAAGGTCTTCTAGATAGCATGGAGATTGTAGCGTTTTGTAATCACTGTCTCTCTTGCTCACCGTTTTTTAATTATTATTTATAATGAGTAAAAATAAAACGTTGAAGACTTCATGTAACTGACAGCATTCCGCTCCGGGCTCCGGTTTTACTGCAATAACTTTTATGAATAATTTAACGTGAGCCTCTCTCCGTCTCGCCCCGCTCGCGAGCGCGCCCCCTCTCTCTCTCGCACGCTCCGCGTTTTCCGACACGATTTTTTTCTTATTGAGGCCATTCATTCGATGCAAAACGCAGAAAATACAGGCGATCACGTTTTTTTGCCGCTCTCGGGGGAAAATCGCGATCACCGTGATTCGGCGCGAATTCCGCGCGCACGCCGATCCCATCCTTGGATCGTTTTCGGCCTCCGCGTCTGAGGATCTCTTCCTTTCAAATGTTGCGTCACCGGAGACGCCGGCTTGAATGCGGATTTTCGCGGATAAAGCCGCTCGATCCGCTAATTGTGATAGTCACATTGCGACACGGCAATCTTCCATAATTGCACATCATCAGCAAGCACTAATGAAACCCTAGCAAGCAACAGGCAAACACCAAAACATTACCAACCCGATTCTAAAAACCCCTCAATTTCTACAAAGAATCTGTACAATTGTTAATCTTGCTCAAATTACTTTCATGCAACATTGGCACAATTACCTAGGCACAATCTTCTAACCCGTTTCTAAAAACCGCTCAATTAAACCAAATTTCGCGTTCAAAATCAGCACAATTTCTCAAACCACTTTGCATCCAGTGGCTTGATAGACAACATACCTAGGCTCAATCTTTACCTTTACTTTAATCTGTGGTTAATTTCCATGGATACCACATTACCATCTCGGAAACAAGATGAGACAATCTGGGCCATATACTAATATCATCTTTCCATCATTGATAAACTTGAGGATAAATTATCTGCTGCGCAAGATGCAAGATTTTTGAAGGTCTTGACATACCTCGGAACTCCTAAGGATGGAAGAAGGTACCAAGATTTTTTCGAGATTTTTAAAGATCTTCTTATTTTGAAAACCCCTTATAGATCGAAGGTACCAGAAAGATGTGGTTTAAAAGATTTTGATACTTCGAAAATATTGGATCCTCAAAACTTGTATAATCATACATAGAATTAAAAGTGAAATTTGCAAATATAAATGCAAAGATTTGTATTGTAAACATGGTTTTACTTCCAGCTATAAACCTATCTAAGGCTCTGATTAGATTAAAAACAAAATCCTCTGTCATTGGTAGATAGGTACTATTTTTAAGAAAATACTCAATGCTATTTGAAAATAAAGTTGATGATAACTTGACATCAAAGATGATATTGAAAGGACACTTCGAGGTATTTTTTCAATAATTTTTTGTTTTTTTCGTTTTTTGAAACCGGACACCCAATTACACATATTGCGAAAATCACCCAAAGCTTGGGGTGTTCTTCGTGGAAAAAAACTCAATTTTTTTATCAAGATGTGTATTTGTTTTTGCATTATGTTGTTAATATTTTTATGAGATGTACCAATATAGAAATATATATTTTACGATTAGTATTGATACTCGCATTATATACTGCGTTTCAAAAAAAATGTACCACCTAGAAGGAGTTGACGTAGAACTCTGAAATTATGTGAAAATAGTTAGTATGTGTTGAGAAACAATTGATTAAATTTTCATCGAAAAATAATAATATTTATTAAGAAAATAATTAATAATGTGTTGCATCTCCGCGCACTCTTATGCATTCAGCAACCCTTCTGGGCACGCTGGAAATCAAATGGTCCAATGCATCTTGAGGCGCATCCTCCCAACAATTTAAATGAATTAAGACACCATCTTCAGATTGCCTGGGATGAGCTGCCTCAAGATGCATTGGACCATTTGATTTCCAGCATGCCCAGAAGGGTTGCTGAATGCATAAGAGTGCGCGGAGATGCAACACATTATTAATTATTTTCTTAATAAATATTATTATTTTTCGATGAAAATTTAATCAATTGTTTCTCAACACATACTAACTATTTTCACATAATTTCAGAGTTCTACGTCAACTCCTTCTAGGTGGTACATTTTTTTTGAAACGCAGTGTATAAAGTCTGTACATAAAATAACAGTTGCATATATCATACAATTGTTGACAACATAATGCAGAAACAAATAAACGTTTCTTCATGCGATATTTGTTTTTATTTTAGAAATTGATCTCTGGACCGATGCATGCACGGTCTGGGTGAAATTTCTCGAGTAGTAATTGTTGACTTTTTTATTTTGTTCTCGGCGCAAGTGACTCACGGCTTAAGTTGTAATTAATTAAGCGCTCGCGAATTGAGGTCAGGTTTATTTTCGATCTATCATAATAATTAATATCCTGTAGGCCCGATCCGCACCTCCAGCCAGTCGCGGGTTTCCTGTAAAGTCATTCTCCATTCACAATCGCCTCGGCCAGCGTGGAGTGGTCGAAACGTAAATGTGCAACAGTGATGATTTTTTTCTCGTTCAACAGTACTCGTGCATTAAAATAAAATCGAAGCAATATTCTAACAGAAAGTTTAAATTAGAAAATTCTCAGCTCAAACTTATCTAAAACTTAACTCAACGTAACGTAACATATAGTCTGTTACCGTAAACTGAATATTTCCAAACCCACTGAACTTAACCCAAGAAAACATTAACTTAACTAATTTATCTTCAAATTAGAGCAACACAACGTAATTTAGATCATGTTAGCCGTAAATCTAAAATATTTTAGTTATTTATTAAATATGCTAGACAACTCAAATATATTTTAGAGAACGTAAAGTAAATAGTTTTGTATGATTATATGCAATAATGCACAAGTTCAAAGTTTTAAAACAAGGTGATTAGATTAGAAGATGCTTTTTGATGATAATTTGATGAAAAGATAAAGGTGATAAAGGTATTAATCCATATGCAATTATTTGTGTACTTTTACAAGATTATATGAGATTCGAAATTTTTACACAAGTATAAAGTAATCAGGAAGAAGTAATAAGAAATTGAGAATACAAGGTGTTTTATAACAGGTGTGCAAAATTTAATAGATGTGTGCACATTCTAAGTCGAAATGAAAGAATAAACAATTCTTAATAGTAATAGTAATAATAATGCTGCATACGTCGTTCAATTTTTCACACTTGTTGCAGAACACCCTGTATAGCGAAGATTTAGATATTCTAGATTTGTGATTTAACTTCTTCCTCATCAATACATCATCATAATAGTAGTGTAAAAAACAAACAAAATTGAAACATGAAAGGTTGAGTAGAAAAACATTTGTTTTATTTTAAGTAAAACAAAAAAAAAACATGATTTTTTTTAACTAAAAATTTTTGCATTTAGCATTTTAAAGCATCTTTGAAAAGGGAGATATATTTTAAAGCTATTACAGGTTTGACTGTGTACATGTGTGTTCTTTAAAATTTTCTATCGTGTGCTTAACAATAATGCTTATGTCATAGTGCACTGAGAAATTTGCATTTTCGTGCAGCAGTTCCGCCTACCTTAAATCATTTCAAATACGATATTATTACATACACTATTTCATTTGTAATGACACTAACGTTGTGTATTTAAACAGCCTGTGATTCTCACTTGTGTCTGGGTTTACACTCTTATTTCTAATGTAAAGTCGTGAGTTTCATTCTCGTATAGAAATATGAATATGGTACAATCTGTATTTGAATATGATATACGGGGCGATAAATAAAATTGGATTAATTATGCAACGATCGAACTTTTCATACGTAACGATAAGTTATCTGTCGGATAGGCATATCCGATCTCTCTATGAACTTGATACAGTCAACCCGGTGAGAGCTGACCATGGCTCATGCTTTTTTGAACAAAGAATCGCGTTTTCTATGCTCGATCGCATGCTTAAGATAAATGTAATAAAGTGAAATGAAATATGAAACGTATGTCGAATTCCTCCAATATGGAGCGATGAGTCATTGTCAGCTCTCAACGAGGTGACTATGTACGGTGTGATAATGAAGATATGGATGAATTACATAAGCTCGCTCATGATATAATTAATTCAATTCTGTGTTTTCCGTAGTTGAGGTATGTTATCTGGCGTATAGGCATGTCCACAAAGTTGTACCTTGGAAAATACGTTGCAGTTTAGAGTATATGTAGCATAATTTGCCAAGGGGATGCATTGCAATTAAAAAAAATGGAGGCTAATTTAAGAAAGTAGTTTATGTTTAGTATATAGGGTGTCAAAAGAGTCTGGAATACATTCATTATTTCGGGTGTTCAAAATATTTTTGAAAAATTCTCAAAACATTTTCTTAAAAAAATGTTTTTTGACAAATTTTTCTCCTGTAATGTACAAAAACATGTACATCTACCATTATATCTAGAAATAAAGTATCTATCGAATAAAATTACACTTAAAATATGAGGGTTGCTATTTAAAGAAAGGTCCATTACGTCATAACTCAAAAACAAATAATAACAAAATTTTTATATTTATAACTAAAAAATATATACTTAAGATTTTATAAATGTGTATCTTTAAAAACTAAGGCCCGTATCTATAGTCCGCACTTGACAATGAGTTCAACTCAAGTTGTATATTTGCGTATATTTGGTTACATTTGGTACATAAATATTCATAGAGAATTCGCAACTAAATATACGACTTGAGTCGAACTTAAGTCTTGCTTAAGTATGGACTATAGATACGGGCCTAAAATGTCCGAGGATTACTCGGATATTAAATCAGACGCAACCAAATATACGAATTGAGTCGAACTTATATCTTGCTTAAGTATGGACTATAGATACGGGCCTAAAATATCCGAGGATTACTCTAAAATATTTTTAATTTCCGAAGTAATGAATGTATTCAGACTAATCTGACACCCTCTACATCTTAGTATACTATTATGGCTTAAAAATGGTGAGTATTCGTTTGCTTCTACAGATTTCTTGAAAATCTGAAGATTTGAAAGAAGAGAATTGAAAATTGAGAATAGAGAAGCTTGTGTACTGCATTTATCTCAATATACAATTAGTATGCAAAAATGTTTGCTTTATTCATTATTATTATTATTAATACTGAAAATATTAAAATATTCTTCATTTTAGAAATACAAAAATTTACAAAAAAAGGATAATTATCTAATCTGAAAGATTGTTTACTATTAGAGTTGTTTGTTTCTATTTCTTGAAAATCTTATGATATATATGAAAAGTTTATGTACTATATTTATTTCGTATAGTTACTATTATACAGGGTGATCTATAAGGTCGGTGACAAACTTTGGCAGATGAAGGTGTAAATCTCAGAAAAGAAAGTTAAATGAACCTAGGCCCGATTCATCTTAGTAATGAGTAACAAGCCCTAACAAAGAGATAGCCATGACGAACAAATAAAAAAAAAAGAATAAGAAGAAAATACGAATGTTTTTTTAATACTCAGAAAAAAACATTACAACACTGATTATTAATATTGATTACATCTAGGTACTATTATACAGGGTGATCTATAAGGTCGGTGAAAAACTTTGGCAGATGAAGGTGTAAATCTCAGAAAACAGTTAAATGAACCTAGGTCCGATTCATCTTAGTTAATGAGTAACAAGCCCTAACATAAAGAGATAGCGATGACGAACAAATAAAGAAAAGAATAAGAAGAAAATTCGAATGTTTTTTTATCACTCAGAATAAAACATTACAGCACTGATTATTAATATTGATTACATGTAGTAGAGTTCCCAACCACCTTGATGAATATTTTATTTGATAGTAATAAATGTCGTCTATGTCAAATTCCAGTAGTTTTTATTTTTGTAGCAGTATTGTCTATCACCGACCTTTAGATCACCCTGTATAAAAATGGTACACGTATTTGTTTTTATTTTCTAAAATTCTCCAAAATCTGACGATATAAAAAAAATTAACTTCGTTTTCGACATTTTTGTAAAATTGTCTCTCACATATAGATATTGTATCCCACGACTTTCATTTACAATCACGATACATATTTGTCAATTTTGACAGAAATTTAATCAAATTTCGTCAATTACCAGCTTATAAGACTGACAAGTATGCCTGTGCAACTTCCCTTCATTGAAACATTATTGTAAATAATTTTTTGTAAAAGCATAAATATCAAATTTTAAGTCGATCACCTGAAAAGTGGGCAAAGACTAACAAACACAGAAATACACACAGCAAGGCTATCAGGTAAACAGACAGACAGATAACCATATTGATAAAACTTCGAAAATCAGTTCTTGTAAATAAAAAAACTCGAAAACGAATATTTCCCCGAATTAATTATAAAATAATTGATCAATTTCACTAGTTTCACTACAAAAATTGTGAAACTTAAACCTTTTTATTCATATTTATTAAATATGTTTCACCAAGTATCAACCACAGATACATTTAATTAAATAACTACAATACTTTATTATTCTACTATTATTACGACTATTACTACTATCTGCTATTATCATTCTAGTAAATGAAACCAAAAAGGGGAATGATCTAATTTGGAATACACTGACAATCAGGAATAAATTGAGAATATTGAAGAAATGTGTTGAGATCCGTTCTGATTGTAGGTAATTTCGTATGTGAAGGGGCACGACTATCAGGTAAATTGAGAATATTCAAACTCTGCAGGAATACAGAAACAAAAAAACCAAACAATATTTCGAAAATTTCCATAATTGCAATACTTTATTTTTCTACGTAAATGAAAGCAAAACGGGGAATTATCTAATCTGGAAGATACTAAGGTTCACAAATAAATTGAGAATATTAAACCTCTGATAGAGGAGATCAAATGTATAATTTGTGCTAATATTCAAACTGATTTATGCTAGTCAAGATGCAGTTAAAATACGCTCTGGGTTATTTAACAGATATCAGAGTTTTGAGCTACTACTATTATTTATAGATCTTCAGCAAAGTTGTAACAGAGATTTAGAATAAATCATTGAAAAACCTGCAACCATTCAGTAAATTAGAAAACCGAATATGCTCTGGATTACAGATATCATGGGTTTGAATATTTTATTTGAACAAAATTTTCATATTGAAAAAGGACAAATAAAGTTCGTGTTCAGTCATCGATTCAAGAGGATATTCATTGTTACGAATTCCCTCTGCTACAAAACTCAAATGAACTTCAAGTCTATAATTCTGCACTTAACTCTTCTAGCAGAGTCTTCAATATCAGAAGTTAGTTCTGAATCGCTATTTTTTTGCATTATTATTAAATTTGTGAATTATTTTAGTTTCCTGACAAATTTGTTCATGTCAGTGGTATAAGGTGATCTGATTCTGTGATGTACTTAGGAACTTTCTCATTGAAATAGCAGATTAAATAATTCTGATGGAATTAAATAAAGTTTGGTACGTAACACGTTATGAAATATGCGATATTGTTTGACTCGTGTAATCTCCACTCGACTCAATTTTAAAGAAAATGTCGCTTGCACCCCTTTGTATCTAAGCCCTACAATTATATATATATATATATATATATATATATATATATATATATATATATATATATATCTTCGAAGTTGAAATTTAAACAAAATCATTAAACTCTCCCGCAATCACTCAAAATTAAGTATAATTAGTATAAATAACATATTTGTATTTACTACTACTTACATTACTACTTATATTACTACTACTAATTAATTCTATAGATAGTTTAACAGCGCTGTTGAAATCACTGTATTACAGGGTCTAACTGAAGTGCTTGGCAAAATTATATGAACTTATCGCATGTAAAAACATACAAAACATACGAATAAAACTGTGAAAAAATATTCCTATAGACATGTTTCCTGAGACGCTCACTTAAAAAGTTACACGCGAAGTTTAACATTATCAAATGTCATGAAGATATTTAGGTATTGCTGATTTGTTTCTTGGTGTCATCAACAAAGTTTTACGTGTTCAAAGTTATGAAAAAAATTAATATCTGGACACATATCTGTAGAGTCATATTTACAGTTTTGTTCCATACTTCACTTCGTGAAGTTTGGCCAAGCATTTCAGTTACACTCCGTAATCATGCACTGAGACTTTTTGAAAACTCAGTGCAGGATTGGCTGAAATTTGATATTGCGTATGAACTAATATTGATGTCTCACATTGTATTTTCCTGTATTTAATAACTTTATTGTTGTAATATTGCCGTTGTTTGTAGCCGTCTCTTGGTTTGAGAGAGCCCCAGGCGTGAACACAACGTGCGACCTTGTCTCGCGTCCGGAGCGCATCGCCGATCCCGATCTCGTGCCGGTGACAAAGCACAGATTGAGATCTCGCGGCGCGGCCTCTTTGTTCTCCGGAGAGGGCCCCCACGACCTGGGGTTCCCTCCTCGAGGCCGCCGCCGAGGTCGGTTTTCTTTTCGGCCGGCCTAAATTCCCCGCGGAAAAATCACGCTCGCCAAGGTCCCCCAGCCGTGCCATTGGATCCTGGCGAGGATCCTTTCTAATTTGCATGCGCAACCTGGGAGGAAGCAGGGGTCTTGGGCAACCCATCTCTGGCCAAAGTGCGCGTTTTCCCCGGAGCTAATTACTGCGCGAGGGCAATTAATAGCGCAGGTGCCTTTCCTCGCGCTTTTTCCACGTTTCAATTATGATTCACCGCATCGCAATACGCGGGCTGGCGTAGAAAAAAAAATACGGTTCACGCTTTGCTGAATCAGATGTTTTAAATGGAACTACACGTTATGCAGATCGAAGCGCTCGCGCGGAGAGCGCCAGGCTACCGAATGCACCTCACTGATCCAGTCTCTTTCTCGTTTCCAGGTCAAAATATGGTTTCAAAACAGAAGGAGCAAGTACAAGAAGATGATGAAAGCGGCTCAAGTGACAGGGGGCACCAACAACAATGGAACCCCCGGGGGCCACTCGGGCCTTTTAGGAGCCAGCGCCAATCTTTCCTCGACTAGTCCCGGACCCCAGGGCCAGAATATGATGCAAGGTAATTAAGGCCGAGAGCCACAAACGCACTCTACAACGAAACCGTTAACAAATCCAATCCACACGAACGCAACACAATTACAACAGATTCGTAACCTGCAACTGCACACGTTACACACATATCATTGACAATGATTTTTCTTAGTGACTCACGCCGCTTGCGCAACTAATTGTGTGTCGCTTGTCGGTTTTCTTTCTGGTCATCCGCGAATTAAACGTAAAATCAATTTTCATTCGCACCTGTGTTTTACGATGATGAGCGTGCGGCCGATTCAGGCACGAGATTAATGGTTTTTAACGATCTCGCTATCATTACGGTGAAGGCGACGGGTCTCTGAACGCGTCGGCGACCAGGAAAACGCGAGGTGTGGACTTTATGGGGGCGCTAATTAGGATGATGAGGACGATGAGGATGATGAGGGTAATAGACCCGTACTCCACGTGCATTAGTAACGGTGAATGTTGCCTGGTCCAAGGAGAAATACGATTTTCAGATACCCAAACCTTTCTCCTATGAAGGCTCATACAAAGTTAATGTTTCTACAATTTTCGGGTGTACCAATTACTGCTCAAAATGTTATCGCTTTAAATGTAAGAAAGTATCGACTATTAGAAATTAATTATAAAAAAAAAACATCCAGTCACTAAATGATGTATTATTTGATAATTGGATATCGACGATTTAAAATATCACGTAGGTACTTAACCTATTGTCAATTTTGGGTATTAAGCAGTCACTACAACAGTAATATTTCTACTGAAGATGGTCGCGTAGCGATCGAAATGTACATCAAGCCCATCATTAAGAAAATTTTCTAACATGTGTAAATATGTGTGCTAATTAACATTGTTATCAACAAAGTATGGACCTATTATCCCGTGATAACCAACAGCACACCATACATTTACTTTGGTAAAATACTAGCGACCTTTAAAAATTCTGAAATGTTGATTAATATCGCTCCAATATCTTACATGCTGTGAGGCATCAGACATGGTAAATGATGCTTCAGAGCATCAGAAATAGTAAATGATGCTTCTATATACTCATATCCTTGTAAGATAGAAAAATAAATTCCTAAAATTACAGTTAAAGTTAATCCTTGTGTGATTTGATTAAAATTATTTTCTATTAATCTATTAGCTCAAGTAACTGTTATCATCAATAAATAGAGATCAGCATCAGAAAACATTATTCTGCGGTAAAAGTTTCGGTCTCTAGATATGTGATCTCCCAGCCACAAACAAAAATATAATCGTTTTGCAACATCCCCTGGTTCCAATGTATGATTAAATATCGGTTTGTATGGGTGAATTTTCTTCGCTTTCAAAATTCTTTTAATGTAGAACTTACTAATGCCTTATTGGAGTGATCGCCTCCTTAGTGATGTTTTTGGTTGATCTTGCACAGATTCCAACACCAAAAGGGTAGCAGCGTCGTCTTCATCGGACGGTCTCTTCTGTTTCTTTACATTTTCAACAGATCCAGTTATTAAAAACCTTTTTATCAGTTTTTGGGCCCCCATACGTGAAACTTGAATATTTGGAAATTTCTCATTGAACTTTTCAATAACAGAACGATAACAGTGCTCACCGGTACCATAACATTGAAACAAATAAATTCTCTGCTCCAATGGCAACATTTTGTTAACGTTTACGACATTAACGGCCGGTTCCATAATAGTATTTAACTTTCCTTTAAACCGAAAAGGTGCCTTTAAACCTAAAAGTACTGTAACGTGTTCCATAATTGATTTTTAAACGTCACTTTACGAAAAAGAGTCTTTTATCATATGGAACAGAAGCAGACTTTAAAGTCGACTTTTTTATTAAGTAAGCTTTACATAAAGGAGACTTTTCTGTCATATTATGGAACCGGCCCTTAGCTCTCACGGAGTTATCAAAACAAGGCGAGCCTGCCTACGTGACAAATAAACTTTAAAATTAAAATTAATAATTACTAAGTCCAAAATCAATAGAAAAATGTACTTTTATCTTTACTGAGTCTGAATAATGAAGTTTTAATTACAGATTTTCTAGTTTCAGAATAAGCAAAAAATCTTATTCCTTTAAAGTTTTGGAGTAAAATCAAAGATTTGTTTCCCTCTTGTAAACCCAATCCGGGGACATACGGTAGATTTGATGGATATTTGTTTATAGTCCATTATTATGATTGGGCAAATAACGCACAGTTTGAGTTGAAAAAACTTTTTTTATATTGTCTGCGATATATTTAGACACACAGTGTCTTCATCGGGCAGATGAATTATGATTTTACTTTATAAACTTTAACTTTTAAGTTAACTTTATAGATGTTTGTATATTTGTAAAATCATTATTCATCTGCTCGATGAAGACACTGTGTGTCGAAACATGTCGCAGACAATATTAAAAAGTTTTTGAAACTCAAACGCACAGTTTGAGTTGAAAAAACTTTTTTTATATTGTCTGCGATATATTTCGACACACAGTGTCTTCATCGGGCAGATGAATTATAATTTTACTTTATTAACTTTAACTTTTAAGTTAACTTTATAGATGTTTGTAACTGTGTGTTATTTACACAATCATGTTAACAAGAGTTAACAAATGAATGGTTATTTTTACAGTCTGTTTGATTTATTGTGACACAGCAAATATCTCAGTTATTAGTCTAGATAGAAAAATAAGTTAAAGAAAAAAGTTTTAGTACTTTTTGTCGTCTATCCTAATGTCCTAATGTATTAATCCTAGTGTCCTAATATCATAATATCCTAATGTTATAATCCTAATCCTAATCCTAATGATCCTAATGTCAGAAGAACAATTGAAAATCAAATAAACACGTGAAAGCTATAAGCTTCATTATATTTAATGGAATACCCTGTATATTTTGGTTATATCTAATAGGCAATAACATTAGCTTTACAACGATACCATATAAGTACCCGTTTATTACACAAATAACGCAACAATTTACAATAACTGTCAGAATTTTGAGCAATTTTTATAATTTATTGTTATTTTACTACTTAGTTGTATTAGGTGTTTTTAATTTTTTTTCACATTTATTTAAAAATAATTTTAAAAATAAAATAAAAATTGGAATAATTAATATTTCCCATATGTTTCATTTTGACATTGGTTGTTATACATCGTTAAAAGTAGGAAAAGAAAATCTATTTAAACGTGTAAAAATCAAATACGGCGGCCATTTAAAATAAGAAAGTTGCTATTAATATCTCGGAAACCGCCATCTTGACTTTTGTTTTGACTTGATTCTTACGTTTGTGCGATCGTATCAAGTAACTTTCATTATAAACTTATTTCCACATCTTTAATAATTATGAATATATCGGAGTTTTTAGAAAATCGCGATTTTTAGTTTTTTTAGAATAACTTCTAAACTGCTCGGACTTTTGAAAAATTTTCAACATTATCTGAACCAGCATATAAAACTGCACAATATTGCCCATTTAACCAGATATCTAGTTTACAAAATAAGAAAGATACCCATGCAATCCTACTCTATTTAGGACACCCTGTATTATTATTATAGGGTGTTCCATTAAAGAAAATGAACCTTATAATTTGCACGTGTTTATTTGGTTTTCAATTGTTCTTTTGACGTTAAGATTAAATAGATGACAAAAAGTACTAAAACTTTTCTCTTTACTTTTTTTTCTATCTGTACTAATAACCGAGATATTTGCTGTGCCACAATAAATCAAACATACTGTATAGTTTCAATAAATGTGAAGTAACAATTGAGACCTAGCTGGAAAGAATGCTCAGCATTAAGGATGTCTGCAAACATCAGTATTCATTATTGTTTTTGCTGTATATGAATGTCATTCAAATAATTTAATAATATGAGTTGAACAAATTTTGGGTCGTTAGCAAAAAACGTTAGGAACTACTGGCTTACAGAATAAGCTTACTAGTACTAACCTGATGGCTTCATATATTTTCAAGATGTTGTCTAACCCATAGCCACATTTGTAGTGTGCCTTCTTACTTAAGGAGCATTCAAGGATGTGTATGCTCCTTGCATTTTACCTTGTTAACTTGCGGGGCTTGTCGTAAGGGTTTTGAGAACAATACATAGACAAAGAACCAACGGTTAAAGGGATGACCACACACCGAAAAGTAAATAGTATTAACTTAGATTTAAATAAACCTGAGCCTATATTTTGATCTCAGCCCTACCAATGAAGGCAGCTATCGCGAGGTTAAGCACCTTTTGTTAAGCGATAGGAGGTGAATTATTTTGATCCCTGCCCTCCCAATGAAGGCAGCTATCGCGAGGGTAAGCTCCTTTTGATAAACGATAGGAGGTGAATTTAGTGGCAAGGGAATTGAACTCCAAAATTCCCGAGTCCTAGGGAGATTTTTGAGAAAATCGAGAGGTTTTTGGATATCAAAGTTTGAACAGTTAAAAGGGTTCATACTAAGTAGGGTTCTTGAGAATTTTTGGACCTCCTCAAAGTTTGAACAGGTAAGAGGCTTCATTCTAAGTAGGGTTCTTAATGATGTTTTCAAATTAGAAGTGATGTTAGAGATGCCGGTGCAAAAGAAACTTAGGTAAACTTTACAGAATAAGGCCTCAAGGCTACACCTTTTATAATTTCGTAAGGGCTCCATGGATGTAGTGTGTTACATTTTGTAGTACCTAATCATGATTTCCAGATAAGGAAGTGGGTTGATAGGGCCACGGTCTTGCGGCTGTGATTTTTTAATGGTCTGATTTTTGGTTTGGTGCGTCCTAGATGCACGCACACGAGGATGAGGCGTTTCCTGGCGATGATGCTTGTCCACGATAACGCGCGTAACGAATTTTTCAACGTCCGCGGATCTGTTTCTCGCGTGATCAAAGGAATTTCAGTGAATCCACAAATCACGTTCCGCTCGATGGGAGGGATCCAGCATAAAAAATTACCACTTTTCCACGAATCGCCTTCTGGGAATCGGAACGGTTCCGTGCCGGTTTCGCACGGGTCGCCGGAGTGTCCTGGTTCTCGTCCTCCGGCTCTTCGGCGTTTTACGTCTTCATCGGCACCGGAGCACGGAGCGCCACTCGTAAAACTGCAGCGTCACACCGGTGTCTTAAGGCTCTTAAGTGTAAAGACTTTTTAAAGGTTTTTATGGCGGTCGTTATAAATCACGGCCGTTTCGGGCTTCTGTTTGGCTTAGATTTTAATAACCAGGCGATAAAAGTATGATTTATGGATTTCGCGTTTAATTATCATTGCGCGCTGTATTGGGCAATTCCCGGTTCGCAGCGGTTTTCTGGTCCGGCTGCGGCCTCCGGCGTACAGCACACACCCATCTACATCTACACTCGCCTAACCACCCACCCATCGGACCGTTGCCTTCTAAATTATGCACGCGAAGGGTGCTATTATTTATATTCTTTCTTCTTTCCAGGGGGAGGATCGTCGAGCGGATCTCCGGCAACGGGTTACATGCAGCACTCGTCGCCGACCCCAAGTTCCACCCCGGGCTCGGACATGTCGGGCCAGCCAGCTGCCAGTCCAGGATGGGACGTGAAGCCCCAACAGCCCATACACCCGCCACCTCATCCCGCTACGCACCCACACCCCCCACACAACTACCTCCCGCAATACTCGTGGTACCCCACGGACAACCCGGGCCTACTCACGTAAGTACTCTTAATTACTCTCCATAGACATTAACGCATACTCCAAATATCAAAAACCTGAGAACTAAATTACCAAAATTTAATCAAACAAGAACTGATACTGTGCCGTCATCTTGTGAATGTTTCTACTGAAGATAACCCATTTGCATGTCAAAATACATATTTGAATCAATAAATGTGCTTTAATTAATCAAATTCTTTAAAAAGCATCATTTTACATTTTTATCGAAATTATATGCATGTCAAAATATATATTTTTTAAATCAATATGTGCTGTTATTAATCAAATACAAATTGTTTAAAAAATAACGTTATTTTTTTTAAGTTTAAAAATATACCATGTGTGCTTAAAAAAAAGTCCATCAAGGGCGGCTGTGGAAACTTAAACGTATGTCCACGACTTGATTCACATTCCTAAAATACAAATCGAACGTCATTGGGCTCTCTGTCAATGTCAAAAATAAGGCAAAACTGCCGACTTGTTCCGGAAGTATAATAAGCCATAAAAAAAGGAACGCGTGAGGCTCTACTTCGAGGCGCGACTTCTTCTAAGATGGCCGCCACCGGCGATTGTGCACAAACGCGAGTGACCGGAAGTGATGAACTGTCAGCGAGATGGAAGGCTGTGGAAACTTAAACGAATGTCCACGACTTGATTCACACTCCTAAAATACAAATCGAAGGTCATTGAGCTACCTGTCAATGTCAAATCTCTGGCAAAACTGTCGACTTGTTCCGGAAAACTGGCAGTGTAGATCTATAAAAGGGAAGCAGACGGTCCACAGCGCGTGCCCAGGAAGGCATTGCTTATGTGCGAGAACGATTATTGAACGGACCAACAAAATCATTGGGCGACTTAGACAAGAGTTTAGTTTATTCCTTCGCACTTGTCATAAAATTGAAAATCTGAAACAAGTCGCGGACAATGTGAATTTCCACAGCCTCCACTGATGGACTTTTTTTATGAACATACGATAATTATTATTTTATTATTACATTAAAGTCGACTTTACCTTTGGTACGAAGGTCGTAACATTTCTGGTTAACTTTAATCTAAGATCAGGTACAGTCGTGTTCATTAAAGTGTTGTACATAATTTCTGCTGTTTGAATGTGACTTAATTTCATATATAATCAGATGCCCTACTACGCCTGTGGGGTGTAGGGTGTTTGGCCTTATTGGCCCTTAATAAATTCCTTCCATATTTCCCTATCTAGCGCCAGTTCTTTGGCTTCTCTGAACGATTTTCCTCTCTTCTCTAGTATTTTCGCTATCAAATTGTCCCATGTCTCATTTGGTTTGCCTCTCTTCCTTTTTCCTATCGCCTTTGCTTCCCATATTCTTTTTGTTGGCACAGATTCCTCCATTCTCTGCAGATGTCCCCACCATCCAAGTTGCCTTCTTTCTATAAATTCGTCTATTGCCTCGATTCCCAGTTCTTTATCTTGCAGATAGCCTTGTCTTTATCTTGGCCATTTTGATTAACTCATCCATCAAACGATAAATAGCAGCGGGCTCAGACTGTCTCCTTGTCTTGCTCCTTCCGTGGTATTCAATATTTCCGATTTCTGGTTTTTGTATATCACTCTGCTTCTTGTTTCTTTGTACATACTTTTTTAATCACTATAATTAGCTTCGCGTCCACCTTTGCGCTCTTAATACACAAATAGCTATTTTTGTCACTGTTAGTTGTCACTTTGATAGTTCTGAAATGTATTTACCTTTGACAAAATATACAACCAACTACCCATTTCTGTACATAGTTTTAAACACGACTTACGACAGCCAATTATCTGTGTACAACACATTTTTGAACCCGACTCTACCTCGTATGCACCAGTTGACACACTGATACCTATGGAAAATGATCTGGGATTAAGGTTAATAAAATATTCTACCACTGCGTCTAAACCACATTTATTAAAATCATGTAAATAAAAAAAAAATAGTAAAAAATTTACAATTGCAAATATTTGATATGAGTACCAAGTTCAATAAATTAGATCAATTTTGATCACAATATCAGAATGTATAAGTGACAATAACCTCTTACTACCCCACATACATTAAGCACAGCTTAAGTGTGAAAACCAGTAAACTCATAAAGTACATGCAACAAATTGTTGCAAAAATCATAAAATCAACCAAAAAATGAACATTTGAATAACTATGGATACCAAGTTAAATATATTGAGATAAATTTTTATCAGGCCCAAAAAATTCGTGACATAAAATTAAACCCAAAAATGTATAACTACATAAAGTATAACTATAACTAAAAACCAAATTAAAAATGTTAAGATCAATTTTAAGTTGGACGACAAAATACGTAACAAAAAATTAATTACACTGGTCAATACAATTTTCAAAAGTTTAAGTAAAGTTTTCAACTTTATACAATATTTTTTTATAAGTTTTAGTAAACATCGAGCTCGTTTTACAATGAAAAAAAAAACTTTTTTAATACTATGAAGTTTTCAACTATACATGAATTGAGTTTCTAATTTTCATGCCATGATCAATTTTTTAAACTGTGGTAGTGTGAAGTATCTAACTCATATAATATAAAGAATTTTTCAACTTTGTAACAAATCAGTTTCTAGTTTTTAAGGATCAGACAGATGATTAACTTTTTACTCTATTTCTTTTAACCTTTGTGAATCAGCGAGCTCGATTTAATTTCACCTATACAAGAATTTAGTTTCTAACTTTTATGGTTTTGGATTGTCAATACAATCCAAATTACAAATTACAATTTTTTTCCCTTAGACTTAAATAGATTCCGATACAAAACAATGCAGAAACGTCGGAAACGTTAGAAACGTCAGAATTCAGAAACTTAAAAGAATTGTTTCTGGTATGTCAGGATATTGTGATATTTCAATATTTGCAAAATGTATAACTATAACTATACTGGCAATACTGGATTCAAATTCAGCTTGACAGTTACCGATATCACTTTTCTAACTTCTCTTTAACTGATAACACGTTTTTGTAAGTAAATAGTGAAAAACTATGTAAAAAATTTAACAAAAAATTACCTCCAACACATTTTTTTTTTCACATCGTACATATATGTATATGTACGATTACTATAGTAGTAGTAATTACTATGCAGTAATTACCATCCAAAAAATTCATTTACATTGAAGGGACAACATATTCGGCAAAATTTGTCGACCAGAGTTATCAGAACATAGAATAATACCATGTACCTATTTGAAGTACGATTTAATAATGCTTACAACAAAATTCAATTGAAATTTGTATCGTTGCGAAAATAACTTACAGTTAGATAGCCATTTAGGGACAATATCCCTAACAAATACTACTACTAACTTACAGTAATATCATCTTTACACAAGGATTTGTGTTAAAATGTACGGTAAAGTTGGTATGATTTTTTTCAATTTCCAACATCTAACTTTGATCAAAATGGCACTATATTTATTCTGCGCAAATATACAGAAAACGCAAATTATATACTTTTTTGTAATACTGTGTCGTATAAGAAATGTCCTGTAAAAATCTCGTAAGTAATCTTGAATATTCTGATTTCAAGCTAATAAAACTAAATGATTATTTTCCTGGGGCATGAAGTATTTGTGTGTGAAATTGAAGAAAAATAACTGAGCATACAGAAATATTCCACATAATTTTTTTGCTTCATTGCTTTTTCTGATTCTGTGCAAAAATGTTGCCCTCTTTTACGTTTTTGATACTATACCCGATAACAAAAATGTATAACTACATAAAGTATAACTATAACTACAAACCAAATTAAAAATGTCAAGATCAA
Organism: Othius punctulatus; assembly: GCA_951805005.1. Classification (NCBI taxonomy): domain Eukaryota; kingdom Metazoa; phylum Arthropoda; class Insecta; order Coleoptera; family Staphylinidae; genus Othius; species Othius punctulatus. Next base: position 35,435,356 of record OX638139.1, read on the forward strand.
TGTTAAGTACAAAATACGTAACATACAATTAATTATCAGAACGTAGTATACCAGAATAATATGTACTTTAACGTTCGATTTAATAATGCTTACAACAAAATTCAATTGTAATTTGTATCGTTGCGAAAATAACTTACAGTTAGATAGCCAGTTAGGGATAATTTTCCTAACAAATACTACTACTAACTTACAGTAATATCACCTTTACACAAGGATTTGTGTTAAAATGTACTGTAAAATTTATTTGGTTTTTTAATTTCCACTTTGTAACTTTGATCAAAATGGCACTATATATATTTTACGCAAATATGCAGAAAACGCAAATTATATACATTTTTATATTACTGTATCGTACAAGAAGTGCCTTGTAAAAATCTCGTAAGAATTCTTTAATATTATGATTACAAGCTAATAAAACTATATCATTATTTTCCTTGGGCACGAAATATTTTTATGCGAAATTAAAGCAAAATAACCGAGCCTACAGAAATATTCCACATAATGTTTTTGCTTCCTTGGTTCTTCTGTACAAAAATATTTCCCCTTTTTAAGTTTTTTATACCATTCAGTGTGTTCGATAAAAAGCACCCAAGACTGTAGCGATTTCATTATTTAATCATCAACAAACCATATATATTATTAAATGTGACAATATTAGCTACAAGTTGGTGACAAAATATCATTTTTAAACACCTTATTTATTTTTAGTTTATTTGTAGTCACGTCACTGACTTTTTTTTTTTAATGGCTCAGTATAATTTTTTTGGTGTATTCTTGTAGAGCATTTTATTAAATATATCGAAAAACGTTTAAAAGTTCCACATTTCATTTTTAAAATATCAAGTCGGTGAAAAGTAAAACTGACATTTTATTGTCAAATCAAAATTTTAAAAGGCCGATTGCTGTATTTTTGTATCAGAAGGGGTTTCAAATGAAGCTCCAGAAGCAGTGGGAAAATTGGTGCCCACGAAGTAAACGGTATTCTATCAAATCGATGTTGCATGATTTTGATTTTGAATAAATTAAACGTTTTAAATTCACTAGTTGAATCAAGAAAATTTTATTTTACTTGAAGATAAACAACTGCTTATGATGTCTGTCAAGAGGTATATAACGTCAATTTAAAACGTAAAAAATTGAATAATAGCTAATTATAGCATAAATAGCTATTTGTGGTATAAGTGAATAAAATTTTGTTTATTCACGTGTATCATACAAGATTTTTTCCAATTTTGCAGAATTTTCATTTTTTTTATTGATTAGGTAATTTATTTACATAAATATTAATTGTACTATTATTAATTTCACGAACTCTTAAACCAGGAAAGTTGACTCTATTTTCGACAGTCAAGTATAGTGGAAGTTAAGTTGATTCTACTTTCGTCAGGGTCAAGTGCAGTGGAAGTTCCAGGCCTATAATTTGAATTTACATTTGTAATTTTTTTTCTTTCAGTCACAAAATGTTTTGTACTCTTTTTCGTAAACTAATTTAGATTTTTCTGGCAATAAATTGGATACTGCAATCGTTGCGCCCAGAACATCTTCTGGTATGGTTTCTTTTTGGTTACTTGCCATTTCAAACTCAATTTCGGACTTGAAATCGGCAAATTGAAGTAGTTGCGTGAAATGTCACATGAGGCAAATGTGTGTCACATGACGCAAATATTTGCGTCAAATGTCATAATTGATCCTATCAAGGAAAATTTCTAAGGTAGTGCGACGTTTATTTTTTTTAAACTTTATTCGTGTTGTCAATAGCAGTGAGAATAAAGTGTTGTAAGAAACATTTTATTCACTGTTTTGATTAATTTTATTCACCTTTATGATTAAAATGTTGTTTTAATAATGAAATTCAATATATGTAATGAGCATTTTAATAGGAAAAATTGGGAAAAATCAATAATTTAATTCAATTTAAACCATGTTGTTGAGTTAATTATATCACATCAAACTTCAGTTCATAATTGCCGTAACTTATCAAATCTGAATTAGAGATGACAATTTTTAAATATTCTATAAATATAAAACTTGAGAAATGAAATAATTAGGAACCGCTAGTTTGGCTGACAGGTTAGAACGCTTGCTTAGCATGCACGAAGACCTGGGTTCGAGCCCCAGTACAGGTGGTACATTTGTACTGAGAAACTAGTGCCATTCGCCGTTGGGAGCTCATTAACGGCGCTCTAGAGATCGGGGGCGCATTTCTAGAGTAACAAGCCCTAACTCAATACACACATTTACACAAATCACACGGCAGAAGGACCCACGTTGGTCGATAGCCAGTTAGGGATAATATCCCTAACAAATACAGTCACTACTACTGAAATAATTAGAGCAATTCTTATATCAAGAAAAAATGAAAAATGATTTCAAATTAAAAAATTGCGATTTTTATGATATTATTATGATATTATTATTTATGATATTGTATTGATTGATTAAGATTATGAAATTTTTACTAGTGAAGTTGAATAATTAACTTAATTACTATTCAAATTTAAAGTTTAACGTTTGCCCTAAACTCAGTAATGGATGGACAGTGGCCTGGACAATGACTGGGAATGGCCCAATGGACAATGATAGTGACTCAGATATTTGTGTTAATAGATAAGTGACCAGATAAGTGGGAATATATTAAAAATCTAAACTTTTCACAGGTCATTACAAGCAAGCCATTAATCGACACGTATTCTTAAAATACCTAAAATACAAATTTTATTTGATCACTGATTTCACACATCCAGACTATTATATTATTCATAAAAAAAACGCATGTGGATTAAAATTTAAATATGCATATGATCAATTAGTGAACATTTTATTATAAAAAGCAGAATAATTATAATAAATTACTGTAATTATTCACGCAATTTTAATATAAAACCTACATTCTGTTTTAAGTAAAACTGCATTCGTTTACAAGCACATCTCCAAGAGTGTATTTACATGAATGTAACTGATAAAAATATACTTAGCGTATTCGTATACATAGGCCTTTAAATAAAATTACATAATATTCAATATGCACTCTTACGTATAATTATGCATGGAAGAGTAGACGTTGAGGAAGGTATTGGCAGGAAGAAGAATTCGTGGGTTATATCATCAGAGACAGGTTATTTTGTCTAAGAATAGGGAATCATTTAGAGAAGTGGAAGCCAACTCCATTGGTCTGATGATGACAAGACACAAGAAAAAGATATGGATATAAGGATATTATAAGGATATAAGATAGATAGATAAGAAGTACTTAGGAAATATTTTCTAAAAATCGTGTGGACGTAAATGATACCACCTTGTGGGCATCTTACACTGTCAGATAACTATTCCCAATTTTATCAGTCGATTGGAAAGATAGGTTACTTCGAACATATTGAGCCTCTACTTTGGCTACAAATCGCACGTCACTTAGAAAAGTGCCACAGACCAAAACTTCGCCAATTTGAGTTGATACATTGTTATTAATAATTGTGCCAAAATAAACTTCAGGCCTCTAAAGATATAATATATACAAATTCTAATAATAGAAGTTTCTATTTTTCCTACAAAACTGTGCTTGAAACGATTGAAAATATCTAAATATAATCCTTCTTTTTGGTCACCTGTCAAATTACAGTTTTGGAGATGAGACACTTTTCCATGTCACGTGCAATTTGTAGCCACAGTAGAGTCTCAATAAGTTCGACACTAGCCTATCTTTTCAATCCACTGATAAAATTGAGAATAGTTTGGGAAAGGAAAAAAATTGGGAAGGTGTTACCATCGGACAATAATTCATAACTTGATCAGTGCATTAAAAACCGGCTGTAAAAACATCCGTATTCAAATTAATGACTGTAAACTATGTATTGAAATCTGCGACACGTGTAACGCTCTCGCCGATAAAGTTGCATAATTCCGCAAGAACAATTCAAAAGAGGACATGCAGTTAAGGTCGTCTGCCGACACTAAAAAAGAACCCATCGCCTGGCGATCTCCCATTAAGTCTTACATGAAATTCCTCTTTAATTGATACGCAAACACGTCGACTTTGTGTTGAATTAAACATATTTAAATCGGCCCTTGTGAAATGCTAAACGCCTGTCCCTGTCCTGTTGACTTTGGTCGATAGCGAGACTACGACGCACGTAATTGAGCAAAAAAGCAGACCGAAACAGGACTCGTCGTGCCACACGAGGGCAAAAAAATTCCGCGTTTTTCTCCGTTGCGGAAACATTTCTGCCATTTAATTCCTTCGAGACCTTGCAAACTTGCATCAGTTATTATTAATGCGCTCATCGTTTTCAGTCTTGTTTCCAAGGGAAATGTCAACTTGAATAGTTAGTTGAATACTAACAAATATAAATGTCTGGACGAGCAATGGCCCAGTACTGGCCATCCAGAAAAAAAGCTGGTAGTATCTGCGGTTCTAATAATAAAAAAACAATTTGCTTTCAAAGTGTATTACTAATTCAAATTTTTAATGGTCAATCGAACGTTTCTGGTATATTAACTCAAGGCTCCGACTAATCAAAAGTCTTGGGTTCGATTATCTCCAAGCGAAATGTTAAAATAGTCCAATGTCTCCCCACGTATATTTCATCCATGGCATATTCATAACAGCTATTTAATTACATATTACATACAGCAGAACATATTTTTTACCCGATTTGCAAAAAAAAGATAATTTCCCATAAAAAAAATAATATAATTAATTACTTAATTAGAGCACCTCATTATCAGGTGCAAGTATGTTGCAGTATTTATATATGTATTTATTCAATTATTTTCTTTGCTTGATAAATGCCTATTAACAGGTGGCATTCTGCCCGTAGAGTATTAAAATTAGTATATCATAGCATAAAAGTAGTAGTAGCATAATTCTGTGCCAAAAATATAACCAAAAAGATAAACACGTTTAATGGCAAGAGCATTATTGAAGCACTGCCACCTTTGTTACAAAATATTTATTGCCTAAATATATATTTGCAACACATTAACTTTTACAAGCTCCTATCACCACAAGACGATCATTATTGGTTTAGCTTTTTAACAAAGTAGTTCTAAAAAATACGTTTTTTGGCTATCCAGTCTTACTTTAAAGTTAACGTAACAAAATTTTTTTTAGAAAATGCAGACATGCTTAGATTTTATTTAAGAACATAGCTTACAAATCAAAAGCTTTGGTAATCCAGACTAAGATTTCTTACCATATCAAAATAATAATATTTTGTCATTCAGTATCAAATATCTTTTACGTTTTTTAGCATTCAGTATCCAAAAGCTCCATTAAAAAATGTTAAATATTGTTTGTGATAATGCTGTGTACAAATGTATGATAATTGTCTAAAGAAACTCTGAAGAATTCCAGCAGTACTAGGCCATGAAATATCTGAAGCTATAACAAACGAAGCTTGAACGATACTTCAGCAATTACACATTTAAAAATCAAACTGGAGAACTGTACCTACATCTGAATTGCTTTATTTTAAAAACAAGCAGCAATCATAAAACCGATTAGCATTTAATGGTTTTACGAGCGTACGAATGTTACGACTCTAATCACTTTTACTTGAGGCTAATGATGCCGAAGCACTCGGAGGGTGAAAAAGCGAAACCGCTAATACGTGTGCTTTGAACCTTAGGAAAGTAACGTATTCAGGAGGGCCTTGAAACGCCGTGCGTTGTAAAATCGGCCGAATTCGTTGCTACATCGTCGAGACCTTCGTGTTTACCTATTATGCGTTATTTGCACATGAAGAATTTCAAGGAAATTTTCATGTTGCAAGAGAAGGAAATGTGGCTGATTGCATGGTGTAAACCTGAAATCGGGAGAGGTGTATAGCGAGAGAAGTGAGAATTTGAGTCCTTGAAGCAACAAAAACATATGCCATTAGCGGATGTAGAAAGGCTTTCGTGTTTAAAATTTTGCTGGGCATAGAAATTTAATTTTAGTATCAGCGCAGTTAATAACTAATAATTACGATCTATGTGAATGGAAATAACTATTAACAAAAATGTAGTGATTTTTTTATGAATATAGCTAGTACATAGCTATACAGAGTTTTTGATCACTTTTGCCTACATTTCTTCAAAGAACCGTGTGTGAATTTTTTTATGAATATAGCTAGTACATAGCTATACATAGTTTTTGATCCTTCTTGCCTACATTTCTTCAAAGAACCGTGTTTAACACAAAACAGGCATTTTTGAGCTTAATACTAAAACAACTTTTATGCTTAACCAAACAAATATTTTATGTTGGAAATTTTGCTGGGCATAATATTAAATTTTAGTGAGATTGGGTAGTCACTAAACTAAAATTAAATTTTAGTGTCAACGGAATTAATAACTAATAATTAGAATCTGTGTAAGTGGAAATAATTATAAACAAAAATTAAGTGTATATATTTTTTGTTAGAATATAACTTTTGATCACTTTAGCTCACATGTCTTCAAGGAACCCCTTTTTAACAAAACGAGCGTTTTTGAGCTTAACAATAAAAACGTTTTAGTGCTTTACAAAACAAATGTTTTATGGCTTAAAAAGCAAGTTTTTCATCATCTAGCCTTAGGTTTGTCAAAGCTCAATGTTCAACAACATAAAATACTCTATAGTCCCAGAATTCTTTAAATTTGTTTATAAACATTTCCAAAATGGTCTTGGAAATTTTAGACTCATTTTTTTTTTAATTTAAGTTCGATCTCCAAGTTCTTTTAAATTTGGGCTTTCTTTACAAACACACAAATACTCGACTCTAAAAAGTGTTTAACATATTTTGATATAATATCAACAGCTAAGCATTTAGTAAGAAACGTTTAGTCTATTTTCTGGTATTAAAATTTATGTTTTAAAAAAAAAATCAGAAATACTAATTTTGTACAGGCCTTATTTTTTTAAAATGATGTGTTTTAGTATAGTTGATTTAACTTTAATTTACAAAGAAATCTATTTGCAATCAAGGCTACAATAAGAAAAAAAAATCATTGTCCATAGGGCCCATGTCCAGTCATTGTCCAGGTCACTATCCATTTAGTACCGAGTTTAGGGCAAACTTAAGCTCTAAATTTGAATATTAATAAAGTTATCCAGGCATTATAAATAAAGGCAATAAAGAAATTTTTTTACTATTCAAGCATTTGGGTTTTCAAGCAATATAAACATTGACAAGTTTGGTTATCCAGGAAATATTAACATTGAAACCTTTTGGTTAACTAGGCAGTAATAAATCAGTAACACAAAATTTATAATATACATGTAATGTGCAATAAAAAACTGATACATTTTGATTTATTTTTAGTTATCCAGGCAACACTAACAACGAAAACTTCTTGTTATCTAGGCAAGTAGAACTTTTTTATCCAGGCAACATTTATACTTAGTATTTCGGGTTGTACAGTCAACATTAACAGATAAAGAGTTAGTCTTTGTAGTAACATTAACAATAAAGATCTTCTCTTAACCATTAAAAAATACTAAAAAACTTCAGGCAATATTAACAATCTTTTGTTTATCCATGAAATGTTATCAACGAAAACTTCTTCTGCTCCAGGCAAAATTTACATACACATTTTAAGTTTACAGTCAGTACTAATTCAGACATCATTTAGTATGATGTATAATGAAGTTATGCAAGCAATATTTCAAAAATTATATTTTGGTTATCCTAGTAAAATTACAAGAATATAATACAATATACAATATAATATAATAATATATACTACAAACAAATTTTATTTATTATTCAACTCATCGTTCAACTCAAGGTACTCTTGGTTATAGAGGCAGTATTAATCTTCTAGCAACATAAACGTTTTGTTCATTTAGGCAAATTTAACAAGAAACATTTCTAGTTTAAGGTTTTATCCACAAATTACCAGTTATGTATTTATGGTTGTTATATTATTATTTGGTACTTACTGATAAAAAAAAAAAAATTTGTTTTATTTTGTTATTTATTTTATTTATTTCGCCTGACTAGTTTCGGTTAGTATATAGTATATTTTTTACCAGTAAGTACCAAATAATAATATAACAACCTTGAAAACTTTTAGTTTTTGCTTATCAAAGCATTATTAATACAAAAATGTTTGGTTAACTGGACAGTATTTCGACAGAAAACTTGTCCTGAGAATATTTAGAAACAAAATTATGGCTTATCTAGGTAATATCAAAATTTGGGTTATTTAGTAAGTTTTAATAACGAAAACTTTGGGTAACCCATATAAGATTAATAAAACAAAAGTCTATTCAGGTAATATTATCAAAATTTGTTTTATCTAGTAAACTTTAATCATGAAAATTTTGGGTTACACATGGAACATTAACAAAAAAAATGCGTATTCAGGCAATATTATCAAAATTTGGGTTATTTAGTAAATTTTAATCATGAAGATTTTGTGTTACCCATGAAACATTAACCAAAAAATTGCGTGTTCAGACAATATTATAAAAATTTGGGTTATTTAATAGGCTTTAAAATGAAAACTTTGGGTTACCCATGTAAAATTATTAAAAAATGCGTATTCAGGCAATTTTATCAAAATTTGGATTGTTTAGTTAACTTTAATCATAAAAACTTTGGGTTACCCATGTAAAGTTACCAAAAATATTGCGTGTTCAGACAATATTTTCAAAATTTGGGTTATTTAGTAGACTTTAATAATGAAAACTTGGGGTTACCTATGTAAAATTATCAAAAAAATTGATATTCAGGCAATTTTATCAGAATTTGTGTAATCTAGTAAACTTTAATCATGAAAACTTTGGGTTACCCATGTAATATTAACAAAAAAAATGCGTATTCAGGCAATTCTATCAAAATTTGGGTTATTTGGTAAACTTTAATAATGAAAACTTTGGGTTACCCATGTAACATGAACAAAAAAATGCGTATTCGGGCAATTTGACCAAAATTTGGGTTATTTATATTGAGTCTTTAACAAAGCAACCTTTTGTTTATCTGAATAATAATAGTAAGTTCAATAATTTTAGTAGAGGCAACAATAATAACGAAAACTTCTCAGTTAACATTATTAACAAGTTGTTATAAGTTATATGGTCAATCACGAAACGTTAACAAAGAATATTTTTTGTTTAACAAGGTTAATGAAGAAAACATTTTGCTTATGTAGCCTATTTACAAATATAACTTTAGATTATCCAGGCAATTTATTAACGGATATATCTTGTGAAGCAGTCAACATTAACAAATCTAATTTCTAGATGTTCTGTTAATATTAACAAGATAACTTTTATTTATCCAGACAATAGCTTAATATTTAACATTTGAGCAGTTGAAAACTAGAATGTTGTAAGTCCATTTTTTTAACACTAAGATAAATCCAGAAATGGAACCAGGAACGTGTCTCTTGCATATTTCTGGACTTCCCTGTATTTAAAAAAAAAGGAACTCTTACCACTCATTTTCAACGGCTCATTTTTTTATCAACTGCAAGCATTATTAACATAGAAAACTTTTGATATCCATTATCAAGGATCTTATTTTTAGTTTCAAAATTACTAATTTCTCTAATTTTCTATTATTTTATTGTTATACAGGGTAAGTGTTTGTTTCATTTTAAGCATTGGCATCTCGAAAACCATAAGACACAGAGATTCGGTTAAATGAAGAAAGAGTTGTCGTTTTAAGAGCTTATGCAAGATATGCTTTTGTTTTTTGAAAAAAGACTACAGTTTTTCAGTTATAACAGAAACTTTTTTTTAATAGTCATAGTTGGCTTTGACATTTATAAAAAAGGACATTTTTTTCTCTTTAAAGCGATACAAGGTTGGCCATACGTACTTTGATAAATAAATGCTATCTTCGAAAAATAACTTTATGACAATTATTACGTACTTACACAAATAAACAAGATACAGGACTATTTGTATTATTGAGAGTAGCAAAAACAGAATTTGCCATTGATTTTTTTTCCTCTTACTACAAAAATTCTATTAATTTTTCTATTCCAATTATACTAAATTCTATTCAAATTATACAACGAAAATTCCTGCATGTCATTTATTTATGAACGTAAGTATAGCATACCTTATATCGTTATAAAGAGCAATAAATGTCATTTTTTAAAATGTCAAAGCCAACTATGACTGCCATAAAAAAATGAAGTTTATATTATAACTCAAAAACTATGTTCTTTCTTCAAAAAACAAAAGCATATCGTGTAGAAGTCATAAAATAACAACTCTTTCCTCATTTAACCGAATCTGCATGTTTTCTGGTTTCCGAGATCCCAATGTTTAAAATGAAAAAAAAACCTTGTATGCCAAACTTAACGAACGTGATGTATGGAACATAACTCTGAAAAGGTTATTTGCGAAGCTAAAAAGTTAACTCAGAATGTTACAGGCGAACTTAAAATTTATCTAATGTGCTAAACTCGAATTAGATAGTGCTTCTTTTCCGTAGATCAAAATCAACAAAGTTTTACGTTTTCAAGTTATGCGAAAAAGAATCTGGCACATGCCTATCGGAATTTTTTTCACCGTTTTGTTCCATACGTCGCGTTTGAAAAGATATTCAGAAGAGAATAAACATTTAATTATAAAATAAAATGAAACATATATGCACTCTCAGGTAACCAGTTTAGATTCACTAATGTGAAATCATAAACGGCAAAGTTAATTGAAATGTACATCTGGGAATTATTTCTTCAAGCAATCGGAGACCGGTTTCGTTCTTATTAGAACTCATCAGTCCGATATAGCCAGATTCGTAATTCTGGGAATTCTGTGAATTACGAAACTTTGCCTTTTCACATTAGTGAATCTAAACTGGTTACCTAAGAGTGCATATATCTTTCATTTTATTTCATATTAACTCAGGATAGGATCCATTTAATTATTTAATTATAACTTGATTAATTGGGGTTATACATTTTGCACAGCATTTTATTCTGGCACTATTAACTAAATAGTTTCGGTCATGCAACTTAAGTAATATTGGATGTCTGGAAAAGAATATACGCCAAATATGTTGGTTCTTGAATTTTAATTTTATTCAGTTGGCATTCTTCAGTGGCGTGCCGATAATTTCAACCGGGTCGATTAACATAACCAACAAATATTGGTAATCAAATAAAAACAGGATTGAAGAGAGGGTGGATTGAAGAGATTGAAGAGAGAAGGATTGATGATCCTCCATGATCCCTTTGGGTTTTCACTCCTAAAATGAGTCATTAGAATGTAAGCATCTTGTTCTGGTGTACAACATTTTGGGATAGTTTAAAAGACGGTTTATAATAATCGTATCAGCTCGCCGCTGCAAGCTGTCACATTGACAGCCAAATTACCGAAACGTCAGTGTTGACAACTGTAATTGGAAACTTTGTAGTGTTACCAACATAATTTGCGAACGATATTTTCCAGATACCCGGTATATCTTTTGAGTATCAAGGCAATATTGCCGTACAAAACGTTGGATTAATATGTCAAAATTAAAAACGAAAACTTTTAGTTACTCGGATTGTTTGGTTATAAAGCTCAGATTTTCTTATGAAGCCTAAATGATGAAAACTAGTCCTCCAGAAATTCCCAACGCCCACAGGTCGAGATGGAAACCAGGCCTTTAGCAAATTCCTCTGCAGAAAGAGCGAAATTAATTGAAAAGCAGCTCGCGACCAACGTGAGGCAACCACTTTTTTCGACGCAACCGTTGTCCGAGCGAGGAGCATAAATGGGCACCTTCTAATGCCCATATAAGCGCCACCGACACCTTTTCTGCAATTGCGAAAAAGGCCGGTCTCTCCTTGTGCAACGGCCACCTGGGGCACGGGGTCGTGGAGGACGAGAGGACGGCGCCCACGCGGCCCCCAAATTCCCCACAGGTCTCTCCTCGTGGGAAGCCTGGGCGTGCAAAAGTTTCCAAGACGTGAGCAAGACAGATAATTAGCGCTGTAACGAAGACGTGCTTGGGTAAACAATTTGACTTTGTTGGTCATCAAAGTAATGTCAGTGTCATTACGAATTGCCTATGGATATTTATAAAAATTATGCATTTTTGACAAGTCAAAACATTCTGGAGCAATGAAGAATTTTTGTAGTATATAACATTTTGGAAATTTTGCCTCTAAATATTTAGCCTCTGGATTGCCAGATTTGATTTCTAAACGAACGTCGTTTTGATGTAAGTGAATCTAAATTCCTCAAAAAATCTGTGGTTCGCGGGATTCGAACTTGCGGCTTGCAAGCATTAATGAGTAATATTAATGTTGTCTGAGGTTTTAATATCTGTAATAAAGCTGCTGTACTGATAATATACACACACTCGTATTAGCCAACGTTCCGGATGGCTCCCCAAACTTCCTTGTAGCCTCCACGACGACAATATGATTAATGTGTTTTTCTTTTTGTTGCAGGGTATGGCCGGCGGTTTAATAAAGAAAACGAGTGATTAGTTACTAATTAGGAAATAAAAAATGAAACAAAACAAAGTGACAGACTGTGCCCAGTGACGTGTATCATATTAGTGTAAAGAAGAATTTATTGCTTGCGTAAATACCGTTACGTTTCTCTCCAATTTTATTGTTTCATTTTGGATGTTTTATGAAAACAAAAAAACAAAAAGATTGCATCACCTGGGATGGAACCGGGGCGGCCCCTCCACTTTTCCCGGGAATTTGTGATATGTATTTCGATGTTGTTTTATTTAATTTCGCGCCCGCCCCGAGCCGCCCCCGTTTCGTCCCCCTGACCGTTGGTTTTCCGGACGTCTGACGAAATTGGTGCAATAAAAGCGGAACCAACGCAAAAGCGAAGCGCGTCCTCATTATTTTCTCTTTATATTTTTGCTGTTAAATATTGTAACATATTAGGAGCGAGCGTGTGCGCTCGGGCAACGGGGGGAGAGGGACCGTCGCGCGAATCCATCCCCCACAGGCAGACACTGTGCGCCCCCCGTCCCGAGCGCGCACTTTAATTTGTATAATTCTAAAGAAGTTACTTTATGGATATATTTCTTTTATCTTTTTTTGTTAGTGATTCCTGTATAAATTAGTTTTTAAAAATATGAAAAAAACTGTAGTTGTTGATGAATGATGTTGGTATGTCAGCAAGAAGTTGTACCTAATTATGTAAAGTAGTCTTTAAAGGAAGAAAATTGTCTTTAATTTAGAAAGAAATTATAATTATTACAAGACAAAAATATTTCTAAATGTGTAAAATATATATATAAAAAGAAGAAAGCAATTTCTAATAACTTTTATTTCAAGACACCCATATTTTCACCAGTTTCACAGCAAAACAAAAACTGCAGAGGAAAATAAATCCTCTGAGCGCTAAGGTAAGTAAACTATTTCTTCAAAACCAGCGATTCGACACACTAGGAATTTTAAGAAAGTCTGAAAACAGGTAAGTACTTGAAAATTATATAAAAATATAAATATTTGTATTTTTTATTGTCTTCTTCCTCTTTTATTGCAGGACTTACTGGTAATTTATATAATTAGATATAAAGATTATTTTTTTAACTATTTTTATTTTGACTATCTTTCAGCCATCTTCAGAGGTGTTAATTTTCTAATCTTCAAAGGAGTTCAGTATATATGATATTGGATAAGATTTTTATAAATGTTTTGACTTTTAAATTTTAAATTTATGGATTTATGGATTTTACTTTATGGATATATTTGTTTTGTTCGTTTTTGTTATCGATTCCTGTATAAATTAGTTTTGAAAAATATGAAAAAAACTGAAGTTGTTGCTTAATGATGTTGGTATGTCAGCAAATTTTAAATTTAAAAGTCAAAACATATTTAAAAATCTTATCCAATATCATTTACAGGGTGTCTACGCTAAACCGTTCGTTAAAAGTTTACGGGGTTGCCGTTGTACTACAAATTTTAAAGAAATCCTCGTCACACGGTTGAATTAGTTATCCTCATGTGAAATATTTTCAACTTTCTATCATTTCCGGTTCCACCGGAAGTAGCACCAACTTTCTTATTTTAAATAGAACACCCCATATATTATAATATTTTTGAATTCCTCGCTTAAATTGGAACATATTTTGTAAGAACGTATGTACACTTATCTCTTTTAGTTTTCAAGACAAAAATGTTTTTCTAAAATGTTTACCTCTCAAAGGTAGCCTGAAATCTGGCTATAACTTCTCTTAGGAATAAGATAAAATTATGAGTTATATTTCTAATTGTACCTAGAGGATGCCTATGAGTAAAATAATTCTTTAATGCGAATTATAAGTCGATCATAATACTGATTTAATATCAGAAAAACTCAGTTTTGTGTCTTATTCTGTGTTCAAATAAAAAAATTATAGTTTGTAATATTATATTTTCTTATTAAAAATCAGTCGATTCCGTTAATTGGAACTCATCGGGACTAGGAATTTTGGCCCAATTAAGCTGCTGCCCCAATTAGGCAAATTTCACCTAAAATTAATCCTTTTTTTTAACTTCCTCATTAAACTTATGCGTTTATAAGAAAATAGTATAAACTTAGAAGAAAATATAATAATATAGTCTAAAGTTAAATATTTAAAAAATATATATTAAAAATATTGTCAAAAATTCGTGATAATTATCAATATGACCTTGCTTGTATGTCTTCATTTTTTCATTGCCAAAAATTTAGGGAACTACTAAAGGTTTGAAGTCGCAAACAGCAATTCAATTCTGCCTAGTGTTGATTTTTATAACTCGCCAATGGTCAGTAACAAATCTTATTACTTGCAAAATGGATTTTTTAATTTTTTTAACAGAGTAGTAACAAAATTATTACCAATCGCTTAAAGGTTCGAAAAACTTCGATTGAAATTCAAAATCAATAATATTAACTGGGCCATTATGGATGAATTATGCTTGAAACGAACTACACGACGTGCCAAACGGACCATTCCATTCAAAACATTATACGAATCATACAATGACTGACATATCACATTTTCACCTTTTATACACACTTCACATATTACACTTCCATCATATCTGATGTTTTTTTTTTTGTTTTGTTTCTCTTCTATCTCTTTTAATTTAATATCTTAATATCTAATTGTTAATTTTAATATTGATACATTAAGCTACATTTATAATAAAACTATCACTGTAAAAGCAGAAAGACCTCTGGTCGATGGCAAATAAAGATTGTAACTACTGGAAATTTTGGTACTAATCTCTCAAGCTGTGGAATTTATTGAATTATCATCAATGGATTCTAATACGTAATTAACCCATCTTTGCGTTTTACTGTACCAATTAAACGGAATACTGTCCCAAATAAACGATATAGTTTACTGTTACTTCCTTACTTTGGTTTCCGTTCCTTGACATTTGGCCCATATAGGGGGCTGCCCCAATTAACCGGACGCTCAATTAAGCGGAATCGACTACAAAATTAGGAAGTCAACATTAAAAATGTTGAGCATTAAACATTTAGTAAATGTTTAATGTAAACATTTAAAAAAAACATGTAATCATAAACTACAGTAAACATGTAATTTATTGGAGAAACACGACAACTGCAATTTAAAAAAATAACAAGTAAAGGATAAATATTAGAATTGTATTACAGTCAATATTCAGTTTGAAGGGGTCTTAACTAATACTCATAAAATTTTCAAGCCAAAATCTATATTAATAACAAAGATATACTGTTTTTCTTTGTTTCCCGAATATTTAAAAACGGGCACTTGACGGGTTTCTGAAAAAAACGATTCAAATAACAAAAAACAAATTAACATAATTCGTTTAATTAAACAAAATAAAGAAAAATAATTTATTTACATTAATTTTAGTTTATGTTTTGCTTTTTTTTGGCTTCTATATCTACAATACTTATTAAATTATTTGGCAACTCAATGTGACCTTCAATTGCAATTTTAATAAGATCTTGTAGTGTTTCTTGCCCCAATCTATTCCTCTCTTTGGTCATCAGCCTATTCATCGCACTGAAAGAAAGAACGAAAGAAAAGAACGAACGAACAAAGAACGAAAGAACGAAAGATAGAAAGAAAGTTCAACACTCGCCGTTGGCACCGGAATGCAACATAGTTTAATACATAATGTTTTTAGTTCAACATATGAAAAATTGGATTTTAAAATTGATTTCAAAAAATCTTCATTTCCATTAGGCTAGTTTTCGGAAACGATAAAAGGACCGAGTGCCATTCCACAATGCTTCGAAATTTTACTGCAGCAAAGCCGATAATTCCTTCGAGTTCAGTTCACTCAGGGTTTGGAACGATTCGACCGATTCTAACTTTGAAGTGCTTTTAGTTAGAATCATAGCTTTATCATTAAATCGGTCTATCATTTGGTTGATCATTGTATCGACTTAGATTCTTGCGGTTTTAAAGCCTATATCAGCAGGTTCGTTATCTTTTATTGGCCGAATGTTTCCTAGCTTTTGAAGCATCAACCTTTAGGTACCAAACCCAATAAGGTACTAAAATCAATACAAGGTATTCGCAGTGAGCAGCTGTTCCAGCGAACAATAAAAACATATTTAGTTGTCAGGTGCTTCTACAGCATTGCGGAATTTCTTGACAATGAATGGACTTAATATACTTACATGAATTAGTCTCTTTCACGTTTTAAAATATGTCCTTATGTTAAATTAAATATTGTAACTTTTTTTGATTGACTTATCATATTCAACTATTGGCCTTACGTGACAAATAAATTATGTTTATATTTATGTTTACAGTTTTTCCATATTGTACTATCCTCATTTCTTTCAAGACAATCTCACTATATATTTTTAAAGTGTTCAATGAGGCTACTTATCAGATAGGGCAAAGTTGATAAACGCAAATCATCTTTTAGCAATATTTTGCTCAAATTTGAAACACTAAACAGTGCTTCGTGTAAAACACAGTTTTATTAAACAACTTTTATTAATTTCTAATAGAGAGCACACACATAAAATAATAATAATAAAAACAATTCTAATGATAATGTAGTGTGCTTAGAAACATTCCATAACTGTTTAAAAATATTAATTGACATTAGAACATAACTGTTTAGTTTTACTCTGTTAAGAAAAGAAGAATTTTAAGTGTTATTCTGTAAGAAGTAAACATGTTTTCTTGAATAACTATAGAAAATTCCACCAACGGTGCAAACACGGTGCGAAATTCAGTAGTCGCAAGAAGACACAGAAAGGTTAAACATTTTTATATTATTATTTTATGTGTTCTGCCTACTTTAACCTCGAATATTTCAGAAACGCTTAATATTTTCGAAGTTCAAGAAGTATACCTTTTTTTATTATGACAATAAAGCTAATTCACCGAAAAATGGTATATGATTTCAAAAATCCTAACCTCAAAGTTTTTATGTAGCAATAACCATAGAAGAACCTATGTTTCTACCACACTGTGTTCACTCGGATGATTGTAATCATTTGTGAATATGTGTATTGATAGTGGGTGACTTGTCTCAAAATATCAGATTTCTAAGTCTACTTTAGTAAAAATGTTATTAAGAAAACTGATTTGCTAAGTAACACTTTAAGGTCCGATATTTTGGAAAGAAAAGCGATAAAAAAATACATTTTTATTTTATTTTGGTTTTTCTTAGCATGCTCCTAACTTTATGCCACGAAGTTGTGGGACACCTTGTGTCACATAACAAATGCGTCCCTAACCTTTCTTGTTAAATTTGCTCTGCGTTTTTTATAAATATTACTATTGTATCAAATTCGTTAAAGTCAAAGTGCGAATGCATAAATATTGACATTTGAATATTAATTGATAATGAGTAATTAGCAATGTGTTTTTGTTTAATTGTTAGTATTTATAGACAATTGATATTAACTTACCTAACCTAACCTGATCTAACCTAATTTAAGCTAACCTAAAAATAATGTTTCAAATTATTTAATTTCATGATTTTAGAAAAACCGAATGTGCAACTGATGAAATATAGTTTCGTGTACCTGTTCATTATTTACAGTTCATGTAACCCAATACGAAGTTTCAAATAATCTAATTTCACGGTTTCAGGAAAAAAAAAATGTTTTAATATTTTTATCATTATAATGATTAAACTGTATTGCCTTGTTGCACAAATAAATATTAATGAATGCTTGATTGGGAGCTATAATGTCATTCAATTAGTACAATGTCTACATGGCACTGAGGCTCAGTTGTATAATCGTATATTATACAACAAGACGATGGAAATGATCGATTATACGAGACGTATTGCCTGGTGTTTGATTAGGCAATACGCCGAGATTACAGAATTTTCGATTGTCGAGTTGTATACAGGTAGATTATTTCATGAACAAAATAAGTTATTTAAAGAAGTACACAGCAAATATAAAAAATTACTTACTACATACTTGAAATTAGTTACTCCACCACGTGGCACTTTTAATGAAGAACATATTTAAATATTGAATACGATTATCGAGATTCGACGTATATAAAATAACAACTTTGTGCATTAACCTTGACTGTTGAACTGAAGCACTTGTGTGCAGAAGTCAATCAATCATCGAGTTGTTTCTCCGAAATTAGTATGATTATTAAAAAAATCAGTAGGAAAAAAGTCAAGGTGGAATCATTCATTAATAAGAATTTCCAATTAGAATTCCTGACGAAATCCTGACATCACTAAATTGAACCGAGTGAAAGAAAAAATATAATATTGAATTCAATAATAATGGTAATGTGTCATAGCAGTCGAATATAATATAATAGGCTGAAAATAAGTAAGTGGTATGAAAAGTTACATATTATTTCAAAATGTTATAACATTGTTTGTACGCAGCAATGGAATGTAGGGACCTCTTTCTCGTTTATGGATTATTTTGTGTAATTCAAGTGAAGCACTATTTTCATTTTTCACAAAAAAAAATAGCTAAATGTATATCGTAAAGCGATCAACTTTAATAGATATTGACAGTGATTGATTTGATATCGATATAATGTATGTTTAAACTTGACACCTAAAAATTTGATCGGGTTTACTATGGGCTCGGGTATTCATATTGTTGTTGGATTGCATTATATCTAGAAATAGTCAATTACATCGGTAATATGAAAGTAAAACATTACGAAAAATAAAGGATTGTGAAAAAGAAATTCTTGTTGAATGTAGAAACAAGTTTCTATCATATTGTTATCTATCAGATTGCATTAAATCTAGAAATAGTCAATTACATCGGTAATATGAAAGTAAAATATTACGAAAAACAAAGGATTCTGAAAAAGAAATTCTTGTTGAATGTAGAAACAAGTTTCATTATGAAACCATTAGAATCATTAGTATTATGAACCTTCAAATTAACTACTACTAAGGTATAATAAGTTCTCTCAAGTAGACTGTATCTACATCTATACATCTAGACACGTGAGTTTTGTGTGATTGCCGAATTTGCGAGGGATTACAAGAATAGACTTCAAAAGAAGATGAAAAAGGCTGTCCCAACTAATGTAAAAAAAAATATTAAAAACTCTGGAGAAGCCTGAAAGGCTTCTAGCCTTATAGATTAGTTTCTAGAACTAATAAGTTCTAAATATTAGTTCATACATGTGATGTATAAAGTAGTTTGCAAGTAATTTAGTTCATACATGTGATGTACAAAGTAGTTTGTAGGAAGAGTATTAGAGTAAATTTTTGACGATTGAATGCATTTCTACTGCAATCAGTCGGTATCTTCTATACAGGGTGTTTCAAAAATGACGCCCGTGCTCTTGAAATCCGATTCAGTAGGTCAAAACAAATGGAAAATGAATAGCGAACATTTTTTCAAATGTCACTTGTTAATCAGTGCCTAAGAATGGTTTCTTGTTTTTTTTTGAGACACCCTGTATTAATCTCCTACTTAGAGTTAAGAGTTAGACTGTTAAGACCTAACATTTGCAGGAAAGGCATCCAAATCTCAAGCAATTGAAAAAGTAAACATTAAATAAAATAAAAAATACACAGCGACGTAATAAAGAATTAAAAAATAGGTTTGTTTCCATAGCATGTAGTATTACATTATAATAATTATTAATATTGAGTTTTTTATGATACTTTACCATTCTATCTGCTACAAATATGCTTACAAATATACGTCTAAAATGTCTCACTTAAATTAAAATTCGGCGATTTGGAATTTTTTTGAACAAGAAGTGGAACTTACTGTACGAAAATTATTTTTTTGCAAAGTTTGCACCCTGAATACTATGCTTTGTCTGAACTTCATCTATACATTTGATCATTTATAGATGCAAATTCAATAGTTACTTCTATATACAATAGAAAAAAAATCAGTAACAATTAATATTAATATTGATGGGCTGGTTTCTAAGATATCACTAAGGAAGTATGAGCGATATAATTGCATCTAAAATCGAAAAACTACAAACATTACATATTGGAATGTATTAGAATATCACTGGTATTCTGCATGGAATACTGATTAAATTATACCCAATATATAATAAATAATAAAATATCACCGAATATCAGCAATACACTGAAATAAACGGAAAAAGTACCAAACCCTAATAAGAATAATACATTATACCCACTGGCTTTCCAAAAAAAAAACAGAACACCAAGTATTTATTGGATGATTAATAATGAAATTAGCGAAATTTAACCCACAACGAAAACTATATCGATGATCAAAAAATCAACTTGAAAATTAAAAAAAACAAACGAATAACAATAAATAATTGTTACCAATCACGATTTCCAATGCACTCATTAAGACGTCGAGGCATGCTATAAATAAAGTTATTAATATATTTCGTAAACAGTAGCTACAGACACTCTTTGAGCATTCAGACCAACCAATCGTTTCCAATTGCCCGCAATGTTGAAAATCTATCTCTTAAAGTTGTAAAAAGATCAGCTTGATCTTCAAGCTCTGTTGTGCTTTTTGGACATCCTAATCCAGATCTACGTAGGTTATCCATAACTTCTGACCTTCTAGATCAGCAGCGTATAATGAACGATACACTACGACCTACCCTTTGAGAAATGGCACGAACCAAAAACCCACTTCTCGCATACAAATAATGCAACCCCTATAAAAATTAGATGGTGATATTCTGCACGACGACGAATGCAAGTTATCTTTTTAAGTTCTACAAACTGAAAGGTCAAACTGGCCAAGGGCTACTTGGACTTTGGAAGCAGTTACAATAAAAAATGCACAGTTCTTCATAATGATAACAACAAGAAAAAATACCATTAAATAAGAACCAAACTAATTGAATTTTTTATCATCGACATAGTATATCAAATTCTGTTTCAAATTTCAATAAAATCGTCTAATAATTACTTGGTGTTGTTTATTTTTTGTTTAAAAAAAGGAGCTATATTTATTTATATATTTTATTTCTTCCTCTGCCTATTCTACCTTTCGGCGTAAGGCCTACATTACTAATTTTTATAATATTCTCTCCACTTCCTTCTATCTTTTGTTAATTCCTTTATTGCTTTCCATGTGTTCCCTGTTCTTGTTGCCTCTTCTTTTATTGCACTGTACCACTATTTTCTCGGTTATCCTCACTGTTGTTTTCCTGTTGCTCTTGGCTCGTATATTTTCTTAGTGTTTCTTTCTTCTCTCATTCATCTCGTGTGTCCATACCACCTCATATACCCTTCAGTTACTTATTCCTGTATTGGTTTTATGTTTAAGTTTTTCCTGTGCGTCTCGTTCCTTATCCTGTCTCTTCTTGTTTTGTTTTCCATTTTTCTTAGGAATCTCATCTCCATGGCATTTATTATTTTTATTTGTTTTCATGTCATCGTCCAGGTTTCGCTGCTGTAAGTTGGCATTGGTATAATAACTTTTTTGACTATTTCTGTTTTTTGTGTCTCTTGATATCTCCTTCTTGCTAAAAATTGTGTTTTTTACCATGTTATATAGTTTTGCTGTTTCTCCTATTTTATCTTCTACTTGATTATCTAATTTACTATTACTCTGTATGAGTGTTTCTAAATATCTGAATTGTTCTACTTGAACAAGTAGAACTCTCTCTTTCTTTGGCAATTTTCATGGTTTTTGTTTTTTCGTAATTTATTTTCATGTTTATTTTCTTAATCTCTTTCTCAATTGTTTCCTTATTGTGTTGCAGTTCTTCCTCTGTTTCTGCAATTATTGCCATGTCGTCCGCTAAAAGTAGTTCTGCTATTTTTATGATCTCCATTTTCCAATACATTTTTTTAATATATTCAATTATATTCAATTTTGCTTTGCTTTCTTCATCGCCTTATCCAATACAATTGTGAAAAGAAAAGCGCTTAGCACATCCTTGTTTTACACCTTTCTTCGTTTCGAATTCTTTTGATTCCTCATTGGTTGTTCTCACAATATATCTGTTTTCTCTGTACATGTTTTTCATTACATTTAATATGTTCTGTTCCATTCCTCTTTCTGCTAGTTCGTTCCATATGTTTTCTCTCCTTATCCTGTCAAATGCCTTTCCGAGATCTACGAAGCATATGTATATTTCTCTGTTCTTCTTAATTAGTTTCTCGCTTAGTTGGCTGAGTATGAAGATTTTGTCATGCGTACTTCTACCTCTTCTCAATCCCCACTGGCTGTCCTCTATTGTTGTTTCTAGTTTATCTCGCTTCCTTTTTTCTACTCCCCTGGTCATTATCTTACTTGTTATACTTGTTAGTCAGATTCCTGTATAATTTTAGCATATTCTTTTATTCCCTTTCTTGTGTATTGGTACAATTATTCCTTTATTCCATTCTCTTGGTGTTTCCCCACTCCTTTTTATGTTATTTATTGGTCTCGTTATTTGTGTTATTCCTTCTTCTTCCATGTGTTTCATCATCTCCGGGATTATATCGTCTGATCCTGGTGCTTTCCAGTTTCTTAGTTCTTTTATTGCATCTTGTACTTCTTATCTTTTGATCTGCTATCTATCTGCTCAATTTTTTTCTTCTGCGTTTCTTGCGACCTTTTCTCCCATTCTTGTGTTACGTTATCTTTTTCATCCTGTTCGGTTAATTCTTTGAAATATTGTCTCCACCTTTGCATTATACTGTATTCATTCATGATTTTTATCTTGTATGTTCCATTTTCATAATTTAATTTTCCATTTTCATATTCCAATTTTATTTTGTATGTTCGTGTTGTGTTATTTTTTGTTTTAGTAGGTTCTGCCCAAAATTCTCATTCATTCTTTCACCAAATTTCGTCCATGATTTTAGTTTTGCTTCTTTAATTATTGACTTTATTTTGTGTATCTTTTCTTTGTATTTTTCATAATCTTCTCTTTTTTCTGTAGTTATCTTTTCCATTTCTCTTTTCTGTCTTTTATTTCCTTTTTGACTTCCTCTGTCCACCAGTTTATCTTTTTCATTTCCCTGTTTCCAATTTTGGTTGTTCCGCAGGTCTTCTTTGCCGCTTCCAGTATATTTATAGTATAGGTATATCAATAATAAGTTTTATTAATCAAATACGCAGTTTTGGGATTTTATTTAACAAGAAATTGTTACTATTATTAAATTTGTTTATCACAAAGTTTGCAGCCTGAATATTTTTTGCTTTATCTGAACTCTGAATATTTAAACATTTATAGATACAAATTCAATACTTTCTTTTATTTAAAAAAAGTGTATTTATAATAAGTTTTAATAATCAATTACAAAGTTTTCTTTAGATATTTTGCACTTTTCAGACGAAATTGACGATTTGTAATGTAATGTTAGGTGGCATGACACTACTCAATATGATATGTCGTACAATAATAATAACTCACTGAAATAAAAATAATAATAATTTCATTTTATTTCGGAAAATGTTAGTTGTGGCCATTTTTGGTCTTACTTAAATATCATAGACACACGATTTTGAAAAAATCTGACTTTTTATTATATTCGAAAATAAAGACGACAGCTATTTTGGTATTCGCCATTGAATCTGGTATCAAAAAAAGATGTCGAGAAAGTATTATCGATTTTGCCATAAATTTCATAGTTTTATAGTTACTACACAAATAACCAAATTTTCACACCTAGTAGATAGGTGTGTTTCTGTTTCTGTGTTGTACCATATAATGGTGTAGGGTGTCTAATACAGTTGTTTTTTCTTACATATGTACAAATTTTGCCCACTCCTTTTTGTTTTTCGCCATTGTTCTTGCCTCTGTCCATGATTTTCCTCTGTTTTTCAGAATCTCGTTTATGGAGTTGTTCCATGTTTGTCTTGGTCTTCCTATGTTTCTTCGTTTTCCTGGTATGGCTTCCCATATTCTCTTAACTGGCCTTGTGTTTCTCATTCTTTGTAGGTGAACCCACCAGCTCAGTTTTCTTCTTGCCATAAATTCCTCTAACGATTCAACTTCCACCTGTTCTCTGATATGGGTGTTTCTGATTTTGCCTCTCCTTGTAACGCCTTTAATCTTCTGAGGTATTTCATCTCAGTTGCCTGTAATTTGCTCTTTTCTTTCTTGGTGTACATGATTCACAGCTATATGTTAATATCGGTCTAAAAACCGATTTAAATACGTTTATTTTTGTCTGACTTGATATTTCGTGTTTATTTATGAACATCTTTTTCAGCGCGTAGTAAGTTTTCATTGTCTTTTCTATTCTGCTGTATATCTCAGTTTCTTGCTTGCCATCCTTATTTATTTCTAATCCCAGATATCTCATGGTTTCCACTTGTTCTATGTTTGTGTTGTCTATTCTAATGTTTATTTTTGTAGGTTCCCCGATTACCATTACTTTTGTATTGTTTATGCTCATCTTCATACCATATTCTTTTAGAATCTTATTCCATATGTTTAGACTGTATTGTAGATCGTCTTTCGCTATTATTATTACATCATCAGCGAATGCCCCTTCCGAGATTTCCACTCTCTGCAATTTGTTGTATCCAATCAGTTTTTTGTTTGTTTTCTGAGTGCATTTTTTTAACATCTCGTCCATGTAGACGATGACCAATGTTGGGTTCAAGCCTCCCCCTTCCCTTAATCCTTCTTTCGTTTTGAACGGTTCTGATTGCTGATTACCTTGTATTATCACGTTTGTGTTTGTGTTGTAGATATGTTTAGTTACTCTGATTAGTTTGGGGTTGACTCCTCGTTCTTTAAGTATATCCCATAGCTTTTCTCTGTTCACCAAGTCAAAGGCTTTTTCCATATCTATAAAACCCAAGTAGACGTCTTTTTTTGTATTTTTGATATTTCTATTATTTGCTGAAGCGTGAAAATGTGATCTTGCGGGCTATGTCCCTTTCTGAAGCCACTATGTGATTCATGTAATGTTGGTTCTATGTTTGTTCTTACTTTTTTGTCTAGGATTTGTTCATACATTTTCATAGTTGTGTTTAGTAATGTTATTCCCCGGTAGTTTTGGTTGTTTCTGTGTATATGTTTACTTATTAAACTATTCTGTTATATTTTATGGGGGCGCCTGGTCAGTTTTCTCCCAGTCGACTCGGCATTCACTCCAGGAAGAGAGAAGCAATTACTCTCATAAGTAATGGACGACGATTTAAATACGACGTGAGAGAGTGAGGAAAAAACGAAGCGAAAAACCGTCGGCGACGTAAACGCGCAAACCGGGGGGAAAAAGCGGAGCTCCGGTGAACATAATTAAAATGGAATCGTGCGACTGGACAGGTTTATGCTATATGTGTCATATTATTAAAGTACACGCAGCGAAACTCTAATTAATTCGCCGAGTAGTGACTTGTCTATAAAACGAGATCGCATTAATTAAATAGCGTTACGTGCGCCTCCTGTAGGGCGCCGGGGATCCCTACCACGTCAGCCCTCCAGGATCCGCTCCCAGGACGTCGTGAAACAGCGGAGGACACAGTGAGCGGCCGAAAAGCTTGGAAGGACCTCGTAAAACGCGAAATCTACGTCGCCAGCTCAGTGATTCTAACGACGATTTTCCCAAGACCGTTGTGCGCTGATTGAGCAATAATCCGAGATTATCCCAGGCGTTTGCGGAGCTCGTGGAGCAGCTAACGAGGTGTTTGCGGTTATCAAATTGACTTCCCGGATTGTTGATAGGCTCTTAAATACTAATGCACAACAAGGGAATGCGAATAAACGCAATAAACATCGCATGTAATGTGTAAGCCAGAAAATCGAAGGCAGTCTACTACTTAAACTGAACCTCATGCATCATAGACTTTGATCTTTGATCGTTCAAGTTGTACGTGTTTGAAACTAGATGATGTAAGCGATAATATGTGACCATTACTTTTCACGTTGTATTACTATGAGAAGTACCTTGTAGAAAATACTTCTGGAACAAATTCGAGAGTGTTTTGGTCATTCCGAGTCTTGGACTTTTTATTCCTGTAAACCTGTTTTCAGGAAACGATTATTAGCGACCCCTGGGGTAGTACATTTTATGATTTTTCTATGCAAAATTCAATGTTTTTCATGTATAACAGTTTTGCGACACCTTTTACAAGCCATGTTTGTATAACGCAGTAATAATACAATCCCTATTGTATAATGAAGTCATAATTCAACCCCTGCTGTATAATGAAGTGAATATGTTACCACAGTTGCGTACATAATGAATGTATCATATATGAGTCATAGAGAGTATGAAATCTCATAATTATGACATGCAGTATGGCAAGGTTATGAATATTTAGTAAAATTTTACATTTCATAAAAATATTGAAAGTATGTAAGTCTAAAATTATGACACGTAGCGATTATGAGGATATTAAAACATGGCATTTATAAAGGAAGATATTTCAAAATTTGACATGCATTAGCTCGAGAACACAAAAAAATGGAATTTAAAAATAAGTAATGAAAATAGGTATGAAATTTAGAAATTATGGCATGCAGCTTTGACATTTGAGAAAAGTAATGAATCTACGATATCACCGGAACACCTAAATACTTAGAAGATAGAATAAGTATTGAAATGTAATTGTAACATAATGTAATAACTGAATAATAGAAAATTATAAATACCAATATACATAGAAGATACAATAAGTATTGAAATTTAATTGTAAAAAAATGTAATAACTGAATAAAAGAAAATTATGCCTCAATATATTAATTTGTCGTTGCATTAATGTCAAAGCTGTTTAACAAAGACACGATGGCAATTTATTTCGTCTAGTAGAAAGTGTAAGAATTAACATTGTAAGTTATGATATATGCAGCAGATATGAGAATACCAAAATCAAACATTTTGAAAAAAAAAGATAATAGAAGTATGAAATTTCAGTCATGGCATGAAGCAAGTTGCATTGAAGAACAAAGTATTGAAAGTACGATGCCACAAAAATACCAAAATGGGGCTGTTTAGAAGATAGCAAAAATATTAAAATGTAATACCCAAATAGTTGAAAAGATAATGTCAAAATTTCATCTAATGTCAAAGCTATTTAATTAATGTATGCAATTAAAGACAATTTCGCTTTGGCACAATTCTAGATGATAACATGCAGCAAATATGTGCATAACAAAATATGGCATTATACAAATTTGCGAAACATTTTACAAGCCCTGTTTGTATAACGCAGTCATAATTTAACCCCTGTTGTATAATGAAGTCATAATTCAACCCCTATTGTAGGGGCTCAACATAAGCACATTATGTTGCCATAGTTACGTACATAATGAATGTATTATATATGAGTCATAGATAAAAGTATCAAACCTCATATTTATAACATGCAGGCAAGGTTATGAATATTTAACTAAATTTGACATTTCATAAAAATATTGAAAGTCTAAAATTATGACATGTAGCGATTATGAGGATATTAAAATATGGCATTTATAATAAAGGAATTTCAAAATTTGACATGCATTAGCTCGAGAACATAAAAAAAAGGAATTTTAAAATTAGTAATGAAAACAAGAAAGAGGTATGAAATTTAGAAATTATGGCATGTAGCTTTGACATTTAAGAAAAGTAATGAAAGTATGATACCACTGGAATACCAATTTATTTCGTCTGGTAGAAAGTATGAGAATGAACAATGTAAGTTATGATATGCAGCAGATATGAGAATTCCAAAATTTGACATTTAAAAAAAAAGGTAATAGAAGTATGAAATATTTTTTAAATTATGACATGAATGTTTGCAATTTAAGCGAGTTGATGACAATGTACTTTTTTCAAATTCGCATTATTAAAATGCTCATTATGTGTAATGAATCTCATCGTTAAAACTACACTTTAATCTAATGGGTGAATAAAATGTTTAAAGTTTCACTTTATTCGCTATAACCATTGACAATGTGAATAAAGTAAAACAATAGGTAAATTCGCACTGTCCTTGAAATTTTTGTTGTTACCTGACAATGTGACACTTCATGCAAATTCTTCAATTCTGATAACGAATTGGAAAAAATCTTGTATGAAACACGGGAATAAAGCAATGTTATTCACTTATACTATAAATAACTATTATTCATTAAAAAATGAAAGAATAAAATTTATAAATTGACATGCAGCAAATATGTGAATAACAAAGTGTGACATTATGCAAATACGTAATGCATTTTTTAAATTATGACATGAATTTTTGCAATTTAAGCGAGATGACGACAATTTATTTTATTCATTACAATATGAAAGATTGAAATTTTTAAATTACTACATGTTGCAGATATAAGAATACCAAAACATGATATTTTGAAAAATAAACGTAGGCATCCTATGAAATATTAAAAATATGTCATGATGCTGCTGAAAACGACAAAATGAAGTTTTAAATTTATTTTCAATTTGGTGAAATACAGATTTTTTCTCCGTTTTGGTAGCTATGGCAGAATCCGTTTTACTGCCTTTCACAAAAAGTTACATGGATAATAAAATATCGACAAAGATACTTTTGAAAAAAAAACAGTTTCCGTTTTTAAAAAAAAGATAAATGGATACTAAAATATCGACATAAATAATTTTGAAAAAATGTGCCAGTTACATTTTTTGAAACACCATTCTTTTGAAAATCTCCCGTCATCATCGAAAGCAGAATATTCGGGTCCATGTTCAATTATAACACATCCAATTTTATCCGTAATAGGAGGCCATGATGTAGTATTGTTGAAATTATTCGGATTACCTCTGGTAGAATACCTCTATTCCATGTTGGCCCCATTTTCTCGAGTTTAAAAATTCTTCTTCTTCATCTTCTCTTCCATTTTCTGGATTATCAGTTGTAGTGTTTTCTTCAAATTCAATCATATTTTCTTTAACCTCGTCCTGTATTGTCACGAGTGAACTGCTTGTATTAGAAATATTTCGTTTTTTAAGCGAAGACTTGATTACACTATGCTAGACTTGCTAGGGCAATATCATACGAGAACCTGAGTGTATCGATCGAGAGCATCCGATTCAAATTATTAATTTGTTAAAAGTAATTATTTGACGAACATTACAACATACATTTGGCTTTCTCTTTTTTTTTAAATTTTGTAATTTATTAATTTTGGGTTTTTGTCAATTTTGCGCGCTATCGCAAATTTTCGTGGAAAAAACTTTGTTTATAAAAAGTTTGAGCTGTCTTGGAAGATAATCTACGCATTTTGGAAGGTAAATTCTTGGACAAGGAATTATTTTGATCATAATTGAGGAGCTGGGTGCAAGAATAGCGTAAGTCGATTTATGCGGTTTTTAAGAAAATGTGTTTATTAGAATATTTGTACCCTTATTTATAAATCTGTTGAAAAATATATAGTACTGTTCATACAAATTGCAAAAAAAAGTCCACTCGAATGGATTAATGGGAAAAACATTTTTGAAATTCGAACAACTCGTTTTGCGCACTGCAAATAACCTGGTATAAAACCTGGTAAATCACCAGGCAGACGAAACCACAATGTAGTGAAACAATTGTTGCAGTTATTAGCAATACATCTGTGAAACTCAAACAACCTAGTGTTTTATTTACCTATTCTACTAAGGAGAGGTTACATGAAGTATCTGCCTCATCAATAAAATATTTAATGATAATGGTTTAGAATGATCAATACAAATAAAAATATAAATGCTCTAAGCAAAGCGTTCTATAGCTATTCCGACTATTTATGTAATGATTTCATCGACCTTCTATGATCTTATGCTATGATTAGTTAACTGTGGTAACTATACTGAGTGTTCTCCGATAGGCTGCTCGATCTATACTTACATTATTTTCTGTTCTTTGATATTTATATAATGTATTGTATGTGAATTTATCTACTGTTTTTAAGTTAAAACAGTTTGGTATGTTACTATATTAGTATTTCCAGATGTCAAAACTGTGATATTTTTCTTCACTAACATACTTATGTACTTACATACGTACATACTAACTATGTACCTACTTTGACTTGTGTATGCTGTATACCTCTAAATACAATAAGTAAATATAATATTATTAATTGTTCGAAAAATATTGTAGAGATTTGTATAATAATTATATTTAATTTTTAAATAAAATATTTCCAGTGTTCCACTTATTTTCATTTCATTTTTATACATTTCCGAAGAGTAAGTATTAGGTAAAAGAAATCACATTTAGATAATTAAATTTTGGAGAATTTACTATGAATAATCTTGAAATCATGTAAACAGTAGTCAAGCTGTAATAAAGAAGAATGGCCATTATATCACTCGCAGTCTTATCTATCAATCAAGATACCTTCTAAATGTAATTATATTCACATACCTTTCAAGCCACAAATCAACATGAAGGAAGTAAAAAAATATAATATTATAATTATAACTGTTAATAAGAATAACAGTAATTAAAATTTGTAGAAAAAAATAACTAAATGCAACCTATAATCACCTTTCAAGCTTTAAATCAATTTACAAACCTTACAAAATGTAATATTATAATTATTATTGTTAATGAGTAGTAATAGTAATTGAAATTTGTAGAAACATCTCCTTTAATATATCATTGCTCGTATATAGTAGTGCGTTGCCCTTTTCCTCTCGACGCCGACGCTCGTGCGCCATTTTGCCGGTGTCCTCGCGACGTCGAGACGCGACAGCGCCGCGGCGTCACCATGGCAACCTCAAGCGATGACTCTCGTCATTTATCTCTCATTGTGACTCCTACAGCAGCCGACTTTCCCGATACTGGAGAAGAGGCTTAGTGCACAGAGCAGCGGGATTTTACGTAGCCACAGAATTCAGTCCATAGCAAGTTTACAAGTATATTTGTTCAAATATAATCAATTCGGTATTCCAAGCACTGACTAAAATATTAATCAATTTGTGAATTCAGTCAATCTGTAAAATATCGATTACAGAATGCCTAGTACCTAGTATCTCCTTTCCTCTATCTCTTGCCTAGTACCTATTTTCTCATTTAATAGCTAACAGCCATTATTAATGTAAACTTAGTAGCTTCTAAACTTTAGTAGACACTAAAAACGGTAAGAAAGTACATCACTAAATGTTTTTTCTGCAAGATAAATCACATTCTGATTAGCATTAGTGGCTTAGCATTTATGAGTAAGCTTTAGTAACTAATAGGCTCGACTATGCATATCAATGTCTATAGGCTCGACTATGCATATGACTATGCACCAGGCGATTAGCAGTTTAACTAATATGTACATCAGTCTGTAAATGCAACAATTCTTCAAAATATTATCTCCAGGTATTTTGAAAATTGACTAATGGTGTAGATAATTTGATAAA
Source organism: Othius punctulatus (assembly GCA_951805005.1). NCBI lineage: Eukaryota > Metazoa > Arthropoda > Insecta > Coleoptera > Staphylinidae > Othius > Othius punctulatus. The sequence goes on from OX638139.1 coordinate 35,466,916, forward strand.
TTACTTGATCTATGACCAATCTTCAGATTGACTAAACATAGAAACTAAAACCTTTGAATTTTCTGGGGATTAAGTAAAATCCATCTTTTCTGCCATCTCTTTTGTGGTCTAGGATCTCTTTTTTCTATTTGGTTTTAAATCTCTAAATCTAGGTTTGCACAAAAACTTATTCAGACTATAGATTGACTAGATTAGGATACCTAGAAGTCTACATAGAAACACATAACTTATGATGATATAAACATGTTTTCCATACTTGACAATTTTCTCAATTTGTTTTTTGTTCTCAATTTTTTTTTCAGTAATCGCATCTATTTAAATAATTTTTGCAGAAGATATGAAGAGAGCTGATATATTAATACTTGCCGGTGGTTGTAGATAATCGCATAATTTTATATGGGCCCTATTTATTTGGAAATTGGTAATTTTAAATCATCTATATTTATAGTGTTATCGAAAATAATCTCTCTTGATGAAATCTTAGTATTTTGTGAGCCGGAATTTGTGTTAAAGATAAACATTTAATATTGCCATTTCAGTGTTGGAATATTGGGCATTGGCATTTTTAATTATATAATATAATTTCGTTAGGAAGCCATAAATGTTTGATTCTCGATACCCAAGAATATTCTTTTCTCTGAATAATTAAATATTGAGAATTACTAGGTGGATTATTATCTATTAATAAATGCAAAATATGAATTCAATTTTAAATACTTAAAAATTTAATGAATGAAGAAAATTTCGAAAATTCCAATGGCTCTTTTCCGCAGGCGGGACAGGATGTAGTGTTTCTGTGTAAAAAGTAAATATATTATTGTTCTGTCAGAAATCGCTATATTTAGTTTTCTAGCGTATGAAATATTGATACATTACATTTTCAGACAGATAAATAGGAATGAAAAATTAATCATTTGATATTTTGTTGTGCATGATACTGCGTCAGTAACTCGTTTCTATGCGAAGCGATTTGTTACGGTCGAAAATTTCCATTGCCACGAGTTTCCCATTTTACGTAATTTTCCTGCTGTGCTTTGAACGAGGCGCAGTTTTCCGGTTGACGGAAAGTGGAGACGTCGGTAGTCGGCGGAGCGACGCCGGGCGACGCCAAATTATAGGCCGGCGGATTTTTGAATTAGCGACAGGAGCCATTCACGTGGAACTGGCTCCCGGAGCGGAGCTGCGCGCTGCATACCGGATCCCGGAATTTCATAATTCCCGGCTCTAAAAGCTACGGGATTTTCAATACAATTCGGGACCCCATTTGGGGGAGGCGCCGCCGCCGCCCCCGCACCGTGGCCCCCCTTTTCTATACACATAATCTGTGTGCACCCCGTCGCTCGTCTAATGCGGCAAGTGGCGGGGTGGAATGCGTGGCTCGAGCGTTCCCGCAGGATTTCCACGGAATCGGGAATCAATGAAAATATATTCATAACTAAAATATTGATTTAAATGCAGTCTACGTAATATTATAGTAGTAAAGATCTAAAGACCTTTTCCTACAAGCACTATTAAAAGTTGAACTTTGAACATGACATACTTCAATTAAAAATGCAATATTATAGAGAAATTACATAAACGTGTTAAAAGTGCTTCACTTTTAATGCTAGTGTTAAAAGTAAGCAGCCAATAATCTGTCAAAATGGCATCTATTTAATCAAAAATAAGAAATAACATAACAGAGTTAAGTAGGTGCAAACTATTTTGAAATACTAATATTAATAGTGTAATTTGAACAATTATTAATGTTTATCCCTTGTGATAATGCCGTGGTAACTTCAAAACTATTCAAATGAGATAGAGAATTATTTAAATTTAAATTTGTGTTTACATCTGGGGGATTGACATTAAGTAATAAATTAGAATTGTTGGAAGTAGGACTTGGAAGAATCTGACAAGCAATTTTCTTTTTCTTTTTTAGACATTCCTCCAAATATTCTTCTGCAACAATGGAACTTTTCCATTCACCGTGCCTTTTTATTGTACAAAAATTTGCACCTGAATCTGCCAACAAACTAGCAGATGTCCGACGGAAGCAGTGTCTGGTATATAGTTCACTATTGGACAAATTCAAAATTCTTGCAATATCTGCAGGCATCTTTCCAAATGTATTTATCGTATTTATCCCAATGGGTTGGATTGTGAATTTATTTTGGGCGTATTTAATAAAGGGGCGTTGGTGATTAACATACTTTTCAGTAATGATAAAAGTTCTTGGAACGCGGGTCTTACTATCGGGAATATTCACCACGAGGGTACTTCCCAAATCCTCAAAATCTTTTAAATTCATTTGGCAGAGTTCTTCGCGACGACATGGCCCTAGTATACCCATATTTGCAGCTATTTTGAACATCAAGTGTCTGTCATCTGGTGAATTTGCGATAAATTTATCAATCTCTTGCCGTGTGAAAACTTTGGATTTTTTTGGACGGTAGCCTTCACCTTTGCGCTTTAAAAATGAGATAAGTTTGTAAAACTTACTTATATCATGATTACTGTTGATATTTAGCATACTTTTTACCATTGAAAAATTTGCCCAAAGACTTCCAAATTTTTCCTCGAAATATGCCAACATAATGCTTTCAGTATATTTATCGGCAACATTCTTGCGTTCACGTCATTCCACAAAGCCAATTGTATGATTATACGACAATTGATATTGTTGCCTCGATTTGGTAGGCACCAAATTTTAAGTCGCCCTGGTAGCACCTTCTTCAATTTCTTTCGGTAGTTCACTTTCTTCAATATTAGTATTCATAATGATGATTTAAGAAATAATTTATTGTTTGACAAGTATGTCATACAATATGATTTATTTGTTTTATAAATTCCACAGAGTTTATTTTGTTCGTGGGGTTGCTTCAAATCTCACTTTTAACACTTATATCAGAAATAACTAATTCTGCTTCAAGTATATTATTTATATGTACAATAATTTAGTATACTAAAGGGTTTTCCAATAAGAGGTGTTATTTTGATATTCAAAGAAAAATGCCATTTTTTATTATAAATCATCAGATGTTTATTTCATTACAAAGAGGAAGGTATGCCGTTAATAGTGGAAAATAACATCAAGCAAATGACCACCACGGCCACGCTTACAGGACAAAATCCTTTTCATGAAATTTTCCATAACTAAATCGCAAAGTGGCTGCTGTATGTCCTCGATAGCCTCACGAATTCCATCTTTGAGGTCTTGAATCGATACTGGGCTGTTGGCGTAGACCTTCTCCTTCACGTGGCCCCAAAGAAAGAAGTCGCAAGGTGTTAAATCACAAGATCTCGGTGGCCAATTGTGATCACCTCTTCGAGAGATAACACGGTCCGGAAACTTTTCCCTTAAAAGATCAATGGTTTCGTTGCTTGTGTGGCACGTAGCGCCGTCTTGTTGAAAGTGAACGTTGTCCAGATCAATACCATCCAATTCCGGCCATAAAAAATCGTTAATCATCTCTTGATAGCGCAATCCATTCACCGTAACTGTTGCGCCAGCCTCATTTTCGAAAAAGTAAGGTCCAATGACTCCGCCGGACCATAAACCGCACCAAACAGTCACACGTTGAGGATAGAGAGGCTTTTCAACAATAACTCTTGGGTTTTCTGAGCCCCAGATGCGACAATTTTGCTTGTTGACGAAGCCACCGAGGTGGAAATGGGCCTCATCACTGAAGATGATTTTTCGATGGAATTCCGGATCATTTTCATGCATTTCAACGACCCAATCAGCAAAGTCACGACGTTGTTGATGATCGGCCGGCTTGAGTTCTTGTGTTAACTGGACTTTATAAGCCTTAAGACCCAAATCTTTATGCAAAATACGGTGTAATGACGTTTGTGGAATACCTAATTCCAAAGAACGACGAGGAATGGACAAACCTGGGTTTTCTTCAACACTTTCGGCTACAGCAGCAATATTCTCGGCTGTTCTTGAGCGACGTGCACGGGTTTTATTCTTCTCATCACTAACTTGTCCCAACAGCTCGAATTTTTCCACCAATTTCTGTATTGCGGTCCGACAAGGTGCTTCACGACGACCCAAAAATGTTCGAGTTTTACGAACCGTCTCTGCCAAATTTTCACCATTTTTATAGTGAATTTTAATAATTTCAATGCGTTGTTGAAGCGTGTATCGTACCATTTTTATTAATGGCGTAGTTTCTACTTGTCAAATGCCAAGAAATACAGCTTCAAAAGTGACATCTACCGAAATAGCGGGCTATTCAAAATAACACCTCTTATTGGAAAACCCGTTAGTTTGATACCAGTTTGAAAAAATTAAATCAATAAATCCCTATAATTCTGAGTAATTTATTAAACATTTCTTATTTTAGAAATTCTGCTTAGTTTTAACTTATGTCAATACAGTATGTCAATATAGTAATTTTCAATATTATTATTACTGTTATTTGTTTATTTACCGACGAAATGATGCTGCTATGGGCAGGGCCGTATGACCAAATTCTGCTTTAAGTTTAGCAAAGTCACATCAAATTATAAACTGCATAGTTTGTAACTTTCTATGCACATGAGACTGAGGAAACATAATTTATCTTGTTGTTCTAAATTTATTTTTTATTCCTCTTCAGCTGAGAAAAAGATCTTTCTCCAGAGCAATTTGCAGCCATCATACCAAGAAACAATCTCAAAATTTCTTCTACATTAGGGAATGCTGATTAAACAAAATCATTAAATAATGCCCTATACAGATCCTGCTGTGTCAGACTATCATGTTCCGCTGAACCATAGGGTTGACTATGTCTAAACATATTGATGAAAATGCATGATCGCTCCTACAAGATTCATCTCCATATCTTCAGGATATGTTTGCGAAATAGCACAAATTCCTTCACGAATCTCTTTTTCTGTAGCTTCTGATTTTGTAAAGAATGAAAACTCTTTTGCAGCATAATTGTATACTGAGGCCCTCTGCGCCAGACTTTACTCTAATGCATCCATCACAGGTGTATAAATGATTTTATTCTGAACTTGTCTCCTGACTCAAGGTTTTCAAGGTTCTTTAAAGCATCATTTTCATCATCATTGATATGCCTTCTTCTCTATCTGCTTTTGTTTTAATCAACATCGGGCAAATTTGCCTTTGCTTTTTCTTCAAAATGATCTAATAATATTCCTGCAACCTTTAACGAAATCTGAAAGTGAAGCATAGAATTTCCTACATACTTCATCTAGCCAAATTTGGGGTCTTGCAGTGATTTACTAGTCTTGTGAAATTCATCCAGCAAGTGACTCCACAAATATAACATTTTCATAAACTCAAACTCCTCTATTTTATTCAAAATGTTTATGGCTTCATTTCTTGTTTCGCCATTCTCTGTAGTATCAATATGCAACTGATGCAATGCAGACCTTTTTCCATCAAGTATTGCACTTGTGGCCATTGAATGTGCTTCTCATCTAGTCTTTCACATAGTCTTTGGAACTTTTGAATCCTCTTCGAATAATGACAACAGTACTGCCCATCTATGTAAGTGTAGATGAAGAAAATAAATTATATATTTCTTGAACAATTCCTAAAAGTTTACTGCATCTGAACAGTCAACTGCTGCTCTACCAACAAGATTGAGGGAATGGCCAGTACATGGAATATACCTAGCATACTTGTTAATCTTCAATATTATTTCTTGCATGCCCTTGTAGTTGCCCGACATATTGGCAGCATTATTATATGACTGACCCCGACACTTACTAAAATCTATTTTGCACTCATTTGTAAGGTCCTGACGTGCGGCATTGGGACAAAAAACTGCTGCAGTATATTTATGTATATAAGACAATTGCTCACTCGGACAATATTTCTGGCGGCTCCCAAGAAAGTGGGGGCCCTAAACTATAGCTTGTGTAGCTTATACGTAAATCCTGCACTGGTCAAAACAAACATTAACAAAATTTTGATTAAAATGCAGTCTACGAAAAATTATAGTAGTAAATATCTATCTAAAGGCCTTCAGCTCAAGTAGGTATATTATTTATATGTTGGTATAATAATTTAAACTACCAATTTCACATTAGTTTGAAAAAAAAATCAAGATATATTGAGTAGGAAATTTATTAAAGATATGTTATTTTAGAATTAATTCTAACTAATTTTTACTTATATTAATTCTTAGATGTTATTACTTATAAAAACGGCACTACAATTATAATCGCTCTAAAGTAATTGTACAAATGTGAAATGAAAAGCATTTTAATTAATAGTGATTAATTATCCATTGAGGGGATCTATTGTGTATTTCAGAAGCCACTTCGTCCAGTCGTTTTAAAGTTGAGAATACATAATCGGCTAGATAGACTTATCCATTAGGAGATCAGAATCTACCTGGTAATGCTTTATCGGATATCTTAAACCGTCGGATTACTATTCGTAGCATCAATGAATGGAATGAAAATAAAAATATCACAATCCATGCCGGTAAAATATAATATAACATTTTCCACGAATCAAAATCACGAAATTAAAATCTGAGAAGGTAACAAAAATTAACAAAAAATAAGCAATGCAAATTATCTGAAATTTGATAATAATCTAGGAAATTAAAGCAATACTGTAACAAACAGGTAACATACGCGAAACTACACAAACTAATTCTGAAAATGTAAGTCAAAATATGTAACAATAGTAAAAAACATAAGGAGCTAACATCATCGAAAAATATGTTTTGCTATTATTATTTTAATTCAATATTTCATTTATTAGAGACCAACATCTTTCTAGTAATAGATTAAAACAAAACCACGCAAAAAATTGCATAAAATTTCAGAATAAGTATTCCAAAAATACTAAACTATTGGCACATAAGTTTATTGTCGGTAATTATAAAATTTACTTATCGACAAACTTAAAAATATTATAACGTCTGAAAGGTACAAAATACAAAATTCAAATCAATTCAAAAATAAATAGAAGATTTTATTTTGTTTCATAAAATGCTATAGTCTGGCAAAAGCTGTAATAATTTAAATAAAATAATAAGAAAATTCGTATTGATCCCGCTAATTAAAAAAAGGGAAGCGCAAATAATTGCACATTTTGTACCCCTGATGATGGCTAAATATTAAGCCGAAACTAGTAGGGAAAAAATAAATGAATAAATGCTAAAGGATACCAGAAATTACTTTAACAAATCAAATAATAATCAAAAATATCTGGTATCATGGATAAAATACTAACAAAAATAATATATTTTATATTATGAACAGAAATCTGAAATATAACACAATACGTACCAGAAATGAAAGTTTTGAGATATAATTTTTATTTGAAGCAAATGACCTACAAAAAATTTCCTTAGCAGAGAAACTAAAGTTTAAAAAAATGAATGGCTTGGCGAAATATCAAAATACCACATTTTCAATTTTATCTTAGGCTCCAGATCGTTAATCAAATTTATATTGAAATTATTATTATTTTGACATTATTAAGGAACTTTTTAAAGTTTTATACAAATATGTTATTAAAACTCAACTATCAGTTATGAATTGGGCATACAAATATATGCAAAGGCATATTTATTTTCATGCGACTGATAAAAGAATGGACTGCACTTAAATGTGTTTCATACGATACTATGAATTTTGGCCCCTATTTGTTATAGTATATTTTTGCTAACTTTAGTACATTTCTGCATATTTCTTCAAATTTCTGCATATTTTAGCATATTTTCCAGAAAAAATGGAAGAATCACTTACTTCAATTAACACGAATTTTCGTATCTTTCTATAGAAATTTTTAGGAGTTTTTGTCTCATCTCATTATTTCCATCCAACAAGTAGAAATGTAGAAATGAAATAATAATGAGTCAACCGAGAATAAATTCTTACATCTACCCTTTTCATCAGCATCATCAAATTGTGATGTTATACATATCTCCTTACTTAGATCCCGAGCAAATCATATTTGGAAACTGCCTTGAAAACCATACCACAAATTCTGAAGCAGAGACTAGCAATATAAAAAATGACCCAAAGGACATCGCAAGCGGCAAAAGAAAACGTGTGCCTTCTAAAACAAACCAGAGACATACCATGAGTCAAGTGGCTCAAACCCCGATCCAATTGATTCATCTCAGGTCTAGTATAAATAGTGCAGCCAAATATATCCCGTCAGCCACGACACGCTCAAATCAGTTCAGTTTGACAAAGAAAGAAAATGATTTTCTTCTTAGGCTTCTTCTTATACTCCTTCCTCTAATCCTTCTTAAGATTATCTTCTCCTTTGTCTTTTTCGCGAGCACCCCGTTCTATCCAAATCCCGACTTGTAAATGACGAGTGGTAGGTTCGAATAGCGCCCAGGAAATATTACAATTATACCATTTCCATTCGAAAAAATATGCTATAATCATCATGTTTTCATCATCACCTCGTCTTCAGTTTATCAAAGAAAGAACATGATTTCCTTCTTTGACTTCTTTTTATTCTTCTTCTTCTTATCCTTCTTAAGATGGTCATCTTCTCCCTTTTCTTTTTCACAAGCACCTGATTCTACCCATATACCGACTTGTGCATGACGAGTTGTGGTTCGAAGCCCAGCGCAATATTACAATTATACTGTTTCCATTCGAAAAAAACATGGTTTGACTCAAACTAGAAAAAGAATAGGTGATCACACCAATAGGGTCTTCCTGAAAAAAAATAATATAACCTTTTTGTGTCTTAATGTAAAGTTTATAACCTGTAATTAAACATCCCACAGAGAAAACGTTTGGTTTTCATTGTAACTTATCAACAAACAACATACAATATCGTAAAACTTGCACATTTTGTCACTTGACCGACGAAACGCTGTTATTGGCCGAGCGGCACTGTGACGTCTTTGCGCATGTTGGCGATCGGGACTAGTGCATAAGGGATAGGAATCGTGGATTAATTCGACTTAGAATCCAGTCTGACATAAAATATGTTATGATGGGTTAGTAAAGGGACAGCCAGATAATCTGATAGAAGTTCACGTGTTAATGGTTCCCGACTTTTTCTCAAAAAGTGAATTTTTCAACGTAGCCGAAACGCGTGGAGTCGCATATAATTTTCCAAATCCTCTTTCAGCTGTAAGAACAAATAAAATACTGTATAAACTTTGCAATACCTACATCTCAAGCCTACATCTCATACGAATTGGTAATGCTGATTTCAAAATTTGTAATTATTAATCATCTAATCTAATTTCTAAAATCAACAGTTTGCTACAAATATTGTTTCAACATGTTTTTTTAGTTTTAACTAAACGTTTGTGTAAGAACATATTGTACAAAATCTCACAGTACTTTTAAACAGTAATAATGATATGGAAGGTATTGTTTTAGAATGGAACCCACAAAACTATTTTGAGGTTATGTTATTACTAATGTATATATATATAATCGGAAATCCCCTTGAATACCCATTACTAATGATGATAGTTAATTATATATATTTATCGAATTTCGTCGATAATTTATTGAAAATTATGTACTTACATTAAAATGGTCTTCACAAAAATAGTAAGACGTCAAAGTGACACTCGCGGAATCACTTCGGACTTGTTGTAACCCCTTTTTCCGTATATCCCCTGTTGGGACGTTTATAAACAACTTATTTGGTTCGCATTTACTGCTGCTATCACATCCAGGCACAATGCTATACTTATTCGTCCCTTTTTTCGTAAAACCGACGTTTTCTTTCTCTTGCTCCATTGTAAGCAATGCTACAGCTGAGCGCACCGTGCGTTGTGACGTCACAGCAACATGGCGGGATTTCGGGACCTTTTCAAACGCCGTTAATTTTAAAATCATGTTTGCTAATTACAACGATTTGTCTCCACACTAAAATTAGTGCCAAGGATGTTTTTAATGTGTCTAGAGTTCAGTTTCAAGGTTTTTGAAACGTCGCGGAAGACCCTATTGTAGACTTAAATCAAATTTGAAAATTATGACACTGAATTGAATAATTGTATAAAAAATCCAGGATAATTTCAGAAAATTCAGGAAATACAAAAAATAGCGTTTTGAAAATAGTTCTACCTATTGTGATTTTTTTAAATTTCAGATCCTATCGAGGAAGTTATTGGTAATCACAGCAAATCCACTATAACTTAAATACTAGATCTGCAAGATTGTTGGAAAATATACAAATGTTTGAATTTGGATGCAATTACATTTTTCTTAGTTACTTGTATTCCATTTTTTCTTAATGCCCCCGAACTATTTTTTCCATACTTTCCATATCGTCATTCACCTGCTTATTGTCATCTAACTCTTTCTTCTAACTTTAATACGATGATAAAGATATTGAAGTGCATCTAATTGTCGCGTTGATTTACCATCCATTTATTCTGGACGCCCACCTACTTACTGACTGTATAACATTATACAGGGTGTCAAAAAAGTCTGGAATACATTCATTATTTCCGGAAATAAAAATATTTTAGAAAAATCCTTGGAGACGGGATATAATGATTTTCGGGCGATATTTATCTTATGTAAGGTATAAAAATGTACACCGTTATATCCACAAAAAATGGCCTATCAAATAAAATTCAGGGTTGCCATTTAAAAAAATGTCGATAACGCCATAACTCAAAAACCAATATTAGATTTATAACAAAATATCATTTTTTAAAACAAAAATTGACGCACGCAAGGAATTTTCTATAATATTTTTTATTTTCGAAATAACGAATGTATTCCAGACTTTTTGACACACTGTACATTAAACATTTATATCTATAGTTTTGATAACTTGTATATTTCGAAAAGCAGGCCAGGCCAGAAACATGTTATATGCCGATTTATGCTTTGTAGGTACCTTAAAACGCCGACTATTTGCAATTTTATCAGTAACAGAACTCGCTGTAGTTCTGTTATTATATTAATTTTATATGTGGATGGAAAGACAGTCCCTTATAGTTTAATGTGAAAACTCCTTACTGCGAGTCCTCTTATCGTATTGATTATGTTTGGCTTTGTGAAAGTAATAAATGTATGTATTGTAAATGTTTCGTAATTTCAATTTATATAAGGTTATCTATATGAGTATGGTTACCTTTCTAAGAAATCGTATTGTATCTTTTTAAATTTTTATGATCTGGCGTATTATTTATGGGCTCTAAACACATAAACTGCTTCTGGTGAGATGTTTCTGCGCGATACAAATTATAACACACGATTGGTGCACGGACACGTTGTAAATAGTGGATCGTTTCCCAAGATTGCAATAAAACTGGTATCAGTTTTCCAACTCGGTTCCTTTATGAGCTGTTGCTTTGCCAGGCGAGTAATTAGCTCGGAGAGTGAAATCAGTTTCCAGATCGCACGTATATTAATCCATATATTTGTTCGTTCTGTGCCCATCAAGATAGGCTTAGACCGTTGTTTCCACATTCGATTTCACACGTTTTTTCCCATCTAATCGCATCTGGGCGCACCTGATCCGCTTGCTGCCACCTCCTCGAGCCGCTGCATCCGCTAATTGATCCTGGAGTGTAAAAATCCGTCCGCGTAATGAAGTGTTGTGTATTAATTTATTTGTCATTTCCTGCCGCATAAAGTATACGTACTGTAAAATCGCTCGCATAGCCGACACAGGAATCACCGGCTTGCACAATTCGAGGATAAAATGCTGCGGCGATAAATTACGTTTCTGCGTTCGCGGAAAACCAATTAATCCACACTAGATGAACCGCAGGTGACCGCATAATGATATTTACACTGGGCTGTAGCCGTTGCTGTTGCGTAATGGGCGCTGTCGTAAGGCGGAAGGCCACGGTTCTTATCGGAAACAAAGCCCAGATCGGTGATAATGGGGAATTTAAATCGAGGCTAGACGACGAGGAGCCAAGATGCGGATGTGACGCGTTCGAAATGCAGATGCGGTCGGGAATCACATTGAAAAGGAATAATGATTGCTAATTGTGACTTAATTAAGAACAGCGCTTAGAGATATCAATCAACATTGCTTATACCTGAAGAACGTTGCTTATGTATTAATATACACCAGCCTGCGGAATGATAAATGATTCACCATGTTGGAAATGGAAAATTTATTCAAAGCAACTAACGAATACATGAAGCATTTAAAATAATAAAACAAAATTAACATAGTGAAAGTTAGTACATTTCATATCATATTTACAAGTAAAACATACTGTTACCAGTGATAGTGATCAGTAGAACATGAATATCCTACCGACTGCGCCACTAAATTATGTCCTAACATGTGTTTTCACAATCAATACCTGCGCACAATATAGCAGTATACGAGACCACCAGGTTCAGTGCCCTCCAAGTGAATACCACTTTAAAGTTGGAGTAATCGCCAGTAACATATGAATGGAAAAAACGACTCAGTTATTTTTGTAAATTAGGAGGTGCTATGTTCACATCTAACTATATAGATATCAATATGTGCATTTAAAAATTGTAGTACTATGTCCACATCTAACTATATGGATGTCGATATATGCAATTAAAATTTGCAGCTATGTCCACATCTAACTATTTGGATATGGATATATGCAATTAAAAATATATCTTAACTTTGCAGTAATTAATGTATTTGTTTTGTTCTTGGTGGTTTTTAAGAATTTGAATCCACCCTTCTTCAAATCTTAACTAATAAACAACAAAATCTATGATTTTTGTTTCTAACTACTCATATTTTAATTTTATTTTCCAATTAGCCTAGATATATTCAAATGAACAAAAAAATATGAATCAGTAGGTAAACAATACACCAGTATACTGTATAATGGTATTTTTTTAAATTTACATTTAAATTACGCTGCTAAATATCTGTATTTTATTATCTCTGTGGTAATTACTGTTACATTTTTATTTCGAGATGTGGTAACGTTTAAAGTGAAGACGAGAAAATCATCAAGGAGTAACGGCTGACACAGTTATCCCCTATACGAGGCTGTGTCAGTGAGACGTCTAATCTTCCATTAATAATTTCGTGTCCATCATTAATCAAACTCGTTCTTAATTATCCGCAACTGTTGATAATTAATTTCAATTTACAAGCCAGTGCAGTGGCGCATTTCGAATATTAGCTTTAACAGTAGTTGATGTTGGTCCGGTGGTAACTTCGTAAGGATAATTAGAAACAAAATGTTTCTCCAGTACAAAAAAATCATGTTATCTACGACTAATATATAATGTAAGTATTATACTTGATGTTTTTGGAGTATAATGCAAGTCATCAATCTCTTAGGGAATAATGACTAGGGATTAATGACTATTAATCAATAGTCCAATCAAAAAAAATCTCAAATTAAATAATACCATGGAAACAATATACACAAACTCAAAAGTGTCATTGTGAAACGTGTAGTGTTTGTATTTGTATTGAAATGCATGAAAATTAAGAGTTTTTTACTTCTACACCTCCAGAAATTGTACAACTAGCTGCAGCAACATCTAGCTTGATACCGGAAACATCGAATTCCATTTACAATAAAAGGTACGAAACCTTCAACAAATGGCGTCTTCGAAAGAACGCAAAATCATTTTCCGAAAATGTTCTACTAGCCTATTTAGTCAAAGATAAAGTAGTGTATACTACTCGCAATAATGGCCATTATTACCTCGTAAAGTTATTCCCTCGCTGCTTACGCGGCTCGGATCGTAAATATTCCTCTGGAATAATAGCTATCATTATTTACTCGTGGTATAATCTACTATTATGAAAGTATTTAATAATAATAATAATGATAATAATATTAATAATAATAACATAATAATAACATTAATAATAATACTTTATTTATATCATTAATTAAAACTTTTACATACCTTATTCAAATTACATAATCTACAAATCAAATTTGATTCACATACAATACAAATATATAAGTACAAGCACTACAACAATAATACGATAATAGGTCACTGCATATATTGATTCCTTTGAATTACTATTCCATTGAATAGTACAAGTATGTCTTGCTGCTTAATGAGGGAAATAATTTGTGCATGCATTCAGTTTTCAATAAAGTATTGATTTTTGAAAATATTTTATTTCTAAGTGTTTAATTTAATTTAAGAAATAATATACTTTAATAACATTACTTAGAATATTGGTAACGGGTATAGTTTCTGTCGATGCCAAGCGCGTTCCTCACTTATTATTAATTTATTTTTCATCATAGGTTAGTTCATTCAAAAGTCTTCAAAAACGTTTGGTAAAATTTAGTAATCTGAAAAGCACGCGTCTATAATAATATGTATAGAAATATTTTTTAATAGGATGTTTTGCAAAATTAGGAAATCCGTAAGGCTTCTGGAAAGTATAATGACTTTGTCTAAATATTTCAATATTTTCTATTTTGCATTTGAGAATAACCTGTATTCGCATTTACAATACGTGCGATCTGTGAAAAGTTTGGTGCTGAATGATTGATTTTGTTAATTTAAAAATTCACTTAATCAGGTTCACTAACATAAATTTGAAAATCTCATCACTCTTTTGGAATATTAGATGAATTTTTAAATTAGATTAACACTTTCTAAATTTTGCATCTGTGAAAGTAATTTTACTAAATTAGGATTTAGAAAAAAAGGAGGATTTGAGCCCTTATAAAAAATAGTTTTGCCTTAGTACCACAGAAATATGCAGAGGATGATTATTAGACATCTTTGTTTAATCTCTTAAATCTTGAGTTCAAAGAAAACCTTTACCTCTTGCTTCATTGAATTCAATAGTTACGTTCTACCTTTCAAAATATATTGGGGTCGCGAAAATTTTGAGAGAATGTAAAAGGCAGGGAACTACTGCTATAGGTACTAATAAGTACTGAAAATTTTGGCGTCAGTATTTTTTCCGCACCCTGTAAGCACATTAATATATTGGTACAATAATTTCAATCCTGGTTGCAGGAGAATATTACATTGAACATTGAAATAAGTAGAATTTGTAACGAATCTTCGTAAATTTTCAATGAAATTTTAATTTCTGAAAGAGACTTCGTCAGTTTAGCACAGTCTTTTTATAATTTATCCCAAATCACGATATTTGGCATGAATCTTACCAATTCAATCAAGAACAATTTTGAATTGGTTTTGAAAGTTTACGAATTTCACAATGAAATTTTAATTTCAGCCAGAAACTTCCGAAGTTTATCATTGATTTGCCTAATTTTGAACTTATCTTTTTCGGTTCATCCGATGTCAAAATGGGAATCTTTGGCTTCCCAGGAACCTGCTCCCTGGGAAGCAGGAATCTTTTTAATTTTATCAAGAAACTTTCTGAATCGTCTTGAATATTAACCATTTATATATGAAATTCAAATTTATAGAAAAAACGTCGAAAATTTAACATTATTATTTTTTATTCTGGAGGAATGTCCCTAAATCGAGACATTGCAATTAGTTTAATTGCGGTCAATTTTGAAAATACACAGATATGATAAGATATTTTAACGTAGTTTTAATTCAAAATAACTTGTAATATTAATAACAATAATTTTCGATATTGTTAAATTTAAAGTAGGTATTTACCTCAAGGAAAAATTTATGTTTTTTGGTAGAACTGACAATTTTGGTCTTAGACCATTCAGAACTATTTATAAATTTATTCATAACACAAATAATACTAAGGTTTCTCATATATCAAGTACACACTGTATGTATATTTATTTGTTTTAATTAGAAACATTTTCTGAAATATCTGTAGTCCAGAATTTTTCAGATTTTGTGTCCGAGGACACATTGTTATCTAAATCTTGAAGATTATTTGAAGATTATTTGAAAATTATTTGAAGATTTGATTGTCTTATATTCACTACATATATTTTTCACTTCTACATTTTCTATTATTACCATACATGAACATATATATTTTATAGATGTTGTTTGGCTAAATTAAAAAAAACTTGTAAACTTTCTGAAAGATTTGGTGAGTTTCATATAAGTTTTTCAATATTATTGAGTATTGATTTTATAAACCTGGAAACAGAATAATCTTCCAGAATATTGGCAATAAGAATTTTCACGAATTGTATAAGTGAATAAGTTAAATCACAATACTCTAATCGTTCTGTAACATTTGGTCTCTTGTATGGTGACCATGTTGCTAAGGTAGACACTTAGAAGGAATATTTGCTGACTTAAGGTTTTTAAATTTTGCTTTCATAGAGATGAATATGCTAAATGTTAACAGGAGACATTTTGTGAAAAATTTTAATTTTGAGAGAGAATCAATCTTTATTAGGCTATGGACCCCTCAAGGGGCTTCATAAAATTTGATCACAATTATTTAAATTTCTCAATATTGTAACGAAACTGTTTTCATGATAGAAAGGATTTTCATGATAGAAACATAACAGTCAACACTATTCTAAAAGAAAATCTGCTGCAAGATCTTCGCCATTCTGAAATATAGAATTCGTCCGAGAAGTATTCCATATATTTCTCGGACGAATTCTACATTTCAAATGGTACATTTTTTACAATGTAGAAAAAAAGGTACAGTATTTATATTCCAGCTGTTTTTTTCTAAATTAGAAAAAAAATCTGAAACGTTTGTTTTTTTTAATTTATTTAATTTCTTAAATTGAATACAGAGACACAATTAAATACATAATGAATATATAAATAACGCATGTAAATATACCTCTAAATAAGAATAAAGTCACAAACACAAACTAAAAGAACATAAGCTAATCAATATCTAAAAAAGTCACCTAGAGAATAAGGTTCAATTCGACAAAATACACATATAGCTGTTTCTTGAACTCTAGGCTGTTTTTAATTATTTTTATATGCTGAGGTAGTTTGTTGAATATTCTAAGTGCCTGAACACATTGACTTTTGCTAGTCAGACTTAACCTACAGGTTGGTATCGCATAATTTACGTGGTGTCTAGTGTCATAGTTGTGTAGGTGGTTATATCTGCAGAATGAATCTTTGTTGTTAAAATTATTAAAGTAATGTTTCATACAGATAGATACCCGTTAGAGTCAATTCGTTGTTACCCCGAAAAATATGTCTGCAGGACTCTCTGTATTTTAGTCTAAATATTCGAACGGCTTGTTTCTGGCATTTAAAAATTTGTCTGCTGTATTGACAAGTTCCATAGAACATCTTGCCAAAACGAACCAAACATTCGAAATTACCGTGATAAAAAAGTTTTAAAACATCACTGTCTACGAAGTCTCTCATTGAACGGAGTAGGTAGCAGACGCTATGAAGTTTGCTTTCCAAAGTTGTAACATGGGCTTTCCAATTTAGGTCGCTATCTATTGTGATTCCTAATAATTTAACATACTTTTCCACAGATATTTGATCGGTAGTTAACTGAATAAAAGTTGGCGTTACAATACCAGTTTCAATATTTTGTATGTAAGTGTAGATTTGCTAAACTAGAAACTTGTCGCCGTTTTCTTAAGCAGAAAATTTTGCACATGGCGATGATTCGGCTGAAAATTCTGGAAAGTTTGGTAAATGTCATTTACATTTGTCAATATTTTGTATGTTCTTCTTCTTCTTCTTGGCACTATAACTTGTTGTGTATCTTGGTTTGAACAACAATCTCTCTCCGTGTCTTCTTATCGTTTATAATCGCTCTCCAGCTACCGCTCCAATTTTTTGTAGGTCTTCTTTCACTCCATCAATCCATATAATTCTAAGTCTCCCCATTTTTCTCAATATTATGTACGGTGATGATTTTGCCCACCTACAAAAATTAACATATCCATAAAATATTTGGCGATTATCTTTTTAAGATTTGGTACACAATGATGTTATAACTATTTGGTTCCTTACATTTTAATATATTGTTTGTGAAAGCACCACCTTTTTGCAACTTAGAATTCGTGACATAAGTATTTGAAATATTTGTATTGATGATATTTTCCGTTCTTAATGTAATTTTGTAATCTAATGTAATTTTTATTGGTGCTAATATACTATTAGTGATTACACACGTCAAGAGTGAAGTAAAGTATAAAATTAATTAATTAAAGTATTAAAGATGATGTAGCCAATGTGGACCATTCTTCATTCTTCATTCTCTGTACAATTGATATCGTTGCCTGCCACTCGGAGATAATCTTCCCATGAGAAATAGGCTTTGGTTAGCAGCATAGTCTTTATTCTGCGCTTAAAATAAGCAGAGCTCAGATTGGTGACCGAAGGGGGCAGTACATAGTAGAAACGGGGGACATGCTATCTGACAGCATTTTGGGATCTTGATAGCCTGTTTCTGAGTTTGTATAGTAGTATAATTGTTTCAAGTTTCAAGTTAATTAGTAATTAGTTTTTATGGGATTAAGCTAGCTATCTAGGTAATTACATTATATTAGGAAATAGACACACAAACAGAAATGCTATAGGGAAATCTTCATAAATTCAGTGTATCGTGGCGCGTGCGCAAAATGTGTCATATCGAGTATCAGACAATTAACAAAAAATGGAAGAACACATTGGACATATCAAGAGGATGCTGATAGGTTCTAGATTGCGGCAATCTGCACGTTAAAGTTTATATATAATTCATATGTTAATCCGCATAGCAACTAGTGCGGCGCGATTAAGCCTATTTATTAAGACCAAAGCCAACTACGACATCTATTTAAAAAAAAAAAAACTTTGTATTGTATCTTGGTTATTAACGAAGATAACAAAATTCTGTAAAACTCATTCAATTCACAGTAAAAAAGTGCCTTAAGAACATGTAACTCGTATCTTAATGAAATGATAAATAAATGAAATATTAATAAAAATCGAAAATGGAATATAATGAGTTTTTGGCCATAACTTGAAAACGAAAGACGATAGCCAATTTTTATTTTCATCATTGAGTTTGTCTTGAAAAAAGAGATCGAGGATACGCCATCCGTTTTTTTCTATCTCTTCTAGTTACCGAGATCCCCTATAGAAACATTCAAATTGGGCCACCCTGTACAGTAGGGTGTCCGTTATTTCCCAAATCGTTTTTTTTTAAGAGGACAAGTAAAATGTCTTCTTTTCATGGTAAATAACTATTTTGAAATAAAAAAAACTCATTGGTGACCGTATTTTTGCGTGCCTGCAGGCAAATTAAATTTCCCATTTCTTTAACATGGGAAAATCGTCTTAAAAACTCGTTTGTTTTACAAATTGTAGGTCTTTATATATGTCATCATACCCTGGCAAAACTTCAAAAACCGTGTATTGAATACAGGGAAATTTTTGTTTGCAACAAAAAAAAACCATTGGTCGAGAATTTTAGGTCTGATACTATAACATTTCAATTTTTCTAGTGTACAGACCTAAAATTCGCGACCAGATATAGTTTTCTTGTTGCAAAAGAAAAATTTCCTTGTATTTAATACACGGTTTTTGAGGTTTTGCCAAGGTATGTTGATATATATGAAGACTTATAATTTGTAAAAAATAAATTAATCGTTTCAAGACGATTTTCCCATGTTAATCAAATGGGAAATTTCATTTGCCTGCAGACACGGGAAATTACGGTTCCCAGTGAGTTTTTTATTTCAAAATAGTTATTTACCATGAAAAGAAGACATTTAGCTAGTCCTCTAAAAAAAAATCGCGATTAGGGAAATAACGGACACCATAATAACGAACAAGGTTTGCCACAGGGTTCTCCTCTCTCGCCCCTCCTGTACAACATATATTGCCATGACATATTAGGAACAGACAACAGGCAGACAGACTTAGAACAGTATATCATACAATACGCCGACGACACAGCATTAATAACACATAAAAACGACTGGATGACACAATAGACACACTTCAAATACTGACTGACAAAACAATGGACTGATTCAACAAATGGAGACTCGAACCCAACCCCGCAAAATGCCAACTCCTTATTCCCAACCACAGAATCAATAACAACTCACCGACAATACATGTTAACGGAACAAACGTATACCCCACAACGACGATAAAATACTTAGGAATGACGATTGACAATAAGCACAAATTCGACAAACACTTACGGAACACAAAGACGGAAATACAAAAACGAGCAAAACATTTTAGATGCCTAACATACGGAGGAAGAGGGATATCTATTAGTACAGCAACAAAAATTTACAAATCCATCTGCAGGCCCATGATTGACTACGGCCAGATCATACTAAAAAATGTAAGAAACACCTGCAAACGAATTACGGACGTAACTGAACGGAAGACATTAAGACTTCTCACTAAATTAAGACATAAGGACAATCATCTTCATAACATATCAAACATAAATTTATACAAGATCACCAAAATCATACCCATCCAACAAAGACTAGACAAACTACGAAATAAATTTCAACAAAAACAGGACAATAGGACAATACTCGACGAATTGTGTATTAAAAGACAAAACAAACGCACTACAAAATTACATCCGACAAAAACGCTTCATGAATCATATTACACTTCATAACACTCTCTTCACACTATCAAAATAATCACTCATGAATCACATATGTAATGTAATGTATAATGTAACGTACGTATAATGTAATGTATTATGTTAGGCAAGGCGGAAAGACCCTATGGGGTCGATAGCCTAATAAAGATTGTTTATATATATAGACACATCTATAAAATATTTTGCAATATTTTTAATTTAAATTTGGTAAACTATGGTGTTCTAAATACTTGCTTATTGGTTACTTACATTTTAATATGTTTTAATATGTTTGCAATCACCACTCTTCTGTAACTCTGAAGAAGTCACAGAATTCAAGAATTCGTCACATAACTATTTTAAATATTTGTATATTTGTGGTGAATCGATCTATGGCGACGGATATTAGCCTTATCAGCAGAACTAGGCTGCCGTTAAATAAACAAATATATAAGTATTTGTATTTGAAATGAGTATTTGAAATAAATTTTACAATTTCTTTGCTTGTGTAAATACTGATGATTTTGCCAAATTTGAAGATTGTCCGGGTTGTTCAAGTACATGTATTTCGCCACCATGTTATAACATGTAATTCGTTGCATAAGTAATTGAAATGAATTTTGCATTTTCTGTTCTTGTATATTCTTGTGACTTTGCCAATTTAGATGATGAAGTCACTGATGTTTTCACTGATTTTGGGACTCCAGTTAAACTAAACATATAACATTGCAGACATTTTCAGAGATTCAGTTCTAAGAATAGTCTTTACAAATTTTGTAATGGCTATTACAATATTTCAATGTTTTACATCAACTTAGTAAAAGTGTACTTGATCTTTTAAATTCTGATTCGGATTTTCAGATTTTATAAGTCATTGTTTTCAATGGTTCAATATTTTAGGTATTTGCAATAATGACTATTTGATGAAAATTTCCAGCTGCACTAATAGGCGTTGGTTGATTAGGATTGAATACAATTAGATCAATCAGCGTGGCCGGTGTTCAGTTGCACGAAGGCGTCGGGTCGCAGGGTTCAATTGTAGCAGTTGATTGGGTCGGTGCATGGGCAATTAAATGAATAAGTGATACACACCAAACAGTACGCGCACATATATGCATAATGGAATAACCGCTCTCCGCGGACGGCTCAATTAAATCACTCCCCAGTCGTAACTCGATTTTCCTCATTGACCCCGTGAACCCGGTGTTTAAATGTCATCCTAATATGTCCGGATCGGCCGTCCTTCTCTGGGCCACCCCGCGGCCCCACTGGGGGGACAAGGAGAGGCACAGCCGGGAATCCCCTCGGCAGCCGGTGTTTAATGTACAAGACGCTTAAGAACCATTTTGGTGTGGAGTGGAGACAATGTAATTGTATTCAATAAAACGGTGAGCGAAGGTTTTGACTTAGCGGGTCAGCCTAATTGTTGCAGAGGTCATATCATTTATAATGTTTAATCTTTGTTTAAATGATAACGTTACGTGCGTCCGTATGTGTTTTTGTTCGGAATCCGCGCATGCAGCGCGTGCAATTAACGCACGGGACGCAGGATCGGACTCGTACGAACACAAAAGGACGCCGCACGCATGCGAGCGGCCGTCAGAAAAACTCCGAAGGAATTGTTCCAAGGTGCAAGCCGTTTTTCTCGAGTTTCATGCTCCGTTCCTTATTGCTATTTAATGGCGTTTACATTACGGCCTGGAAAAAAAGGATATCGGCTGGGCACAAGAGCGGATCCTTCGGGCTGCGGAACGGGAGCAATTATGGCACGAAAACAATACGACATGAGCGACTGGCTTAATTTAATTCGCGGCGGAGATATGATGCTCTGTATGACGCACACATTGAGAGAGGATTTGTGACTCAAAAAGTGGAAACAAAGCCGCTTATAAGTTGCCTGCAACCAAAAAAGTTACTTTGAAGTTTTTACTTTGAAGTACAAGTAGAACTTGTATATATTTTTTATTCTTTTCAACACAGAAAACAACCATTCTGCTGAACAGTTGGACGCAGGCATTATCAAAAAAAAGCGTCAATGCGATGCCAACATAACGATAGTTTGTTATCATGTAGCACTTCGCACATATTTAAGTACCTATTGATTTGGACATGTTTTGTTCCATTCCTTTCAAAAATCCAAAGAAATGTATACACTCCAGGGGCGAAACTAGGCTGTTTCAGGGCGCCTATCTGAAGGGGGTGCTTGAGTCCTACCCCGCTAAGGTCGAGTTAGATTACATCCTTACAAGTGTTTTTCTGATCAGTTTTCTTGGTTTCTTTGCCATCAAACTCCTATTGTTACTGACAATTGAACCAGCAAAGAGGTGGTAAATTTTCAATTTACCTAAACATTTATAATTATTATCCATATTCTGCTGGATGTACAAAACAAAAGATGCTTCCAAAGTACATATATGGTTTCGGGACAATTTTTGGCTAGAATACACGGTCCGGCAAAATTCAACATTCTGTTTCCTGTACAGGCTATTTTCAAAAAAATTCTAGAGAACTAGTTTTTATCTCATTCGGCTTTAAAAATTGGAAGAAAGCTTGAGAAAATATCAAGTACATTGAGATTTTGAGTATCATAGAGTCGCTATGCAAAAATGATCTCTTTTAAATAGCTCTCTCAAATATGATCACTGTAGGAGTTGTTTTATTATAAAACAAACAGAAAATTTGTTTTGTTTAGAGGCCAGAATGAAAGGCCGAAAGTACAAATCATGGAAACGTTTAGAAGATGTTTTTGAAGTTATAATCCTCCCAAGAATTGTGTCTAGATGATGTGTATCTAAATTCAATTGCAGTACACTACCGCAAATTGCTCATTGAATATGTTTGTAAAAGAAACTATTGATGCATATTATTTTGCTGTTATGGCCGATGATAGTAAAACAGAAGATAAATTAGGAATGATGGTGAATCATATTTATGCCATTAAGGCAGTTAAATTAACAATTTTAGAATATTTGAAAGAATATCTGATGCAACAGCAAAATGGCTAGACGCGATGCTCATTAAAAAATGTACCATTTTGTGTTTGTTCTTATATTTGAAGAAATTCTTGAAGTCGCTTTAGGAGTCCATCAATTGCTTTAGAGTGAAAAGATTGATTCATCTAATGCTTCTCTTGGTATTAAAACTTTAATTGTAACCTTTAAAACTCTGGGGGAAAATGAACAACACTCTGATAAAAATATAAAAATAAATAAATTTTATAGTTTAAGTAATAATTGTACGTCCTTAATCTTATTACTTAAATTTTGAATCAATGAGCCTTAATATGAGAAATATCACAGAAATAAATTTTAGTTTGAACTGTAGTTAAATGAAAGATTAAAGAGTCAAGAAAGCGAAAACATTTAAAAACATTACAATCATTCTTGTAGTATGGTGATACTTGGATAGTTCTTCAATTGACAAAGTTAATTTTCGAAGAAATATTTACGACTAAATACTAGATAAAATGTTCATTGATTTTAAAGTGAATGATTTCGAAAAAGTAAAATATTCTAAGGGTACCTACTGGAGCTTTGCATACAATGTCAAAGTCATTCTTGAACGTTGAACTTTTAAAGAATTTGAGTACTCTTGATTGAGTACTAAAATCTGAATTTTTTCTACCAATCAATTCTACATCTACTGCTCTGGATTTTCATCTGACTGTTTTTTTTTCTGTTCGTTTCATCTTCATAATTAGTTACTTTCGCCTTAATTAGTGCTCAATTTTCATAAATGTTAAATTTTGTTCTTATACATTGTACACTGATACGGTTGATAGGTCGATCTCAGACTATTATAGCTTATTACTTTATATGTTAAATCGTGTTAACATATCTCAGCATAAAATTGACAAAAAATCGTTTCTAATCTTTGAAGTTGAAGGAGGTAGGTATGCTTCACTTCTTGTGTTTGCCTTTTTCTTTCGTCATTTATTTATTTATTTGTATATATATTTTATATTGTGACTTGAGCCTTTAGTATTTTTCCAAAAATTTGCCGCCCCTTGATTTTGCCGCCCTAGGCTATAGCCCTCATAGCCCCCCCTAAATCCGCCTCAGTACCTCAGCTACTACTGCTCAGTAGTAGCTTTCTACTAGGGAAAATGCTTAGTACTAAATTTCTGCTAGAAAAATAAGAAGTACCTACGTAGAAGATGCTTTCAACAAGGAACAAATTGTAGTAGATGCCTCGTGAGTGAAACTGAAACTAAAAAAAACTTCTGAAATTCTAAAATTACTCTGAATGAATCAAAAGTTTGTAGAAATTGCTTCCAACGAGCAAAAATGGTTTAAGTGTTTCCTAGTGGATGCACTGCGAGAACACTTACATATAATTTTATATTTTAGTTCCCAGTGGCTACACGTTGCAAACACCTACAGTGGCGGACGCGTAAGATCCATCCCCACCATAAAAACTTTATATCCTTAAAATGTGACTACATCTATAAAAAATCTTGTGTCTGCATGAGAAGTTAGCTGACAAATATTAGCTAGTGTTTTTTTAAATACAATCACAATTTACAACGATGGCCAGTGAGTTTTCATTTGATAGCTGATAAAAGTGTTTGTGTAGGGATTTTCAATGTAGGTAATGTAAAATTCACGGCAAATTGTAGATTTTTCGTAACAAATAAGTGGTGTCTTGCACCGAGAACACAAGGAATTACGGTTCACATTTTTTAGAGCATCGCAATTTACTGAAGCAGTTGGAGAATATGAATCCAGATACCGTCACTGATTTTATAGACGACATTCCTACCGATAATGAAAGTGAGCTAGGTGATGTTAGCGACTATGAAATTGCGGATAACGAAATTTTCACAAACTCTGACCTTTTTGATATAGAATCTATGGCAATTATTTTTTGCAATGATGATAACTTCTTGTTGAGATCCTGTTGATGGTAATGGTGGTGGGAGTGATTTGGATTGATAGTACGAACTCAAGAAATAGCCAAAATAACCATATGGACTAAAAATGCATCAAATTGTCTTTAAAATAAAAAATATATATGATGAGCTTTCCGGGCCAAATACTAATGATACAATTGAAACACCCACAGATATGTTTCTTCACTTGTTTCCTACATTTCTTCTTGAGCATATAGTTTTCTAAACAAACTTATATGCTTTGCCAAAGGCTGGTTGTAATACACGCGCGTTTACATCTACACATCTTAAAGAAATAAAAGCATTTATTGCCATCAATTTAATTATGGGAGTACAAAGATTACCATGCTATCGTGATTATTGGTCCTCTTGTCATGAGCTAAGAGATAAATTTGTGAGTGCAGCAATCTCAAGATATAGATTTTCATGGTTATTGGGCCATATCCATATAAATGACAACTCACTACAGCCAGGCCCAAAATTCTCGATATTTTGATAAATTGTATAAATAACGTCCCATGTTAGTCAATGTTTTCAAAACATTCCTCAGTTCTTTCAAACCCAGTCTAAATCAATAGATTGATGAATCAATGATCCATTTTAAAGGGGCGAAGCTCTCTGAAGCCATATATGCCAAACAAACCAATAAAGCGTGGTTACAAAGTTTGGATTAGGGCTGATGATGTGTCTGAAGTGGATGGATAATAGAGTTGTATATTATTTGAGTAACTAACTAGATCCATCCAAAGAAGTAATGACCAAACGGAAACAAAAGACGCCACTAACAAAGAAGTTTTATGTTCTGAAATAGTAAAGAACTATAATGAACACATGGACTAAGTGGATAAAGTGGATATGCTTAAGCCTCTGTATGAAGTGGATAGAAAGTCAAAAAAGTAGTGGCATAGAATATTTTTTTACTTATCGATTTGTCATTATCAACGCATTTATTCTATACAGGCAGGGATGGGCTACCAAATTTTGAACAACCAGGTGGCTATTATTTCGAAGCAAAAAAACACGGTAAATGAGTACATTGTCTTCATTTATTTTTAAAAGTATAAAATATATAATATATATAACAAAACAAAACATTTATTCATAAAATAACTAAACAAAACATTTGTTGCAGAAAAAAACTGATAAATTCCAAATTTAACATACTATGCTATGTATATGCATAATTAATTAATTAATTAATTAATGTAGAGTCAATATGCCTTGTTCATTTGCAGACACATAATTATTGTGCCTTTTTCTTACCCTTGTTTCTGTTGCTAACCTGTGATTCTAGTTCATCCAAGATGTAATAAGAGGAATGGCATCGAAATTTGCAATTGGTTTCCCCAATAAATTTATTGTTATTAGATTGGATATATGTTCCACAGTAAGGCTGGTTCTTAATTTTGATGCAATTAAATTCATAAGGCTAAAACCTCTCTCAGCTTCTGAACTGCTAATAGAAATTGTGCTTGCTATTTTTTAACCCTTAAAATTGAATTAGGTAACTGAACATTTTTCAGTTGTATGTTTGGGTAAGTCACGAAAATCATTAACATCTACTTGAAACTTTAAAATTTCACATAATTTTCTAATCATTTCTTCGCCTTCTAGCGATGGTGACATAATTTTATCTAATGGCATGGTAGAAGGATCTACGATCTTGAAGAGGTGCACAAATTTTTCATAGTTCTCAGTGTCAATGTTCTCATTCTTATCCACATCCATATTTATATGACTAGCCGGTAAAACTCTTGCTTTCATATTATTTGGCACACTATCTAATAATTGCTCTCTGGGAAGAGCTACAAATTTATTATTGTAATCAAACAGTATGCATTTGAACTCATTTGATAAAATAAAATATTGAACTTTATTTTCCTAGACACCAAAATTATCATTCTTGTGCAGTTCTATAGCTCTTATTGAACGCTTAATTAATTGATCAGCTTTAGATATGGTAATTTTTCTTGATTGTAGCACATTGGATAGTATTGACAACTCTTCTAAGATATCTATCATTAAAGCTAAATCTTCAATAAAATGTGTATTAGCTAATCTGTTGGCCATTCCTGAATTTGATTTGGACTGGATAAAATATTTATACAACGCTGGGTATGCTCGCCACACAGCAGTAGCTGCTCGTAAGCTACAGGATGCCCAACGAGGTCCAAAAACGCGACCAATTTTTTTCTTTCTAGGTTCAAATCACTAGAAATAGTTTCCAATTCGGATTGGTTTTTATTTGACTCATGATATATCGCATATATTTTGTCTAAAAATATTTTAAAATGATTTACTTGTTTAATTTCGCTTATTCAATCATCCAGTGCCAATTGCAAACGGTGATTCAAACAATGCCACACGATTATATTTGGACACATTTCAGTTATTTTTGTGGCTACTTCAGATTTTCTTCCTACTATTGTCGAAGCATCATCTGAACAGAATCCTATGAGATTTCTTTGTAAATAATTTTTATGAAATCCATAGTCAGTAAGATAGTCTATTAACGCCATAAAAATATTGTCGGCAGTTGTTGACGTCAATTCTTTTAAATCTACGAAATTCATGAGAGGTTAAATTGCAGACTGTACTTCACATTGTAAAAATATTATCGAAGTACTTTTTTTAGCAAGTGTAGACGCTTCGGCAATTATGATACAAATTTTTGAATTTTGATTGAAAATGTTTTTAAAAACAGTTGTTTTAATCTGCATCGTAATATGTTCGACAATTCTAGTGGCAGTGCGTCTGGAATGTAAACAATTTCCTATATTAACCCAATTTTTTTCTTGTAAATCCAAAGCTGCTTCTATATCAGATAATGGTCTGTTTTGTTTAACAAGACAATAAACTGTCTTAAAAAATACAGTAATGTTAATTGCTTCAGAGTTAAATATTTTAACTACATTTGGTAAAACTTGCTTGTTAGATTGAATAATTGTTTCTTGAATTTTTAAATGTGAGCATGAAGTGGAATGTTCTATAATTTTTATGCGTAGGGAAGTTTGCCTTGTGTCTTTTTAGTTCCATTAGGAATTATTAAACATGAAATCCACTCATTTGATATGTGAATATGTTTTTTGTTTACTATTCCTAAAGTTTTCATTTTTGAACAGTTTCTACAACCTAATTTGCCATCTTTTACCTAGTTTTTACTTATCTAGTTGACAATTGCGTACTGTGCATGATTCCAATGATGTTGTAGATGATCCCGATGAACATGAGGTTGATGTTTCATTTGAAATTGATTGTATAGGTTTAATATCTGCAGAATTTATTGTTTTCTCTAGTATTTCTTTATCAAATTTTGTTTTTTTTTGACATTTACGAAAGACAATAAATTTCCTTGCGCTCTCTTCATTTTTTAATAAAAAATCTAAAATGTAAATACTGCCATTATATTCACACAATTTTTAGATGAATTTAGAATTTATATTATTTACAAATAATAATTTATAATTGTATATTTATGTAAATTAAAAATTTAATTTTACTGATATTACTTACCTTAGAAATTCCACTATTTAGTATTGTATTTTGTATCCTCAATTCAGTAAGTAAAGTAAGTTTTTATAGTAAATATAATCTGTAGAAAACGAACAAATTATATTAAAAAAAGTTGCAACAAGTAACGAAGGAAATAATAAAGCGGGCGATACCATGTGTGTGTGCCGAAGCTTCACAACTTGTAACACACTCGCAAGCAAGAGCCAAGCACTTCGTATTTTACGTAAAAACAAATGTTTTTTTTTTAAACGTAATACAACTAAGTAGTAAAATAGCAATAAATTATCGAAATATGCTCAAAATTCTGACAAAGGTAAGTTAAAGGTGGGAAGTTTGATTTCAAAAATTCTATATTTTCTGGAAGAAGGCCATCAGAGTGGTCAGTAGTTCCCAGCCTTTTATGTTGCTAACAACCTAAAATTACGTAAAACATTTACTTTTGAAAAATTGAATTTGGGGGCCCATATGTACAATGTATTTTTGTTTATAGCATTAAAAAATAAATAATATAACAAATCAATTGAGATGGGGCTCTTCCGGGGCCCTCTGACGTTGAGGGTCCAGGGCAAATTCCCAATTTGTCCATAGGATTACGCGCCACTGTTCGCGATCAAACGTACGGAAAGGAAAATGAAATTACACGAAGAACGATAACGTTTCACAATTATTTTAATAATATCCATTGATAACACAAACAGCATAAATATTAATTTTAAAGATTGGACTTACATTGAAATTTCGTAAGGATGATATAAATGGCAACAATTCTTACAATTCTTGTAGATTTTTATGCAATACCGTATAATTGTAAATAATTACTTCATTGGTCATTTTATATTGTGTCAGTGTGAGTGCGGGGTCCAAGCAAGCGCAGGGCCCGATGCAACTGTCCCGATCACCATTGCCCCAGGCGTGGTCAAATAATTATTTTTGTGTGCAACTGACACTTCAATAACATATTAATATACAGTAAATTGTCGTCGGTTTAAACGCCGACGTGTATATGTATAATGGTCATCATGAGTAATGACAAAATATATTTGATCAGTTTGTAATAGGCAGCTTTTAATTGCTGGTCAAGACATAACCCATATAACGTCAAAGTAATTGCGCATTAGCAGTGGCATTTTGCTACCGATGACTAATTAATACATCGATAATCGTGCAGGTAATTGCAAATTGCGTCCACTTATCCTCAGAAATCGCCGCCCGCAAGTTAGGCCCAGCAGGAATTTCGCCTGCATGAGGAGAGCTGCAGGTGCGCTTGCCACCCTTCGAGAGCCCCAAGGCGAGAGGCTACGGGCCTGATCCTGGATCGCGACGTATGCAAATCCAATTAGAACCGCTACTATATATCATAATTATTGTGTATAATAAAACTAATGACTTCATTTATAATCATTTCGCTATGTTCTACGTACACGTACCGTATTAATAAGTGTTGTATTTGCATGCCGGGCCTGCCATTACATCGGCTCTCAGTGTGTCCCTATATACCGCGACTCCTTTTCATGGCAATTATAAGGCCATTTATCAAACACCAATGTACTTACTTACGCGTGCAGACTGTACACGCCGATCCGCCGAAATCTGACACGAAAGGAATAATTAAAATAATTCAAGAATTCCCTGACATCATTTATTGTACAATAAATATTATTATCATAACTAATATCTTACGTGTCCCTTCATTCTCATAAGCTTATATGTTTTCCCAATTAAGGGTTATAAGTTGATTCTTAGTTAGCTAAAACCATATGGCATCTTATATAATGAAAAAAAACCTAATGTTAATAAATATATTAAACCCAGCCAAGGCTTTAAAAAGTCCTTTAAATATTGATTGAAATCATAGAATATAATTTTTTAGATGTGCCCAAAACTATATTCATAAAACTCATAGACTTAGTTACATATCCTGGGATGACAAATAATTTAAAAAAATAACGCTATGAGAATTCTGAATGTTCTTTTATCCATGCACTTTAGATGAAACGAGAAACTACACATACTGTTTGAAACACACTAAAGCATAATGATGAGATAACTTACCAGTGAATCTATTCAAAGCTGCATGCGATCCATTAGTATTTTCAGGGGTAATATAATAAGCGGTGTTCTCAAAAATCCATAATGATTTTAGAAATACTATTCATTTTAACCTCAAGCTCTGGATGAATACTGCAAATAAACATAACATCGAAAATAACAGCTGCAGAATGAATTGTGGGCTACCAATTTAGTTGACTAGTGTACTCTTTAATGCGAAATTGTAATGAATAATAGTTTTCGCTATTAAGTTTAAGTAAAAAAAAAGAGTGATTACAAATTTGTGATTTGGAATTAATATATGATTACAGACTGCGTGAGGGTGAAGGAAAATTTAAAATTAGGAATTTTTGTCTAGAATTTTTATAATCAATTTCTTCACTTTTTTAGTAGTATTTACAGAAATTGCTGCAAACTTAATTTTCCAGGCTTTCACCACAAATTTCAGATTCGTGAATTACATGCTATTGCAATGATATGATAACTAAGGCTGGGTGAATATGCACTAAAAATAGCTCGCAATATGCATACAATATGCACTAAAAAGAAGCAAACATATGCACAAGATATGCAGATACCTGAAATATGCATCAGGAAATATGCTTTTAATCCTTCAATTATTTTTTATGTTTGTAAATTTCGAAATTCCTATGTTGTCGAGTTATTGTAAACATTTGTAATAAACTTTTTTCCTATTATACTATTATTTGCACAAAAAGTACATAAACATAATTATAATAATAATTCTTGGAAAATGGATAAATTGTTTCTGGAAACGTCACAGATTTGGAATATACTATACATTCACGACCTTTTTGCAACCGAGTTGACTGGATTTTATTTTTGTCATGTTGGACAAACTGATTCAGTGATGCAACGGAAGTTAATTTTTTTTAGCGTCGATATCTATTAGTCATTTGCTTCCTACCACATTGTTAGATTTAGAATTTAACCAAAATTAGTAAGAATATTTATTTTAGCGAGGGTTTAGATTATATATTGCAATTTGTTGATCGACTCATTTCATCGTCGTTCTATGGAGGCAGTATGAAATTATCTATAGTGTCTTAAGGAAAGACTTACTAGCTGTACATTGTTATTGAAACGAAATGTGAAAAAAATGGTACCTACGTACACTAGAGACAAGTCTATGAAAAGGAAAAGAAGCTTAGGAAGGCCGAAGAAAACCTTGAGTAGAAACCTTGGCGTCACATGAGGGAAATCTTAGAAGAGAAAGAGATAAAAGGAGAAGAATTTGACTTATTTATTTTACCACACCAGTAATTAGGGCAGCATTTAATTCAAACTGGCATACCTAAGTCTCCATACAATCCTTGTCGAAATTGCAATAAATTTAATGTTTTTCAATGCATTCTTTTTTATTTTTATTCCTGTCGCTCAATTTTCATCCCTAATAATTTAAACTTACAATTAGAAAAGATTCAAATTTAAAGTCATGTCACAATGACGTGTTGGTTAATCCTGACTCATGTAAACAACTTGTTGTTCCATCATCAATAAATTATGATTATGATCTGTCTTTACCGAAAAATGCATTGAATTAATATTTCAAGTCGATTTATAATTTTAAATTTGCAATTTTGCAATTTTAAACAGACTCTTGAACAAAATAAATACTTTGCTTGCTAATATCTTATTGAAACATTTTAGTAATATTATAATTATATATTATGGATAATTAGTCTTGTTTTGTTTCATATATTTGTTTTGTCAGTTTCTTCACACGCGTTTCAGCTAATTCAGCCATTTTCAAAGGATTATATGTGTTTATATTACAATTTATTTGATTGATGACACATTTGATTAATTTGATTAATTCAAATGAATCCCTGCTATTATATGTTCGAGCATTAATGTATGAGACAAGAGGCCTTATTGGAATATCTTCTTTATGAATTTTGGGCATTCCTTAAAATATTGGTGATTTTTGGTTCATGACTTTAAATTTGAATATTTTCTTTTCGAGAATGATAGATTTTGCAGAATTCATTACTTCTATTATATTTTTTTGAAATTTACTAGTTGGATGTTTCATGTTGATTTTGAAGTGGTTGTGTTGAACCTTTACGGAAGAGGAAGAATTATTATAGGAAGTGGAACTGGCAATTCAACGGAACAACACGAACTGAGACAATCAATCCCTATACTTAACGAAGCAATCGATACCAAAAACCCGCAATATTAGATATATAGCAATATATCTAAAAAAAAAAAAAAACACCTAACAGACACCAAAGAAATTTTAAGGTACAAGTACCCCATGAAAACAAAGAAAAGGAAATACTAAAATTTCTACGAGATTACACCACCATAGGAGCAAAAACATTATTTCCACTTTGATAAGGAATTTCTCTATCAAGATTTCTGCAAAGTATATAGGAAATACTTCTCGAATAAAGGACAAAAATTTGTTGTCTTCAATGAACTGGTTGACTTTTGTTTATGTATTCTTCCTTTTTCATGATAGTTATAGTATCACCTTTATCTGCTTTACAAATTATTAAATTTCTGTCTCTGCATTTTGTTTTAATATTATTTATAGTTTTTCATCTCTATTATCATTATTCCCTATTTTCATTGATTCATCGAAACCTTGTTTGATAATATTTGCAAAAGGATTTTTTTTTATGTTTGAATTAACTATTTGATTGAGCGAGAATTCTGTTTCTAATGCATGTATTTCTAAATCGGGAATTTTATTTCTCGGTGCTACTGAATATTTTAAGCGTTTATGTCATAGTTCTTTCTCGTGCCTATTAAAATCATATTTGTTAGATTCTTTAATCTTGGGTGGAAAGTGGAAATTATGTACTTAATGTCTTCGACATAGGAATGCTTTCTTCTCTTGGTGGTTTTAGTTTGTTTAATTTTCTCAGTTTATTTTTATAATGTTCATATGACAGCATTCTCACCATATCATACACATTCGAGATGAAATAGTCAAGTGTTATGTTATCAAGTCGTTTTGTTAGTTCTATGTGTATAACTTTAAGATGTTCTTCTAGATTAAATCTTCTTATGTACCACTTTCTATTCTCTACAACTAACTGTAGCCAATATATTGTAGCTTTTTTTATTGATCTTTTAACTTATATTTATTGACTTGTTTGAGAAATTGATTTTCATATAAGAAGGTGTCACTTTACGTTTGAGGCAATTGAAATTGAAGATATGACTACAGTATTTCTTCAAGAATGCAGTCATATGAACATTATAAAAACCAACTGAGAAAATTAAACGAACTAAAACCACTAAGAGAAGAAAGCATTCCAACGACAGACATTACATACTTTCGACCCATGATTAAAGAATCTAACAAATATTGATTTAAATGAGATATATTTAAATGAGGTACGAGAAAGAACTTTTATATAAAGGCTTAAATATTCAGAAGCACCTAGAAATAATATTCCGGATTTTGAAATACTTGCATTAGATACAGAATTATCGCTCAATCGAATAAAAGTTAATTCAAACATAGAAAAAATTCCTTTTGCAAATATTATCAAATAAGGTTTCGATAAATCAAAGAGAATACGGAATAAATACAATAGAGACGAAAAAACTATAAATAATATAAAAACAAAATGCAGAGACAGAAATTTAATAATTTGTAAAGCAGATAAAGGTGATACTATTAGTATCATGAAAAAGGAAGAATACATAAATAAAGTCAACCAGTTCATTGAAGATAATTAATTTTGGTCCGTTATCCAAGATGTATTTCATATATAATTTGCAGAAATCTTGCTAGAGAAATTACTTATCAAAGTGGAAATAATGTTTTTGCTCCTATGATGGTGTAATCTCCTAGAAATTTTAGTATTTCCCTTTCGTTGTTTTCATGGGGTACCTGTACCTTAAAATTTTTTTGGTGTCTGTTGTTTTGAAGGGTGATTTTAATTTTTTCTAGATATATTGGGGTCATTTAATATTGCGGGTTTTTGGTATCGATTGCTTCGTTAGGTATAGGGATTGATTGTCTCGGTTAAGGTTGTTCCGTTGAATTGGCAGTCTCCAATAATTCTTCCTCTTGCGCAAAGGTTCAACACAACAACTTCAACACCAACATGAAAGATCCTACAAGTAAATTTCAAAAAAATATAATAGAAGCAATGAATTCAGCAAAATCCATAATTCTCGAAAAGTAAATGTTCAAATTTAAAATCATGAACCCAAAATCATCAATATTTTATGAAAATGTCCAAAATTCACAAAGAAGATATTCTAATAAGGCCAGTTGTCTCATACATTAATGCTCCAACATATAATAGCAGGGATTCATTTAAATAAATCAAATTAAGCAAATTTATTTGCAATCAAATAAATTGTATTGCAAACACATATAATCCTTTGAACATGGCTGAATAAGCCGAACACGTCTCGGGAAACTGATAAAATATACATATGAAACAAAACAAAAGTAATTATACGTAATATACACTTATAATAAACTCTTGAACATTGAAAATTAAGATAAATGAAATATTAACTATTGGAGTATAGGTATTTGATTGTCAACTTCTTTACCGAGAAAGAATTTGGTAAAAAATTGCTGCAAATTTTAGTTTCCACCTCTTTACCGCAAATTAAAATATATATATATACAGGGTGGAAACTTTAACTAGAATAAAATTCATAACTTCGATATAGGCGATTTTTACAAAAAATCCCGACACACGCTAAGTATTGTTTTTTCTTGCCCTCATTTCTATGTATATGCTGCTTGTTTATCTGTTCCCGGAAGAGCCCAGCCACCTCCGACTTTTTTTTTTCATATGGAAAGGTATGTCAAGTGACACCTCGTTTGAAAGGTCTCTTCGCAAGTAATACAACACACTATTTATTTCTTGAATATTTACCAATCCCACGTGATAAAAAAAAATACTTTTGTAACTTGAATACTATTTAATGCAACAAATGTTCAAAATGGGCACCGTTTCTTTCTTGGCAAAGTGCAAATCGATGATAACATGCATCTCTAATGTTTTGTAACATTTCTGGTGTGCCCATTTTGAACATTTGTTGCATTAAATAGTATTCAAGTTATAAAAGTGTTTTTTTTTTATCACGTGGTTTTTCAGTTTCTAGAAAATGTAAAATCCAAAAAGTTCGAGGAAGGTGAGCCTGCAGAGCCAATTGTTTTTCTCAGTAGGTGAAGGTGGTTCGTGCTGTGGCAATGTTTACCGGGAAGAGCTGGGTCGGCGCTCACGATGGACGTGTCGTTGTTTTGCCCTGGCGGAATGAACCGTACGAAAGTGTCCGAAAAATGCCAGGGAGCAAAAGGCACGTATAGATATTCGGTAGTCGCATAAAAATGGCATTGTGGGAAGTGAGCGGCTCGATGCACCTCGTATACAAATACACACACACACATAGGTACAGACACATGCGCGATTCCTACATACCTCATTCCTTTTCGCAAAAACTCACTTGCACATGTACGCATGCACTTCTGGTATTCGCCGCTGCGCCGTTTTTTTGTCTCCGAGTCGAGATCGATATGTAACTAGAGCGGTTTTTTTGCGGATCGGCGGCGGCCTTTGAAGTGCCGCGTTAAAAATTGCGCGAAATTCCAAATATTACTCGCTTGTTAGTTGTCGCGGCCGTTTGTGCCGTTTGCGCCGAGCCCAGGAGCCAGCGTGCATCCGCCGCTCCCGTATACGTGAACATATATACATGTATATGGTGAAATTTACACGTACGCGTCCATAAATTTATGGCGCTTTGTTTCGCAAATCGGACCGATTAAAATCCGGACGCTATTAACGTCGCGCCGAAGACGTCATTAGCGTTCACCTTCGTTAGATGAACTGCAAGAAAATAATACCATTGAACTGGAACAATATAATGTAATTGAACTCTAGGGTACAACTTTATTAGTTGATCATAGTAGTATCTTACTTTTACTATAAAAGTGTCTAAATACGTGGTTTCCAAGCTTTTATGCTAACAATCCAAAATTCCGTAAACCATTTCCCACCTACGGAAAAGCCAAAAACAGAAATTAACACAAAATCGATAGATTTATTATATCACTTTAATAGCATTTATTTATTATGGTCAAGCCGACGAGAGCTGACAATGACTCATGCTTTTTCGAACAAAGAATCGCGTTTTCTATGCTCGTTCGAATGTTTAACGTAAATGTAATAGAGTTAAATGAAATATAAAACGTATGTCGAATTTCGGTAATATTGAGGTCATTGTCAGCTCTCAACGGGTCTACTATACAAACAACAACTATTAACTTTAGTGAATGACATGTATGTCATTCTTGTTGCAAGACGATTTTCCTAGTTACTTATCAACTTATTGCTTCACTGTTTTTGCAAGAGAGCATCACATGTCTTAGGATTGAGCTTATTTCTTGTTATGATCTTTATGGTCACGAGACCTGAAAATTCCGCTCGCAGAAACATCTGGTGAGGAATGGCGTTGATAGCTTTCAGCTTATTTGGTCAATGCTGGGCGGCCTTGTAGTGAAGCCCCAAAAATGTAAGCATGTAATCTGAAAATTTTGAAACTAATAGATGTAACCCAACTCAAAACTTAACTATTATTTAAACTATACATTTTTTTAATCTACAAATAATAGTTCAGAAACTTTAAATGATATCATTAAATGATATCCAAAGCTCTGGCATATATCATTTTAATAAATCTTGGTTGGTTAAAAGTTCTCGAAATGTTATTTCCAGGATAAAACGTTTTTCGGAAAATCTAACAATCATTGAATTTTTTTCTTTCCGGCGATTTATTTTGCTTTTGAATGAAGAAATGGTTTCGCCAATATCAACAATAGTTAGGTTACGTTGCTGAATACTTTAATTCAATTTATTCATATCACTAAATAAATCACTCAAGATAATTTTACATGCACGAAACTGTGAATTATTGATTATATTCCTTCACCAGTGTATTAATCACTACTCGGTTTTTCATCATGAATCAAAACTTATCTGTACAAACATCCAAGCAATATTTGCAGACAAGAGAATGTTTCTTGAAAAACATATCGATCAATTCAAAAATATCTTTTTCTGAGACCGAAGCGAAAGTACTATTTTCACTCCGCAAATGCGGTGCGAAAATTGCATGTTCCTTACTAGTCACGAAAACATTTCTCTAATTTCCTCTAACATTCTTAGCCCTTTCTGTGGCTCCTCCTAAGTAATGGATAATTTTCCTGACGCTTCAGTAAATAACTATTTACCCATGGTTTTTCAAATTATTTCAAACAGATTTTCTCATATTGAAAAAAAAAGATTTTTGTAATAATGGATTTTTTGAAAATCTGGATTTTTTTAAAAATATTTTACTCAGGATTTGGATTTAGCGAGCCTAATAGCGAGCCTATTTGGTCCCACTGTGCGGCGCGAAAATGTTAATCCTGATCAACAAAGCACTTTTATCTAATTTGGAGAGTTGCAATAGTTACAAGAGATTTCGACATAAACGAATTGTAGAATATGACAGTGTCAGACAAAAATTTGAGAGTGGAACAATTTCAGTTGAAAGTTTGACAGATTGTGTAAAACTCGATAGATTTTGACTATCACAGTTGAAAATTTGAAATTTTGGGGTTTCAGGAAAAAATGAATACACGACTTATCGGTTAAATGTCTTACTTTACTCGGAGTCCTGTAAAATACTCGGCACAGAGTGCTTCGTCTCCGCGTAAGTAATGGATCATTTCACTGAACGTTCAGTAAATAACTATTTTTTGGTTGAGTTTGATAGAGGATTGTAAAACAAAAATTCCTGACTTATTTTCAATCATATTGTATAAAATAAAAATCATTAATTGCACATTGTCATATAAATCTAATATGTGAAGATCCATCGTGAGTTCATCGATTTAATAAAGATTTGTGCACTCTCAGGTATAACAGATTAAAATTGTAATGTGCATTTGGGAATTATCTCCACGGACAACTGGAGACCGGTTTCGACCTATAAGGTTTCATCAGTCCAGTGTGAGAATGGAGTTACGTAACTCCGAACTCTCAGTGCACTGATCAAGTTATGTAACTTCGGATTCACACTGGTCTGATGAGACCCAATAGGTCGAAACCGGCCTCCAGTTGTCTGCGGACAAAATTCCCAAATGCACATTATAATTTTAATTTTTTATACCTAAAAGTGCACACATCTTTATTAAATCGATGAACTCACGATATATCTTCACATATTAGATTTATTGCTTCCGTGTTAAATATTTTTTGAAATGACTAAATGTTGAATATGGACAAAAGTTATGTCAATTACACTTTGTTCTTATTGTAAATGTAAATTATAGAAATACAAAGTTAACATGTATTAATCGTATGTCTTTCAAACAATGGCTTGATTCAAAAATCAGATGTAGTGGAAACGAAGTTATGACCTTTAAAGATTTAACAGTGGATTGAGTTTTCACTATATTTTATATCTAACTGCATATTTAAAAAAGGATAGTGCATTAAAAAAAATAACTGAATTGTCATATGTGTCACCAAACAGTGTTTTTAAAAAGGATTATAATAAAATATAATGTTACTCTTTTTAAAACATTTGATTGCATAATATAATTGAATTGCAAGAACTCAAATTTTTGAGAAAGCACAAGAACTGAATTTCTGTTGAATAATTATTTGAGCAGTTTTAATTTTCTTCTAAAATTACTCTTTCACCACCATGAAAACCAAATATGAGCCTGTCACGATAATCAAATATCGATCTATATGTGTATTTTCATGCTCAGTCCATTTTGATTCTCAGATGTGGGCCATTTTCGAAATTAGCAATTCAATTAGTTTAGGATTTGAAAATTGTTTAGATCTATTCTGATTATATGTGAATTTAACAAGGTGAGGTCAGCACTATCAGGTAATATTAAGTCGGTCTTTAGTTTACATGGAGTAGTTTCGACCGGGAGGACGTCATCAGCATCCAAATATTTATTCAAACACCGAGAAAAATTATAACAACAATTACTTTAGGTATATTTCTTAAAAGTCATATAATAGAAAATTTGTAAATTCAACTTCCAGTCATAGGGAAAGCTACAGATCTAGGTATGTTTCCAGTTGACATTCTAGTTACTAGAATCTAGATCTAGAATCTGGTAGAATAATGGGTGTTGTGCAGATGTAGCAAATATGTTGAAATGTGTAAAATTGAATTTATATTGTGTTTGATATTACATTATACAATGGTTGAGCAATTTTGAATATGAATTTGGTCAATCTGATAAAAGTTATGTTGAAAGTTTAGCAACATTTAGTCTAGTTTTGCGTAAAAAGCTTATTAAAATTGAATGAAAAGTTAAATGTTTATAGTAATGTTATTATAGTTAGGATTTAATTATGGCTTCCACTGCATTGGCTAACCGGTATATACACGGTATAAAAAAGAGTGAAAAATATTTAAGGGGGCAGTAGTATGAACCACAATAAAAAAAGTGTTGATAAACATGGGTCCTCAAAGTTACGGTTTCGGAGATATGGAAGATTATTCTTTTCCGTATATAATAATCTTCCTTATCTCCGAACCCGTTACTTTGAGGACCCATGTTTATGAAGACTTTTTTTATTGTGGTTCATACTACTACCCCCCTAAATATTTTACATTCCTTTTCTAACACCCTGTATTATTGTCCCATAATTTGTCAAAATTTATTTTCTACCGCAAATGGATTTATCCAATTTGTCTTTAGTTTTAGGGGTCAAAAATGAGTATTTTAGAATTTTCGCGCAAAGAAGGGATTTGTTACATACTCAGTATTGTCAGAAAAAAACATTTTAAAAATCTGTTTAAATTAGAGTTTGTTTGTTTGCTTCTACACGTTTATTTGTCGTTTGTATTTGGTCGTCTTTACGTGGTTGTATATTTGTAGGATGTGATATTTTCGTAACTATAGCAACCATTTAAAATTTCTCACATATCACGGTTTTAGAATGAACTCAACTTGTTATTTTCAATTTGCAATGAAGGATCGAAGTGAAATATTACTCATTGATAAAATATATTCTAGAGACTGATGTTGCACACAGAAAGCAACGATATGATTAAGATAATTACTTTAGTTTTCCAACAAATGTCACTAGGCACTAAGTGTTATAAACATGACATAATAATGTCAAAGCGCATTTCTGGACTTCTGGACCGAGTGTGGAGTGTAAAATTGACATGATGCAACTTCGCGTCATCGCGTATGCTTGGTGTCCGGTAAATTCCTCGAATTCAATTGCTGGAAAACAATTAGACGAATATAACTTTGCTAGCAATATACATTCGTCGAAAAGGTTAGGTTAGGTTTGGTTGGGTAGGTCAGTTAGGTTTAGTTTAGTTTAGATTAGGTTATTTATATATTTTCAGCACTTTTGCAGGCATTTTTAAGCAATTTTGTGGTTTCGAGAAAGATGTACTTCCTCAATTTGTTTACGAGAAATTCGCTTCGAGCAATTCGTTTTTGAGTAGATAATTTCCAGTAATTTATTTATTTATTTATTAATTTAACGGAAGAAAGACTCCATTTTTACATATATTACGTCTAATTGATAAAGTGTACATACCACTACCACTAGAACGCTAAAATAACTAAAATGACAATAATTTATAATAAGGAGACCAATAACCAAAGATATATAAAAATAGTAAACCACATCAAACACTGACATTTCATCAATACATCCCGTTTCAATTTTCGAAGAGGCTTAGCCAAATCTAAACTGGCTAGAATCTTTAGACTTTTGTATATCCACCTGTATATCCTGTGAGAACTGTCCAGCGGTGTACCTTGTGTGTACTATAAATTCTATTTCAGTAATTTAAACTTTAGATTTCATATTAAAAACAATGTCATCATTTTTGTCCATTCATTGTTTCCTAGGCGATGTGTCTGGTCATAGGCTATATTTCTCTTTGTTTTACAGCCTAAGAGGGTTGTTTAGGCTGCGTTTAACTATTTAGGCCTAGTTGTACGATCATTGTTAATACAATGGTATCCTTAGGAACTGAACCACGATCAAGGGTGATCCACACTCATACAACTGTGCCTAAGGTCCAGTTCTATGAACGTAGATCAGTTTGACTATGGTTCAGTTACCCAGGATACCTTTATTGACACACTTGTATCCTAGGTGACTGAACCATGATCAAACTGATCTCCGTTCATACAACTGGGCCTTAGGATACCATTATATTAACAGTTGTATCCTAGGTAAATGAACCATGGTCAAGGATGATCCACGATCGTACAACTGGGCCTTAATATCTTAATTCTGAACTTGTAAACCTATAGAGCAACCGACTACAGATAAATGCTAGTCAAAGCTAGAGGATATTTTCCTATCTCTAAATTTGGTGACCTTGAATACTAAATATATCTTTCACTTCGAATGTGTATCGAGTGATAATTTAAATTTCAGCTCTAGTTATCCATCGAATGGATCACCAATGATCACCACCAATCTCGCCTTTTTTATTGGCTGTGAAAATATCCTGTGGATCTTTAGAGCTCACTCTGTAAAACTATCAGAGTAACTAATTACTTCAATTAAACCAGCATTAAAAA
This sequence comes from Othius punctulatus, assembly GCA_951805005.1. Classification (NCBI taxonomy): domain Eukaryota; kingdom Metazoa; phylum Arthropoda; class Insecta; order Coleoptera; family Staphylinidae; genus Othius; species Othius punctulatus. The sequence continues at coordinate 35,509,297 of OX638139.1, forward strand.
ACCTCTAGGGCATTAAGAATTTTCACCATTGAGATTCCCAAATTACGCAGTCATTTTGGAAATCTTAAGTATATTTTAGACGATACCAGAAATTGTTGAACAGTTTCTCAATAGACTTTAAATATTAAAGATATCTGTAACTCGTAACTTACAAACCTGTTGGTTTTCAGATTAACTGACAAAAGATGACTTATTTGCACGGGCAATATTAGAGCATACCTCCCTGTCAATATATTTGGTGACTGTATGTAGTAAAAATATATTAAATCTAACTCTGAAGTTGTAACCCAATTGGATTCAGAGCAACTGAATGATGATGAAGCAAGACCCTGCTCGAAAATTACACTTAAACACCACTTTTGGTTACACGGCACAGCTTGGATCCCCGGCAATTAATTTTGCAACCAGCCCCGATCGCCTTTCTCCCTGGACCAAGACGTGCTCTTTAAATGGCAAGTCTGCCGAGCTGCTCGAAAACGCCCGTCCTGAAGGCGCACTCCTGCGGATGATGCGAAATTTTCTGAGCGGGATAATTGTCCAGGCAGTTGCGAAATTGCGATTACCCAAGCAAGACGCACACGACGACCGTGAGCTTTTTACGTTATTTCCAAGTTTGTTTTGCGTTCGCTTTTCATTGCTCGCGGGAAGAGGTGGAAAACCGCGGTTTCGCAGAAACGCGAAAGTAATCATCAATCAATCAATCAATCAGTTCGAGAGCGCCTGACGCGCCAGATTGAATCGTTAATTTCGCCTCTGCAAAAGTTCACGTTCGTGGGCTAAGACATGCATTGTGGGTTTTATTGTTTAGGAAGAAGTTAATTATCTTGAAGGACTTGTAGTCATTGTAGCTGCGTTGAAGTATTTGTGTGTTAAAATTTGGCAACGTTTGCATCATTTTTATATCTCCAAGATGGATGGAAGTGTTAAGTTGCCAAAATAATTATTATTCATGATTTCTAACTATAATATTAATATAACATCCCATAAATAGAGTCGGATGTAGGTACTGCGAGACTCCTAAGCATACATGTTTTTGCCCCCCACCCCCTACAAAGTTGAAAATATGTTTTAAATTATATATTCATACATTCGTAAATTTTTTCAGGACCCCTCTGTGGATGGGCACTAAGCAACTGCTTATTATGCTTATGTAATCCGGCCCTGACCATAAAGCTATATAGTTCGGTAATTATTTATTGATTAACATTGCAAAATTTTAGTGTATCGATGTCTGTAGAATATCTAGTTTCTACTACTAATGATGACCCAATAAGCCTGAGCCTAAACCGTCCATCAATCCGCGACGCTCATTAATTAATACGGCGCCGATTTGTTGGTAATTGCTCAAATAGCAGCACTGGATGGGGTACAACCGCGCATTACCGCCAAGATCCGCAATTTATTGCTAATTGGACTCGAAACCGAGGCGAGAACGTACACGTCGATCTGCACTAAAATGATTCTCACAAAAATCCACGGCGGACGTCCTCCCGCTGTGAACGCCACTAATGGCCCTATTGGATTCACAGGACAATAATGGAGTGATGATAAAAGGGAGCCGGGGCTTATGCTCCGTATTAACCACTCGAATAGGCGACGTTTTGTAAGTGCATTATCGACTGGTGAGGTGGAGGAATCGTGTTTTGCCAACGAATTTATGCACCCTTTATATTGAGCCATTCTATGAACGCTAAATAGAAATGGACTAGGCTTTGATTTTTTCTTAGTTGTTGGAGGGTTGTGGAATTATAATAGTCTAAAAGAGCATTTCATCTAGAGCTGGTCTTTCTTCTCCAATAATAAAGTTGCAAATACTTATCCGGTGGCTTAAGATTAAAATTTAGGTACTTTGGGAAGGCAGTTTCTAACATATTTATGGATATTACTAGCAAATAGATAACTTATACTCAACTTTAACTGTAGATGAAATGAAATGAATAACAATCATTAGCATTTCATATCCAATGATAAAGTTGCAAATAATTCCCCGAAGCTTAAGATACACATTACGAGATCATATATGCCATTGTGGCTATCTCGTGGAAGATGAGGGCTATGCCATCCTGGCTAATAAATTTACTTCAATGGTACGGACATAATTTTTACAGACATATTAGAAATTCTGAACTATTTCTCAATATAACATATATACAGGGTGGTGCGTCGGGAAGCGTACCATAGGGATTTATATGTAAAAAAATTAAATATTGTCTTCCGTAATTATTTTAGAGAAAAACTGTAATGAACTCTATTGTAGAGCAAAATATACTGCGTCAATTTATGCTATTGCTTTTTATTTTCCATTATCCATAACCTCTACAAAAGAGTTAATACTTTTTTCTCTAAAATTATTAGTGAAGACAATATTTTAAGATTTAAACTTTTACATGTAAATCCCTATAGTGCATTGTCCGACGCCCCACCCGGTATACATAACTTTTTCTTATATTGTACTTTTTTGTGTACTTTTCTACAATCCATGATCCACAACTTTAAGGGAAATTGAAATTAATATTATCGACCTGCGAAAGTTATGAAAGTTGTCTTCATTGAGTTTTTAAAATTTTCTAGTATTTCAATCTATATATTTCTTTTGGTTTTCGAATTCTACAAATTCAATTAGCCATTTTCAGCCATTTTCAAAGGATTATATATGTTTACAATACAATTTAATTGATTAATGACACCTTTGACTAATTAGATTATTTTAAATGAATCCCTGCTGAAAATAGCCGAATAAGCCGACACGTAACACGTGTTAGGAAACGATCAAATATACATATGAAACAAAGCAAGAGTAATTATACATAATATACATTTATAATAAAAATAAAATGTTTTATTAAGATATTAGCAAGGAAAGTATTTAGTTTATATTTTCTCTTTATCTTTCATCTGCCAAAGTTTGTCACCGACCTCATAGATCACCTTGTATTTATAGTATGATGCTTCTCAATTTTTTATATCTTACGTCACTTCAACACATCATTTGAAAAAAACTTGTTATTTGTTCATACAGTGTATCTTATTTTAAATTCTTATATTTTCTCTATATAGAATGCATCTTCTATAAAGAATATTTTATTTGAATTTATAGAATGAATTATCTACTTAATGTTTTATTTGATATTCTTAGAATGGAAATGCAAATTAGAACGTACTCAACAATGAAACTTTATTTTCTGTTAGACAATGAATTTCCTCTTTCACTTTGTTGCATCTCATATTGATTCTTACTTACATTTTGACAGTTATTTTGTCTCAGCGTGACCTACTTCAGTGCATACAAATGTAATTAAATGGTTACTTTTATGAAAAATATTGAATATCTCATCAACTATGGGGTTCAGACATAAGATATGCCCATCAAATTGAAGAGAAGAAATAGACCTATCGAATAATGACATAAAATAGGGGGCATTCGCTTAAAGAAAAAGTGCTATGCCGCTTTCAAATTTGTAAAGTTTGACATTTTTTTCTGAACACCCTGTATTACTAAATACAGTTGCTCATTACCAAAATCTTTCTTATTAACCACACTGAGATTATTACTAAAACTTATTCTTACCTTAAAAAAAACGAGATCGCTACGATTTTTTAAAGTTGAGCTTGCTTATGCATGATATTTGGAGAAAAAAAAAGTATATTGGCAACACTGTAACATAATCCAAAACTAAATAAACAACAATATAGACGTTGAAAAATTTCATCAGAATACTTGAATAAATACAGGGTGTTCCATTAAAAAAAAGTATGTTGTGGTTATACCTCAAAATTGGGACACTCTATATATTTAAAAATAATTTTACGGCATAAAGATTTTTAAACTAATATTTTTTTGTACGACACATTTTTTTTTCTCTCACAGGAAAATGCGCCAGGAAAGCCCGGCGCACTGTTGCAGTACCCTGATATTATTTCAGTTTTTATTTCAATAGTTCTCTCAAAATGCTAAAAGCAATCGAATATAAAGCTTTGTATGTAATGCGTACATAATAGGACCTATTATTCGCCCTATTTATAGTCCTCGCTCGCGAGCTCGCTCGGACCTTGAATATTAGGGCTCCTCCATAAAGTCCTAAATTATGTACTTATTACATAAATAGCTATTATACAATGTATTTATATCGTAAAATGATATTTTATAGCTATAAAAGCAATCTTCTGGTTTAAAGAATTAGTTGCTGTTTAGAGAATAAATCTACTCAATCTTATTATTATGTTCTGTCTGAAAAACGAACATTCTGTTAATTTATCTGTTATCTATGGAATTTTTATACCATTTTTTTGCCATTGTTTAGAGAATTTAAAATTTTCTATTTGTAGAATGAAGCCTCTCATTGAATATTTATAGAATACATCTGCTATTTGTAATATTTAACTTAATATTTGTATATTTTCTTCTCATTCTATTTTATTTTCTGCTTATAGTATACTTTTGATACCAAATTTAGGTTTGATATTTCTAGAATCAATAATGTAATACAAATCTTGGTTTGATGTTTCTTTGATGAAATCTTTTCATTCAATATTTTGTTTTCTGTGCAACAAATTCTCGTTAAAAATTTTTATTTGCTATTTGTGGATTGCGTATTAATTCTCACAATGTTTGTTGGCTTATGTCTCTAGAAGGAATCTCTCCATTATTTTTATTTTGCTTGCGTTAAGTAGAATTAATTTTCTTATTAAAAATTTAAATATGTTGTTTATAGAATGCATAGCGGAAAGACCCCACATGGAGTCGATAGCCTAATAAAGATTTTGTGTCTAGAATGCATATTATTCCCATAATTTTGCTCTTCTGATGCTAAATTTCGGTTTCGTGTCTGTAGAATTAATCATGTGATAGAATTTTTGGTTTGATGTTTCAAGAACAAATCCTATTATTTCAATTTTGTTTGCTATTTGTAGAAATAATGTTCTTATATAAAATTTCGAATTTGTTGTTTATAGAATGAATATTAGTTTTTACAGATTTGTGGCATTGATGTATAGTTTTGAAAATTATAAAGAATTAATATATTAAACATAAAATAAGTCCAATCTAGCTTTAAAAATGCATTAAGAAAATTAAAAAAATATAAAAAGATTACAGTGTTTCAAGATTGTCAGAACTAGATTTTTAGTTTTCAGGTAAAATTATTACATATAAAACATAAAATTTAAATTAAATTCTTCCGAATCTCCAATGTTTTAACAATATTAAACAATTATTTAAGTATTAGGTAAAATCTGGAAACATAAAATGTCTATTATTTTTCATTAATTTTCTTAGATTATTCAGAAGAATTATTTCAGCTCATATATCAGTATCAGTATCAAAGTATCAGTTGAAATGTATACATGAGTATGTAATTTGATTGGTCATTCATTATGTTGCCGTTCAATTTGATTCTTAATTGGTACACAACTAATAAAGTTATTATTAATCAACCCCTTGTAAAGCAGCACGCGTTCCTAATTAAAATGAGTAATATGTTTGTGATTGGGGGTGATTAGACTCGTTTCATCACAAAGGGTTTGGCTAATGTGCAAAACGCGGCCAGTAACCCCCACGAGCTGTCGATCAAAACGCATAAATGCATGATTAAATCATAACCACGACACCTCCGACCCCAAACACTCGTTCAGCGACCGTTCACAGCAGTAACTGCTGAATGCGAATTAGTCAAAAATGTGCCGATATCTTCCGCGTCCTGCACGAGGATAATGTTCTTGTAACGACGTCCGCGTGTCTGGCGTCTAATCCTGCGACATTCAGAAGACACGTGTGCCCCGCGGGGGCCCGCGCATGGGCTCGTTACGCCGCCATTCACTGCCCCCGGGGGCCGTCCGCGGCGGGGTGCCCCACATTCAAATTAGCCCGTTTGTCGAGGGGCCCGTACAAGAAACGGAGGCGGCGGCGGCGGCGTCTTCAATGAGGCCCTAATTCGACACCGGCACGTGGACGCCGAACCGCAGCAAAGGGGAGGATTGATGATCCGATTGTGTATTACAATAAGTGAGCAGATAACTGGCGTGGACCTACAGGAATATATATCAATGATGGGTTAATTCAAGATATGGATAAAGCGATCCATAAAGGCAAAATTTCGCAGTGAGTTCGTTGCTACTTGACGATGGTAATTAGTAAAGCGCGGATTTACAAGCACAAAAAATCACAAAATAAGCGCTTAAAAATGCATAAAAAAATTACAAAATAAGCATATAAAAAAGCATAAAGATTAGAATAAGCACAAAAACGCAAAAAAAGCATTAAAACGCATAATATTTTATTATTTTGGAGTTTACAGAAAACAAAACATAACATAAATTTATAAACAAGAACGGGCTATATATATAAAACAGTTAAATTTAAGGAAAACATATTTTAATGATTAGTAATAATTTCAATGATAACAAATAATTATTGCTCATTTTTAAACGAACTGATTATTAAATGTTTCTCTAAATTTTCAATAGAAAATCCCATCCTTCTGTCACTCAGCACATTTTTTAAGTGAGAAAAACTGCGTTCAACATCTACACTTGTAATAGGTGCGTATTTAAATTTCGGAATAATTGATCCATTTATCAGTAAATCGGTAACGATATCTCCTTTAAAAACTTTTGATATTTTATGTAAAACGTTGAATCCATTATTTTTAGATAAAACTGCGTTGCATTTTTCTAAAATAATTTCTCCTACAGATCCGTGTACGTTCAAGACATCGTTCTTAAAATCTGCAATTATTTGAACCGCCTCCACCAAAGTAGTATTCTTTGCTTCCAGTTTTTTAATAGCTTTGCTTACAAAACTATAGTTGGTTTTGATAAATGCCAAGTTTTGTACAACCCTTTGATCATTTAGAACTTTTTGGCATTCTCTAATTGACTCGGAGACATTTTCGGGAAACTCTAATACTAGCTCCTTAAATGAAACCAAATGGTCGGCATAGTAACAGGCAGCATCTAGCCACGTGCCCCATCTAGTTATGACAGGTGCCGGAGGAAGTGGTACATCAGGCATTCTTTCCCTAAACATTTGTACCCTCAGTGGAGCTTTTAAGAAAATTTTCTTCCCGGTTTTTATTAAATCGTTGACAATTGGAAACTGCATTCTAATTGTTTCGGCTACACGATTCAATCCATGTGCTAAACAGGTGCAATGGATTAATTGCTCATAAAATATTTTTAAATTGGAATATGCCTTCAACATATATGCAGCCGCATCAGAAAGCATCAATAATAATTTATCATTTGGTACAGGGTTTGGCAAAAAAAAATTCGTTAATCCATCATGAACAAATTTTGCAACAGTATTCCCATTTGTTTTCTCTAACTGCTTGGAACTGATTAAAAATGCGTTGGTGGCGTCGGTTTCGTTTAATTTTCCAATCATTAATTGAGCGATGTACCGACCACATGAATCTGTAGTTTCATCTACACAGAACCATATGTGATTGTTGCCAATTGTCTTTTTTATTTCCTCAATAGTGTGTTTATAAACTTGGTCCACATAGCTTTTGCGAATGGTTGATTCGACAGGAATATGTCTACCGGTGTATTTTTGTAAAAAAGATTTAAACATACTATTATCCAGTTTTTTTAAGGGAATGTTAGAAGATACCATAGTATTGCATAAATCAAAATAAAATTTTTCATTCTCTGTGGATGAACTTGCAATGGACTCGAAAATAGTTTGCTGTCTACTGCTTGCAGTTTTATGTTTTTTTAAATTTTCCAGGTGAACTGTTGTTTTAATATGTTGCGTTATGTTAAATTTTTTCTCGCAGTTAATCTACAACATAATGCATGTATGTCACCTTCTAGCAATAGCAACAAATAAAATAAAACTTACCGGTTTCATACAAGCCTTGCAAATTAATTTTCCGTTCTCATATTTTAATTCCGAATGTCCTCGTATCCATTCATCAACGGAAGGTTTTACTTTTGGCATTTTATCCAAGAAAATTTAACACTTAATACAGACAGGCACAAGCACAACGCACTGAAGATTGAGATGAATTGTACAGAATTAATAGCATCCCTACACCAGCTGCGTTCTGTGTACGTAAAAATAATAGAAATCACCAACTTTGTTTACCAAATATCACGTACGCTCTGTTATGATTTTGTGATAACGAAGCAGTCCAGTCGGAAGGAAGTAATATTAATACTGATTTCAGTACTAACAATAATGTGCAACGTAATATCGTTTTAAATATCTTAGTATTTAACACGTTGGCTACCGCGCGACTCATGTCGTATAATTAATTTTATAGACCACCGGCTCATATATGAACCAAATACAGTTAATATGAATAATACGTTAAAAAATGAAAAATATGCAAATAAGCACAAAAAAACATGGAAATAAGCACAAAAAATGCACGAAAGAAATTATAAGCTTAAAAACTGAAAATATGCAAATAAGCACAAAAAAAATTTTGCCACGTTACTTCATTTAGTGAAATTCGTATAAATGCAAAGTCATTTTGATCTGCCATTAAAACTTGTGTCTAGCATAATACCTAGAAATCCGCGCCTTAGTAATTAGCCATGGCAGCAGGAATAGGACATAGTTAAATAATACAAAATAACAATCATGAAATCGAGTCAACAATATTGTGGGTTGGATTAAAATATTGTGGGCATACAATAAAACCAAGTGACCAAGTCAAAATTTGATAAAAATGAGTTGAAATTACCAGGTACCATAAACGTTCGTTGTATTAATCAAGAAAACATTCTATGTTATAACAATTTTTTCCTAAAATATTAACAAAACATTTGCAAAAACAATTAATATTGAAAACTCGATTTACCATGAAGTGTTGAATTTTCAAATGAATTGATCTCAAAACTTTTGACTCTGTCACTTTTTACTGTAAGTCCACGACATTACAATTAAGCCCACTTTTGGTTATATTTGAATTAAACATGGCCTGACGCTTAAAAGATGTAGTTCATTCGATTGAGTGCAAAAACAATCTTTTCATAGACGCTCTGAAAATATCAACTGAGAGCTGAAATAATCTTAGGCCCGTATCTACATAGTCCGTACTTGAGCATGAGTTCGACTCAAGTCGTATATTTGGTTGCGACTTCTTTTTATAAATGTTTATGCATAAAACCGCAAAATATAAAACTTAAGTCGTGCTCAAGTAGAGTCTATAGATACGGGTAGTCCGTGACTCACTAATCTTTATTTAATTATTTCAAAATAATTATATAGTTTACTGTCGAATCTGCAGCTTATTCTTTTTCTTCCCTAGAATATTTACAATCTATCTAATATAGACATTAAGTAAATTTTTTGATACTTATAATTGACAGGTATAGAGGTACTGCAATCAATAACTCTATTTTCAATATATAACAAGTAAATAAAAGTTGTTAGTTCTGGGCTGGGACCATATTCGATCTAGGTTCTGGGTTCAAAAATTCAGAAATCTATGTGGTATGTCTAAAGGGTTCAATCTTTTCAGTCTTCTAGCAGTTAGGTCTTGCAGCAGTTCTTCGGCGAGTGAGTTAGGGTGCACGCTTAGTCTATGTTTGCATTTCACAGAATATGTTGCGGTTTCCTCTTTGACGGAGGTCATCTCGAGGTCTTTCAGAATTATCCAGTTTGCTACAAATCGCGGATCATTTATAATTAATCTTAATGTTTTTGATTGGAATCTTTCCATTATTTCAATATTACTGATGCTTGATGATCCCCAGAGCAGTATGCCATATGTCCATATTGGCTTATGAATGTACCTATTAACCAATAGATTTGTCTTTGTTTGAGGCCCAATTGGAGCCTTTTTTCCAAATGGTCCATTTTTCCATGTAAGTCTGTGATAAAGGTACATTCCAAGTATTTCGCATCATCAGCTTGGGGTAGGACTAGGCCTTTAGGCCCGTATCTATAGTCCGTACTTGAGCATGAGTTCGACTCAGGTCGTATATTTGGTTTCTTATTCTCTATAAACGTTATGCACCAAACGCAACCAAATATACGCAAATATACGACTTGAGTCGAACTCATGCTCAAGTACGGACTATTGATATGGGCCTTAGTGTAACAGGGGGGTATGTTTGGTTTCTCAGCGTATATGTGACGCGGATTAATTTTGTTTCATTGACTTTTATGCGCCATAGATTTAGCCAGTTCTGGATGTTGTTCAGGTGATTTTGTAGATTGGAGGATGCACTGATGGAATTTTCGTGGGATTTTCTGTATCATCGGCGAATGTTGCTACCATGGTTTCATTGGCCGTTGGAAGGTCTGCGGTGAAGAGCAGGTTTATGTCCTGGGGCTCATATTATTATGGGCCCCAGGACACTTCCCTGTGGTACTCTGGATTTGATGCTTTGCTGTGAGTTTATTTCTTCTTCCACTCTAACTAGAAACTGTCTTGTGCTTAGATATGCCTGCAGGACCACAAAAGAACTGTGGGGTAATTTTTGTTTTAGCTTGAACAAGAGCCCTTCATGCCACACCTTGTCGAAGGCCTGGCTAATGTCTAAGAAAGCCGTGGTACAGTATTGCTTCTCCTGGAATGTTTTATTTATTTTTTGAACTACCCTATGGATTTGTTTGATTGTTCCGTGTTTTTGTCTGAACGCAAACTGGTGGGATGTTAATAAGTTTCGTTTGATTAGGAGAGGATGAAGAATTTTTAAGAAAGCGTATTCAAAAACTTTTGAAAGTACCGGGAGAAAGCTTATAGGGCGGTAGGATGCCACTTCTTGTCCTCTTGTCCTCTTCTTTTCCCGGTTTGGGGATAAGGATGATTTGTACTAGATTCCAATTGTTGGGGAAGTGTCCCAATCTCAGGATTGCATTGAATATGTATGTTACCAGTCTCATTCCTCTGGCCGGTAGTTCTTTTAACATATGTCCTGTTATTAGGTCTATTCCAGGAATCTTTTTCGTGTTTAGGTCACTAAACTAATTACGAATGTGACTTCTCTGACTTTGAAGTTTTTGATGGGAAGGTCCAGCTGGAAGGGAGCTTCCAAGAATTGGAGTATTTGAGCTTATTCTTCCTTCGTGCAACTTCTTGGAAATGGTTGCTCTATTCTCTTTCATTCCGGGCGCAGGTACCTATGTATGCCTGATGGAGGGTATTTTTTTCTGGGGTTGTTTAATTCTTCTTGTAGCCTTCCATAGTGAGAAGTTGGTCGCTTCTGAGGGTGACAGTTCTGATAGGGAGTGATGAATTGATTGATTTTTGAAATCTATAAGTAGGTTCTTTATGTCTTCGATTGCTTTATTTAATTTTACTTTCACTGGGCTGTCTTGTGTACTGCCAGGTTTTGCGTATACTTCTCTTTTCAGCAATTTTTTGCCTTATTGTAGGATGTATCAAGTAGTATATTTTGGCTGGAAGGAGATATTACGATTGATTACGACCAGGACCATACTTTCTGCAGCTTATTCTAAGAAAGTATCCATGTTATTTTGAGTGATGCCTTGTAATGTGACGAGGATGCCTTAAATTTGATTAGCGACACTCTCAATTACTTTGAATTACTTTATGCTACCACAGCTCAACAACATGATCGTGACTTGAAATCCTGGTATAATTTACTGGGACACTGGGATATCAGTTTATTGTACTACTGATTCGCCTGAACAGGCGGGCGAGGTCGAGATTATTTTCCAGTTTTATATTTTTCTTTCCATTTATTCCTGTCCTGTGTTTGATTTCTTACCATTTTCTATGCTCTTCTCTGATTGCGCCGTTCTATGTTTTCTTAGTTTTACCTTGTAGTTTTTCCTGATAGGTACTTGTCTTATCTAGGTAATTTTCTGATGTTTGGCCCCTTCTTCTTGTAACTTTATTATTTTCTGCATATCAATGATTTCTTCTTGTTTTTCTGTTATTCTTGTTTCTGATGCTGTTCCTAAGTTCTTCAAAATGATGTCACAATCTTTACATTTTTGTATTCATTTCCGTAATTATTTTTATATTCGTCTTTTATATTCGTTAAATTCTATTCTTTCTTTGATTCATTTGTTTTATTATTGCCATTCTATGTTTTCTTAGTCTTCCCTTGTAGTTTTTCCTGATAGATCCCTGATAATTCCTTTCTTTGATTTATTTGTTTTATTATTGCCATTCTATATTTTCTTGGACTCCCGTTGTAGTTTTCCTGACCAGTCCTGATGATTCCTTTCTTTAATTCATTTGTTTCATTATTGCCATTCTATGTTTTCTTAGTATTCCCTTGTGATTTTCCTGATAGGTACTTGTCTTATCCCGGTGATTTTCTGATTACAAGCTCCTTCTTCTTGTAGCTCTACTATATTCTGCCATTCTATGATTTCTTCTTGTTTTTCTGGTGTTCTTGTTTCTGATTCTGTTAGTTCTTCAAAATGCTGTCTCAATATTTATATTTTTGTATTATTTTCCGTGATTATTTTTTCTGTCTTTTATATTCGATATATTGTAGTCTTTCTTTGATTCATTTGTTTTATTATTGCCATTCCATGTTTTCTTAGTCTTCCCTTGTAGTTTTTCCTGATAGATTCCTGATGATTCCTTTCCTTGATTCATTTGCTTTATTATTGCCATTATACCGGGTGTACATTTCAAAACTAGCTAGCCTCAATAACTTTTAAATGCAAGCTAATTCGATAAAACAAAAAAACACGTGGTTTGATTTTTGGTGAGGGAAGTGGAGGGGGAGGGGGAAAGTTTGTGGGGCACCCCCCACAATAGCCATTTGAAATTTCAAAGTGGTGGTGGCCTGGGGAGGAGGGGGTGACACTTAAAATTTATTTGACATTGTTTTTAAACTTTCCCCTCCAAAAGTCAATCGATGTGGTTTTTTTCATTTTTATCTAGTTAGCTTGTATTCAAAAGTTATTGAGACCAGCTAGTTTTGAAATGAACACCCGATATATATTCTTAGTCTTCCCTTGTAGTTTTTCCTGATAAGTACTTGTCTTGTCCAGTTGATTTTCTGATTTTAAGCTCCTTCTTCTTGTAGCTTTACTATTTTCTGCATATCTATATTTTCTTCTTGTTTTTTCTGGTGTTCTTGTTTCTGATACTGCCAGTTCTTCAAAATATTGTCTCTATCTTTGCATTTTTGTATTCTTCTCCGTGATTAGATTTAATGTCTTTTATATTCGTTACAATATATTCTATATTTTTCTATATTTGATTAATTAATATGGTGCAGAATAGTTATTTATTATGGCCATTGTTTTTGTTTATATCCAAATTTGATCCATAATACATGTTTGGATTTACTCACTTTTATCTTTACTTTGTTTTCTTTTATTTACATTCTTTCTTTTTTGTATTTTAGCACCTTTTTCATTTGTCTGATTTGTATAATTTCATCTTCATAATATCTATTCACTATTTTTCTTGTTCCGCAGCTCTCTGTGGCTAGTCCTAGTAAGCTATTTTTAAACATTTCCCAATTTCCTTAAATTTCTATCTGCTGGTTCTTTAGCTTTCAGTTTTTAATATATCTTAGGTTTTTCGGTGTTTTATTTTTTTAAATTTGTAAGTTTTTATCTTCTCTTTTACTTTGTTTTTCGTTCGTTTTTTCTTCATGATGGTGTTTTAGTGATCTTTACTAGATGGTAGTCACTTCTCATCTCTGCCTCTTGTGTTAGTTTAACATATCTTAGGATTTGCCATTTATGTGCCATTTAAAAAAAAAATTACAAGATCTCTACTTGCATTTCCAAAATTCATTGAAATTTGGCAGTGAATCAAGTGTATTATTGACTCTTGGTTATCTCGATGCTGTTTTTTTGGATGGGACAAAATTGCATTTTCCTGTAAATTTAAATGTTATTGCTATAATCTAGAGGTCCTTGAGAGAATCTAATATGGCCAATTAAAATTTGGCAGTCTGTGAAGTGTTTTATTGACTCTTGCTTGTCTCGATGCTGTTTTTGTTATGGTACACCATTTTTTTTATCAAAAAACAAATAAAAAGAACTGGAATTGCATTTTCCTGTAAAATTTAACAATATTCCCATAATCCAGAGGTCCTCGAGAGGATCTAACATAGTCTGTCAAAATTTGATGATTCTAATTCAAATTTTTCAAATTAACTTAGATTTGTTAGAAATTGGAGACTGCTAGCAAGATGTAGGATAATATCGAATGAATTTGTCACAAATAAGATATACAAAATATAGACAAAAGACATTTGTCTCAAATTTGAATGCAATGAATATTACAAATGCTTATTATAAAAAAAAATAGAAATATTTCTTAACTAGTAGGAAAATACGATATAAAATTATATTGTTGTATGCATGCCGGGTGATTTTTTGAAAAGTACGCACCCTAGATTTCTCAGAAATGAAGGGCAAAACAAAAAATTCCCGAAACACATTGATTTTTATTTTGAGGGGGACATCTTTTGATGTTTTGTTGACATGTGTATCAGTTCCCCCTCCCCTTCAATAAGAAGCTCTTGAAAATTTAAAAAATGGGGGGATGAGGGGGAACTGACACAGATGTCATCAAGATGTCTCCCTCAAATTAAAAACTGACGTGTTTCGGGAATTTTTTGTTTTGCCCTTATTTTCTGAGTAATCCGTGGTGCTTACTTTTCAAAAAATTACCCTGTGATTATTATTTTGCCCGTATATTTTGAATAATTTTCCTTCCAAAAAATCACCTAATAACTAAAATTTACATTTTTTTTTTAATTAGTTAAATCACTGAATATAAATAAACTTGTGCTTAAGTTTGAAAAGTATCTCAGACGATATATCAGGTCGATATATCGGACTTATCTACGATAAGTTCATAGCTTTTTTTTATGCTTTAAGCTTAAGCTTTAATCAATAATATATTCTCCTGAATTTCTTTATTGTATTTTAATGAAAACACGTAAAATTTTGTGTTTTATTCTATGTTCCAATAAAAAATATATAGTTTATATTAGTGTTTTGTTAGATAAAAATTATACTACTACAAAAAAATTAGGAAATTGGCATTAAAAATATATGTTTCTACATCAAAATCGTATTTTATTGCAGAAACGAGTCAACTGCAATATTTTCAATATTTTTTTACAATTAAGGGAGAAATATTATAATTTAATTACAGGCAGAATCAACTTCGGGAAGATGTTAACTAATACTAAAAATTTTTTCAGGCGAAACTCTATTTAAATATCAAGGATATAATGTTTTTCTTTGTTTCCCAACAATTTGAAAAGGCGTACTTGACCAGTTTGTGAAATAAATGATTCAATTACCTTTAACTCTCTACAAATTGAAAATTCAATACGTATTCTATAAAACAGTACTCTAGCATTAAAATGATATGGACATTTCATAAGCAAATTTATTTCCAAAGCACTTTCACCATGGAAGCCAAACCGGTACTAACTTACGCATCAACCTGATAACTTAATCTTAAGTCTTAACCGTATACCAAATTTCAACAAGTTTTGATAAACCGTTTTCAAAATGTTAACTGTATATACTTTTTAGCGACCCTGTATACAAGAAATAATCTAAACCAATTCTTTACCACAGTGAAAAGAACAACGTTTTAGTCACATTTTATTTACAATTTACTTTTTGTTTTTGCCACTTGGCTCGCCCAAAACTTCCCAAAATTGTTAACGACTTTTGACCTAATTTACCGAGTTGTTAGGTAGTAGAAGAGAAAAATGAACTGTTTATTGAAAAATGTAGAAATTTCTCACACGTTACTTGTTTTCAGTAATAAAAAATCGTATTTTCTGCATTTTATAATATTTTGAATGTATATTTTGCTTTAAAAAAAATGCAATGTAGCAAAGCCGTTGTTATTTAAAATTATGAAATAGAATATTATTTCTAATAGTAAAGGTTTCAGAATTATACAGTATGATTTACGTAGACACCTCGGTTATCTCAGGAGTTAGATGGTAGATTTAGAATTAGCATATTTGTTGAATTGAACCGTGTATAAGAATCTTCCAAAATAAGATTTTGATTGTGAGATTTTGTAAAGGATAGCAGAAAACTAAACAATAAAATCTGAAAAAAAAGTTTCAGACTTCAGACAGATCACTGGGAACTGTGACTACTTTTTTGTAGTTCTTGAGTTTTTCGCACCCTTCCTGCTTACATTAAAATCTCGAGCTGGGCAGGTGCTGGCAATGTAAATCATGTCATAAATTAAGTACCTTTCTTCGGCACTTGCCAAAACAAGGTTCTAATGATAATTCCTTCTGTCGTCTGCAAACACTAGCTGTCGTTATCGCCATCTGATACGTTTGCAGTAAATTAAGCCCCCGGCGTTGGGCTCTCACAGGTCTGCCAAAGAGGTCAATCGATAATTTATTACTTCCTCTACCTGTCGGCCTGACGAATTTGTTTCGATCTGTCCCGGAATAATTAAATTACTTCCTCCGCGCCGCTCACAATGGGCTTTGGAATTCCGTGGCCCCTTTTTCGCTCGTTTTTTCCCCATTCGAGTCCGAGAGGCGAGGAGATCCATTATTCATGCGCCGTCCTCTCCTCACCTGTGGCGGCGGCGCGAAGGGCCCCCGCGTGTAAAACAAGACGTGAGAATAATGAGGTGCACAATGGTCGCGCGAGGCCCCATTGTCCGGCATCTGGATCGCTCCTTGGCCATCTACCTATTCTATCCGGCGGCAGCCCGTTTCGACCCAGCGGGGCACCATTCATGCCCACCGTAAACTAATAAAGAAATTAGTTATGGACTCTTGTAACACGGTAGCCGCAGTGTCCGTCTCGCTCGGACACACGCACTGCGGCCACCCCGCACGCAATTATCGCGTAATTAAAAGCGGGCGCGGCGAGGTGCGGGGTATGGTAATTTTTTTCGCCGTTCCTGGGGAATTTACAATTTGATTTATTCGCCGCCGCGGATCCGTCAGGCCTCGGATTATATTTGTTCTTTCTATTAATCATGCCGTGATGGACTTCGCATCCCATCACGTGATAATTACGGTGGAAAATCAAGGCACGCAACAGCGTTATGTAATCTCGTCAATTTTTTTTTCACGTGGCGCTATTTTTGTCGTACATGTGTACGTGCGTGTACACCGTACACACGGACTCGCACACAAAGAGCGGGCGCGCGTTTTGCAATTCGTTGCGGGCAACCTCAGCGAGAGCTTCACGTGTCACTTCTCAGGACCAAAATTGGGAGTAATCACGATTTTATTACCGTTGATTCGCCCACGCAGGCGACGCAACAGCACGGAATTTGAAAGGAATTACCTAAGCGACGAGCGACGAACGATTTAGTAAATATAAATATTTTTATACAATACACAAGATTTCTACAGGATCACACCATAAAGGATAACACATTAAGGTTTAGGTCCAATGCTATAAATATTTATCCGGCGAATTATTTACGGGGGAGAAGAACTACAAAAAAAAGGCAAAAAAAAGTTGAGGAGGCTAATATTTTTTTTTTCAAAAACATTTTTTCTGAAACCTGAAACTTTCGCTCCGCATGTGCGTCACGAAAATTTCATTTTCCTGACTAGTCAAGAAAACATGTAGGTACACAGGTAGCATAGGAGAGAGATAGGAAAAGGAGCGAAGAAAGGAGGTGGTAGAGAAGGAGAGCTTCCGCACCCCAAAGAAAACGCTCAAATCACCAGAGCTAAGGAAAATAGAAGAAGTAAGGAAGAAAGAAGAATATAGAAAGTGTAAAGCACCAAAAGGATAAGAGGCAGACGTGGGGGAATTGAAATAAATGTTGTACAATTTAATTAAGAGGAATGAAGTAATAAAAACTGAGATAAAATAACGAAAACAGAATAAAAGAAGAAAAGTGGGAGATTGAAAAACGAGAAATGATGACTAGAATAGAAAAAGTAGAAAACTGGAGAGAAAATATGGAGAAGGAAAAGAGGAAAAATAACATAGTAATTAAAGGATTGCAACTAAAAGAAGTAGATATAAAGGAAGAAGTGGGTAGTTTTATAAAGAAAGATATAGGAGTAAACACAAAGATAGCCCAGGCATGCATGATTAACAAAGGCATGAAAGCAGATATGAAAAGACAATAAGAAGTATCATAACTTTTTCTATTTCTCTTATTGTTGCAAATTATAACTTCCCAATTTGCTTACTTTGTAGACATTGCAATTGAAGCAAAACTTAAAGGTATTCGGGTAAAAGAGAAATACTGCTAGGGGGTGCTCTTATTTTTATATCTGTTACATTTTGAAATATAATGTTAACATTTTTATAAATAATTACTTTTAGTTTCAGCCTTTAGAATAAAATTTATAATCAAATTAATATATAAAAATAATTAAAATAACGATGCTTAATAATGCTGAAAATAAGGACAAAACATTTTTTTAGCACAACTGATGTTACATATTTTTTTTTAAGAATTAAAATTAAAATGGAATGCCAGCAAATAAAACTGAGGTTGATATTGCTGATAGTAAATCTTCTATAGAAAATAGAAAAGAGCATTCTTGTAGAAGACTTTTTATATCATTTTAATTGTGTAGTAACACAAGATCAAAAAATGCAAAGATATGTAGGGTGTTACAAAAAACATAAGTTTAGTCTGTAACTTTTATATGAGCTACTCTGTATAAATTTCATAGTTTTATACGTGCAACTTATTATTGTACACTTTTTGTATAAAACAACTGCACAACTATACACAATATACAAAACTTTTGTATAAAATATTTTTTAATATTGTGTTTAATAACCCTGTGGTTGACCGTTCCCACAGCATTGAAACCCGCTGTACAATTAAAAACAAACATAAAGTTTTAAAGATATAGTATAGCAACATTATATCGGGATGAAAAAGTGTCCATTGTTAGTATACACGAAGTAGTTGACAATCAGAATAAATACAGATCTATTTTTACACCGTATCGGCCTTGCTTAAGGAAAACATTAAATTTCAATAAAACAGAAAGAAAACATAATTCAACGAATGAAATAAATGTTGTGGATTATAACTAAGTTTGGACAAATGTGCACTAAAAATAGCTCGAAAAGTGCATGCAATATGCACTATAGATATGCGGTAATACCTGAAATATGCAATTAAATCAGGAACTATGCTTTTTTCCATCAATTATATTTTTAAGTTTGTAAATTTTCGAAATTCACATGTAGTTGTAAAGTGTCAGTAATTGTGAAAATTTGTTATTCGCTGTTTTTTTGTCGAGTATTTTACAGGGGTCCAAGTCTCTGTAGTACCTAGATGTAAATGTAATTAGATAGATGTTTGCTCTCTAGACATTTTCTTACTCTAGTAACTTTTCCCTAAAATAACCAGGGAAGCAGGAAATGCATACATGTGGGCAGTGTTGTAACAGATACTTTTTTTTTTGTATCTAGATACAGATATTTTAGAAAAAAATGTATTTAGATTCATATCTAAATAAGAATTTGAAAATGTATCTAGCTACAGATCCAGATACATTTGAAAAGTATCCAGATATTTCTAGATACATTTCAGATACTCACATGCAATAGCAAACAAAAATTCTTTTTACATACGCATTTTACATGCAAAAGAACATGCTCATAAATAATTAATAAAATGTGCAAAACTAAATTTATTTTTATCGTCTGCTTATAGTTATTGGTATACTCGTCCCTCCTGACAATGACAATAAAAAAAATGCTCTAAACAATGAATCAATAGCTAAGTGTATGCAATTAACGTTGTAACCGATACACTATTTTTGTATCTAGATACAAATACAGATACTTTAGAAAAAAATGTATCTTGATACAACTTTAGGTACTCAAGCAAGAATGTATCTAGATACGTATCTAGATATTGTATCTAGATACAGTATCTAGATACATTACAACACTGCATGTGGGTTTACATGTTAAATTCCTATGTATACGAAATCAATTCGACACCCGGTATATAGCATTGTTGTAGCTTTTTTCGCTTTTGTTGCTATTTCTGTTATTGTTTCATATATGTGTTCTTAAAGGTTTAGTAATTATTTGAGAACAACGCGCTGGATATTGTTCTACCAAATTATACCAGATACCAGATACCCAAAAATGAAACTTTGCTATACATTCTCAAAGATTTGGTAATTCTGTATCCGAAGAGAAAACCCTTATTTTCATTATTATTTTTATAGATGTATCAATCCCTCATCGTTAACTCACCCTATAAGATAATAATATAAACTACAAAATACTTACATTAAAAACTGTAAATATGTGAGAGTGCAAAAATGTTAAGACAGATTGATATTTCTCTGTAACACTGAAATAACTATTGAGTTCTGGTGCAGCATTATAGATCAGATACAACTTTGAAAAGTTATTCACATTTTAATCAAATTTAACGAAAAATCATGGATGTGGAAATATACTCAACAAAACCTTAGTATAAGGGATTAATGAAATTATCTGCGTATGCAAAACCTCAAGCAATGTGGCAAGACATACACAATATTTTGAGTCACGTAAAATCATCTATTTTCAAATGGCTAAAACTCGTTTCTTTCAAATGGAACACACTGTATATAGCATCGCATTTGAGTGCTCATCTAATGAGCAATTCAATGGTAGCATATGGACTGTAATCTAATAATACTTTTTAATAGGTAAATAACGATCAATTTCAATAAGTTTTGGCCATTTAAAAATAGCAAAATTCGATCGTTGTTTCAGAACACCCTGTGTATTCAACATGTCACCAAATATTGTGTACCATTTAGCACATTACTTGGGTACTTGCATATCCTGATTCTTTCATTGATCTCTTATAATAAGGTTTTGTTGAATTTTTTTCCACGTCCATGATTTTTACTTAAATTTGATAAAAATGTGAATAACTAGGCAAAGTTGCATCTGATCCCTAAAAATAAAAATGATTTATAAATCCCACATGAAGCAGATTCCAAAAATTAAAGAATATACAGAGTGTACCATAAATCCGGGACACAACATTTAATCTCATTTTTAAATGGAACACCCTGTATATTGTTTCATTTTTTGAATCTGCTTCATGTGGGCTTTACAAATCAGTTTTATTTTTAGGGATCAGATAAAACGTTGCCTAGTTATTCACATTTTCATCAAATTTAACGAAAAATCATGGACGTGGAAAATAATTCAACAAAACCTTATTATAAGAGATAAACGAAAAAATATCTAATATAATGTACGATCATTGCTACGCTCATTGCTTAAACTTAACCATAGTTGATTCTTGTAACTCTCACTCAGGCAACAAATTGATTTTTGATTTCTTTGGAATTATTCAGTTCGTATATTCTTTTCTTGAAGGTAGTTGTGTAAAATATGCAGTTTTAGGAAAAAATGGGCAAAGGCTTTAATAGTTCACTTAAAACATTAAAGTCCTTATCAACAACGAGATGGGCTTGAAGGGCAGAGGCAGTTCTGCACTCAAAGAAAATTATGAAATTCTAGTTAAAGCACTTGGAGAAATAATTGAGACCACTAAACACTCAGAATAAAAGGCAAAGGTTTATTACGTCAGCATCACTCCTATTTTAACAATGATCCTTAAAGTAAGCAAAGCATTACAAATAGAAAATCTAAACCTATTACTTGCTTTAAACTGTGTCTGAAATTTAAAATCAAATTTGCAATCAGTGAGAACTGATACGAGTTTTTTGACAAAATTTACAATGAAATCGACGAAATATGCGTCAAACAGAATATAACAATTCAGAAAACAAGACGCCCAAAAGGTTCCCGTAAAATAGACGAAAACTAGAAAAATCACCATGAAATTCAAAACAAAAAAGGTGATATTAAAATTAAGTCCTTGTACCCATTTCTAGACTGTCTTATTTCTAGAATTGATGAACGTTTTAGTCAAGAAACGACTCAGATAATAGAGTGTGTAAGTGAACTACTGAATTTGAATTGTGACGTTGATATAATTTTACTTGAAAAACCGTTTGGAATAAATAAAGATGAACTAATCGCAGAAAGCAAACTTATTAAACATGATGAATCCATACCTAAACGAAGTAATTTGGGTAATATAAAAGAGTTATAAATTACATGGCTAATTGATTCGGACAGATTTAGAATATACAATAATTTATTTATGTCACAAGCTGCTCCTTTCAGCTTTCATTTTCTAAGATGGTTCAAGTAAAATCAAAATTAAAAACAGCATGGCACAGGAGCAATTATATTTATTGCTTTCTTTATTTAATGAGCAATACAAAAAGTCGATTATAATTTAGTTATAGATCAGTCTAAAACACTAACATCGGAAATACGAAGAATGAGATTGTAAAAATAATACGTCAATGTTAATGTATTGTTTACAAAAATACTGTTCTGATAAGTGTATGTCTTATATCAAATGAAGTTTCAGTTTTAAAAAATGGTACGGTTGTCTATTTTCTACCAACTCGAAGAGCCAATATGGCCATCCCTAAAGAAAAGTCTTCGCACGCCTGTGCTGATAGTCCCAATTATTGTTCTCTAGTTCCAATCCTTGAAATGTTTTGAATAGAAACCCTTGTAACATTATGTAGGTTTATTATCTCATTCATCTCATAAAATCTTCTACAAAAGTCAGATTGCTTATTATATATTTTCTATAGTGACTCTAGCATGGCCAAGTCTAATTATTAATGTTATTTAAACTGAACATTCTAAACAATTTCATGAATTCTGAGTAAAATCCTGTAATTTATTTATAACGTACAGATGTACATTCGGGAATTAACTTTCGGAATCACTGGACTGATGAGACTCACCAGTTCGACATCGGTCACCAGTTAAATTTTACAATTTAATCTTATTCAACTTTTATTTGCTTCACGAAATAATGATATTAATCATTAACGATAATAATCAGTAACGACAATAATGATAATATTTAGTTATCTATGAATTCTGACAAAACTTTTTTAGGAGTTGTTAATCATCTGAAAAATGCGAAACACTTTATGAATTTTATTTTAACTAAATGTATGTAATTTTGCTAATTGTTTAAACTCTTAACTGTAAAATTCTTGAACATAGAATGGTGTAGAATTTTACAGCTAAGAGTTTAAATGATTTCCCAATTGACAACATTTAGTTCAAAATTGTTTCAATGCAGATTTTTTTTTATTACAAAAATGTGTAACATTTAATGTATTATTGATCAACTTATCGACGTGTTCAAGTTTTACTATTTTTCAAAGAGAGTTCCCTACAAACAAAAACGAATTAAATTTTGAACGCGCCACTCAAAGACGAATAATGCTTATTTATTTATTTATTTATTTCAATTTGCTGCCAGATAATTCCTCGGCAGTTGAGTCATTGCTGTCACCATCATGGGCATTAGCTCCCGTGGTATTAAGTTATCACACTTGATCAGTGAAAAGTGAAAAATCCGCGCCGCTAACGAGCGAGAGCACGCTTTTTCCTGCATAACGGCTGAAAGGCAAAGGCGACTAATCCGCGCAATTACATCGATAACTAATTGATCGGATGTCTAATTGCTCCAGATAAATTACTGCCGGCGCACACATATGAATCAAGTCCATTATGATTTACTTAATTAATCGGCCGCGGCGCTCGCCTCTAACTGTAATGCACTTTTAATTGGGCCTTTCAACGGCGGCTCTTACTTGGAAACCGTCTCAGAGCGACCCGCCAATTCGGAAAGTGAAAATGTTATAAAACTTGATCGTGATTTACTAAACGCATAATTTATTAAAACAACAAAATAAAAGTTACTACAGAGAAATGTGGAGGACTATGGAAGAGGCATAATCCAGCAGCCCAACATTTTTCTGAAAAAAATGTATTATGCATATGCAGTTTTTCCCAACTTTTCCTAACTACTACCTATAACACCATTAATATTAAGCAACACAAAACTCATTAAATGGGAAAGTGATTTGATGTCTTTGATCGACAAAAAGTATGGTAGGTTCTATCTTTTCGTACATAATGTTATTGCAGCCTAAGCAACTTTTCGAAAAATCTTGCATAAACCCTGGACCCTGATATTTTTACGTTTTCGGGTTACATAAAAATTCTTCTGTTCACTATGCATATTAAATGTAGATTTTTTAAATTTATATCCAACGCATAAATTGTAAAGCAGTTTGAAAATATAGGAATAACCTAAACTCTCTAGCTAATTTAATAGCTCTACAGCAAATAAACCGAATCAAATTTGTCCTCTTCAAAAACCCATCTCAGTATTGTCCCCTCGCAGAAAGGTGCCTCTCTTCGTGTGTCCAGTAGCTTCCCATAATGGCATTCATCCGTACGTTTCCCAGTTCCTGGGGGCGAGACGCCGCCGCTAATCCCCGTGTTTGTGTGCACTTCTCCTCTATGCGGAATCTTCTCTAAACAGGCATGTGTAGATTTGGTTGACATTTCGGGCACAATGCCTGCCGGTCACAATGGGATCGGTGCGCGCCGATGCTACTTTTACACACCGCCAGCTCCCAAAAGGGAGGACACCCTTTTCCTCCCCATGGCGACCGGCCAGGTCCGGATACGGAGTTTGATGTGTCTCCGTGACAGACGGCGGCACACAAAAAAAATAGGATTATGATGATTTGATGGCCTCGTGAATGCAGGGCATTGAGGTAAATAACAACAAGCATATTTTCGATGGGAAGGTACAGGTAATATAATTGTTGACGTTGTATGATGTGTGTGCAGCTTATTTGAGCTGGAAGTAATAAAATTATTGAAGTTGTTATGCTTGTCACTAATAAAATATTTTCAATGCCAAATCATCTACAAGCCATAAATTAGATGACTCTACACATGAAAAATGCAGCATATTTCTATTAAACCCATGTACCTACTTTTTTTTAATAATATTTTGCTTCAGTATTCAGTGCTGATAAATATTGTAGGAGTTACCAAGAATTTGCAAACGCTTTTATTTGGAAATAATTAAAAACAAATTATTTACATATAACATGTATTAGAATTTATAATTCATCCAAGTTTCGAGATACAAGTTGTTCTTAATTATGTTTTGAACCTCCTGATATTTTTAATATTTGTAATTAGAATATCAATCAGCTTAAAAGAAACTATAACCCATCGCCCTTATAACCGAATCAATACTTTCAACTATAAGAAAGCATCAATTTAGGAATCCCTGTACATAAAAAATGCATGATTACACCACAAACTGGTGCACGCTTTATTAACTTCTTATGCCGTTGCATCGAAGTGCACCTAAATTGCTTATATTTACACTAAACTGTATAAACTTGAAGTGGGCACAATTGGTGCGTTCCCTAACGAATACCTGGAAGAGTAATCGGTGCGCAAATATCTCCCTTATTATTCATATTTCCAATTACTCCGCGTCTAATCTATAATTTGATAGCGTGAACGGGGTCTCATCATCCACTTCTTCGTCGCGCTGTTTCGCTCATTTTTTCAGTTAAATATTAAAGGAACGTAAACGCACACCCGCATGCACATGCGCGCAGGCATCTGTGCCCATAAATCATCGGTAATGCGTTCGTGACGTTTCAATTTTAATTCTAATTCGATTCCGTGTATATTTTTTTCCAGGTAACACGAAGTAATGGTATAATATTTCACGCATGTTTTCTAACTGTAGCTAGTGACGATGTTATTGGAGGGCGTAGATGAGAAAGTTAGTCTTTGCTGCAGATTTTTTTGTCAAAATCAAAATTCATTTGATCATTACTATGGTCATTTGGTCATTACTATGGCAACCAAATATACCATGTGTTTACTTTCAAAAGGGAAACACGAACATAGGGATATATCATGGGTATTTACTTTCAAAACAAAACATAGGGAAATAGCACGGGAAAACATAATTTACTCGTAAAAGTAAATGTAGGCTGTGAAACGTATGTCAATGCCAGAAGCTACGACAAATAGAAACTGCAAAAAGATGATCTATTCTTATGAATAACGATTATTTTACATAAAGTCATTTTACTATGGCATGAGTTAGCGAAGAGTGAGGTGTTTATTTGTCTTTAGAATAAATACTCGTTCTTCATATGAATAGGTAGATCATCTTTTATTTTTTAGTTAAAGGTAGAAAAAGGTATCAATATGCAAGTATTTTGGTATCAAAAATTTAGAATAATAATCAATCATATAGTATCTAATAATAATCAATAGTAATCAATTGATTGATACCACCATTTTTATGCTTGTACGTAAACTTGGTGAGCAGTATTTTCCAAAATGGTGTTTTCCCATACTATTTCCCTATGTTCCGTTTTGAAATTAAATACCCAGTATGCAAATGCATATTTTTCTTACGTGCAACTTATTAAAGAATAGGCTGCACTCACATGTTTTTTTAAGCTAAAGTGTGAATTTCACGCCCTATTTGTTAGAGGACATTTTTGAATATTTTAACATAAAAGCATATTTTTGCAAATTTCAGCATAAAAGCACATTTTAGCATATATTTCGGTTTATTTCAGCATAACTTTCCGGAAAATTACTATTCTGGAGAATAGTTGCTATTTTATTATAAATAATAGTTTTATGTTACATAATAGTATATAAATTAAAATAATACTTCCAATATTTTTAGCAACTTTTAATGAAATAAAAATGTAATCCAAAAATTTTTAGGATTATTTAAATCTACAATACATAATTAGAACTATAATGTAATTTTATAATAAATGTTTTATTAATGTTACCAAATTCAAAACTTTTTGGGGTTTGGACTTACATTTTTGTTAAGTTTCGTGCAATTTTCTGAAAATTTGAAAAATATTTCGAAAGTTTCCTATTTTTATAATAGAGGTTTTAAAACATTTAAACAATTGCATCTTCGCAATATATTTTCACTTTAGAACTATTTTGTTTTCGCATATTTTGCAAATTTTCATTAAAACTCTATAAAACTTTTGGGCAATGTTTGAAATCTAAAATAAATATTTATATTGTTTGAAATTGTGATTAATTTTAAAGCATATATTTAGTTATTGCGAAAATTACTTGAAAATATTCAGATCTTATTTAAATATTTCAAAACTTGTTGACAATTGATTCTTTTATTATTACTATATACATGGTGAGTTTTTTCTATTTTAAGCATTGGGATCTCGAAAACCATAAGACATAGAGATTTGGTTAAATGAGAAGAGAGTTGTCGTTTTAAGAGCTTATGCAAGATATGCCTTTGTTTTTTTGAAAAAAGACTAGTTTTTCAGTTTTAATACAAACTTTCTATTTTTAAATGGCAATCAAAGTTGGCTTTGACGTTTTTAAAAATGACACATTTGTCTCTTTATTGCAATACAAGGTTTGCTATACTTACTTTGATAAATAAAGGCCATCTTCGAAAATTAACTTTAAGAATATTATTACTTACTTTGATAAATAAACACGATACAGGACTATTTGTATTATTGAGAGTTTGCCATGGGAAAGTTTTCTTTTTCCTCTTATTAAAAGAATTCTACTATTTTTTCTATTCTAATTATACTAATTTCTATTCAAATTATCCAACGAAAATTCCTGCATCTCATTTATTTATGAAAGTAAGTATAGCAAACCTTATATCGTTATAAAGAGAAAAAATTATCCTTTTTTTTAAAATGTCAAAGCCAATTCAAAAACATTTTTTTTTTAAAACAGAAGCACATCTTGCATAAGCTCTTAAAATGACATCAATTTCCTATTTAACCGAATCTCTATGTTTTATAGTTTCCGAGATCCCAATGCTTCAAATGAAAAAAAAAACTCACCCTGTATATATAATTTTAAATCCCCTTAAATACCCAGTATTTATTATTACTGAAACGCTTACAAATATTTTAAAAAATTACGAAAATTGTTAGACATTTATTAGAATTTCTTAATCAATTTAAATGTTAATGTTTTAATAAATAATTTCATAAACAATTTAGAGATCATTAATTCTAACAAAATTAAGTTAAAACATTTAAATATACCGAAATTTTTGAAAATTGCCGACAGAATGAAAACATTTTTTTTAATTATTAAAAAGGGTTGAAAATTTTTCAGAATCATCAAATTGTAGGTATATTTGTTGTTACTACAAAATAAGGTTTATAGTGATTACAAAAAGTGTTAAAAACTTAGAGTTAAAGTTAAATCCGATTTTTTTAGTCCTAACAGTTGAAGATTTTAATTAAATAATTGGAAATTTTTAATTCCTACAAAACTGAGTTAGATATTTAAATATACATAATTTTTTGAAAATTAACGAAAACATAAAACATCTATATCTATTTGTATATTTTTAATATCTATAACTTATAAATTATTCAAATTTTATTGAAATTTCTGTAGTTAGTGTTTTTATTTGTATATTTTGATATGATAATAATTATTTTTCTGCAAGTTTACGAAACACACATCTCGTTTTTCACGTTTTTCTCTACGTTATTTTTTGAAATTTATTGCAATGTCCACAATTATTAACCCTATTGATAATTTGATTAAATATTCTGGAATTTAAAGTTTCCAATTTTATGAATGCTCATTCCAAATTTTTTAATTAAATTTTCATCAAACTTTTGGGCAAGTTCTGAAATCTATGAAATAAATAAATTGACAAACTGAAATAATATATGACCCGACCTTATTTTGGTAATTTTTGTTATGACACTGTTGTCAGACATGACAATCACATCACTATATAGTGTCTGATATGACACTCTTCCGCTAGAGTATTAAAAATGCAATAACTTAATTTATTTATTGATTTGTATAGATTTAAAGATCTACCAACCGCAACTTCTCTCGAAAGTGTTAGTGGCAACTCTGTTAATGTCTTAAGTGCTTCTCGAAAACGAGCTTACGGTTCAACATGTAGTGATTTTTGTAGTGATTTTTGATTTGACCAACATAAAGCAACAGATACTAATTGACCAATTTTTTTGCAACTTTTCGAGTTTATAATTTCTTCAGTTTTGTAATAATTACGTTGAGATTTTCAGACAGACTGGTTTGTTTGAGAAACTTTAGGAACAATTTTAAAATTTCTATTTTTTATGTGCAAAGTTTACATTTTCTTCAATATTTCAAAACTTTTTTGATAATTTTTTAAATATTAATAAACAATGTTTATAGAAATTACAAAACTTGTTAAACTTTTATCAGATTTTTTTAGTCATTAACATTGTTGAAGATGTTAATTTTAAATAATTGTAAATTTTGAATTCTTAAATGTATTTATGATACTATCATTAACTGTTTTAGATTTATTAGAAACTTGTGAAATTTTTAGATAACTTCCTTTTTAACTTAATAATAATCATTTTCTTAGAAATTTAGTTGCAAATTTTATATCGATATTAAATTGCTAATTACATATTTTTTCTGCTATCAGGAAAAGTAACTATATTTGTTTGATCAGTTGCAAGTACTCCTTTTTAGAGTAATTGTAAGAAATATTTAAAAACAATAAAAGGAAATAAAGATACACAAAATAATTTTCTTCCTTTACTTACTTTAATAGTGCTTTATGTATTCATATTATCGTATCAGCGGTTCGTAGATCACGTTCCATACTCATCAATATTTTAGAGTATATTTTCCATTTTAAGAGCTTATTTTCCATTTTTAAGAGCATTTGACATGTCCTTGTGCTTTTATCCTTTACGTAAGAAAAGAGCAGAAACAATTTTTTATTGAAAAATCAATATTAAAATAAATAAGGCTGGATGCACTATTAAAATACTCTAACATTAAAGTTTCGTGTCTTTTTAAAGGAACTAAATCAGGCGTTCTCGTATACACTAAATTGTGCATGCATTTTAAAGAACCTGATATAGATGAAGCGAATTCTATAAAGGTAATATTTACAAGTGTAGAGGATAGCGCCTTGGCGAAGGTAATTAGCCATAGCAGCATCAATAGGCCGTCGGTAAATGAACAAATAAAAAACATTGTACCCCGAAATGGCATTTACATGCTTCAATCATTAAAAAATTCGCTTCATATGACCATTTTTCAACAGTTCAGCATTTTGCAACCAAAATTCTCTGAGCTAGCTTGATATAAACTTCAGATACCATAGAGTTGCATTTACGATTTAGAAAAATTTGTTTTTAAACATTTACCTGAACAACATTTTTACAAATGTTCGTTTCATCAAATCATTTTATTCAGAATCTGTTTCTACATCTAAAGTCATAATTTACATTAGAAATATAATAATAATATATAAATATTGCCTACCAATGCAATGTATAGAAAAGTAAGCACTCATAAAAAAGTTTGAACGAAATCAAGTAACTTTTTCAAAAATCATGTTTTCATAAAATAATTATTTTAATGATGCCAAAGAAAAACATTCAAATTTTTGCTTCCTGATTTTTCTGCTAATTTTTCTTAATATTATATAGATCAGAGGTTCTAGCTCGTTTTACACCGATGACCCTTTTCACGAAATTATGGGCGACCCCTCAGGTAAATTTTATATATTTTTTGCTAAATCATCAAGCTAAAATCGTTTTTCAAAGTCTCTAAAATACGTCTCAAAGGGATATTGAAGGGCCCACTGAGGAATCTCAACCTGAATTTTAAGAACCACAGGTGTAGATCAACCTTAAAATTTATTTATAACATAATAATTTAATTAAAAAAATTAATCCTGTAAATTATCTACAAAATAAATTATGTTTAATATTTAGTTAATAGTCAAATTAATTTGAAATTAAACTAACTAATTTAAAAAAATACCTTCAGGAGTAATATAACTAAGATAAACTAAGTTGTAACTAAGATAAAAATTTAGCCTTACAGTGGGTTTAGTCAATTTTTCAAAATTCGTCAATTCGTCAAAAAATGTTATTAAATATATTTCTCATTAAAATTGTTAGCATAAGTAATAATAATATCCAAGAAAATCTGCAACAATAACATATTAAATGAAGGGAGTTCAAGAATTTGTATAATTTTTCTTGTATGGCTGCCATGCATAAGAATCCCAAAAATTCTAACAACTTGATGATTGCCAATTAACACTGATAATGAATCCATTACATTAAAAAAAATAACAGTTTTAGCTTCTAGCGTTCAGTCATTACAACTCATAAAATTTGATAATATTAATTTAAAACATAGTGATTATCATAATATTTTATAGTTGGATATTTAAATTAATGTATAAGTTACTAATGCTCATACCAGTTTTCAATCTGAAAGAGATTTATTGCAAATTGGTAAATTTCTAGAACAGCAATTTTTAATTGAGTATAAATCAAGTTTTTTTTTACTATATCGATCATTCTAGAAATCTGCATCCTCGCTAATTTGCATTTCCTCGTAATTAAATTAAAAGTGATTTGCGGCTCATTAGAAAATGCACCCATGGGAAAATATCGAAGCGCTTGCCACTTCCTCTAACGAAAAGGCAAAATATACAGCGTGTCGCATACAAAGCGGTCGTTAAAAGTTTAACGCCCGGTATTTATCAACAGATTTATCGATATTTACACCTAAATGGCCTTTAAAAGTTAAATCGCCGTATAATTTTAAATGACGTCTAACAGTTAATTGCCTGTTAACTTTAAGTGGTTCTCTAGAAAATAAAAAAAGCGTTGTTGAATATCTTCGGAAGTAAGAGGAATTTTCTGGTTTTATCAATAGAATATTATTGACCCCTAAATTGCGAAACTTTTTTGTAATGAGGTAAAATATAAATGGTGGTGATAAAAGTTTGTGCTTCATTTTCATATTAAGTTTCTGGTTCAGTTCAGTAAGAATTCTAAATATCTTTCTGAATTTAAGCTTTGTCAAAAACAGTCAAATGCCCTATAATTTGTCTGTTCAAAATCCCACGGATTTTGTCGAATATCTTCGGAAGTATGAGGAATTTTCTGGTTTTATCAATAGAATATTATTGACCCCTAAATTGCGAAACTTTTTTGTAATGAG
Source organism: Othius punctulatus (assembly GCA_951805005.1). NCBI lineage: Eukaryota > Metazoa > Arthropoda > Insecta > Coleoptera > Staphylinidae > Othius > Othius punctulatus. The sequence goes on from OX638139.1 coordinate 35,541,122, forward strand.
GTAAAATATAAATGGTGGTGATAAAAGTTTGTTCTTAATTTTCATATTAAGTTTCTGGTTCAGTTCAGTAAGAATTCTAAATATCTTTCTGAAATTAAGATTTGCCAAAAACCGTTAAAGGCCCTATAATTCGTGTGTTCGAAATTCCACGGATTTTGTCGAATATCTTCGGAAGTAAGAGGAATTTTCTGGTTTTATCAATAGAATATTACTGACCCCTAAATTGCGAAACTTTTTTGTAATGAGGTAAAATTTAAATGGTAGTGATAAAAGTTTGTTCTTCATTTTCATATTAAGTTTCTGATTCAGTTCAATAAGAATTCTAAATATCTTTCTGAATTTAAGCTTTGTAGAAACTGTTAAAGGCCCTATAATTTATCTGTACAAAATTCCACGGATTTTGTCGAATATCTTCGGAAGTAAGAGGAATTTTCTGCTTTTATCAATAGAATATTATTGACCCCTAAATTGCGAAACTTTTTTGAGATGAGGCGTAATTTGGTAATAAAACAAACGCGGCTAGTAATAATAACTTTTACTGTTTTCGAGATCCCCTAGTTTATGTATAATATTGTATAATATTGTATAAACATTATTACTACTATTTCTGTCGAAATTAAGTGATTTATTGAAGTTACCTTGCATTGTGCAAATCGTATGAATGATATACAAATGTTTGTTTCTCCGTACGGTAATAAATTGCAGTTTTCATTTTATCTGTATCATCTGGTACATGTTTTAAAATTAAATTTGTCCATCAAAAATATGTAATACTTGCAACATTAGCCGGGTTTCATTTCAGTATCACAATTGCAAAATCTAGATTTCTAACAAATATGTCCTCGTCATAAAAATATTAACCGCAAGGCTCGTAAAATATATTTGCCCGTGAAACATTGTAAAGTAATAAACTGCGTGATTTAAAATAGTAGCTTGATTTATCTCTATAAACATTAACAGCTTTCCGTACTATTGACTGCGTGGAATACGATCATTTTATAAACCTTGAAATTTATGTCCATAATGTTATTGCGGTCATTTTTATTACACCAAAGTATTTTCATCACATTAATGGAAGTTATAAAACCGTAATAAGGTTGTGATATAAAGCTCTAATCTACTTATTGAAAATGAAATATAATGCACTGCCAACGAACAGATTGATGTAAGATTTTATGAAAATAATAACACGAGTTATGAAACTTATGAGAAACAGGTGCAAACATATAAAATTATAATGAAATAACAGGTGGACATGCCTCTGGTTGGTAACTAGATAATAGTTAATTGTACAACAAAGTACTAAAGCAGTAAGGACTAACAATCTGGTAGAACATGATTGATACAAACTTTAACTATGAGTTTTTCCAAATCGCGAAATTTAAATCATTTAAATTCTTACGGTTGAATTTATCGAATTATGAGCTACAGTAACAGACAATAAAGTTTCTACCTGACAATCCTGATCCTCACTTTCTAGCATCTGTGCAGATTCACTACTCAAGTTGAGGACTCTTGAGTTTGGGCCTAAATGTCCCATAGCTTCTGTGGGCTCACTTACTTATACACTTTCAAATATTTTTAGTACGTCATAAAAAATAACGAATGTCTAAATTCCTATGTACTCCAATTATAATGCATAATTAGGTATTTGCATAGTTCAAGATTGATGATATAACATCGACATGTTTACGTTGATGCATCACAAATTAATATTGATATATTTATCTCCATGTAATAAAACTCTCGATATAATTACGCCTTGGCATCCTTTTGAGAACAAGTTTGAGCGCATGAATAATTGCATGTATTAGTCAGTATTTCCATTGGGGCTGATATTGTAAATCGCCGTCATTTCCTAGTTGCCTCTGGTGCCCATTTAATAACACTTAAAAACCCTAAAAACGAGTATCCGTAAATATATCATACTAGCGGACCCGGCGAACTCTGTTCCGCCTTAGAGGCAGTAAATAAACAAACTTTAGATTTTATTTAATTCTATTTTTTATTTGGAAAGATATATATCTAAATATATAAAAAAATCAAGTATTTTAATGATTCTTTATTGTTCATGTATTTTGGTGCATAGGTTGCACTTTTCAGTTAAGCACCTTGTGATACACGACATTTTTTGTCTTATTATCAGGTGCAAGTACAAACAACGCAGATGGTCTTCCGACCCGTGAACATGCCACATATAATTGACCATGTGAAAAACATTGATTTTCCAGATTCAGACCACAAACTTTCAAGGATTGTCCTTGTGATTTGTTAATGGTCATGGCGAATGCAAGACGGATCGGAAATTGAAGTCTTTTAAACTCAAACGGCATATCGTTTGGGATCATCGGTATCCTCGGAATGAGTACTTCCTCACCTTCGAATTTTCCTTTGAGTATCGTCGCGTAAATCACATTGTTTAGCAATTTACTTACTACCAAACGCGTACCGTTGCAAAGTTTTGGTGGGTTTATGTTTCGAAGCATAATTACTACGGAGCCAACCTTGAGGCGTAAATTGTGAGGTGGTAAGCCAGGCACATCCAAGGAGTTCAAAAATTCAATTGGATAGTTGGTGGCTTCATCTTCGTTTGTTACACAGTCAATTGATTTGAATAAATGCATTGTTCCAATGATATCATTCTGAATAATGTAGTTTAGGTCATCTACATCTTTATTCTTAGCCGCTAAAATTAGAGAGAGAGAGAGATATTCCACTGTCGTTAGCGTTTTGTTATTTCATGTGAGATGCGTTTATGTTATACCACGATTTATAGTGACTTGACGGAAACGCGGTCGAACGGGATAAAAAGTATCCTATGTCCATCTCCTGATTATAAGCTACCTCTCCACTAATTTTCAGCCAAATCGGTTCATCCGTTCTTGAGTTATAAATAGTCTAACTAACACCACTTTCTTTTATATATTTAGATATCCTCCTCGCGTCCATCAATTAACCGAGCGGCTTCTGAAGAACAAGTCCAATCAATCACAGCGTCTCGTAGGCAAATCGGTTCTCTCGCTGATGTGGCTGTGGCGTAAAAAATAAAAAGGAAGGGCGCACAGGGAACGGCCGAGACAATAAACTTCGTTTATTACGCGCCAGGAATGCGGCTCAAACAGTAGTCGACAATACAAGAAATTTTATATTAATTAACTTGTCCGGATTAATTAAGCCGGGATCTTTGATCCGTCCATGGACCCCCGCCACCCCTCTCCGACCCCATTTTTATTGACCAATTATTTAGCCACGAATCTATCGGCATCTAATAGTTTCGCAGTAAGCGACATAAAAATTTTATTCATCTGCTCCGCCGCCTTTATACGACCGACAATTAAAACGTTAGAGGCCAGAGGGACCAGGGAGGAGACCAGTTACGTAATTTTTACTTTCCCCATCTAACGAGATCGTGTTTGATTACATATAATCTTTGGAACGTAAATAATCTATCGATTACAAAAAATAAATAAAATTATTGATTTCGTATTAATGTGTTTGGGTGGTGTAACAAGTTTACATAACTATTATTGCTGTAAAACTACTGAAAAGAGTTTACTATCTTCAGCACCCTTCATCACTCTTAGGTTTTCTGTGTTGACAGTATGTTTGGTCTAAATCTAAACTATTGTTCTTCAAACTTTGTTATCCCGCGGAACGCTCTTTTGATATAAAATTTTCTACAGAACCCTATGTTAAAAACTTTATACAAGGTATAAATTTGCCTTTATTCCTACGCATTCAAACTTGTGTGCATGTGTAAATTACCATCATATTTATGGAAGATCGTCATAACTTGACATAAAAATTCTCATTTTTGAGTTAATATTATAAAAACATTTAAAAAATATACTACTTTTATGTGGAAAATCGTCATAAGTTTTGTGTCAGATGACATTAGTTTCACGGCGGATGACATCAGTGACGATTTAGCCACTAACCCTAGCATCCACCAGTAGATTCGGAAGAACGTTAGTTCTCTAACTGCTTTGCAAGCGAGCGCGTCACTTTGGCTTTATTATGTGCAAGAACGGCATAATACGGAAAGTGTCGATAATTTCCCAGGAACTGTCGCAGTGATTTAATGGAAGACCGTCATAATACTAATCGCGTCGTTTAAAGATCAATCCATTTAGCTACAATTCTAGGTAAGAACGTCATATTAATAATGAAGGTAGAAAGCCCCAGAAGTACAAAGCTGATAAATCAACCAGGAAAACAAAATGTAGCCAAAATATTAAAAGATCAGGGAAAAGCCTACTTATCAGCAACCACCAATAAAGAGATGAAGAAAAGAGAAATAGGACCACCATGCAAAGAGGCATGTTTAAATGCCACATCAAAATTTCAAAGTAATGTAGGAAAACAAATTTAATGAATATTGGGCTCTTGAAGATGCAAAAAAACAACCTGACTTTATATATTTTTATACTCTTGCCATTAAACCCAAATATCAATACTTTGTCCCCGAAAATAAACGCATTTGATTGTATGCTAAATGGTACGCCCATTCGAGTCTCCAAAACCTTTTTCAAATCTACGCTCTGTATCACAGGTAGGCCAATTCGAAAGGTTATCGAAAAAAGTACAGAAGTAGGAGTAGTGGAAAATGATTCCAGAGCACAAAATAACAAAAACCACCGAAAACTTCCGAAGTACATTAGAGAGGGAATGATATGCCACATAAACAGTATTCCTCGCATCGATAGTCATTACATGAGGCAACATATTGATAATCGTGAGTACATTGAAGGGGAAAAATTTATCTAAAGCTGATTTGTATCACGATTATGTCGAGGAATGTAAACATAAAAATGTTACTCAAGGAAAATCATCCTACCATGATTCAATCCTTACTATCAAGTTTTCACTACACATTTTAACATTAATTTTCACACTCCTAAAAATGATCAATGTGCTCTTTGTGTTTCGTATACAAATGCTTCTGAAGCTCAGAAAGCAGAACTCATTTCTGACTATGAAAATTGTATATTAGAAAAAGTTTTGTCACACTTTGAAAAAAAGTAAAGACAAAGAAAAAATTGACAACCACTACATGGTCGCTGTATTTGATTTACAAGCAGTCCTTCAGTGCCCAAAGCGGGATGTTTCCCATTTTATTACAAGTCCAAACTAAATGTATTAAACTTTACAGTATATCAAATGAAAGGTATCCTAAAAATGGATGAAGTTTATTTGCTACATAAGGGATGAAATGCATGGTCACAGAGATGCGAATGAGATTGGATCCTGTCTGCTGAGATATTTAGAGAACATTTCAAATGAATCAGAATCTTATGATCTCGAAATTATTGTTCATTCAGACAATGGCGTGGGCCAGCAAAAGAACAAATTTATAATTTCTATCTATATTTATGCATTACAGAAATATAAGAATATTAAATATATTTTACAAATTACTCATAATTGAGCATACGCAGAATGAGGGTGATTGCGCCCTTTCTGTCATAGAACGGCAAGTAAAGCGTTATTTAAAAGCAAGCCCTATATACGTTCCTTATCAGTATACAACTCAGATTCAATCTGCGAAAAAAACTGGTAAACCATTTCAAGTAAACGAGCTATCTCGGAGAGAAACTAAATGACATGAAGATGATAAAAATTATAAAAGAGAATCGTTTTACTGTATTTTTATAAAACATCGTACTCATAGGCAGAGTTTTCAGAAATGTATTTAAAGAATGTTCGGGGGGAAAATAAAATTGCCATGACTATGTCCATCGATCCATCATACGAATAAAAAATAATACATAGTGATTACAAGAGGTCAGACCTTCTAGAACTAGTTAGAAAGCTGCCATACCCGTTATTATGCCCACTTTTACAATACCATCTAAAGCTTACAGTATCATGTTTAGGTTTGTTTTTTGTAATAAATATTAATCAAAGTTTCGTCATGAAGCTTCGAGTGATTTCTCGTTATCAGAGAGTATGTATTTAGAAAACACCATTGCTTTGTTCTTCAATTGATAATGTCTACGTTTGAAATATTCAACACCTTTGTTGCTAAGATTTTCAACTTTAACTGTCAAAATTTTCAATTGCAGCTCCGAACTATTGCCAAATTTTCCACTCAAATTGTCAAACTGTATAAAATTTCGAACTGCATCTGTCAAAAACTGTCAAATATTGTGTAGGTATTTCACAAATTGTCAAACCTCGTCCAATTTTCTACAAGTGTCAAAAAAATTTAAAATGTACAACTGTATCTACAAATTATCAAATAAAATGTGTCTCCATCTGCCAAAAATTCAAATTTTCAACTAAAACTATCAAAAATTGTAAAATTCTTAACTTCATTTGCAAATTTTCAACTACCAGAGTCAAAAGCTCCTATATTCAACTACAACTATCAAAAACTGTCAACTTTTTAACTGCATCTGGAAATGTTGTAACTGAATCCCTCAAAAACTGTAAAATTTTCACATTTACCTGTCAAAACTTGTCAAATTTTCAATTGCAACTCAGAACTATTGTCAAAGTTTCAACTCAAACTGTCAAACTATATAAAATTTCTAACTGCAACTGTTAAAAACTGTCAAATATTGTGCAAGTATTTCATCAAGTGTAAAATCTCGTCTAATATTATATGGTTTATGTATGCTGTAGGTGTGTACCTGCATATAGCATAAATGTTCATACTACTACTCAACTACAACTATCAAATACTGTCAACTTTTTAACTGCATCTGGAAATTTTACAACTGAATCCCTCAAACACCGTAATATTTTCAAATTTAACTGTCAAAACTTATCAAATTTTCAATTGCAACTCAGAACTATTGTTAAATTTTCAACTGAAATTGTCAACCAGTATAAAAATTTTAACTGCATTTCCAAATTTTCAGCTGCAAGTATCTATAAAACGATGTTTTAACTGAAACTGCAAATTTTCAATTCAAACAGTGAAAATCTTTCAAATTTGTTGACTACGATTGTCAAACCGTGCCAAATTTTTAACTCCAATTGTCAAACCTTGTCAAATATTTAACTCTAATTGTCAAAATTGTCAAATTTTTAACTGCAATTGTCAAACCTTGTCAATTTTTTAACTACAACAGATAATAAGGTTGCCAAACTGTCGAAATCCAACAATTTTTATACTGGGTCTAGAAATTTTTAACTGGTTAACTAATATAAATCAAAATTTGCAACTATGTGCAACCATGAAAAGCTGTATAATATATATGTATATATATATATATATATATATATATATATATATATATATATATATATATATATATATATATATATATATATATATATAATATACAGGGTGTAACAGAAATACGTGTGTTAATTTTAAACATTGGTAGAACTCGTTATATAATACATTTTTTCTATATGTTCTTTTTCAAAATTTTCAGGTTTTTTTTACATTTTTTTGCCCCCTAATTTTGACTGAACGAGCCGTTCTCAGGTACTGTCACTATATTTGTCAAGTGAAGTTTATTTCAAAATGCCAAATTTTCATTTTCATCAAGAATTAACCGATATTGTGTTGGTATATCGCCTAGCCTTTGGAAATGCCGCAGAAGCCCGTAGATTGTACAGTGCACAATATCCTGAACGTGTTTTGCCTAACAGGCAATGATGTACCTTTATGACACCGTTGCCATCACAACAAAAGATTTTATCGCTGCACACCTTTAACCATAGGCGAGTACGCGTTTTAGTAGATAAACTAGAACATACTTTAAATCACTTTAACGTTGGTTTTTGAAAAAAAAAACATATAGAAAAAATGTTTTATTTAACGAGTTCTACCTATGTTTAAAATTAACACACGTATTTCTGTTACACCCTGTATATATATATATATATATATATATATATATATATATATATATATATATATATATATATATATATATATATATATATATATATATATATATATATATATATATATATATATATATATATATATATATATATATATGTATATATATATATATATAAACAATCTTTATTGGACTATCGACCCCATGGGGTCTTTCCACCTTGTCTAACATAATACATTATACATTACATTATACATTACATTACATATAATATTATATAACATTACATATATGTGATTCACGAGTATTGTCCTATTGTCCTGTTTTTGTTGAAATTCATTTCGTAGTTTGTCCAGTCTTTGTTGGATGGGTATGATTTTGGTGATCTTGTATAAATTTATGTTTGATATGTTATGAAGATGATTGTCTTTGTGGCTTAATTTGGTGAGAAGTCTTAATATCTTCCGTTCAGCTATGTCCGTAATTCGTTTGCAGGTGTTTCTTACATTTTTTAGTATGATCTGGCTGTAGTCAATTATGGGCCTGCAGATGGGCTGTACAATATATTAACTGAATCTGCAAATTGGCAACTCCTTCTGTCAAAAACAATTGGCAATTTTTATGTTAAAAACGAAAATGTTGGGTATTTTCAGTTTTTCACATTTTCTTATAGTATATAGATTTTGGATTGCTGGCTTCAATTACTTACTTCAATTGATCATATTTACGTTTGAAATATTCAACACCTTTGTTGCAAAGATTTTGATAGTTCGTTTCAAGGTGACGCTTAAATTTTGCCGGATTCAAACTTTTGATACATATTACCTTTTCGCATACTATACAAAGACAATTCGGTGCATTTGCATCTCCTACCCAGTTAAATCCAAATTGTAAATAATGTTCATCATATTTTCGCGTCTATATGCTCTTAGATATTTTAATTTTGTTCGTAATAGTACTTCGATGGGTACTTCTTGAACATCTTACAATGCAGTGTCACTTGTATTAATTGCAGAGGATTCAAACTGCTGTTACATATTAACTTTTCGCATACTATACAAAGACCATTCGGTGCATTTGCATCTCCTACCCAGTTAAATCCAAATTGTAAATAATTTTCATCACATTTTCGCGTCTTCATACTCACAGATATTTTAATATTCTTTGTAATAGTACTTCAATGGGTACTTCTTGAAGTTCATCTGCAATGCAGTGTCACCTGCATTACTTGCAGATGTGGAAGATCTTGCAGTAGTATGTTTTAACGTTTCCGTTATTAACCAAAAATCCCTCTGCAAAGGGATTGCAAATATTTAAAAATATACTCTTTACAACCAATAAGGAGACGAAGTTTTATACGAAAATGATTTAGTATACTTTTTCAACTATGAAAATTTACATATACATGGATAAAAGGGGCAAAATTTATTTTTCGAATAAAATGTTGTGTGCTACTACTTAATTTTTGAAAACTAAATGAAAAGTATCATAATTCCGAGAATTAATTTCAACAGTAAGGTAAAATACTCGTACTTGTATTAGTCAATTATATAATTTTAAATATAAAACACTTACCTTTGCTTTCGCATTATAGTTCATATAGCGATAACCAAAAAACATATTCATACACAAAAGAGCATATTAAAATAAATGCAACGGTGGCTATATTGCTTCACACTCACTACTGCGGCTACTGTCACTGCAATTTGCAAACGTATGGCACTGATCAGCTGACTCCAGCGATTGCCACGTAACTTTTACAGCGCAAAATTTAAAAATTATAAACACGGTTTTATTTTCATAACTATCCCGCTTTATGAACATGATTGAATTAAAAAAAAAGTATAGTTTTTTATTACATAGAGGTTAACTTAATAAAGAAATACTTGTGCATGGCTCACAGAACCAATTTGAAAAATAATAATAATAATAATAATAATAATAATAATAATAATGGATTTTATTTTATTTAGCCTTTATTTAGCTCTTACAGCTATACACTTACATATCAAATGGGTTGATGCATTTAATACCGCTGGTCTAAACGATTGTGGGGATTTACTCGTACCTCTAGCCTCTTTAATGAAATATAGGACAATCATGTATGGAATCTCTTCTACCTAATATTCATTTTTAAAGACTACGTTTTAGAAGATTTGTGCTCAGTGTATAATGTCTGGTACTTGCTATGATAGACACGTACCAGGATATGCAATGAAACTGCATATTGGCTCCTGTAACAAGGCACTTTCATCCTGACATTAATTGTCTAGTGTTAATAAAACACTTTCATCCTGATATTTTCATTGTCAAGTTACTTAAAGTAGAGATGGATAAATATCAAGAAAGCTGCCAAAGTATCCTCTGCTTGCATGTTTTTCACTTGATCGGGAATGTTTTAAATTTTATTAATATGTTTTAAATATTAATATGATCACGATGGTATACGCTTAACTTATATATCACAAAATATTAAGCCAGTCGAAACTAGCACAAAGAGACCGTTTACACAAGTGGGTAAACTCAACTTCTTCACCTTTGTATGAATAATTCCGAAACAGTTGAAGATAGGTATAGGACATTGTACATGAAATATGTCTAGAATTTTCTGCAGAATCCAAAAATTGAATAATATACCAGGTGTTGCGTTTAAAATAAGAAAGTTAGTATTGGCCACGGTCACATGACACACCCTGTATAAAAAGTATTTGTTGAAAAAAATGCGCAACTAAAAATAACAATCGACGTGTCCGAGCGTTTTTTCGATCACGCCCCCATTTATTTATTATTGAATTTATTCCATTTGGCTGATACACCCTGTATGTACAATGTAATGCCCTCTAGCGGTAGGTTACTGCTCTCTTATCTCAATAATAGAAAGCAGAGAGTGTTTAATAATGGTATGTACTCATCGTTACTGCCAATAAGTATAGGAGTTCCCCAAGGATCGATCGTGGGCCCTTTATTATTTTTAATCTACTTTAATGATTTTTTGAGCATTTTTACGGATAACAAGGGAAGTTGCTTCGCTGATGACTCCGTCATATTATCGCGCAGGGCCAAGTTGACGGATGCAATAGCCTCGAATACCAGTGCGCTCTCGAAGGCCAAAGAATGGTTTGCAGTATACAGGCTAAAATTAAATATTACCAAATCAAAGAACACCCTTTTCACGTTAAAAAATGCTACTGATGAGAATGGTACTCTCTCTTCACACGCCAAGTTTTTGGGTGTATTTGTCGATGATAAAATGTTGGAATGTTCATGGGGATAAGCTTTGTCAGAAACTCAATAGCTCAATCTTTCTTTTGAGAAGACTGTATAAGAATGTACCCAAATCCGTACTAAAAACAGCATACTTTGCAGTCTTTGAGTCACATATGAAATATGGAATATTGGCTTGGGGCCATTCTTTTGCGAGAAATAAAGTGTTTGCACTTCAGAGACGTGCCGTGAGAGTGATTGCGGGTCTTGGATGTAGTGATGACTGCAGACATGCTTTCACGGGCATTGGAATTCTGACACTGCCATGTCTGTTCATCTTGGAGTGTCTGCTGTTTATCCATAGAAACATATCTAGCTTTAAAAACTGCTCCGATTTACATCAACATAGTACTCGGCAGTTTAACCACATATATGTGCAAAGTAACAGACTGACAAGGACCCAGAATGCCACCAGGTTCTATGCGCCAAAGTTCTATAATACTCTGCCACTGTCAGTTAAAGCCCTTGACTTCATTACTTTCAAGGATAAAATGAAATATCTGTTAATTTCTAAAGCCCACTTCAGCTGGAATGAGTACCTCGACAGCATAAGCAATAATGCTCTGTAGTATACTCAATCAAGCATCAGGGCATTGTTGGGTGCACCTTTCATTTGGCGCGTCTTATTGTTGTGTGTTTGCTTGTTAAGTCTAATTTATGTATCAATAATGGCAATTATGTATATTTTGTCTCTGTAAGGGTGATCTCATGTGACACTCAATTTTATTGTGTTTTTATATCAATGTATGTGTCTGACCTATGTAAACATTTTAATGTATTGACATCAATAAATATATTATATTATATTAATACTTGAGGATCACTGGAAAATATGGATCAAGTAGTTGTTTGTCAATTGTTCTGGGCATTTAAATTGCAGTTGTTCAAAAATATCGTTAATAATATTAATTAATTAAAGAATTCCTAACATAATAAATATTTAAAATTCTAGGAAATACACATCCAAAAGACAATAGAAACTATAAAAATATGAGCAGTTGCTTTTCCGTCCACACAATAGTAATTAAAGCAAACACAAATTTAATATCTTTTTACGAAGAAAATTTCTAATCTAATTAATTCATAACCTGTATATGAAAACTATCTCCCATCTCCCCATAAAAGAAGTATAACAGTTCCAAACAGTAATTAATGGAAACCTCGTGTTACAATCCCCATAAACGGCATTATCGGGCTAATAAAACCATGCTCCCATAACTGCACTCACATAAAACTGAGAGCACGGCGCGGAACTTCCCTTGGCCCACTGAAAAAAATCACGATCCACCCCAGGAAGTCCGGGAAGTCCGATTCCAGGGTTGCTCGCGTGGCCCCAGGATCCACACAATCCATGCCGCTGTGTACACGAAGCATTAGCGTTTTAATGATTAACTGCGCCGTGCAGGACACTGGCGATGGTATCGGGGATTTTAGTACTTCTCCATAAATCCGGGTTTCGTGTTAGAGGCCCCTCTGGTACTTACGTACCGCGCCGTCCGTCGCTTTTATTGCGAGCATAAAAGCGGAGCGGACAGGAAGCGGATTTATGTCCTCAGTGTATCGACACATGTCTTCATACATGGCACCTAAGAATGACGGTTAATAATAATTATCATCATCGCGGTAATAATTCTTAATCGAAATTGTGGTAATAAAAAGGTTACGTAATAAAACAGTAGACTCTGACGGACGCTTTGAATGGCTCGTTTAGTGAACATATATCACAGATTTTTATATTTACATAAACACACTCGGTAAGTACTACGCCAAAACTAGATGTTTGATAACTTACACGTAACTGCAAAATATCCTTTTAGTCCAAGTATAATTTGACAATTTCGCGAATCTGTATATGACACCAGAATCCTTCTGGTGCGGAGAATTGGTCGAAAGAAAATTGCTCGAAAACAATTGGTCGAAAGAAAATTACTCGAAAAACTGTTCCTCGAATGGGAAATTGCTCGAATAACAATTGCTCGAATATAAAATTGCTCGAATGGAAAGTTGTTCGAATGGAGAATTGCTCGAAATAATGAAATCTATTCTTAAAAATTGGACCAAATATTGTGTCCCGCATTGATGGTACACTCTGTACACTCGAAAATAATTTCAAAAAGTAGCACATCAAGCTAGCAGCAATAATCCGAGCGAGAATAGGTGGGCCACCCTGTATAATATTATTGTAATATTTTAATGCATAATATAATTAAGTATAATGTGTATAATATTTCTAAAAAAAAAAATTGAGAGAATTTCGAATTAAATATCAAAATGAAGACTAAAATTAGTGTACTTTATTAAATTAAAGTGCCAATAGCCAATTCAAGGTACACTATCCTTTTATTTCTAATGAAACTTATTAAAAAAAACTTAAAACGTATGTCCCACTTTTTTAATGTTTTGTAGTTAAAAAACAAAAGGCCTAAAAAAACCTACAAGCATCTAGTTTCTTGTTTCTATTTCATATTTATAATTTATAAAATTTTAGGTTTAAAATACTTAACCATGTTTTCACAAAAATTTTCACTACAATATAAAACTTCTCTCGGTGACTTTAAATCTGAACCTAAAAAAAAAATGTATTTTATGATGTATTTTGTCTTCAAACCAAATAGTACATATTGTGATGTTTTGACATGTGAAAATTTAAATGTGTGGTTATGTATATAATAACTTTGGTTATACTTAGCTCTTATCTCAGAGTCAAGAAGTAAGGTTCCTTAGGTGGAAGTTCTTGGAAATAAATTTTAATATTGCAGGTAAAAATTCAGTTTAATGAACATAAAATGTAAAACTAGACAACAAAACAAAAAACTTTTATCAACAAAACTATCAAACGATTAACTCAAATTTAAAATGCAAGTTTTGTATGGTGATTTATGATGATTGGACAAATGGTAATACATTTTTATTGTTTCCCAAATATGTATAATATACATTGAATATGTTTTAAATGTGCAATGTTAAAGTACACATTGTGATGTTTAATATGAAATAAAGCATGCTAACTCTATAGTTACATTAAAATTTTCATTGTTCACTTATTGGAATGCACAGTTCAAAAACATTGATGAATTTAAAAAAAACTCAATTTTTATTTAAATCAATGATTTATTTAAAAAAAATCAGTTGATTTAAATCATAACAGCCCTGGTTTGGTTTATCAACGCTCTACTATATTATAACATGTAGTCTGAATTATAACTATGATCAATTTTGACCTACAAATTGGCAAATTTATTTTCTTGTTTTAAAAAGTTTTCTGTACCACTGAATCTTGTTTACTTAAAGAATGCCTGATTTCAGGTTTCCGTAGTGCCACACAATCTAATAGAATGTGAGATGGAAAGCTGACTCTATGTATCATTTATATGTGTTTGTATCATTTATGAACTCGTGGTTATGATATAGTATTCACGCCAAAGGCCATCTTTAACATTTTGAACGTTTCACTGCACAAAATTCCGTTTTAGCACACAATTTCAGCAAATTATTTGATACAATATTTCGCCATACAAAAAATCGCAGAACATACTGAATTGCCAAAAGCATTGCAGCTTCATAAAAATTTCCACGTGTCACCAACAGTACTGTCAAGACATACAAAATGAATCAACTTGGTTGAAATTGTTTAAAATACAGCGTGCGAAATTTGAAAATTCTCGTTTCATTTTGATCCTACCTCGTATAGGTTCTACAACAAAATTATCAATTAATTGCTAATAAAGTATTAGCACATAATCTGGTAGAATATTAAGATATAAAACTAACTCGATGTATAGGTTATACAACAAAATTGTCAATTCATAGTATTAACACATAATCTAGTAGAATATTAAAGAGCAAAACTAATGCTATGAATAGGTTTTACAACTAAACTATCAGTTAGTTGCGAATCAAGTATGAGCTATATTGACAAAAGTTGCATTTGGAATAAAACAGATTTTATGAGTTGTTATGTTTTGACATTACTTTCTCGTATGACAATGAATCATGAATTCCGCAAAATATAACTTTTATACGAATATAATAAAATAGTAACCAATCTCAATATTTGTAGTGTTTTTCAAAATGTAAAAATTTCTATATTTCCTAAAACACAATTCAAATAGATTATAGTAAGATATTATACTGTGCGTCCAGAGATGCATACTCTATGGGGATAGGGGATCTATCTTCTTAAGAGAGATAAAATGCCTCTGAAGATGGTTTTTCAAAACTGAAACTAGTCAGGCTAAAGAAATAAATCATAAATTAAACTAAAAATAAATATTACTTACCAGTAAGTACTAAATATAACAACCTTAAATATATAACAATAACTATAATATATAACTGGTAATTTATGGATAAAACCATAATTAAATAAAAACTTAATAATGTTTTATGCTTATAGTCCCAGAACTATGTTAAATAGTCAAAGTTTCTAATGGGGATTAGATCAACTTTACCTTTTACCGATATTTGTATACCTGTGATATGAACCAAGATAGGTATAAAGGATTTGGCAATCACATAAAAAATGTCATTAAATGCTATCGACTTTTGTGAGATGGAGTATTGCATCCCATTTAACCAAATTTATATGTCACATAATATTGTGACATGAATAAGCCTCTGGACAGCCCGATTACTAAGATCTTACCATAATCTAGTTTGAAGTGTATTTCAAAGAGTAGAATCATTTTTACATATTGAAAACACTACAAATATTGAGATTGGAGATTGTAATCAACATTCCAAAATTGTATTAGATATATCAGAGTAATTCCAAAAACTTTGGCAATGCACCAAAATGTCACCAATATTACAGGGTGGGCAAATTTCGATCTTTTAATAAGGAACATCGATAACTATAACTATATGATAAAATGGACCCCCCCCCCCCCATCCCGATCTCTTTTTTCGAGACAAACTTAATGGTGAAAACCAAAATTGGCTATTGTCTTTTGTTTTCGAGTTATTCGAAAAAAAAAAACGATTTTTTGACTCTTCGTTTTATGGCTGTAGGTTGCTTATTTATGAGAATAGAAAACATAATATTTACGCTCTTTAGGCACTTTTTAGATCAGAATGCAGCGGCGTAGCCAATTAAAAAAAACAGTACGAAATTTGAGTTATGACTTAATGTTGTTGTTTTTTATGTGGAACTCATAAGTTGGCTGTGACTTAGCTAAAAAAAGGGATTTTTTGTATTTTCAACAATATACGACCTGTGGGGCCAATGCTTAATTTTTAATCTGATTTTATCAAAAATTCTTATTTTGGAGGTTTTTCGCGTAGTAGGCTTGTTTTATTTTAAGGAATGACAATCCACGAGAATTAATTAACAAAAAATGTCAATATCTTAGATCATAATTAGAATAATTACAAAGGTATCCATGTTTTTATCAAATAATTGTTTAGATACTCATTCTCAATTTTTGAAAACTAAAATTCTGTATAGCCTATATGCTGAGAGTGAGTTAATAGATATGCTGTATAGCCATCAGAGTCAATCCACAAATTTTGCAAATATGCCAAAATGTTCTAAATTATACAGGTTGTTTGCCAAACATACAGCAAAAATCCAAAGAGTTTTTCTTTGTTTTACTTTAAGAATCTTTTGTTCTTTCGTGATTTTCGGAATGACGCTTTGTTTTGGAAATAGAAGGTGATAAATGTTTTTCACTAAAAACAATCTTTTATTAAATAATGCTCCTTAATCTACAAAAACTGCTGAAAATGACTATCACTAGCTAGGATGCATGGATCTAATCTGCTCCTCTTTGACTCCCGAACGCTTTCTAAAACAACAAGATTATTTCTTACTGGGTTGCACCCAACAATTATGCGATTTCTTAAATCTTCTACTTTTCTTAATGGAGTAGTGTAAACTAAAGACGTCAAATCACCCTTAAAAATTCCAAGGGATTTAAATTCCCAGAAACGTTACAGTTGGGAAATCGATCACTGTACATCCGCCTTAACGAATTTTCATTAGCCACTCCAAACATGAAATGCATTCCAGATATCTGGGCGTTTGTATAATTCATGATTCAGTTTCATGAAACCTTCCGTCGTTTACCGGCAAAATATATAACTATCAAAGACAATAATAACGAAGTCAACTTACAAAGCAAGAAATGACAAGTCGTGAGGCTAATTCAACAACGTATGCACTAAACAAAAAGAAATAAATTAAATATTATTTTTGTCGAAAAACCTATACCACCTTATATTTCCGAAATGAAGCATCATTTCGAAAATCATCAAACAAAAATATTTAAACTAACCCTACGAGTAACACTTTGAATTTATGCCGAATGTATTGAAAATACCCTGTATAATATCCGATGTATCTTAATTTAAGCTCTTAATTACAAAGATTTCCATTTTTTATCGAATAATGGTAAAAATTCGCATGAAACTAAAATTCTGTATTGGCTATATGTAGATATTGAGTTAATAGACATGCGGTATATCAAAAATCGTAAATTGTAATTTAAATACGTATTCGAGGTAAAGTAATTAAAATTATTACAAAGGTATCCTTTTTTATCGAATAAATGCAAAAAATCTGATTATATTCCAACACATTTTCGTGAACTAATATTTTATAGTGTCTACATGCTGTGAACGAATCAAAGGATAACGACAACCTGTATATCAATATTCAAAAATTTAGTATAAATTTAAATTAATGAATTTGTATATGAGGATCATTCTACAAATTTTGCGAGGGTGCCAAAATTACCTCAATTGTATACAATATTATACTTGTCGTGATAAAAGTAATCACAAAGATAGCCATTTTTATTGAATAATTGCAAAAAATTTGATTATACTTCAATAAATCTTCGAGAACTCATATTCTATCGAGTCTACATATTGCGGATAAATCTATGGACACTCTGTACCTGTACCTATATCAAAATAACAAAACTACGATATAAATATGTATTTCAGTTAAAAATTATTTACATGAATTTGTAAATTAGAATCATTCTACATATTTTGCGAGAGTGGCAACATTTTCTCAATTGTATAACATTAACAAGTAATTACAGAGATAATTGTCATATAGGTAGTATATGTCATATTTGCCATATTTTATTTAAGGTAGGTACCAACTCATTATTTGCATTTTCATGGTCAGTATCATTTTCAGACTTTTATAAGCTCGTACAACGCAAAACTGCATCCGATATCTTTCATCTCGATGATGAAGCAATTACCTGTCGCCACGTCCTAAAATTTCACACTTCAATTAAGCGGCGTTCGGGTCACATCGGTTTCAGGAACCTGGCGCGCCTGAAGAGAGGGACACGTCGAAAAATTAGCGCGCCTAATTAGGCTAAGAGCCGACTAATTGCCCGCCTAATTAAATCAATTTCTATTTTAATTGGATAATTGATGGCCGCCTTTAATGGCCGATCCCGAAGCGCCTTATCGGCGACCTGAGAACAATTTTTTCCACGCGTAATTGCTCAAGACGTGATTTCCGAAATTTCCGTGCGTAATGGTAAGTACAGCAAGTAGATTATTGCCTCACAAGTTTGACGACACTATGACGTAGGCTTATACCACAAGCTTTAGTAACAATGCCAATCCGATTAGATACTGCATTTTGAATAGTTAAGGCACCGACTTTTACACAAATAAATAAAACAAAACCATGTACGATCCGCGTCAAGAAAAATCGAGGACAGTTACTCTAATGTGAATGTGTCTGACATAGTTACCATGGATCCCAAATCAAATAATTTATAAGATGTCTTATTTATCTGTCAAACTTCTTTAAAGCCTATTTCAAGCTAATAAAATAATGTTAATATCACTTTTAAGAGCCATCCCAGTTTTTTATTTGTCATCAATCGTACTTCGATTTTATAGTGATCAAGATCATGCAAGATATTTTTTAAGCCCAAAAACTAAAATACCGCTTCATAATTAAATAAGAAATTATTTAACAACTTTACACGAACACTACACATACTGAAACATCAGATGTCATGCAATGAATTAAGGCTCCGATTTTTAATTTAAAAATATAGTATGTATCTTTGTATTTACTTTCATTATCTGGTGGGGCAAGTTTAGAGTTTCCGGCGCCAGCAGATGTTAGAGGATAGAGACTGGAAGAGGCTAATACAAGTAAATCCCATGGTCGCCAGACATTACCCATATAATCCTCTTCAGGTCCACCGTCCCGGAATAATGTTGTTTACCCGACCTATCCCTTTACCTTTATCCTTTTCAGTCACCGCCGATAATTCCACCTGATCTGATAACACCGTAGGCAAAACCAACTAATCAATTGTAAAACCGATATGTTTGACTTCTCAAGTGCTTGAGAAGCCAGATAAATTATTATCCTTGTCTGCATTGCTTTATTATACGATTATCCCGATTTTCATGCAAGATAATTTTAACATGTGACATCCTTGATTTTACTGTAAGAAATATATATCACGTGATATTCTTGATTTTTGTGAAAACGTACATTATCACAGATAACGCGATAACGAAATATTCTATGTGTTGTGATGTCAAAATCAGGTATAGTTAGCTGTTTTTTTTAATTACATGTTCTTAAAGCATTGAACATATATTGATCTTCTAGAATTACATTTTGACCGTATAGGTATCAGCAATTATATTAAAGTATCGTAGTGCTACGCTTTCAAATTGATTTTAAATGTAAGTAGTTTAATTTTCATTGAATTTTCCCTAAAAAACACACAAATTGAACTATGTGCTTTTGCAATAACACCATAAAATTATTAGAGCAAAATTAGTATCTACACTTCTTTATTTACAAGAGTAATTGTATTAACTTTTCGGAATAATTTGGTATTCTTAGTGTTCATGCATTACATTAATTTTTAAATTTTAATTTGGACTCTTGAATATTTGTTTTCCAACAGCAATTATATTTATGTTGGCATTTTTAGTCTTGATACATTACATTAATTTTGATTACTTAATTTCGACGAAAGATAGACTACATACAATATAAGTCATAATTTCAAATATTTCGCACAATTCTCATACAATTCTTGAATACAATATTGTACTTAACGCAATGGTGGCACAAACATTGTGCAGGAGCCTTAAATCCTTAATTATCAATGCAGTCTTTGTCCGGCATCGTTTAGAATAAAATTAGTCAGATCCATGCAGATAGGTAGGCTGACACAGAAATACAGACAATACCAATAAATATTCCAGACCAAATTTTATGGAAACGAACCACATCCACATATGGAGATATACAGACAATACCAATAGATATTCCAGACTAAATTCTAACGGAAACAAATCATGTCCACATATGGAAATCAATAAGATAAAAGAAAACAGTTATTTAGGACGAATCTTAAAAAAAAGTATGTTTACTGAGTTACAGCAAATTATTAGTGAGAAAGCAATACATTTTCCACCATTCTTTTTCTAGCATAGATCATTGATCATAGATATTAGTATCACAGGACCATAGCATAGACAAATGAGATAAATATTTAGGGCCCAGTACTATGATAAACCCAACCAAACCGACCACTCCAAATTAAAAAAAAACATTTCGTTATAAAATTCTCATTAAAGCTACTGTTGTTGTTTTGACCTATTAATTCTATTGAAAATTCTCTATTGGAATGTAAATTAAAATTTATTGTTTTGTTTTGTATTGAAAATTATGTTTTACCTACAGACTTGTAAAGTGTACTTAGTTGAAAATTGACATATACCGCGTTCACGACCATTTTGCAACCGAGTTGGCTGGGTTTTCTTTTTGTCATGTTGAACAAACTGATTCAGTGATGCAACGGAAGTTATTTTTTTTGTGTGTTGATGTCTATTAGACATTTGCTCCCTACCACATTGTCAGCTTTATAATTTAGGGCAGCATTTAATAGAAATTGGCATACCTAAGTCTCCATACAATCCTTGAACAAATTGCAATAAAATGAATGTTTTTCAATGCATTATTTTTGATTTTCTTTCCTGCCGTTTCATTTTCAAATCTAATAATTTAAACTTTATATCTGGCAATAATGATATTTAAAAAATATAACCTGAAATTGAAAACAACTTCACTTAAAAAAAATCACAAGTATAGTCGCTTTAGTTCTACAGCGCGAAATTTCCAAAACCGATTTTCATAGTAAATACCTTTAAACTTCAAAAATTACCGTATAATTAGTAATCCGTGGTTGACTTAAGAATATATAACCCTTGTCGTGTAATAACTTAATTTTACTCGACGGAATATTATACATTCAATGAATACACAATACTTGCAATAAAAAAATTTACATAAAAATTGCTAATACTTAGAAATATTCCGGAAATAATAACAAAATTCCAATAAAATACAGGTAGAAACACTGGAAAGCTTGAGCAAATAAAATATTGCTATAGTTTTACAGGGCAAATTTTCAGAGACTAATTTTCATTGTCTTGAAAATGTCTTGACAGTTGCCAAACTGCCATAGGCATATATAGTAATATTTGATTGACTTAACAATATATAACACGTATGATATATCTATATCAAGGGTCTATTTTAAATATGGAACCAAAGCGCATTTTTTACATTTTTTTCAGAAATCCTCAAAGGTTTCTAATTTTCGAGATTTCCACAGATTTCTTAATACATTTTTGAGATTTTTGAATAATTCCCATGATTTCCCAATAATGTTCGAGATTTCTACAGATTTCAGTAGACTAATCTGTAGATATTTTAATAATTCTTAATGTTTTGCGAGATTACTCAATAATTTTGAGCGTATAAAAATGAAAAATGATATATTAGGCGATTTTTATTAACTCACATTTTTTCATTCTCCAAATTTGTCGGTAATATAATAAAATAAATATCATGACTTTTCTAAATATTGTAAAATTTCTAGAGATTTTTCAATAATTGCCCTGATTTCTCAATTACATTTTGAGATCTTTACAGATTTCGCAATAATTATCAAGATTTTTGTAGATTTTTCAATAAATGTAAAGATTTCCCAATAAAAAATGCCATTAAAAACTCCACTATTTAAACCCTCCTTATAACATATCACATAAAATACATAATAGTTATTAATTCTTTACTGACTTTTTCTTTTCCTTCCTGAATTTTATTAGTATTTTTTTATTTCCAGAAATATAATTTATACAAGTTTTTATCGTGTATATACTAATTCTGCTAATATTGTAAGAAATGTTCAATTCGTGTAACATGTATTATAATTCATGTTTACGAACATTTTCTGTTATCGTTGTTCAAGATTTACAATTTTTATTGTTACTTTGTAAGGATTATCTTCTGTAATGATCATTTAGAAATATAGTAGATATATTGGATGGCTCCAGAATAAAGCGTCAATAAAATGACGCTGTAGTTCGACAGGACGAATTTTCCAAAACTGATTATCATAGTAGGTAAACGCCTTGACAATTGCAACAGTTGTAAGTCTATAGGATGAATTTTCCCAAACTGGTATTTTATGAGAAAATGCCTTGAAATTTACTATTAGTATTAAAGCGATATCTATTAATATTGAGTTATTAGACAGTTTATAAATTATTATTGATTAATTTTCAACATGTCAATGAAATTTTCATGAGCTTTTTTTTGTAGTTTTGGAATGATACGATTTTCTGTAATTTTGATAACTATTATTGGTATGCAATTCTTAGGAAGATAATAGTGGTTTAATTATTATTATTATTCTACTGGAATTCTGGCCTAGTGTTATAAAAATAATTCTACTTAGAAAACAAGGTGTATTATATTATCGTGCCAAGCATAATAGTGGTAACTTGTATTTTTGGCTATTTCGAGGTATCTACAGTTTTTCATTTTCAAAGTTCTCAGTCTCCAAAAATTATATTTCATGTCAACAAACTTTAAAATTTGAATTAAATAATAAAGGTTATATTACTGGCTAATGTTATAAAACTATTAATTATTACATTATTTAAATTTAATATACAATAATATACATAATTTACAATTAAATAGTACAATAGTTTTTTACACATTTATTATCAAAGTATTGTAATCTTATTAATTCAAAACTAATTAATCTATTAGTACGTAAAATACAATTTTCTGTTATAAATAAAGGAAACGTTTAATTAAAAAAAATACATTAATTTTCTTCGTCCGAGTCACCATTACCATTACTGTTTCAGAAATTGATAAGTTTTGCCAAAATGTGAGTCTATTTTTTGGATAATTCCATTACTAGTGGCTACTAGTCAATATGAAATTTGTTATCAAAGTTTGTTTATGTTTCATGTGGAATATCACAAGGTTTTTTTTAATTTATGCTAAAAATTCTGTTTTGAAAAACATTAAATATGCTATAGAGTTGGGTTTTCTGGAGCTCAACAAAATGATATCGTTCAGTATTAGCCATATTATGGAAATATTGATCACCGTGCGACGGTTTACTGGGATGTAATCATAACATTTCTTTTACTATTCTGGTCACAACCAGGATGAAATTTATACTGATTTTTTATAATCTGTTTTTTATCCTGTGATTCTTGTGGATTGAACTTAAATGTATGCCTCTTGATAACTGCTCCTCTATTAGTTGTATCAGTATCATTCTCCAAAAGTTGTTGTAGTATTTTTTTTTCTTTGGTTATTATTTTTATGTTGTTCAACAAACTGACTTGGGGAGATGAATTGCAAGATTATGCAATTGACCAAAAGTTTCAAATACTTCACAATTACTTTTTCGTTAGTTAATATTATACCAAACCAGACTGTTCAATTTTTGTCACATATTCATCATATATAGTATGCAGCACCATATATGTTAAACCATTTGAATGTACTATCAAAGGACATTCAATAATAATTGCACTATATGAATTTTTGTTTACATCAAGTGTAATTAAAAGAACACATCTCATGCTTTATTTTAGCTATATTATAAAAAAAAATCTATCACAATTTCAAATCTTGGATTCCTATTTTCAGCAATATCAAATAAAAGAATTAAAAGTTTTTCTTATATGTACTATTTATCTTCTACCATGAAAATTTACTATGATAAGACCAAAATAATTAAGAAATGCTTTAATATTGAATTATTGAACTAATATTAAACATGTCATTAACCAAATAACGTATCGCATTACGTACCTTTATCTTTTTTAACATAAAAATACTTTTTAAAATTAATAATAAGAGATTGCAGTAGATTGAATACTATCATTGTCCACGGAATTTACAATTGTCTTCTATTATTATTACTGACGAAAATTACCGTAACTAATTGATACAAAGGTAAAATAAGCGTATCTCGTAAATACGAAGGTATTTTAGCGTAACTTCTTGAGCTACGATTAAAATATCTTAGTAATTGATAGATAGTGAAATTTTTGTAGTAATACACAACTTTAAAGAGGATGAATTGTTGCATTATATTTTATAATTGTTCACTTATTAATATTACATCATCTAAGACGGATAATTCATTTTGCCAAAAAAGTGAGTTACCACCTCTATGCTTAGTACGGCAGTATAATACTCAGTATAAGAAGATTTACAATTTTTAGGGTTATTTTGTAAGGATTATTTTTTATAATGATAATTTTTATGCTAATTCTAAAAATATTGTAAAAATTGGTCAACTCAAGTAAGATGTGTTATAAATAATATTTAGGAATATGTTGTCCATACTTATGTATCATAATACTCGGTCAACTCAATTGAGATTTTCAATTTTTGTGGTGAATTTGTTAGTATTGTATTCTTAGTAGTAGTATTCTTAACTAAACGAGGTGTTATAAATTTTATATTCACTTTGCAAATACCACATATCTATAAATATCTATTAATATTTATAAATATATAAGCAACATAATCCAAAAACGCATTTACATTAAAATTGCTATACTTACCTGCTCGTATGCACTTTATGTTAAAATATGCTAAAATATGACCGAACATATACTGCTCAAAATTCACAGTTTAGCCTGAAAGACTTTAAAGTGAGTACATTCTTTAATCAGTCGCACAAAAAAAATCCTTTGCATACATACTTCGAAATTTTGCCTCTATGGATCGCTTCCTTAGTTTATTTATTAATCTCATGATGTTTATCAAATCTCAGCCTCGTACGTTGTAGAAATAATGCAAATTTTACAGAAAAAATGAATTTTAGACTTTGTCAGCATCTTCCGCATTGAGAGTTACGTACGTTGACGTAATTTTTTTTTTAAGTTTAAAGTAAGTTTAAAAACATGTTAATTACGTTACTTTGACAGATACGTATGGTCAAGGTAGCCAGGGAAATCAATTTGAATGGTTAACTAAATTGTGTAAAAATGCTTATGAAATTAGATTTGGTTAACTCAATGAGGTAATAACATTTTTATGGTTATCCTGCATTTATCACCACACTTGGCAATCATGAATCATATTACTTATATTACTCGTTTAGGAGTTCACTGATGATGTATATGATTTAAATATTTGTTTACTTATGGCTTTGGATCAAAATCCTTCGGTAAATATAATAATTAAGGCGAAATTCGATTCAGCTTTGAAAATTGATATCCCAAATAATTGTGTTGTGTTGGAATAACTTAGAATTATATGTTGTATAATTCAAATTGTTCAAATTATAACGATTGTTGCTTGTTGTGCCTCATCTTGATGGTGTATACTGATAAATTTGGATCCTCTTAACTGCTGAGAAGTGGCCTTTTGAAGACGGGAGATGTTAAGAGGGTGCCCCACTTTGCTTGCAGCCCCCAGGTAGCCGAATAATAAAAAAGGGCATATGTCCTCGAAGGGAGCAGAACTCGTTCGACGTGTTGTCCCGTTTTGTAGAACAGAAAGCAATCCGGAAGCCGTGAGGAACACCCACCCGCCTAACAAAACCGCCTAAAAAATTGCACGGAATGTCATACGATACACGTACCCATTCATCCCGAGGGATGTATCCCGCCCCCGGTCCCTTATTTCACGTTGGAAACCGTTACGTTACCTTCGCGAGGCGTGCGTGCGTCCTGCTCCTGGCATTGTCCTGGACAGATTTTTTCATCCAGCGTGCAGAATGCCGTACGCCCGCCGGTCTGGCACACTGTAATTTCGTCTCTTCTGTCACTCGACGCTGATTGCTATAATTTCGGTGATTTCGGTGCGGAGATATTTTAATTTTCGGCGCGTGTCCTGCGTCGTGTGCCAGGGCCCTGTGTATACTCTCTGGCTCGTTTGATGGGGGAAACTTCGTAATTGTAAAATTGCGCTCTAATATCGGGACACTCCACGACACGTACCAAATAAAGTGTATCATACAATCTCCATTATTAAGCGCATAATGGGCTCTCTCGCCTTTTGTGTGCGTACGCACGCTGCAATTTGCATCTGGCCAATTTACGGCGGGAGGACTCTTCGCAGCGGTCTGCTGAGAGCCCCGCGGGGGTTTCCAGGAGGCGACTTACTTTAACACGCACTCATCGCCGAGATGGAATTGTTTCGTGCAGAATTTGACCGCAGACCGTTTCTGAGAATAAAATATCGGGTCACAGTTCTTTTGTACTCGCAGGCAAAACTCGATCTGAATCCAACTACCATTCACGAATCTGGGATTCTTAACAACTATTGACTCACCAAACTATGAAAATGGGAAAAATATTTTAGAACATTTATACAGGAGCACATGCATCGGGATCTTGTAAACTGTAAGAGATATTGAGTCGGTCAAATGGAGGCGAACAATAGCAACCACCTTGCATCTGCCCCTATGTGTGGTATTGTCCAAATCACGACAATTTTGATCAAGGCGTTCTCTATCTGTAAATTCACCTAGATGGCTAAAAGCACAAAAAACAGAACTGAACATTACATAAATTCAAACTCATTTTAAATATATCAAAATTGATCTCGTTCGGCTTGTAAGAGCCTCCCCAACGAAGGAAACTATCAGCAGCAAAATTGAGAAAAATCTGAATATGATTTATTTATTTTTTATACTATACCACACTTTGCATTCAAGTCTATTGGATGATTCCGAGCAACGTTGGTGAATACACTTTTGTCATTAAAAATAAGTTCCAATATGTTTAATTTTGTCATTATCTTCAAGTAGCTTTGCATTTGAAGAGAATTATGGGTGACACACTTAGAAAGCAAAACATATCAAAACCAATTTTATATTTTTGAAAATGTCATGAAAATACCTTAAAAACTTTAAAAAATATTCAATTTCTAATGAATATTGTAATATTCTATGAATATTCTGTAAATTATACAAAAAACAGTATCAAATTTGACAAAACGGCAATATAATATAAATATATCAAGATTCAGCTCGAATATCGCTCATTTGCTGTAACAATAAACAGGCACACAGGTAGGAGATTTTCCACCGATCTGTCCCGCACATTGTGACGCTTGGCTTGGTTCGCTTATTCAAAATTGCAAAGTTAAGAAAAATATAAAGCAGATTTCGTAATGTATAACCAAATCCTTGTACCTCAATAAACAGCAAATAAATGCAAAGACTTTTCGATATCGCCTTTTAGTTCAAATGGTCACGTCCTAAACTTGATATTTTATATGCATGCATCTATCTGCAAAAATTTAGTACATATTTCATTAAAGTATAGCACTTATTCGTGACGCCTGACTAAAATTGTAATAATGAGATATTTTTCTCTATACTTTGAAGTCAAGTGTTTCACTCCGTTCATGAATGGAATGTGTTTATTTCTTTACAAAATATAAAATTCAACTTGAGATATATAAAAATCTCCGCAAAATTCACTTTTGATTTTTAATCAAAATGAAAGAGTAGACATTCCGTTATAAGACCAGATAATAATTGGCTGGCCATATTTGCTCCTCTTGATTATTTAAATATTGTTTTAAAAGAATACATTATTTTACAAAAATTGGAGTCAGATATAATTTTTGTTTTCTATTTCAACATTACAATGTCCACTTTCTATAACTGTTTTCAGTTGTGCATAGTGATACTTTGTACCATTGCTCTCAATGTCAGAAAAAAATATTCATCATTTCCGCTACAGGCAATATCTTTAAGAGAGGTAGTAATCGTTAGTTAATGTTCTCGAAACAGCTTCCATTTCACTAGTTTATTCAACTAAGTTATCGTTTTTACTCATTATCAACAAATTTTAGATAAATTGACTTGTATATTATAGCTTGTGTTCAAAATAGATGGATATACCTGGAAATCTTGGAACGAATCGTGAAAAATGTTTCAGACAAAAGTTGTAGGGCTTGAAAAAATCTATTTAGTAGTGATATTTTCGTGACCAGATTAGCCTAGACGAGGTCAAGACCTTAAAAAAAATACAAAAAACAAAAAATTGTAAAAAATATATATTTTTAATATATTTGTTTATTTTGAAAGTCCAAGGCCCGTATCTATAGTCCGTACTTAAGCATGAGTACCACTCAAGTCGAATATTTGAGTATATTTGGTTGCGTATTGTGCATAAACGTTTATAGAAAATAAGCAATCAAATATACGACTTAACCTCAAACACGAATTAGGTCAAAAACCTACGGATTCCCATTTAAAATTTTAAAGTTGATCTTCACCTCTCATTTTTGAGTTCATTGAAGGTCACGAAAATATCAGCACTATATAGGTTTTTTCAAGCCCTGCAACTTTTGTTTGAAACATTTTCCACGAAACCGTCTTTCTTCCGAGATTTCCTGGTGTATCGTTCTCCAACACCCAGAATATTAATGCTAGATTATAATGTTAGACAGTAATAACCAAAGAAAAATTGCGGAGAGACCTAACACAATACGATTTTTTTTCTTCTAAAATTAATGTTATATAACCAAAATTTATAAAATAAATAAATATATAAAAATAAATAAAATAAATAAATAAATAAAACCAACTTTCGATGTTTGGAGTTTTAGTTTTGTAGTTTGGTTACATTTTTGTATTAACTATTACAGATTTGTTCTAAATTTTGCGCATTTTTTTTTTAATTTCGAGAAAAACACTCAACCTTTTCATAACTTTATTAGATTTTGTCGAATTTAAAAAAAAATTTAAACAATAAAATTTTCGCAATATGTTACATCCATTTGGTGGTTTGATGAGAATTGCTTGAAAAAAAAAGCTCGAAAAACAA
Source organism: Othius punctulatus (assembly GCA_951805005.1). Lineage (NCBI taxonomy): Eukaryota > Metazoa > Arthropoda > Insecta > Coleoptera > Staphylinidae > Othius > Othius punctulatus. The sequence continues at coordinate 35,570,320 of OX638139.1, forward strand.
TTCACTCGAAAACAAGTGCTCGACAGAAAAATGCTTGAATACAATTGCTCGAAAAATAGTTCCTCAAATGGTCAATTAGCGATCCGGCGGGGAAAGGGGTATAACTACTTCTTGAAAGTTTTGCAATTGGACATTTAAGCAACATAAACGGACGTATGTAATGTATTTCAATCAATTAACTGAAAGTTGAAACACTCAACTTTCAGTTAAATGATTGTAATATATATATGATATACAAAAACGTCCGTTCATGTTACTCAAATGTCAAATGTTGCAAAACTTAAAAAAAAAACCCGCCGGACTAGCAATTGGCAGCTCAAAAGCCGAGTTGCTCGAATAACAATTGCTCGAATAGCAATTCTGGAATGAAATGCTGGAATGGAAAATTACTCGAATGGAACTTACCTGGGTGACAAAATGGAAACCTAACCTCACCTAACGTAACCTAACATGATTCACAGAACATGATTCTACTACATGCACATAATTACATATTTTGTACTTATATAAATTTAATAAATTTTCTTCCACTAACTTGGTTCATTATTTCGAGCAATTTTCCATTCTAGCAATTGTCAATTCGAGCAACCCAGCTTTCAAAAATTTTTCCATTCGAGGAACTATTTTCCAAGCTATTGTTTTCGGAGAATTGCAATCCCCATTTGATCCATGTTTCTAGTTTTTGGACCCCTGATCCATTTTGATAAGACATTCAGGATTATTTTAACTATTTTAATATTTTGGTTTCACACTTGGAAATTTTCATTAAAGCTCCATAAAATTTCTGAAATATTTGAAAAATGTTGTGTAAATTCTATATTTATGAACGATTTATTACATATGATTAAATTAAATAATGAATCGCATTTTAATGAAATTGCTTAGTCTTCAGGTTATTTATTTGAATTTTTGACACAATGATTAAGTTTTCTGCAAATTCAAAATTTTCTCGTTTTTGTCTTTTTCAAACAACGTTATGAAACAACGCTTTTGTTAAAATTTTAAGATGTATTGCGTTTTCTGACCCCGGCAAAATTTTGATATTTTGATTAAATATTCATTCATAATTTTTATATTTGTTATTCATAATTTTTACCTGTTTCAATGTTTTGATGCATCTTCCAGATTTTTTTAGATTAATGTGCATCATTTTTTTTGCTATTTCTGAAATCTTTGTGTACTATGTGCAACTTATATATTTATATGTAAATAATTCTTTCGCAAATTTCTCGTTCTATTTTTACTTCGAACTTTCGTTGAGGTTTTTAGTTTTAGTTGGCATGTTTACGAAAATTTGGGGTTTTTTTTTGAAACTTTTAGTTGCAACTTCTGTATTTGTTTTTACATTTTCAGCAATTTGTTTACCTTTTCTGCAATTTTTATATTTTTATGACACTATTATCTTAGATTTATTAGAGATGAATGCATTTTTCAGAAAACGGAGGAAATTCATTTATTAAAAATTAACAGGAAACCAGGGAACTGAAACTAAAATTGGTTATTACTTTGAACTATTGTACTTATCGTTGCAAAATTTTGATATTTTGATTAAATATTCATTCATAAGTTTTATATTTACTATTCATATTTTTTACCTGTTTCAATGTTTTGATGCATTTTCCAGATTGTTTTAGATAAATTTGATTCCATTTTTTTTGCTATTTCTTTATGAACTTTGTGCAACTTATATAGTAGTTAGAACATTTATTCTATATAGCTTTGACATTGTTTGTTACATCACAGATATGGTGATAATGAAGTATATGATATGCTATATGGAATGGCCTATCGACTTTCGTCTTTCAGCCCAGCAACTTATATATTTATATGTAAACAAATCTTTTGCAAATTTCTCGTTTTATGTTTACTTTAAATTTTCGTTGAGGTTTTTAGATTTACTGGCATGTTTATAAAAATTTGGGGAAATTTTTGAAACTACTATTATTTTTATTTGTAAGGCTGTCAGTTGCAACTTCTGTATTTGTTATTAAATTTTCAGCAATTTGTTTACATTTTCTGCAATAGTTTATATTTTTTATGACACTATTATCTTAATTTTTTTAGAAATGAATGATTTTTTCAGAAAACAGAGGAACTTCATTTTTTTTTTATCTTTGTACTTATCGTTGTTCGTATATTTCGTATGGTTTCTAGTAGTAAATTTCAAATTGTTATTAAATTTTCTGCAATTTGCATACTTTTTCGTATTATTAAAACGCTCATTATGTATATTGACTCTCAACGTTAAAACTACACTTTAATCGTATGGGTGCCTATAATGTTTACATTTTCACTTTATTCACTATAACCATTGACAACATGAATAAAGTAAAAAAATAGGTAAATTCGCACTTTCTTTGAAATTTTCGTTGTCACCTGACAATGTGACACTTCATGCAAATTATTCAATTCTGATAACGAATTGGAAAAAATCTTGTATGATACACGTGAAAAAATCAATTTTATCCAATCGCAAACATTATCGCACTCGGCTTCGCTTTTTGCGCTAATCTGTAATAAAATTCGACTTAGTTCACTTATACTATAAATATAAATTGCTATGTTTTTTCAACTGTTAAAAAATATATACGTTTGTTCACATACAAAATGACAAGTGGGTCATTTTTTCATCAGTATTATTATTTTATCGTTGCTATGATAAGGATTTTAGGCGCACACTCAAAAATCCTAAGATAACCACAATTTGTAGTTTGTAGTTAACTATAGGATGCTTCTACAGCTGTAGAAAAAATGTTGTATTTATTTACATTTTACATACGTTAGACGAGGCGAAGGCGAGTCAGAATATCAAGCAAGTAGTCGAAATTATTATCCTATATATGAACTAGAAATTGTGTTTTTTTTTCAATTTTTGTATGTGCGTCTGAAATACTTGCCATAGCAATGATAAAATAGATATATATATATATATATATATATATATATATAGATAGAATGATTAAAATGGGTGGTCTATCAGTCAAGTTGCACATTTTTTTGACATCTTCAGCTGTTGAACCAATTTCACACTAGGCAAAGAATTTGTCTAAAATTTAGCAATGTAATCAAGACATTCGTCTCTGCAAAGAAAAATCACATGTCATTGTCAATGTAACATAAATACCTATATGTTACTTAATAAAACGCCACATTTTGGAATGGCCCCTTAAGTTAGTGCTTTTAATAAAGCAAGAATAATAGAGAAATTGAAAACGGGTGGTCTATCAAGCAAGATGCACAATTTTTTGACATCTTCAGCTGCTAAACCAATTTCACACTAGGCAAAGAATCTGTCCCACTTTTTGTGGCCGCGATCGTACATTTAAAAGTTATGTCGTCGTTGTCGTTTTAATGCCACTACTTTCAAAGAATATTATACAAAAATATAATATTCGTTCTTACAGATTATTGTATAAAGTACTTGACGGAAAAATAAATAATCTATAGTTCGTTAGTCAGTCATCAAATATCCATTGCAAACGATTGTCTAAACAATTGATATTTCTTTACCCCGAATTCTAGGTAGGCATAGGTATATTAACAACATATTATATGTAGAATTAGGTCAGGCTAGCACAGAACTTAATTCTGATGTGGCATATTTAACAAAATGTGAAGGGACATCTGACTTAGACCAATGATTCTTAACCTGTATTTGGTAGATTTCTAGATATCCATGATCATATTCTATGCGTTCAGAACAACGCAAAAGAATGTCAGGTTTAAAGGGATGAATGCAGAAACCTTGTGCAGTAAAACCGAAAACTGTAATATTATTAGGAACATGGTGGTTAGTGAAGTTCTCAAAATACTACCAGTAAATTGGTGGCCCTAATACCACTTATCTATAAGCAGTAGAGGATGCGACGTACATATGTATACATACTACATAGTGGATAGTCGGATTTAATATTCAATGTAATTTTTAATATATGGACGGAAACTGTACTTATTGAGTAAAAACGAAATATTATTAAATTATTTCTTATTCTTCTTCGTGTGTTATCCATTCTGGATATTAGCAATCATCATTATAATTTGAACGTTGTCTATTGCTTTTCTGAACAATTGAAGTGAGGTCATTACACACCACTGGCGAAGATTTTTAAGCCAGGAAATTCTTCTTCGTCTCGTGCCTCTTCTTCCTAGCATCTATCTTTCTAGAATCAGTTGGAGTATTCTGTATCTTCCTATCTTCCTGTCCTTGACTTCAATTAATATTTCCTGTACCTTTCCCATTGTCCGAAGAATCTCCTCATTACTCATGTGGTTAATCCATGATATCTTGAGGATGCACCGATATGTCAGTAGCTCGACTGCTTACAGTTTTTTTTTTTCACTTTCTAGTGAGAGGGTCCAGGTTTTGTCTCCCTACGATAGAGCCAAGAAAACGTAGCATCTCAGCATTCTTATATTCAGCTGAATGTTATCTATGGGCTGGTGAGCCCTTTTTCATCTGAGAGAAAGTGGCTCTTGCTCTTTCAATTCTACTACTATTCTACTATTATATTGTTTCTAACTTGCGTCAAATTCTGAATAAAATTCCAAATTCATGAACTATTTACAATCATTTCAGTGATAATTCAATATGAGCTCTAACTATTATCAGTAACAGTGGACATTCAAAAAGCTGTGAGTGTACTCCCTAATAATAGACAACCTTGATAGAAAAACATAACTCCATCCAAAAATGGGATTTACTTGTATGTAGGGTAAAGATTTGTTATTAATACGATTGGTTTCATGCCAAGTTAGCTAAGAATATTTGCAGACTATTACCAAGACCGGCTAGGTCGATAGCCGAATAAAGGTCGATTTACTAATAGGATGATGCTAAAACTATTGGGACACAATAAGTTAGATAGTACGTTAAACTTGCATTAAGATTGACTTCATGGTTTACTGTTGAATGCAATAAATTGACGAGCAATGAACGTCAAGCTTCATTCAAGCAGCATTAAATAGGCATCTAATTGATTTACAAGGATTGCGGTGATCTAAGATCTCCGATGTGAAATTATAAGAAAATACAGCCGTTTATTACTCACCAGTTGAGTGTGTGGTCAGCAGAGCAGCATCCGACGCCTGATTAAGGCTCGGGCACAGAAAGTACTTCAATCAAGCACCAAGCGTTTGCTAATCCAAGAATTCCATCAGAGCTCTTCGATTACGTCTGGGAAATTAAACACCCAATACGTCGTCGAAGCGGTGATTGATGGAATCTTCATTTCATCGCCGCTGTTAATACTTCAGTTCGTGGAAGATCTCTGGCCCACGTATGTCATATCTCGGATTGCCGGCGACTTCCTCGTTTCCTACTGTTGGTCATCCCTGTTTTTACGAGCGCTCGGGATTAATTGGACGTGAAACAAATCCGGGACGGCGGAACGCGGGGAGAAATAATTAATGCCAGAAAATAATTAGGAGCGCCGCTGCAGAGGAGAAGAAGAGAGAGGCACGACGGAACGCGATATGGTCGATTATTTGATGGCTGTTCAGCGGAGGCAATCAAACAGAAGCCGTCAGATTCCCGAGGCGGTGTCATTAATCTTCAAACAATGCCGGTAATTATATCACACTTCACACCTCACGACGGCCACGCGGGGGGTTACAATCTTGCATTATAACTGTATCCGCGGCGTCCGTCTCATATCCCATTCATATTAAGCTGAATTGCCTATTACTGCCGTTGTACACTGGCCGGCAGAAACAATCATCAATCCTCCTTGGAGTTGCCTGTTCTCCTTTTTTCACGACGGCCTCCAATTTCGGGCATAACAAATTCGAATAACTGTAGTTCACCTTCTCACAGCCTCCGCAGCCACCAAATAAATCAAAGAAATACAAAGGATATCAAAGATTACTCTCGCCAGAAGAAAACATCAACTTCTTAGAGCAAAAATCATTAACCTTAGAATGATATAATCACTCATTCACACAGCAAATTCTCCTCCAATATCAATATACAAATATGATATAAATATTGCGGAAAGTATACCCAAAATCAAAGAAAAAGGACCCATCAATGAACCCAAAGCTATGACACACAAAATAACAATATGCAAGCATAATCGGTAATATGTTGACACTTACCTGCTTATCAAAGACGGAGAACATTCAATTTTGACAATTTTAAAGAAGTTGTTTCTGAATTTCCAAAATAACTGCTAATTTACTTTGTAATCTCTAGAATCTTAAAAATAACTTGGCATTCATCAAATCGCACTATAACACTGTTAACAATTCTATCACTTAGGCCCAGTTGTACGATCGTGGATCATCCTTCACTATGGCTCAGTTACCTAGGATATAATTGTCAATACAATGGTATCCTTAGAAAGTGAACCAGGATCAAAGATTGCCTGATTGATATCAATCGAGATGCGAACAAGTGACAAACTCCAAGCATCCATGTATTTTACTGAGCCAAATAACGTTATAACCTCAAACGCTAAATAATCAAATATTTTCCTGGTCTACAGCAAGATATATCCGCTGGATGACTCTTTGGCAGCTCACTAGACACCTTTACTGTTGTAAACAAACGTCAAACTTACAGTTTAGTACATATATTTCTTCACACCACATGTCACATGTTCATATGTGATACTACTGGAATAGTATTTTTATAAACTGAGCACACAGCAAGCCGAGCTATCAATTTTTTTCCACGGCCAACTTGAAATACACTGCAGGTACTTTATTTTACGTTAAATTTACAAAACCTATTCTAATTAACAATCTCAGTTATCTGAACACTGATTTTATGATGCATTTCAGTTTGGTTTTGAAGGACATTACATAAATTATTGTTAAAAAGCTATTTTATTTCTTATACATATGAGCCGTTGAATACCAGATTAGTGTAAGTCAAAATTTCATTGACCGATTAGTCAAAGTGCATTTTTTAAAATCCAGGTATATCTAGAAATATCCATTATAAATTATCCAAATATAATATCCAAACACAATATCCAATATCCAAATAAACAAGTATCTGGGATAAGGAGCGAATATAGGAATTTAACATGTAAAATAAAATGTGTAATTATTAGCTCCCCTATTAATTTTAGAGAAAAATTTCAAATGAATAATTTTATGAATAATGACAAATAATTATAAAGCCATGCTTGTTTGGGATAAATCATAATAATAACACAAAATTCGTGGAAGAAAGATAATTTATTCACTATCAAACCATTTTACAGTGGGCGTCAGTTTACGCATTTTTAAGATTTCTAGAGATACCTCAATAATTCTTAAGATTTTGAAAGATTACTCAATAACACCCAAGATTTCTCAATATTTTTTGAGATTTCCAGAGATTTCCCAATACTTATCAATAATTCCAGAGATTTTTGAATAATTCCCGAGATTTTGCAATAATTTTCGAAATTTCAAGACATATCTCAATAACGATTAAGATTTTGAAAGATTACTGAATAATTCCCAAGATATCTTAATAAGTGTGACGGCCGGGATATTGAGATATCTCTAGAAATCTCGTAAATTATTGCAAAATCTCAGGAATTATTCAAAAATCTCGGGAATTATTGATATGAATTGGGAAATCTGTGGAAATCTCGAAAATTTTTGAGAAATCTTGAGTATTATTAAGTTATCTCTCAAAATCTTAAGAATTATTCAGATATATCTAGAAATCTCGAAATATCTAGAAATTATACGAATACATTTCTAAATATTGTCAAATTTCGAGAGATTTTTGAGACAATATTTAGAAAAGTCTTCATATTTTTAAATTATTGACAAACTGGAGAATAAAAAAAGAGTAATAATCATGTGAATCATTTCTGATTTTGATGATCTCAAAACTATCGAGTAGAAGAGTCAGAATCTTAAGAGTTATTGAGATATTTCCAGAAATCTCAAAAGGAAATTCAAAATCTTGGGAATTATTGATATGAATTGGGAAATCTGTGGAAATCTCGAAAATTATTGGAAAATCTTGAGTAAATGAGAAAATTTTAAGAACTATTGAGATATATCTAGAAATCTCGAAATATCTAGAAATTATACGAAGACATTTCTAAATATTGTCAAATTTCGAGAGATTTTTGAGACAATATTTAGAAACGTCTTCATATTTTGAAATTATTGACTGGAGAACTGGAGAATTAAAAAAAAGAGTAATAATCATGTGAATCATTTCTGATTTTTATGATATCTAAATTATTGAGTAGAAGAGTCAGAATCTTAAGAGTTATTGAGATATTTCCAGAAATCTCAAAAGGAATTGCAAAATCTTGGGAATTATTCAATCAAGAGATTTGTTAATCATTTCACTGATTTCTCAATAATTTTATGAGATCTCTACAGATTTCACAATAATTATTAAGACTTCTGGAGATTTTGTAATAATGTTCAAGGTTAGGTATGATGCTGATACCATATCTCCTGATTTTCACCTGCAACTTCTGCTAACGCAGGGCCAACCTGGTCGATTACAAGGTCTAAATAAGAATTCGAATTTAAATTTCCATATATTTCAAACGGCCCAATAATATTATTCTTAAAAATACCAGCCCAAATATTGATTAGTTTGTGGGAACTGGTTTCTAGTTTGAAAGCACATCCGTGGATTTTCCTGGGTCCAGTATCGCATGTTCTGTGTGTTGGGCTCATTGTTAAGTGCAAAAGTGAATTCATCGTTAAAACAGAAAAAGTTTCGGTCTGTGTTTGATCGATCCTGCATTATTCTATGTATTGTATCAGTGTGTTTTTATATACCGTATTTTAATTATTGGCCAAATCAGCTGTGATTTTAAATAATATGTTTATGAGTGAAGTACCTATGTAACGCTGTAATATTCGTTGTAACGAATCCAACTACAATAAAGAGATTATTATTAATATTATTCTTATTTCACAGAGTACACGCCTGCTTTCTTCATCCACGAACAGTATCTGCTGATCGCATTGATGTTTGTGGGACTGCTAACCATGCTTCTTCAGAATCTTCTGTACAGAGAATTAAGACACGTTACACTCACGAGCAATACATCGCATGCTGTTGTTGGTTCAGCATTTGACAAACCCAAATATTTTTTTTCTTCCAATTCATCGTTGCTTCTTCTGTTAATATTAACATGTTCTGTTCAATTTGCCTGTAATGTTAATTTTTTTGAAATAATATTTGTGGAAATATGTTTTTTTTTAAACAACAATTTTTTTAACTTTTTCACAAACTTGCTAATTGTTGATACATACGGAATTGGTCGATTGTTAAATTTATAAAATAAGTCACGAACTCTGCGTAAACTGACGCCACTGTAAAATGTTTTGATAATGAATGCCCTCTCTTCATTGGAATAACTCAGATTATTGTTCATAGTAATTGATATCTGACGAGCAAAAGTATTTTCAGTAATAATATAACAAGAGAGTGAGAATAAATTGAAAATAATTTGACAGATTGTCGAAAACTTGTTGCCAGGCAATAGTCACGAGAGCCCGAAGGGCTCGAGTGACTATTGCCAAATGGCAACAAGTTTGAGACATAATCTGTCAAATTATTTTCTAATTTATCGAACTCTCGAGTTATATTTGATTAGATTATTTTTTGACGCCTGGCGTATTATGGTTTGTCATAAACTGGAGAGGTAATAAAATACAATACCAATGCATCATTTAGTGTCATCTTAAACAAAATTTTATTGTGAAGAAAACAGAAAAATAAACAATTAACAATTTAAATTAGTACAATTAAAAACACAGTTATTGAAAACGTTTCGAGCTTCACTGCTTACCGTGGACTTGGCATTATTTTTTAAGTTAAGTATTTCATTATTTTCTCTTAGATTATTTATTATGTTGGAATGATGTTCCTGGTTCAATTGTAAATACGGCTTTAGCGAGTTTGATGCATTGTGACCTGTTATTTTCATAATCTCCTGTTCTCCTACACCAGCCTTTGATAGATTGCTAACTGCGCTTGATCTTGCAGAATGATTGGTAATTTTTTTATTATTTGTATTCAGTCCAATTTTCTCTGCAGACTCTTTCATCCACTTTGAAAGAGAATTTATTCCTATTGGAACATTTTTGAACCATGTCGAAGTTTTCCATGCAGGGTTTGGTGTTAGAAACATCCTATCGATTTGTATATTATCTGATCTTTTACTTATTAGTTTATTGAAAAGGCGTACAGGGCAAATATTTGGATTTCCCATATTAGGTGTCAACCATTTAGTATTTGTACACCTTTGAGCTCCACCTTGTGATGTTTTGGAAAATATTGGGTTATACTCTAATCGGCCTGTGTCCAATCCCTTAGTATCTGTTTCTTTCTTAAAATAATGAACACAGCATTTTGTTGCTTCTCCTCCCCTCCAGGCCAGTTCATAAGACGCGATATGAAAAAATTTTCTTTGTAACCCACATGGAGTATCTTCGTCCCAAACATTAAATATTTCCATCAATTGCGTTGTTGAAAGTGCCACCGAACTTTCTTTGTGTTTTGCAGTGTCCTTTTGAAGATTTTTTCTCTTTGCATCTCTTGCCTTTCTGGCACTTCTGAATTTTAAATCTTTAAAAGGGTCGAATGATCTATTGTAGCTTTCAAAATATAGTTCCTGAAGCAGTTTTGCTGTCTTGTTCCACATTGTTTTAACTACTGCTTCTTTATAATCTTTGCCATTTTTCCGCTTCATATTATATCCCCAGTCTTTTAAGATCAGTGCTAGAGTATTTATTGTAGTAGACTCGTTTAACGTATAACTTTTTTCTTCGCAAAAAGTTAAAAATTGTTTCCATATCGAATTATTGCTAATCACTGTATTTTTACTTCTGCTTTCTAGTATTTCTTTATCAATTTCAGTATGCGAAACGCAGCTAAAGCGACTTTTATTCATTTTGTATGACACTTTAATATGATTGATAAATTAATAATTTGACAAATATTTTGATTGACAAGAGTGAACCTAGCTACCGAGATTATTCCCACTATAATAATCTCTAGAGAATATTCCCAGTATAATAATGACGGGATTGGTCCAGAAGTATCAATATGACAAAAATCGAAATATATCATTGGTTTTGAGAAACGTCAAAAAATAATCACTATAACATGTCATTTGTCAAACTCATGGCAAGGGTTTTTATGGTACATTGCTCAACTTATTTTTATTATTTCTGCGGTGGATTCTGATACAAACGTAAATGAAATGGATGAATCATTTACAGTTTTTAATACTCTAAAATATATTCCTTGCGACTTTTCTTTAAAATTAATAGGGGAGCTAATAATTGCACATGTTTAATGTTACATGTTAAATTCCTTTGTTTGCCTCTTATCCCAGACACTCGAAATACGTCCAAAGAAGTCCAGAGATGTCCGTTGTATATTTCTTGACATAACTTAATTTTAAAAAAATGGACTTGCACCGCTCTGGTTTTCAACGGATCATATATCTAGCTAAACTGTTTATAGCGTGAACCACATTTGGGCATATTACCCACCCCTACATCAACCACCGAGAAGAATCACCTATTGTAACCATTTCAAAACAACGCATTCGCCAATCATCGCACCATCATCAATTATTCACGATTGCGTACGACTGCCCTTTAAAAACCACCCTCGACGTGATAGAGACCTTTCTGCTCTTCCCTTTACAAAAGCGGCTGCTTCCATTGAGCATCCGACCTCATTCCGGCTTATTAATGACAGCGCTGATCTCTGCCACCGTTTTATTAATGACACCGTCGAGTGGCGGGTTACAAATCTGGGTGTTGAAAATTTGCGAAAATTCTTCCCGTGGAATTGAGATTTATCGCAGGCGTCGGGACGTTGATTGATGTGCCCCGTCGGAGGCATTCGAAACGGTCACACCTTCGCGCTTTCCTTAATCGACCGGCGGTCAGAGGACGGAGGAATTCGGTGAAATGGCCCACCGGCAATGGTCAGGTGAACCCGTTTAAAGGGTTTCAATATTTTTTGTCCGGTTTAAGGCGCCGACTGCTGAAATCAATGACTCTAGGATGGTCAATGATTTAGGATGGGGTCAGTGTTGAAATCCTAAACCTTCTTCTAATTTGCTCCAAAATGTTAAAATCAAAAATCACTGAAGGTCTGGCGCAAAGAAAAAAATGCCCAATTTGCCATTGGTGGTGAATGATGTCAACTAAAATTTTCTCCGAAAATGTGCTTTTCAAATCCATTTTCCCAAAAAAGTTGTTATTTTAATGTCTGTGAACAATGCCTTAGAATATGCTATGGCATTGATTTAAAGAAAGCCACTTGTGATGATCACGTACGCTTAGAATATCCAAGAATATTAGTACCTAATCAAGGTGACCTTGTGGACGAAGAAATCATCGCTTCAACAAAAAAAACCGAAAGACCGCTAGCCATCAAGATGAGTTGGCATTCTAGAATATATACAATGAATCATTTCGCCTCGTGTGCGACGATATCATCCGCATGATGTTAAAAACTGAGATTCGAGCAGGTTTAGTTTCTCTGCATTACACTAACGCTTCGAGCATAGGTCTTAAGATGTCAATTGTTTTTAAGGTACAGTGAAATACCTATTCGGAGGACAAATCAATTTAATAAATCAAAATGAAATTAAAAAAAATCTCTTAGGGATATTCTGTTTGTAAACTTGAGATATTTTAATTACTTCTCAACATTAAGCGTTTGTACGAAATTTCATGTGAGATGGAAAAATTACTGTATGTATTTGAATATTTAAAATTGTTCTATGCCTTTGGGTCCTCATGTATTATAAGAGAAGAATTAAAAACTTAAACAAAAACTAAAATGTCAATAATTAAATATAATAACACACAATACAAATATTTAAAAATATATACTGATCACTACAAGACTTCGTAGAAGCTATTAATATATTTTCAGATATAACTTCTTCTTCAACACAGATTACCGTGGAACTTAAAAATTAGACCAATAAACTTGACTAATTTTGAATTTTGAATTGTTTAACCTGCAGTCCGATAACTTATAGTTAAAATGCATTCACATAATATTCAATGACATTTAGATAAAAATAATTACTAACCCAGATCTTCTTTTGAAGAATATCTGTCATATCTGATCGATTGCTCATATTTGATATACAATAAGGTCGTACTGAATGATATTTACATCGAATCCAACTTTGTACCCAACAACCCAAACAGTAGTACTCACTGTATTTGTTAGGGATATTATCCCTAACTGGCTATCGACCAACATGGGTCCTTCTGCCGTATTATTTGTGTAAATGTGTGTATTGAGTTAGGGCTTGTTACTCTAGAAATTCGCCCTGGATCTTTAGAGCGCCGTTAATGAGCTCCCAACGGCGAATGGCACTAGTTTCTCAGTACAAATGTACTACCTGTACTCGGGCTCGAATACAGGTCTTCGTGCATGCTAAGCAAGCTTCTAACCTGTCCGCCAAGCTAGGGGTATCAACCCAAACATTTAAGCTAACCTAACAATTTAACCCAACAATTAGTAACCCAACTCTTGTTCATGTTAGACAAAAGTTGTCTCTGGTATATCTAATCTTGGCTTGTTTTTTTTTTAATATTCCTGAAATATGTATTCCATATCAAGCAGGTCATTTCAGAAGTCTTTTTCAACATTGGATATAGTATCAGATAAGCAGAAATATTTCCTATCAAATTTTTCTGCCTAAAGATTTTTTTTTCTAGAATGAAGAAATGTATTAACTAACATTAATAATACTTTTGTTCAATACAATTACTCAAGTTAATATAATTTGCTCAATATCTGTTTCTAAAACAATAGCATGTTTTCTTAGTATTTTATCCATATTATCAGATATTTTTCAGTATTATTTGTTATTTGTTAAAGTACTTTCTGGTATCTTCAAGCGTTTTTTTATTTATTTTTCCCTACTAGTTTCGTCTTAATATTCGGCCATCATCAGGGGTTGTTGTAAATTAGATTATATTTTTCAAGATTATATTTGAAACAAAACAAAAAGTCAAATATGATCTTGAAAAATATAATCTAATTTACAAAAACTCCTGATGATGGCTTGAAACAAAACAAAAAGTCAAATATGATCTTGAAAAATATAATCTAATTTACAAAAACCCCTGATGATAGCTGAATATTAAGCCGATACTAGTAGGGTAAAATAAATAAATAAATACGAGAAGATACCAGAAAGTACTTTAATAAAAAATAAATAGTAATAGCATGTTTTATTTCGCGAATACATATTTCGATTACTTACACCTGAAATGAAAATTTCGCTCGGGAAAACCAAGCAAATTATTGATTCTTTCATCACATGTTCACATATTTCTGAATTACGAGTGTTCTTGAATTGTTGCTCAATTTTCATCAAATTACGCATTTTTTCGTATCACGGAGTAATTGCAGAAATTTGGAATATCTATACAGGGTGGCCCACCTATCATCGCTCGGACCATTGCTGCCAGACAAATGAAATTGAGGAAAACATCTGATTGGAAGTTATTGGACACTTGATGTGCTGCTTTTTAAGATTATTTTCAAGTATACAGAATGTACCATAAATCTGGGACACAAAATTTGGTCTATTTTTTAAATGGATCACCCTGTATATTATTTCATTTTAAGAATCTACTTTATGTGGGATTCACAAATCATTTTTATTTTTTTTAGTTTTTGAGATCAGATGCAACGTTGTCAAGTTATTCACATTTAAATCAAATTTAAGGAAAAATCAAGAACGAGGAAAAAATTCAACAAAACCTTATTATAAGAGATTAGTGAAATAATCTGGATATACAAGTACCCAAGCAATGTGCCAAAACATACACAATATTTGGAGTCATGTAGAATACACAGGGTGTACTGAAAAAACGATTGGATTTTGCTATTTTCAAATATTCAATTATACTATTTTTTTTAAAATGGAACACCCTGTATATAGCTTGATATTCTGAATGCTCATCTAATAAGCTATTCAATAATATCATTTCAGAATACCCTGTGTATTCTACGTGACTTTAAAATTGTGAATATTTAGCACATTGCTTGGGTACTTGCAAACCTAGATTCTTTCATTGATCTCTTATAATAAGGTTATGTTGATGTTATGTTTATTTCAATAAAAGAATCTGCGTATGTAAGTACCCAAGCAATGTGCCAAAACATACACAATATACATACATATAAATACACAAGGTGTTCTGAAAATTCAAATGGCTAAAACTATTTTTTTTAAATGGAACACCCTGTATATATCATCATATTCTTAGTGCTCAACTAATGAGCTATTCAATGGGAGCCTATGGACTGTAATCTAATAATATTTTTTAATTGGTAAATAACGATCAATCTCAAATAGTTTTAGCCATTTGCAAAATTTGCAAAAACTTTATTAAAATATACAATCTTCAAGATCTCGAGAATTTGAAAATAAGCTGCACTATCGGGATCCAAGAAGAATATCGTTTTGATCACAACGTCAATTCGCGGTATATTATTTTTGGTCAAAATTTTTTCAGATTTCAATAAATATCAAATGACGAGAAAGTAAATAGCTCTTGAATTCATAATATCTTTGCAATATTTATTAATTTATGAAAAATCGTTGAACAAAATGAAATCATAATTTATGATTAATATATCAAATCATATATCATAATATCATAATACAAATTCAGAGTGTCCAAGATAAGGTTCAACAGCACGGGGATCTCGGAAACCGTAAAAGTTACAAAGGCAGTTAAATTTCAAAAAAGTTGCGCAATTTACTAGTCAATAACTTGTTGAGAAAACTAGGAAATTCCGTTTACTTCCGGAGATATTCGACAAAATCCGAAATATTTTAAACTGCGCAACTTTTTTGTAATTTAACCGCCTTTGTAACTTTTACGGTTTCCGAGATCCCCAAGCTGTTGATCCTTATCTTAGATACCCTGTATATAGGTACTTATTAAAATATACAATTCTCAAGATGTCGATAATATGAAAATTGGCACCATCTACCTATGTCCAAATAAGCCGAAAAAACCCACATCTTATAACATGAAAAATTCATCCCTTCTATGAAATGATCATTTTAAAACGAATATTTTTCAAAAATCAATAAATATCAAAAGAGGAGAAACAAAATAGCTCGCGAATTCTTAATCTCTTTGGGAAATTTATTTAATTATCAAAAATCTTTGACCAAACTGAAATAAAAATTTCATTTTAAAAATAAAAAAGTAAGTACATCAAAATATGCAATTTATTCTGAGAATCTCGAAAATATGAATTCATTATCGATATCCAAAAAAAGATGAAAAATCCGATATCTCAAAATATGAAAAAAATATATCTATCTATCTATTCTGGAGATTATTTAAAAACCAATATCAAACGAGGGGATCTTATAACATGAAAAAATCATCCCTTCTCTGAAATGATCATTTCAAAATGAATATTTTCAAAAAATCAATAAATATCAAATTAGGAGAAACAAAATAGCTCGCGAATTCTTAACCTCTTGGGGAAATTTATTTATTTATGAAAAATTTTTGACCAAACTGAAATAAAAATTTCATTTTAAAAATAAAAAAAGTAAGTACATCAAATTATGCAATTTATTTTGAGAATCTTGAAAATATGAATTCATAATCGATATCCAAAAAAAGATGAAAAATCCGAGATCTCAAAATATGAAAAAAATATATCTATCTATCTATTCTAGAGATTTTTCAAAAACCAATATCAAGCGAGGGGAAACAAAATAGCCAACAGATTTACATCCTCTTTGCAATATTTATTAATTCAAGAAAAATGTTTGATGAAAATATGTCGCAAATTCACATCTTCTTTGTAGGGACTTTAAGAGTGAAGTTCATAATTTGAGTTTTTTTTTGTATCTCGATAGTGCAGTTTTTGCTGTTGTTGGGATCAAACTTTTTTAAAGATACTATAAATGTTGTACCTGGGACAAAAGGAACTGCGGTTGATAGTCAATTCCATATGAGACGAATTTGGACAATAATAACGCCTCGGGAATTATCTAAGGCCATTAAAATATAC
Organism: Othius punctulatus; assembly: GCA_951805005.1. NCBI lineage: Eukaryota > Metazoa > Arthropoda > Insecta > Coleoptera > Staphylinidae > Othius > Othius punctulatus. The sequence goes on from OX638139.1 coordinate 35,587,340, forward strand.
GATACTTGTGATCTTCGGAATGATGAAAAAGTGATGAAAAAATTGCAAGAAATAAGAAATGTTCAGCGAGGGAATAAAAAAAAGTTGAGAATACACAGCATCGGTAGACATAAAATATACAATTCTGAAGAACTTGGTAATGATGAAAAAATCATCCTTGGGATAATAAATCCGCGACACGAAAAATGTCAAATCGAAAAATGACGAGAATTAACGTCATCTATGGACAGCATAGTTCCGAGAAATTGTTACTTTGTTAATCTCGAATTAATCTCTTGTTAAATCCGAGTTATAAGAAGCATGACTTGATGTTTGAGAGCCTAAATTTTGCAACTAAAAGAAATGAACAAATAAAATAATGATGAGAAATCACAATTTATCATGAATGTAAATTTATCATGAATAAACGAGAATCTATGCAACTGAAAACTGCTGTAATTTAAAGTAAGAAAATTTCGTGGGGTAATTATGAATTTTGAGAACAAACACATTCAGCATCAACCAATGTCTTCTAAGCACTGCAATTCTATTAACAAGATATTAGAATTAGAATCGTAATTAGATTGATTATTATAAAGATATTAGATTTTAAAGTTTCTCACTTTTTAGAGATTCTTGATGTTCATCTTAATGCTTGTTAAACGCTTGAATGATTTCACACATACAAATCGTAGGGGTATGAATTTACATCGTCCATTGTCCGATAAAAATAGTAGGTGTTGAGCCGTGTATTTTTCTATGATAACCCACACTCTCACATACTTACAGGCAGAGTTACGACTTACACCCAGGCATGAATATTAAAGCGTCGTTTAGATTGAAGACGGTCATTTTTACCTGCAAACGGGTGCGACTCCGCGGAAAGCGTCACAAGGTTTGTCACTGGAATCGTAACAAATTGTAAAGTAATAAGCGTAGTTACCGATCTCATGTGAAACATGAGCGCCGGTAAGCGAGGCCATTTATTTAAATAACAGTCATTTAGACAATAATTTACGACACTATTTACTATAATATATTTAGCTCTCTTTAGGTGTAACCGCCTTGTTGTGACTAAGGATTTATTCAAATTATCCAAATTATGTATCATTTACTTTTCAACTTGTGACAATCGTTTTCTCCGCTTTAAAGTGCATTGTCGGGTGATTAGTCCGCGCATTTGTATCATTATCCAGCTGCCCACGTACCTGAGGAACCGTTTCGCTGCCAGAGCACACCGGAGATCATTACATTAAAAAAAACAGTTTTGTACTTTCTACTTTTTTCCAGCTATGCGGAGAGTGGGGTATGGGTATGCACACGTGGGCAGATTTCATTAAGGCCGCGATCACGTCAACCATTCAAAGCTAATTACCATTTTTCCGGCGTCGCTCCCTGGACGCTCATCTTTCTACGAGTGATTAATTTTTTTTTTCGCCGAAATAATCGAATTCACACACAGACACGCTCGCCCGAACGCGGAAACGCGTGGCTTTGTCTGACATTTTTTTCCCGAATGTGGTAATTACACGTCGGCGACGAGAACCTTTTTGGAGAAATGTAAATTCCAATTAGGATCTAACGGATCTCGGTTTTCTCGGCGTTTGTCCACATGCACCAAAGAAGTGAATTACGGTCCGTAAGTGCTTCACACGACGCATTGTTGGGACGTAATGATCACGTTGTTTTGACGTCTCAGTGTGTCAGCCTTCAGCAATTTGTTGATGTTAGTCAGCATGTAAGTAAGTTGTGCTAATATCAAGCAAGGCGTAACAATGCCAGTTTTACACTGTGAAGGTACAAATTGAAAACAAACAGTGATTAGGTACAGGCTAAAAATTAAGCTTTTTTTGAAATTTACATGGACCTTTACTTAATTTTTCTCAAAGATTTGTAACAGGCAGAACAGATTGTATTAGTGGTATCTTTATAACTATGAGTACAACTTGTAACAACCAATTATTGGTGACTGTGACTAGAATTTATAAAAAAAATTATTTGCAACAATTTTTAATAAATTTTACTTTCACTTTTAACGTTTACTTTTGAAAATATCCAGTTCTATATTCGAATATATTATATTCTAATAAAACAGTTTTCAGAGCAAATATTGTATTAACACTGTGTAAATACAAATTGAAACATTTTTTTTTTTACTTTTGACTAAAACTTAAGGTTTTATTTTAATTAGTAGCAGTATCAAAACAAAGTTTTATAAATGCGTTAATTTAACATCACGTCACATTATTAAAAATTTCTGTGAAATTATACAGATAACGAAATTGAATAAATTTGTAGGAAATTTCATGAAACTTTTCATAAAATGTTCTATGTTTCGTGCAATGTTCTTCAAATATTACGAAATTGAATGTTTATTAAAAATCCAGGAAAAAATATCAATAATATGTGAGAAATTATGTGGAATATTAAAGTCCTTTTACCAAAATAGAATAAATTATTGAAATTTTCTGCAGAGCGTATAAAAAAATGGTGTCAACTTATTCAACAAGTTCCAAGGAAATAATAACACGACCTTTATCTAAAATCTAGTTAAATTATTTGCTTGTAACATAGAAAACATTTCAGAAACGTTCTAAAACATATTTGATTTGTATATTGAACAATGTCATCTATTAGTATTTAGCGTGCTGTTGACACCACTTTCCTTAACGCTCTGTATAATAAGTTCCCTGGAATGTTCTTCAAATGTTATAAAATAATCAATAATTTATAATCCATCCAACGAATACTTGTACCAACTCACTAACATCCTACCAATAGAGCAAAGACAAACCAACCTCCTGAATAAATTCTTAACCTCATCCACCTTCCATCTACTAAAGCTATATTGCTTAAACGAAGCCTCAACTCCCTCCCAAATTAAAATATTCTGACAGAACCCTTTTTGAAATCATTGACAGTACAAGACGCAATTTAAAATAAATTCAGACATAAAAGAGACATAAGACACATATTCAGACATAAAATCCCGGGCAGACAGATTCGAGGGTCGTTAGCCCTTTGAAATGTAAATATTTTTGACTTCATGTAATTAAATTTAGCAAAATAAAGATATATACTAATGTTTAAAATAGTTCAATTAAAAAGATTTACGCATTCTTAAGTATTACAATTTTAGAATTGTGAAAACTATGAATGTGTATCTGGGAATTACTTCCTCAGACTTGCTGGAAACTGGTTTCGACCTATCGGGTATCATCAGTCCAGTATAAGTCTGATTTCATAGTTATACAATTTTAGTATTGTGAAAACTATGAATGTGTATCTGGGAATTCCTTCCTCAGACTAACTGGAAACTGGTTTCGACCTATCGCGTATCATCAGTCCAGTGTAAGTCCGATTTCATAATTCTCATATACACATTGTCGCGTTCATACAGTGGCACTGATACAGTAATGAACGCCATCTCACGTTCGTAAAATGAAAAAGTGCAATTATAAAATAGTATTAAGATTATCTACAGTACATGGAAATTTGCTGAAATGTAATGGCATTAAATTAAATTGTTCGAAACTTCATTACATTTAGTAGTATATTTATTTTGTAACTTTTAAAATATCATCTGTTTATTATGTAAAATTATATAAAATGTTCTTGAAATATAATGAAATTGTATGAAATTCGCTACAAAATTCTGGAAATTAGGTAAATAGTATGGGTTTTACTAAATTGTTTGGAAAATCTATTACATTTGTTAAAATATTCAAAATTTGATTAACTGTTTAAGATTAAGATGAACTAATTAAGAAATGTTATTAAATATTGCGAAATTTCATAAAATTCCCCAAATTGTTTAAGAAGATTTTGTGGGAAATAACGAATTTGAATATAATTTGAAAAAGTTCATTACATTTTGTAAAATATTTCATAACATGTTATCAACTGTTCAAATATTAGGAATTAGTATCCATTCCGTTATACCCATATATATATATATATATATATATAACGATCGTTATTAAGGCTATCGAACCCGGAAGGGGCCTTTCCGCCCACTTCCGATTATAATCCGTTATAATACTTGAAATTTGGTGAAATATTTAACAATTTCAGAAACTCATAAGAAGCTAGAACTAGAATATTCCTGAAATATTTCCATTACTTTTAAAGCATTTTATGAATTTGAACATGAACGTTAGTTTTTTTTTTCCATGTTAGTCTGCAAATATTCAATTTAAATATAGAAGTTGTCTGTGGCAGTTCATCAAGCAAACTAACTAAAATTAAACCAAATTTATGATTACAATATATTACAAATACAATTACAAATTCAAATAATATATTACTTCTATTATTTATTATTATTTTAATATATTATAATATATTAAAATTGTTAAAAAGGCTTATCAATGCTTACGTAATGTGATCGGGGTTTTTCAAGACCAGGTAGTTTATTGGTATCAGACTAAAATTTCGCTTTTAAATAACCTGAATGTGGTTAAGAAATATGGAAATCTGAATCAGTTCAATGCTCAGGCCATTTCTTTGGCAATTTGTTGGCCATTAAGTGAATTAACTGTATACAAATTTAAATATTAAGACACAATTTCTGAGATACCATTTCCTACAAACAGTAGTTGATTTCTCAAAGTGGAAATATACAGTGACCGCCATAAAATCTGCAACATATGAGAAACTTTCTTATTAAGTAATTTATTATTTTAATTAATTTTTGCATTAGTTTCTACACGATAAAGGGTATTCGGTAATTTTTTAAGTTTGAATATATTACATTTCGACAACAGTTGCTCGAGATCAATTGCTCAAAAATATAATTACTCGAATGTGCCTTTGTTCGAAATACAAGTTCCTCGAAAAAGTGAGGTTTTAATAGATTGAATAGTTTGCACATATACCCTGCAAAACTGTATGTCAAACTGTATCCATGGTACCCTATAAGTCCTACACTGCATAAAATCCTGATACATGGCCCTGCTATTGTACAAAACTCGCTTCTGCCTATTGCACAGTTGTCAGAAGAAGCCGCAGAAGCAAGAAATAAGCATTTTCGTTCCTATCGTCTAAATTATGCTAGAAAATTCTCTCAAGAGTCATGTAACCATGATATAATTAACAGACTTTTGTTAACCTCAGACCCTTTTCTAACTAACATGAGGCGAAAGTGCTCGTACAAGAAAATTAAGCCTTATTCAAGAGTAGCTGTTGAATTGCTACGTCCTGGTGAAGATACAGAGCTGGAAAAGTTAACTGTACATTTAGATTCAGAAGAAAGCGACAACAAGAACTTTCTGATAATGAATCAGGAGCTTCTTCGGCCTGATTTCCAATAATAGTAAAAAAAAACGTGTTTCTGGATTTGTTGTTATGATTGATTTTCCAATTAGATATTGTTCAATTATAAATAACTTAATTCGTGAAATTCATTTATAGCCTGCCTTAAGGGCTTAAAATTATTTTAATTATCTTAGCGAATGATACTAAATCATAAATTATTGAGACTTTACTTCGGCTATTAAAAATATATGTACATATGTAAAAAATGTAAATTAAATTTCAAATATTATGATTACTGGTGCAATATAGATATGGAACTACTTAGAAATGATACAAAAGTGTTATCACATACTCAATACTTCAATAATTTGCATACAATATTAGTTTCAGTAGTTGGAAGCGCAAAAATAATTTTGGCAAGTTAATTTTGGAAAATACCTTTATATGCAGTGCAGCATTTACGTATAAGTTATACAAGCTACAGCTTAGGACCCCCACTTTCTAGGGGGCCTAAAAAAAATTGACCATGCAAATGAGTGCAAAATAGATTTTAGTAAGTGTTGAGGCCAGTCATATGATAATGCTGCCAATACGTCTGGAAAATACAAGAGTATGGAAGAAAAAAAAATGAAGATTAACAAGTATGCTAGGTATATTCCATGTGCCGCTTGTTCCTGGATTCTTGTTGGTAGAGCAACAGTTGACTGTTGTATAGATGCAGTAAACTCGTTTGTAATTGTTCAAGAAATATATTTTTTTTTTTTCATGTACATATAGATGGGTAGTACTGTTGTCATTCTTCAAAGATGATTAAAAAGTTCCAAAGTCTTTGTCAAAGACTAGATGGGAAGCACATTCAATGGCCGGAAGTACAATACTTGATAGTTATGATGGAATAATTTCTGCATTGCATCAGCTGCATATTGATACTACAGAGAAGGCGAAACAAGAAATCTAGCAATAATTTTTTTGAGTAAAATCCATGTTTGCATTTATGGAAATTCACAAGACTAGTCAATCACTGCAAGACCCCCAAATTAATCTAGATGTATTTAGGAAATTGTATGCTTCACTTTCGGATTTTGTTATAGGTTCCAGGAATATGTTCGATCATTTTGAAGAAAAAGCAAAGGCAAAATTGTCTGATGTTGATTACAATAAAAGCAGATATAGAAGAAGGCATATCAATGATGATGAAGATGATACTTTAGAGAACCTTGAGCCAAGAGACAAGTTCAGAATCAAAATATTTATACCTGTGATGGATGCATTAGAGTAAAGTCCGGCACAGAGGGCCTCAGTATATAATGATGCTACAAAAAAGATTTCATTCTTAACAAAACTAGAACCTAGTTCGTGAGAGATTTGTGAAGGAGTTAGTGCTTTATGGCAAACATGTCTTGAAGATGTGGACATGAATCTTGTAGGAGACGTCAAGCATTTTCATCATTATGTTAGACATAGTCAGGCCTATGATTCAGTGGAACATGATAGTCTGACACAGCAGGATCTATATAGGGTAATATTTAACGATCTTGTCCAATCAGCATTTTCTAATGTGGAAGCAGTTTTGAGATGATTTCTTAGTATGATGGTTGCAAATTGCTCTTCAGAAAAATCTTTTTCACAGCTGAAAAGGATAAAAATGAATTTCGAACAACAATGACTCAAGATAAATTATGTTACCTCAGTCTCATGTGCACAGAAAGCCACAAACTAAGCAGTTTATCATTTAATGATGTCATCATTGACTTTGCTCTGGCAAAGGCAAAGGCAAAGGCAAAGGCAAGAAAGAAAATAATTTAGTTTAATATAATTCCTTAATCCTTAGGACATGTTCCAGGATATTAGATATTAAGCCATTGTAAATTGTGCCTTTTAAAAGACTTTTGTTTCTTTTTACCAGAGATTGCGTTTGTTATGAATGAAAATGATTTTAAGTTAAAGATTTATTATTTCGCTATCTATATACTTCTAAATTGTATTTCAGTTTAACCGTCTAGGTATCTGAAAATCATATTTGGCACTGACATATAATATCTGGAATTATAAAGGGAGCCATATCTCAAATAGCTTAGGGCCTTATCAAGTCTAAATCCGGCCCTGCTTCTGTGCGACGGGCTTTATTTTTGCTGCTATGGCTAATTACCGTCACCAAGGCGCGATGAAAAATCAAGTTATAATTTTTGTAAAATTATGTAAACTATTCATAACTACTTACGAAAACGAATGCATTTAACACTTGATAACATTCGAGTAATTAAACTTAGAAATAACAGTCTTTAAAAGCAGGGGCAACACAAACATACATACAAACATACAGCCATACAAACATACAAACAAACATACAAACATATAAATAAATATACAAACATGCATACAAAAAAACATACAAACATACAAACAAACATACAGACATACGAACAAACATACAAACAAACAAACGAACATACAAATGAACAAATATACAAACAAACAAATATACAAACATATGAACATACAAACATATAAATAAATATACAAACATACATACAAACAAAATGTGAAATCGGGAAGATTAAATTATCACATATAAAATCAATTGTTATTAATTATAAGGAACTTCATTGAATCTGAATTTTATGTGATACTTTATTTATAATAAATTATATTTAAAAAAATGAATAGAACCTATACACTTAAACTTCATATATCCTGTGCACTAATGTGAACAAAATAAAACTCAATTTTAATCAAGTTCCAAAATATTCGTTGAAAATTTCGCTTTCGAAAAAAAAAAAATCTGGGAAAGTTAAATCAATTAAAATTTCATTCATGATTTTTGCATCAAATGAGAAATGGTAAAATGTCATAAAACTTGGTTAATTTTATGGAATGTCATGTAATTTGCCACAATTTAGTTTAATTCCATTAGCAAAATTGGGTGATAATATAAATATAAATATCTCCCTAATGTATGAGTCCATGAAAAGTTTTCCCTAGAAAAGTATTCAGTTTTCAATTTTCTTTTACTTTATGTTTGTCTTTTGTTCATATAGCTTTTCTGGTGTAGAATATATTTACAACGAAAAAAATCCCAGACCTAATTAATCTTAGCCACTCAATTCCTTTCATAATCCCTAATTTTTCTCATGTTTCACCATGTTCTGTGTCTACCTATGATATCTTGAGTTGTATTTTTCTCAGGAAGATTTTGTAAATAGAGGGAATTAAAAATTACTTCTTCTACTTCCTGTAGCATGTTAGCTATTATTATTTTATTTAGGAACTTTTGTTTTCAAGTCGTTTTCAAGTCGAACACAACCATAGATCAAATATATTTTTGAATTTATTGACATTTATTTTCAAAAAAACATTCTCCTGTTTGCAAATACTGCTGGGTAGTTTCTATAAATGGCGTTTCATACATAATGGGAAACCGATTAGTGGTAATCATAAACCGAGTAAATAATAATTTACTGTTTCTTTCTTACACAAAATTTACTTTACCAGAACCAGAACTTTAATCCTGTTGTTGTCGTTGTCGTTGTTTTATTGAATTCATTTACAATGTTACACAAAGTAACGGCTACCAGTATACAGTATTTAATAATGTCCTCAAGAATATATAAACATGGGAATTTTCTAAATTGAGCAGTACTAAATTAAAAACATGTATAGATAATCATATGAAGAAATGCAATTGACGCATCAAGATTTACTTTTTGATTCAGAAATCGCTGGCGTTTCCGAAAGAAAATTCTAATGACAATTGAATATGTTTTTGCTAATTGTTTGTAGGAGAAATATTGGGTCGGGTATTATTTGAGAAATTTATTTGGTGATATGAACTGAGTTTAAATCTGCAACTAAACTATTGTTAATCCTGCTGAAAACATGTTTTCATTCAAGGGGAAAATATATCTGTGGAAGAAAAATTGCGGAAGGAAAGATTTTTTTATTTTTCCGACCCTAGATTCAATGTTGGAATATATTTCTGAAATCGACCTTGTGCTCTGCTGAAAACATGTTTTCATTCAAGGGCAAAATAAATCTCTGGAAGAAAAATTGTGAAAGGAAAGATTTCTTCATTTTGCCGACCTTAGATTCAATGTTGGAATATATTTCTGAAATCGACCTTATGCTCTGCTGAAAACATATTTTCATTCACTAGAAAAACAAATCTCTGAAAAAAAAATTGTAAAAGGAAAGATTTCTTCATTTTTCCGACGCTAGATTCAATCTTAGAAGATATATCTAAAATCGACCTTGTTGATCTGGAATCAATATTTCGGAAACTTTTAACAAACCTCTGAGAACTTGATGTACGCCAGAGTTAAATGGTTATCTCACAGATGAGTTGAGTCAGAAAACCTTTGATGCAAATGCCATCGAATGGGCAATATTTGATTGAAACAACTTAAAAAAAATAATTTTCATAATCTTAATTTTGTCAGATTTTTAGGCTTCGCTACAAAATAAACTACAGAAACCAACATACTTTATAAATCCTGTACATAATGTGAACAAAATAAAAATCAATTTTGTAATCCTTTGTAAAACATCGCTAAACTACCGCTAAACCACAGTTTAAATTTTCATAAATAACACTGTCAAACTTCAGCTACAGACTAATGTGAAATCGAGAGGATTAAATTATGACAAATAAAATAAAACAATTGAATTGATTATGCGATACTATATATATATAATAAATTATACTCCAAAAACATGTATAGAACCTACACACTTAAACTTCATAAATCCTGTACACTAATATGAACAGAATAAAAATCAATTTCATCAAGTTCCAAAATATTCATTAAAAATTTCAGATTCGAAAATGAAAATTTGCTAGGAAAGTTATATCAATTAAAATTTGATTCATGAATTTTCCATCAAATGAAAAATTGTAAAATGTTATGAAACTTGGTCAATTTTATGGAATGTCATGTAATTTGCAACAATTTTGTTTAATATAATTAACCAAATTAGGTGATAATGCCCTACATGATATTATCATCGATAATTAAAATATAAAATGTCTTTCAAGAGTCCATGAAAAGTTTTCCTTACAAAAGTATTCAGTTTTAAATTTTCTTTAATTTTATGTTTTTTTTTGTTCATGCAGTTAGGAATATATTTACAACGAAATAATACCCAGCTAATATTCTTAGCCACTCAATTCCATTTCATAATCCCTAATTTTTCTTCTGCATAGATAATCTTCACCATGTTGTGTGTCGTACTGTGATGTCTTGAGTTGGATGTTTCTTAGCAAGATTTTGTAAATAGAGGTAATTAAAAGTTACTTCTTCTTCTTGTACCATGTTAGCTATTATTATTTTTTTATTTTCCTAAACATTACAAGGACAAAAACATATTTGTACAATCCAATTATTATTTTTTTATTGTCATTTGAGTGGCACAATTTCAAAATCTTCTTGTGACATTGCTTCTAAGCCTGTTTAACATTCGCAACGGGCAATTTGCTGGAGTGCGGTTGCGTTCTCGACTGAAACACGCGAATAGCTGAGTATAAAAACAAACATGCATGTGTCCATGTGCGTCCACGTTACGGTTTCGAAATAATCCGCGCGCACAAAAAATTTCATATCTCACGAAAACTAATTAAATCTTGTGAATTGCATAATTGCGACTGGCCTAGATAGCCATCACGGAAAGTTGACAAGGTCGAATTTTGGCCATAATTTCCATGTCCACGCTCCGTGGCCGCGTTGATGGGTTACAATGGTGGTAGGTCTAAGAGCTACCGCGGATTGGTGGGAAATCTGGAAAATCGCTTTTTTTTCAATCGGTGTTCGATGTAGCGCATCTGGGTCGGTGGTGGGCGTAGTGAAATGGCATGTATCACGTATCGATATACATATGGGTGCATAGCCACCGCACAGGTATCATTACTACACGCGGCTCATTCTGGGAATCGGCGATAATAATAAAGCCGGATTAAACAATGCCATGAGGCCGTTGTTTTTCCTCCGCGTCCGTGTCCGTTTGGTGGTTGGTCGGCCGGGTCCGCTGGATCCAACACATTGTTGTTGTCCACACGCGACGGACAAGAGAGTAGGACACCGGGCAATCAGCTGACTGCAGATTAGCCATGATTGCTCCTAATTCACGTTTCCGGTCCTAGTTATGTGTGTACCGTCAACTCGCACACATGCACACACAGACGGCACTCACGTACACGTAGAGAATGAATACAAATGGGCCCCGGCTTTAAAATAATTGGAACTTCTTTCCTCCTCCCCCGCCGCCCCGCCGGACCCGCCGACGACGACGTCGACGATGGACTCCTCCACGCCGGACCGGACAGGAATCCCAGCGACAGGACATTTACGGACCGTAATTTCGTCGTCATTGTTTCTCGGTACCGATGTTATTATACCTTTCTCAAAACCGAACAAACGACACTCGCCGGGAACATCCTTTTCCTGCCGAGCGGCTTTCTTGCGCCACCTTTTTTGTGACCAGCCCAAAGACGTAATGCTACATTCAAAAACTAGATAGTAGATCAAACGAGCTATATTATTACCAAGCAAGGAAAGGTGTGTAGTGAAATCGAAACTAGTAAATAACTTGTTGGCTCCAACCCAGAAAGAACTAATCGACTAGCTGCAAATCGCATTAGTTGGAGAAAATAGTCCCTGCTACCCTCCGCAAGTTTTTCAAAATTATTACGAATATTAAAATGCGGTACGAAATGTACGGAAACGACATCTGCAAGAGTAACATACTATGTTTGAAGACTATGTGCAAGATAATATGGTTGAGAAAAAATACAATTTTAAAGGAAAATAACAGAATTGAAATTAGAGAGAAAGAATACTAAGAATCAGTAATCGTCTAACTCTTAAGAATGGTGTAGCAACCGAAACAATTGTACAGTATTAATATACAGGGTGAGTCATAATTAGATGTACAAAATTTAACCAAACCTTATTTGGGCCAATATAAAGCAATAAACCTAAAACACCTTCGTACCAAAATGCTCCTCCAAAAAGATACAGGGTGCGTTTCGGCGCTATTGCACAGCGTCGAACCCCAAATCGGTTAAGGTGTAATCGCATTAGTCGGCCTTTATTGCAGCCGATACATTTGTAGTATTAAGATTGTAAAGACAATTTATTGGGGTGGCTATTATTTAGCCATTATGTTCACCGAGAAGTGCTTAAGTAAAGTACGGTGCGCATGAAGATCAATAGGCACATTAAGCCGTATATTGATCAAGGATTGCCACTTCGGCAAATACAATTAGCGACCAGGAAATCCCAAATATATTTATTGGACGGCATTAGGAATCCTCAGAAATGCCAGATAGAGGAATTAACCAAGGCTTGTGATAACCAAGTGTGGCAACATGGCTTACCGAAACGAAATGCCGCACCAATCAGGAATCATCTTCAAGCCACCCCTCGCGGTGCACAATTCAATTTCCACCCCACCCCAATAACTCAAAGATTTAATTGTAAGAATGCAGAGCAGACGACACTTCAATTCGTTACCTTCACCGGTGTACATCGCTGTGTATTAATTATTGTTACGCATTAAATTATAGTCCACATTATTTCCAAAACGACGAGTTTTAATTACCTTATCATTTAAATTGGCGAACACCCGCCTGGTCCTTCGATTACGTAACAGGGTGTTAATGAAAAAAAAAATTATCCGATTAATTTGAAAATACTTAATTTGAAAATACTGAAATCAAAATAAACCTAGAATTAACAAGACGATGATTGAAAAGTATAAGACATGTTTATGCCCCCATCCAGCCTCAATACCAGCATGACACCGTCATACTAACGATCCATATACTTGGTAAATATTGTAGTTTTGACGAATTTCATTAGCAGTCTCAAAAATTCTTTGATGTAACTATTCCCTCATGTCAATTACCTCACGGTAAATCAGCTCTTTTAAAAATCCTCATAGAAGATATCCAGCGGATTTAAGTCGGGACTCCTTGGCGCCCATCTCACAGGACCAAACCGGCCGACCCATCTACCATTCAAATAGTCTTTTTACCAGTCCGTAACGATTCTGCCATTGTGAAGAGATCTTGTTGGAGAAACATTTGTTGTCTAATGTTTAACGGGATGTCTTCAAGTATATCATGCGGATTGTGTTCATGAAAGTCCCGATAACCATTTGCATTGAGGCGATTATCGAGTTCTTGTAACTCCAGTCAAAAAGCATTGCATATTATTTTCCATACATTGACAGAAAATCGTTGCTGGAAGCTTCTACTCCTCCTTATATGGGGTTGTCTAATCTCACGAATAATGGTGCAGCGTTCGAAAGTTTGTAATTCCGTCCCTGGTAAAATTAGCTTCATCGGTAAATAACATAGAATAAAATTGGGATCGTTATTTATCCTTTCAAGAAGCCAGCGACAAAAAACTACATGTTGATCGGCATCCCCAGGATGAAGAGCTTGAACACCGATATAATGGTAAGGGTGCAATTGCTCCCTACGCAGAATTCGCGAAACAAAACTTTGTGACAGATTTAACTGCGCAGAAAGTTGGCGAGTACTTGTAGCAGGATTGTCTAAAACCAAACCTTCCTCTACTTGAATTACATTTTCCCGACGCGGTGCACCAGCTCCTCGACCTCGCGGAAGAGCAACCTCACCCAATCGTCGAAACATTGGAGTGAAGACCTGATGATTTGGGATTCTTCTGTTAGGGAATCTGCGGTGGTGTTCCCTAACGGCTGCTAATGCGCTTCCGTTGCAAAAGCCATACACGAAAACGATATCTGCTATTTCTCTTGGAGTAAAATCACCCAATTTAACAAACAGCGGAGACTTTCAAACAAGTAATGACTGTTTATGACAGCTATCGTTTAAAAATTAAAATTGACTATCAAAATCAGGCTACCTGATTTTAAATAGTAAATGTTTTCTTTCCAACAATAGATTTTTTTTAATTAGGATCTGTATCTTTTTCATGGAGCATTTTGCTACGAAAGTGTATTACGTTACTTGCTTTGTATTTTCCCAAATAAGCTTTGGTTAATTTTTTTACCTGTAATTATGACTTACCCTGTATATAAAAAAAGTGATACTTATACCAAGTGTATTATTGTCCATTATTTAATGTGTTTCGCCAAGTGGTTACCAAACGAACTTTCAATTTAAAGTCAATTTTATCAATCATCAAATTCTGGAATAGTCACCTAGCTCCGCAGCAAATTATAACGTACCAAATATGAGGAATTTGGATATGCTTAAATGTTTCAAAGCCTTTTCAATGCCATTTAGAGGGTCAGATGATTTCTAATTCATTTGAGAGCAGTTACTTGATGACAGCAATGTTAGGAATTAGGGGTTACCAACCTCGAGGCCACCAGTATTTTTTAATGGGCGATGGTGATGGTGTTGGTGATGGTGGTGGGGATGGTGATTTGATTTTGATTTTGGGTAGATTCAATAAATATTTGATATTGAATCAAAAAGCAAAATAAATTCGTAGTTTTTGCAGCAAAATAATGTAGCGCGCATTTAAGATGAAAGATGAAAGGTGTAAAAGTGCCAAACGACGTATTGAACATATTTCCGAAAATATTTTGGAAATAGCTTTGTGCAATAAGTTAGGAATTTTTTTCTACTTGAGTTTAGAAAATAAATGTTTCTAAACCTCATATTTTAAAATTATTTCTTAATTAAATAGCGGAGTCAAGATTGTTCTGCTTTCAATAATGAAGTGGTAAACTTAAGTAATAACGATATTTCTACTTCCACAAAAACCTGTTCTGGAATTTCATTCACGAATTGTGAACATGTTTCTGTTAAGATTTATAATAATGATAAAAAATAACATGTACAATTTCAATAAATTGACTTATAGCTTTTAATGTTGAAATATTATTTCCGCACTTGTAAGGAAACATTCCACTTTTCCTAACTCAAATTAGTATTCACATGTTAAAGTTTTCCAAACTCTACTAGAAAATAATATATTATTTTACGTGGAGGAGAAGTGAGACTTTCCATGGCGCGCCTGAGTTTGCGCGCCGAATGTGAGGCGCGTAATAGAAGGCAAGCCATGAAAAGTCACTTCGCATCCAAGTGAAATATACCATTTTTTCTTTAAACTGTAACGGTCCGAAAACGGCTTTGGCAGAAACTACATTTTAATAATTAATTGGCGCATGGACCTGCACTGTAGACCACCATGCTCGCACTTTTTTGTTGTGGTGACGCGTTTCCCCTGTGGGCGATTTTTAAATTCGCCGGCGAGGAGCCGCCATGAGCAGACTTCAGCTGACTCGTGCCCAGTACGGTGTGCCAGAAGAACCGTTGAGATAAGGTGTACCACCATCCGGTTTACGGGATAACCAACGGGGACTCAGTTAACCACCCTTGAGGGGATTGAGGCACCAAGTACAGGGCAAAGGACTAAAACGCTCATAACACCTGAGTAAGTAGTTAAGCCCGAGATTATTTTTTTTCCTTTTCGTGAAGCCACGTGTCCGGCCATTGTTACTAAGGCCATGTGCTTTGCAGGCGTTTTGTTACGGGCTAAGTAGCTCGGCCAAACCATTCTTGGCTGGAGGCCGCGATCATCCTGCGCTGAGGCCAGAATCGGGTGATCAGCGTCCACGACGCAAACCGCCGCCATTCAGGAGCTGTAGCCAGCCGCCAGCGACGACCACCAGGAACACAGGCCAGATATCGAGAGATATATATATATATATAGATATTGATACATTTTTTTTTGTGGTCTCAATTGAGCCAGACCTCCCTTTAATTCCTTATTGACATATTCTTTATTCTTTTGTGTAAGAGTTGCGTTTACGTGTTGCGTGCCGTACGTGCTTTGCGCTTGTGTAAGAGAAAGGTCGCTCCGTCGGCCCTTTGAATCGCGCGATTAGGAGCTTGCTATATTCGGCCGAATAGAGTGAACCCTGCGTGAAAGGGTTGCGTGCGGAGGTATTTATTTCAGGAGCGCAGACACGGTGTCCGTCGTTTGTGTGAATAAACGCCGATATTTTACACTACAAAACTCACACCTGTTATTTTTTGTTCCCCCCACGTTTTCTCGATCGGGCATTTATTTCAGTTTCAGTTTTCTATTCTCACTGCGAGATTTAAATCTGGTGGTGTTGGCGCCAAATGGTCAGCGTTGTGACAGTTCGTGATTTCTGAACTTCGCTGACTGTCTGCCGTCCACCCACGCAGGTAGGGTGAAGCCACCCTTTGCGACGAAGTAGCAACGAGGTTAAAATTACGTGGAGCCTTTTTTTAACCCCCCCCCCCCCCCCTCTCTGACACCGAGAGCCTGGCCCTCGTCACTACTTCGAAGGGACCCTCCACTCGCTCCACGGCCTAACGCGCTGATTGCCCTTCAGGTACGTCACACGTTTTTGGAACCCAACGTATGGGGCAATAGCAGCAATAGCAACAATAGCAACAATAGCTATCGTTGGTATCTTTATTTATTTAGCTCATTAACATCTTTTGAGGCTTAAGGGTTTTGTCAGCCCTTTGTAAATTTTTCTAGCCCTTCAGGATTTTATTTTTCATTTTAAATAGACCTCATTTAATTAATTTTGCAGCCCTTTTTCAATTTTTGTTTTGGCCCTTTTTGCCCTTTAGAAAATTTTAGTGCCCTTTTTCAATTTTATGCGTTTTAGTAGTTTTGGCACTGATTTTCATTTTGACCCTTCAGCCCTTCGCGAAAACTTTTTGGCCCTTTGGTTTATTTTTGTGCCCTTTTTGATTGGGAATATATTTTTGTGGTAGGCCTTAAGTTTACGCCAAGGAAACTGAACTGGGAGTTGGAAAATTTGACAGTATTTCAAATTTTTAATCAGCCTTCAGCATTTAGTATATTGAGAAAATTTGGGGTGGTTGTTTTGTCAGTTGTTGAGAATTTTTGGTGAGTTTTGTGGGTAAAATAGTGTACACAAAAGAAAATATTTTGACTTTAACTTTAACGTTAACTTTTATTTTAAATATTGTGATTTGGAAATATTTTTTTTGTTGGAAATTTTGATATTTCGACTTGAACTTGGATTTAAGTATTTTGAATTTTGAGAATTTTCTGGCCTGTGTCTAGTTATTTTTTTCGGTATAATTTCTACTATAGTGTAGAATAGTGTATTTTAATATTCGTTCGTTATAGATTTATTGTTGTTTTTTATGGAAACTAGTGAGATAGTGAACGGGCGACCACGGATCATACATATTTGGTTGATTGGTAGTTAGATTTTTGGGTATGATTTTGTGGGTTCGAGCTTACTACGGCTAGTATTTCTATTTTTGGTGCTATTAGTAGCTGTTTTTTGATAAATAAATTGAATATAACCGACGCATTTCGAAATGCTTTGTAATCTTCGTATTCTGGCGGGGATTCCGTACTCTGGCGAGAATTGGCGTATCGCGTCGTGACGTAGCGATGACGCGATTTTAATGTGTTCCTTCTGGTTTTGTTCGGTTGCGTCTAAGGGAAATTATGCAGCTGTGTTCGATTCTTTTCCTAGGTAACCATCTTTTCACTTTTCTTTTGTTGACTATCTAGTCATGTCCTTGGTGTCGATTCGTTTCAAACCGCCTGAGCTTTGCGATTGCTCATGGGTGCGGGAATCGATTGTTGTTAGTCGTAGACTATCCGTCTAGTTACGGGATTTTTTGATGACGATTCCTTAGAGACCACGACCATTCATATGTTCAGGGTGCGTTGCGATTCGATATCTTTCCTTCTTCTTCATTTCGTTAGAGAGCTCGCAGTAGCGCGTGGGTGATTTAATTTTTTTCGTAGTTTGTGTGGATTCGGATCCAATGATTCCGAGATCCTGACGACGGCCATTATTTGTTCGCACTCGGCTCGTCTTTTTATACAGTATATTTTGTAGGTTTTGTAATTTGTTAGTTATCGCGTACTGTTTTGTTTTGCGTATTTGTATAACGTGAGTTAGTTATTTTTGTTCCGGCTCCCCATAGCGGTGAGTCGATGATTTTACTTTACTATAGTTGGCGCGTATGCCGTGTTGACTTATTGTTTGTTCAACGAGTTAGTAGTTAGTTTGTCTTACGGATACGTCGCTTAAACTTTTTTGTTATCATTTTCATGTCGCGTTCAGCCCTTCTGGCGTTAATATTGTAACTTTTTCTAATTAATTGTAAGAGTAATTTTGAATTCATGTCCTTATGACTTTTTTTGGTAATTTGCTAACGCTCATAAGCTGTCACAAATTTTGTAGCACAATCTTGTAGCTCATACTTTGTTATTTGGTAGTGATAGTTTCGATGCTAGAACCTGTGGGATCGTGCATCGGGAGATCTGTTGTGTTGGTTCTATGTAACCATCCGCTTGCGGGATTTTTGCGACAATCTTCTGAGGCACACCAACAGAGTTCAAAGTGCACCGGACTTTCAAAATTTTTCATCGCTTCTCGATTGGGTTTTTGTGATTTTGATTTTTGGTAAACTTTTTTTGATTTGTGGATCAATGGTTGTTGGACCTAGTTTCTGCTTGTGTCAGGGGATTCGCCATTTGTTGGGTCATAGTGGTTAGTTTTTGGGACCAGCCGCATAGCGGGATTATAATGGCAATCTCGAAGCCTTTGGGTATTTATTTTTTTTGGTACATGACTGTAGGGTGCCATACATGTTGACCAGTCAATTAATAGTTATTGTTGGAATAGAGGTAGTTAGTTGAGTCGACGCTCGAACACCTACGGTTAAGTGTGTTTTGGGTGTTGTCGTCGTATGTTCGGATAGGTCCTGCCACCGAAATGGGGGTGGTATTATGGCGACAACCGTATCTCGTTAGGAGGCTTATGTCCACTACGTATTGTGTGTTTTGAGTAGGTCGAATTTTTGGTTGATAATTTTTAGTGTTATTCTGTTTAGTATTAGGATAGTTGTGACAAGAGTAGTTAGACTATGGGGTTTCTAACGCAGGTCAGGTTAGTTTTCGATTAATTTAATCCGCGGTTTTTATTGGCGGATTAATCAATTACCGCGGGCAGTAACAATGGGTTGATTGCGGAAATCGCGAGTAATTTAATCACAAATACAGGATAACAATGGAATAATTGCAGATGCATTACTTTAATTACAGGTGCATTATTGCAATTACAGGTTCTTTAATTGCAGGTTAATTGACGATCCGCAAATTTAATTGGCAGTCTAATCACCGCGAGCGGTAACAATAGATTGATTGCGAGTAATTTAATCACAATTGCAGGATAACAATGAAATAATTACATCAATTGTAGGTACTTTAACTACAGGCTAATTGGCGATCTGCGAATTTAATTGGCAGTCTAATCACCGCGGATCAAATTGATATCATAGATCGCAGGACTGAGGATCGCCACACAGTCGCCGCCCCCGACACCACCGCCCCCGACCTCGCCGCCCCCAGACCACCCACGAGGCCAGAGGCCGCCGCCCCCGCGCCGCCCCCCGCGCCGCCCCCACCCGCCCCCCCGGGCACCGTGATCCACTGTCACACCGCCCCCGATGCGGCCGTGCGGCGCGCGACTTGAACCAGCGATAAGGCCGGGGTCAGCCGAAGGGTCGCCCCACCCGCGGTATGTAATGCGATACACGATTCGGCAGGAAGTAATCACTCAAACCGGCAGGCCATAAACACATCAATTTTATCATTATGATTAAAATAAAACTGCCGGTTCCCAGACGGCTATAAAAAAGAAATAGTGGCAGAGTCTGGAGATTAAGACAGCTGATAAACACGGATGTCACCCGATACGGGGTTTTCGGGCGCAGCTATAATCATATCATTATAATTAAGTCACCGGGGCATTCAGACGCGATAACAAAAGGTCGGGGAGATAAGACAGACATGATAAATATATCAATTTTAACGATGTCGTAAATTGAATACTAATGGAAAATATAAAAAAATTAGGCGGATGCAGCTGTGAATTAAGATTATATATCTAACGAAATATGCACGTGCACCAATTAACTTGATGTCGCAACAAGTCGAGACTAGAACATTCCTGTCTGTGTGAAGAAGCACGCCATCACACCCCACCCCTGCGAGGGTTATTTAAACGAAAAACTTCATGCCACGAGCATCAGTCTACTCCGACCAGTGTCGAAGCTCACATCTAGCCCTTCAAGTTTCTTGTGTTACCCTCTGTGCCAGCACCGATCTCCTAGTGAGTGTTATCGTGTTTTGATCAGGTAAGCTAATAAAAATTTAAATAAAAATTATTGCTGCGGGCAATAAATAAATAAATAAAAGATAAATACATCATGGAATTATCATATATATCTCTAGCCTAGATTGAAAGCAGAACAGATCAGCCCGCTCGCAACGCTTATCATAATTAAATAGGTGAGTCTGCAGCATTAAATCCGGAAACATATACCAACAATATTTACAAAATATAGGAGAACCGTAAATATTAATTTATCCTATTTCCAGATATATTTGATATATCTATATCACACGCTGCTAATTTTCACGCTCGCCACAGCTAATCCAAGTATGTTATATCAAAGTTAAATGTATGCACGAGATAAAATGATCATTATTATTATTATTTTAAGAAATGTCTATTATGGAGACAGCAACCACGCTTGTAAGAGGTGTGGACGACTTCTGCAGGCAGGATGTTCAGGACCCCCGCATCATCGAGAGCTGGCTAGGAGCAATCCGAAGGAACTTGAGAATGCTCAATATAGCTGTCACACAGCTGAAGGGGACCGCCGCCGGAACTCTAGGGATTCTGAACGGGTTGACCAGCGCCATCACCAAGATGCAGCGTAGGCGGACGCAGCTCAAGGCGAGGCTTATCCGAGGAGGTGGAGGAGCGAGACTCCCCGCTGCCATAGAGTACGTAGACCTCAAGTCGGCGTTCGCTGGGCGGATGCGTACGGGGGCCTACCTAAACCGGACTCACAAAGACCCCATCAACTTCCTGGTGGATTGCGGCCCCAGGGTTGCGACGAGGACCCGGAACGCTCTGGCCAAGGAACCGTTTTTAAAAATCAATACCACATTCTGCGGAGAGTTCACCAAGATGGCGGGCGGTGAGGAGGTGTTGGAGTACAAACACTTCAACACCAAGAATGTGGTGATTGATTTGGATACAGACTTGGCCGAGTGGTTCATGCTCCACGTCATGGTGCCGCTATTGGAGCAGCTGGAAGAATTTCAGGTTTGTACACCCCGCTAAATTTACTTTAATTTTCTCTAATATATCCATGTTTATTATAGGAGCGTGAGTCTGGCTGGGCCCTTGCAAGCGTGGTAAGCCTCAATGTGAACACGAACAAGTATACGCCGCTGCTGGGATCCTCGTACATTGAGCTGCCGCCGCAGATAAAATTAAGACATGCCTGCGTCAATGTACGAAACAGCGATGAGGCTTGCTTCGCTTGGGCGGTCACCTCGGCGCTACATCCTGCCCCCAGAGATACCGAGAGGATGTCGTCCTATCCACGGTATGAGAGCGTCCTGAACCTGGAGGGGATCACGATGCCCATGCAAAGGCCTCAGATAGAGAAATTCGAGCGGCAGAATTCTCTATCAATAAACGTATATATCTTGTCTAAAAATAGAGGTAAATTTACAGTTAGCCCGTCGCGTCTCACCCGGGATAAGCGTGATAGACACGTAAATCTCCTGCTTATTCAGAATGTATACGTTGATGAGGCCAATGATGAAGACGATGATACAAACGCCGTCCCCGTCAGATATCATTATGTGTGGGTGAAAAACCTCTCCAGGCTGCTCTCATCCCAGCTGAGCAAGCACAAGATGGCAAAATTCATCTGCGACCGATGCCTGCACTATTTTAGGACTCAGGGCAAGCTGGCGGCCCATATCAAGGACTGTGAGAAGATAAACGCCTTTAAGGTGAATCTTTCCCCGGGAGGAAAGATCGCCTTTAAGGCGCATAAGAACAAAGAGCGGTGCCCGTTCATTGTATATGCGGATTTTGAGAGCATCTTAAAGTCTACGGCAATCAAATTTGGCAGCACAGGTAAGAAATATTCCAATCGTGCTAATAATAAAAAATACTAATAATAATCTTGTTTTGCAGGAGAAAAGTATCAGGAGCACGAGGCGTATAGCGTTGGTTATTACGTCAAGTGCTCCTACGATGATGCTCTTTCTTACTATCGGAGCTATAGGGGCGAAAACTGTGCTGCCTGGTTCACCGCTGAACTGAAAGATTTCGCAGAGAATGTCGAGACGGTGTTCAAATGTCCCCTGCCGATGAACGTGCTGACTGCCGAACAAGAGTGCAAGTTTCGGCAAGCGTCATCCTGCCACATATGTGAAAAGCCGCTGGGGCAGGACCGTGTGCGTGATCATGACCATCTGACAGGAGCATTCAGAGGAGCCGCTCACAACGAATGTAATCTGGAGTTCCAGGATTCACGCACCGTCCCAGTGGTATTCCACAACTTCAGCGGCTATGATTCGCATTTCCTAATCCGGGATGTCGCGAGAGGATTAGAGGGCAGGGTGACGCTGATCCCCAACAACACAGAAAAGTTCATCTCGTTCTTTAAGAGCATGGCAGGGACAGACATCAAATACAAGTTTATAGATTCCTGTAGATTCATGGCATCATCCCTGGATAAGTTGAGCTCCTACCTCGAAGTCAAGAAGATAGTGCACAGCCAATTCCCGCTGTACAACGACGAGAAGATTGACCTGCTCACCCGTAAGGGAGTATTCCCCTACGAGTACGTACAGAGTTGGGTCAATCTTGACGAGACTGACCTCCCGAGCCGAGAATCCTTCCGGAGTCAGCTGACTGACTCCGAGATCAGCAGCGAGGATTATGCGCATGCTCAGAAAGTATGGCGGGAATTCAACATCACCACGCTGGGCGAGTATAGCGATCTATACCTTAAGACTGATGTGCTACTCTTGGCTGATGTCTTCGAGGCCTTCAGGGATGTCTGCCTGAATAATTACCACCTCGATCCAGCCCACTACATGACCGCACCGTCATTGAGCTGGGACGCCATGCTGAAGAACACGGGGGTCCAGCTTGACATGATTGGCGACGTGGATATGTTGATGTTCTTCGAACGAGGTATTCGAGGAGGACTCACCCAATGCTCGAAACGGCATGCCCGAGCAAACAATCAGTACATGAGTGGCCATGATTCAGCTTCACCGACTAACTACCTCATGTACTATGATATTAATGCCATGTATGCTTGGGCAATGTCGCAGCACCTGCCTGCAGGAGAGCTGAAGTGGGTAGAGGGTGATGTCTCCTCTTTTAACTTCAACCTCCCAGACGATACCCCTACAGGATATGTCTTGGAGGTCGATCTGGACTACCCGATGCATATTCACGACCGCCATAGTGACCTCCCTATGGCGCCATCGAAAGGCAGGGCTCCCGGTTCGAAGCAGGATAAGATGCTTGCCACGCTAGAGGGCAAGCGTAATTATATAATTCACTACAGGAATCTCAAACAGTATGTAGCAGAGGGCCTGATTGTATCGAAAATACATAGGGTGATACAGTTTAAGCAGTCTCCATGGTTAAGAAAGTACATTGACCTGAATGCAGAGCTCCGGCGAAACTCTCGAAATGAGTTTGAGAAGAATTTCTTCAAACTCATGAGCAACGCCGTAGTCGGGAAGACCATGGAGAATGTCCGGAACCGACGAGTAATGAAGCTCGTACACAAGTGGCATGGGAGATATGCGGCAGAGTCGCTGATATCAAAGCCGAATTTCCACAGCACCAGTATCATCGAGGATGACCTGGTGCTAATCGAGCTATTGAAGACGGAGGTCTTCTTCGATAAGCCTATTTACGTGGGGATGGCTATATTAGACATCTCCAAAACCGCTCTGTACGAGTTTCACTACTCGTATATGAAGAATAAATACGGTAAGGACTGTACCCTCTGCTATACGGACACCGATTCTCTGATATATGACATCAGGACTGCTGATATCTATCAGGACATCAGGATGGATATCAGCAGATTCGATACCTCCGATTATAGCCCCGACAATCCCTATGGCATACCGCTAGCAAATAAAAAGATCCCGGGCCTAATGAAGGATGAGAATTGCGGTAAGTAATTGAGTGTTGAAATCGATATGCTTGAAACTAATGTGCTATTTCTCTATTACAGGCCGCATCATGGAGGAGTTTGTAGGACTCCGGGCAAAGATGTATGCGTGCCGAGTGACATCATCTGCGGACACCAAGAAGGCCAAGGGCATCAAAGGGTATGTTGTCAAGAAACACATATCCTTTGCTGACTACCTGACCTGCCTCAACAATGGTGTCGAGATGGTGCACGAGCAGAGCTCTATCCGATCCTTCAACCACCAGGTGTTCACCATCAGGCAGAAGAAAATCAGTCTCAGTCCACGCGATGATAAGCGTCATCTTCTGCCAGGATCCCACGAGACGCTGCCCTGGGGACATTATTCGCTAGCGGTCATGGACATTTAGTGTAGTTTTTAATATGTATATGTGTGTGTGTGTGTATATTTTTACAGTTTTATTCATTATCTTGTATATTTGTTATGTTTTATTTATTATCTTGTATATTTATTTATTGTATGTACATATTTTTTGATGATTTTTCTTTATTTAATATGATGTTCTCTCTATGCACTATGGATGGGGTGAATAAAATAAAGTTTTTTACATTGTATTATTATTTTTTATTACCATATAAAATATCCATTACATACTCGTACAGAACTACAACATTCCTATAACTACAAGCTGCGGAGGGGCGGGGGGGGGGGGCTTCGGGAGGAGCGGAGGGGCGGAAGGGCTGATTGTGTTGGTGGAGGAGCGGAGGGGCTTCGGGACGGTACGGAGGATATATATATATATATATATATATATATATATATATATATATATATATATATATATACCACCACCAACAGGTGTGTCACGGGTATCTCACAGGTGTCTCACAGCTGTCTCACAGGTGTCTCACAGGTGTCTCACAGCTGTCTCAGAGGTGTCTCACAGGTGTCTCACAGCTGTCTCAGAGGTGTCTTACAGCTGTCTCACAGCGTCTCACATGTGAATCACAGCGTCTCACACGTTACTACATTTTAAGAATATAAAGGGCGGGGGTGCTTCGTGAGGGGCGGAGGGGCTGGTGGAGTGTACGGAGGGGCGGAGGGGCTGGTGATGTTGGTGGTAGCGGAGGGGCTTCAGGAGGGGCTGGTGGAGGGTACGGAAGGGCTGGTTGTGTTGGTGGAGTGGAGGAGCGGAGGGGCTTCGGGACGGTACGGAGGATATATATATATATATATATATATAGAGACTGGCACAGTGGCTGTCACAGAGATATCAGTTGCATTCGATCCATCAGCATGTATAAGTGTAATAGATGTGAGTCTTCTTTCCGGTGGCTGCGTGGATTGAAAAGACATAAGACTACTAATTCTGCCAGATTATTGAAGTGTTTGCACTGTGAGAGAACATTTACAAGAAGCGATAATCTCAAACGGCATGAAACTAAATATCAAACAAATGCCACGATGAGACAACCTAAGACCGAAAAGGATGCTTTGAATGGATCAGGGAGAACCTGTAATGACCAGCAAACGTTAAAAGGAGGTGGTGAGCTAGAGTCTCATCCGCGGTGTGAGAGGTTTGGTACGATGAAGGTCGTCAAGCAGCAACAATCGCTAGAGGTGATCAATATGGATCAATGGACAGGGGTGCTGGATTCGAGCCGAGCTTCACTAGACACAGCAAATTGCTACCCAATACAATCAGGGCGCTAGTATGCGGACCCTCCCGAAGCCCCTCCGCTCCTCCACTCCACCAACACAACCAGCCCTTCCGTACCCTCCACCAGCCCCTCCTGAAGCCCCTCCGCTACCACCAACATCACCAGCCCCTCCGCCCCTCCGTACACTCCACCAGCCCCTCCGCCCCTCACGAAGCACCCCCGCCCTTTATATTCTTAAAATGTAGTAACGTGTGAGACGCTGTGATTCACATGTGAGACGCTGTGAGACAGCTGTAAGACACCTCTGAGACAGCTGTGAGACACCTGTGAGACACCTCTGAGACAGCTGTGAGACACCTGTGAGACACCTGTGAGACAGCTGTGAGACACCTGTGAGATACCCGTGACACACCTGTTGGTGGTGGTATATATATATATATATATATATATATATATATATATATATCCTCCGTACCGTCCCGAAGCCCCTCCGCTCCTCCACCAACACAATCAGCCCTTCCGCCCCTCCGCTCCTCCCGAAGCCCCCCCCCCCCGCCCCTCCGCAGCTTGTAGTTATAGGAATGTTGTAGTTCTGTACGAGTATGTAATGGATATTTTATATGGTAATAAAAAATAATAATACAATGTAAAAAACTTTATTTTATTCACCCCATCCATAGTGCATAGAGAGAACATCATATTAAATAAAGAAAAATCATCAAAAAATATGTACATACAATAAATAAATATACAAGATAATAAATAAAACATAACAAATATACAAGATAATGAATAAAACTGTAAAAATATACACACACACACACATATACATATTAAAAACTACACTAAATGTCCATGACCGCTAGCGAATAATGTCCCCAGGGCAGCGTCTCGTGGGATCCTGGCAGAAGATGACGCTTATCATCGCGTGGACTGAGACTGATTTTCTTCTGCCTGATGGTGAACACCTGGTGGTTGAAGGATCGGATAGAGCTCTGCTCGTGCACCATCTCGACACCATTGTTGAGGCAGGTCAGGTAGTCAGCAAAGGATATGTGTTTCTTGACAACATACCCTTTGATGCCCTTGGCCTTCTTGGTGTCCGCAGATGATGTCACTCGGCACGCATACATCTTTGCCCGGAGTCCTACAAACTCCTCCATGATGCGGCCTGTAATAGAGAAATAGCACATTAGTTTCAAGCATATCGATTTCAACACTCAATTACTTACCGCAATTCTCATCCTTCATTAGGCCCGGGATCTTTTTATTTGCTAGCGGTATGCCATAGGGATTGTCGGGGCTATAATCGGAGGTATCGAATCTGCTGATATCCATCCTGATGTCCTGATAGATATCAGCAGTCCTGATGTCATATATCAGAGAATCGGTGTCCGTATAGCAGAGGGTACAGTCCTTACCGTATTTATTCTTCATATACGAGTAGTGAAACTCGTACAGAGCGGTTTTGGAGATGTCTAATATAGCCATCCCCACGTAAATAGGCTTATCGAAGAAGACCTCCGTCTTCAATAGCTCGATTAGCACCAGGTCATCCTCGATGATACTGGTGCTGTGGAAATTCGGCTTTGATATCAGCGACTCTGCCGCATATCTCCCATGCCACTTGTGTACGAGCTTCATTACTCGTCGGTTCCGGACATTCTCCATGGTCTTCCCGAATACGGCGTTGCTCATGAGTTTGAAGAAATTCTTCTCAAACTCATTTCGAGAGTTTCGCCGGAGCTCTGCATTCAGGTCAATGTACTTTCTTAACCATGGAGACTGCTTAAACTGTATCACCCTATGTATTTTCGATACAATCAGGCCCTCTGCTACATACTGTTTGAGATTCCTGTAGTGAATTATATAATTACGCTTGCCCTCTAGCGTGGCAAGCATCTTATCCTGCTTCGAACCGGGAGCCCTGCCTTTCGATGGCGCCATAGGGAGGTCACTATGGCGGTCGTGAATATGCATCGGGTAGTCCAGATCGACCTCCAAGACGTATCCTGTAGGGGTATCGTCTGGGAGGTTGAAGTTAAAAGAGGAGACATCACCCTCTACCCACTTCAGCTCTCCTGCAGGCAGGTGCTGCGACATTGCCCAAGCATACATGGCATTAATATCATAGTACATGAGGTAGTTAGTCGGTGAAGCTGAATCATGGCCACTCATGTACTGATTGTTTGCTCGGGCATGCCGTTTCGAGCATTGGGTGAGTCCTCCTCGAATACCTCGTTCGAAGAACATCAACATATCCACGTCGCCAATCATGTCAAGCTGGACCCCCGTGTTCTTCAGCATGGCGTCCCAGCTCAATGACGGTGCGGTCATGTAGTGGGCTGGATCGAGGTGGTAATTATTCAGGCAGACATCCCTGAAGGCCTCGAAGACATCAGCCAAGAGTAGCACATCAGTCTTAAGGTATAGATCGCTATACTCGCCCAGCGTGGTGATGTTGAATTCCCGCCATACTTTCTGAGCATGCGCATAATCCTCGCTGCTGATCTCGGAGTCAGTCAGCTGACTCCGGAAGGATTCTCGGCTCGGGAGGTCAGTCTCGTCAAGATTGACCCAACTCTGTACGTACTCGTAGGGGAATACTCCCTTACGGGTGAGCAGGTCAATCTTCTCGTCGTTGTACAGCGGGAATTGGCTGTGCACTATCTTCTTGACTTCGAGGTAGGAGCTCAACTTATCCAGGGATGATGCCATGAATCTACAGGAATCTATAAACTTGTATTTGATGTCTGTCCCTGCCATGCTCTTAAAGAACGAGATGAACTTTTCTGTGTTGTTGGGGATCAGCGTCACCCTGCCCTCTAATCCTCTCGCGACATCCCGGATTAGGAAATGCGAATCATAGCCGCTGAAGTTGTGGAATACCACTGGGACGGTGCGTGAATCCTGGAACTCCAGATTACATTCGTTGTGAGCGGCTCCTCTGAATGCTCCGGTCAGATGGTCATGATCACGCACACGGTCCTGCCCCAGCGGCTTTTCACATATGTGGCAGGATGACGCTTGCCGAAACTTGCACTCTTGTTCGGCAGTCAGCACGTTCATCGGCAGGGGACATTTGAACACCGTCTCGACATTCTCTGCGAAATCTTTCAGTTCAGCGGTGAACCAGGCAGCACAGTTTTCGCCCCTATAGCTCCGATAGTAAGAAAGAGCATCATCGTAGGAGCACTTGACGTAATAACCAACGCTATACGCCTCGTGCTCCTGATACTTTTCTCCTGCAAAACAAGATTATTATTAGTATTTTTTATTATTAGCACGATTGGAATATTTCTTACCTGTGCTGCCAAATTTGATTGCCGTAGACTTTAAGATGCTCTCAAAATCCGCATATACAATGAACGGGCACCGCTCTTTGTTCTTATGCGCCTTAAAGGCGATCTTTCCTCCCGGGGAAAGATTCACCTTAAAGGCGTTCATCTTCTCACAGTCCTTGATATGGGCCGCCAGCTTGCCCTGAGTCCTAAAATAGTGCAGGCATCGGTCGCAGATGAATTTTGCCATCTTGTGCTTGCTCAGCTGGGATGAGAGCAGCCTGGAGAGGTTTTTCACCCACACATAATGATATCTGACGGGGACGGCGTTTGTATCATCGTCTTCATCATTGGCCTCATCAACGTATACATTCTGAATAAGCAGGAGATTTACGTGTCTATCACGCTTATCCCGGGTGAGACGCGACGGGCTAACTGTAAATTTACCTCTATTCTTAGTCAAGATATATACGTTTATTGATAGAGAATTCTGCCGCTCGAATTTCTCTATCTGAGGCCTTTGCATGGGCATCGTGATCCCCTCCAGGTTCAGGACGCTCTCATACCGTGGATAGGACGACATCCTCTCGGTATCTCTGGGGGCAGGATGTAGCGCCGAGGTGACCGCCCAAGCGAAGCAAGCCTCATCGCTGTTTCGTACATTGACGCAGGCATGTCTTAATTTTATCTGCGGCGGCAGCTCAATGTACGAGGATCCCAGCAGCGGCGTATACTTGTTCGTGTTCACATTGAGGCTTACCACGCTTGCAAGGGCCCAGCCAGACTCACGCTCCTATAATAAACATGGATATATTAGAGAAAATTAAAGTAAATTTAGCGGGGTGTACAAACCTGAAATTCTTCCAGCTGCTCCAATAGCGGCACCATGACGTGGAGCATGAACCACTCGGCCAAGTCTGTATGCAAATCAATCACCACATTCTTGGTGTTGAAGTGTTTGTACTCCAACACCTCCTCACCGCCCGCCATCTTGGTGAACTCTCCGCAGAATGTGGTATTGATTTTTAAAAACGGTTCCTTGGCCAGAGCGTTCCGGGTCCTCGTCGCAACCCTGGGGCCGCAATCCACCAGGAAGTTGATGGGGTCTTTGTGAGTCCGGTTTAGGTAGGCCCCCGTACGCATCCGCCCAGCGAACGCCGACTTGAGGTCTACGTACTCTATGGCAGCGGGGAGTCTCGCTCCTCCACCTCCTCGGATAAGCCTCGCCTTGAGCTGCGTCCGCCTACGCTGCATCTTGGTGATGGCGCTGGTCAACCCGTTCAGAATCCCTAGAGTTCCGGCGGCGGTCCCCTTCAGCTGTGTGACAGCTATATTGAGCATTCTCAAGTTCCTTCGGATTGCTCCTAGCCAGCTCTCGATGATGCGGGGGTCCTGAACATCCTGCCTGCAGAAGTCGTCCACACCTCTTACAAGCGTGGTTGCTGTCTCCATAATAGACATTTCTTAAAATAATAATAATAATGATCATTTTATCTCGTGCATACATTTAACTTTGATATAACATACTTGGATTAGCTGTGGCGAGCGTGAAAATTAGCAGCGTGTGATATAGATATATCAAATATATCTGGAAATAGGATAAATTAATATTTACGGTTCTCCTATATTTTGTAAATATTGTTGGTATATGTTTCCGGATTTAATGCTGCAGACTCACCTATTTAATTATGATAAGCGTTGCGAGCGGGCTGATCTGTTCTGCTTTCAATCTAGGCTAGAGATATATATGATAATTCCATGATGTATTTATCTTTTATTTATTTATTTATTGCCCGCAGCAATAATTTTTATTTAAATTTTTATTAGCTTACCTGATCAAAACACGATAACACTCACTAGGAGATCGGTGCTGGCACAGAGGGTAACACAAGAAACTTGAAGGGCTAGATGTGAGCTTCGACACTGGTCGGAGTAGACTGATGCTCGTGGCATGAAGTTTTTCGTTTAAATAACCCTCGCAGGGGTGGGGTGTGATGGCGTGCTTCTTCACACAGACAGGAATGTTCTAGTCTCGACTTGTTGCGACATCAAGTTAATTGGTGCACGTGCATATTTCGTTAGATATATAATCTTAATTCACAGCTGCATCCGCCTAATTTTTTTATATTTTCCATTAGTATTCAATTTACGACATCGTTAAAATTGATATATTTATCATGTCTGTCTTATCTCCCCGACCTTTTGTTATCGCGTCTGAATGCCCCGGTGACTTAATTATAATGATATGATTATAGCTGCGCCCGAAAACCCCGTATCGGGTGACATCCGTGTTTATCAGCTGTCTTAATCTCCAGACTCTGCCACTATTTCTTTTTTATAGCCGTCTGGGAACCGGCAGTTTTATTTTAATCATAATGATAAAATTGATGTGTTTATGGCCTGCCGGTTTGAGTGATTACTTCCTGCCGAATCGTGTATCGCATTACATACCGCGGGTGGGGCGACCCTTCGGCTGACCCCGGCCTTATCGCTGGTTCAAGTCGCGCGCCGCACGGCCGCATCGGGGGCGGTGTGACAGTGGACCACGGTGCCCGGGGGGGCTGGTGGGGGCGGCGCGGGGGGCGGCGCGGGGGCGGCGGCCTCTGGCCTCGTGGGTGGTCTGGGGGCGGCGAGGTCGGGGGCGGTGGTGTCGGGGGCGGCGACTGTGTGGCGATCCTCAGTCCTGCGATCTATGATATCAATTTGATCCGCGGTGATTAGACTGCCAATTAAATTCGCAGATCGCCAATTAGCCTGTAGTTAAAGTACCTACAATTGATGTAATTATTTCATTGTTATCCTGCAATTGTGATTAAATTACTCGCAATCAATCTATTGTTACCGCTCGCGGTGATTAGACTGCCAATTAAATTTGCGGATCGTCAATTAACCTGCAATTAAAGAACCTGTAATTGCAATAATGCACCTGTAATTAAAGTACTGCATCTGCAATTATTCCATTGTTATCCTGTATTTGTGATTAAATTACTCGCGATTTCCGCAATCAACCCATTGTTACTGCCCGCGGTAATTGATTAATCCGCCAATAAAAACCGCGGATTAAATTAATCGAAAACTAACCTGACCTGCGTTAGAAACCCCATAGTCTAACTACTGACAAGCTATGAGTTGTGTTAGTTTTGTTAGTTTGATTGATTGTAATTAGTGGCTGTCACTTGTCTAAAACCATACGGTGTAAGTAAACTTTCATATTCTATGGGATCGTTCGTGTTTTGTCCTTGAGTGACATGCCGCATTGCGGAATTTTTCGACGACTCCCTAGTTTAGCTATTTAGCTTAGCCCTTTGGGGGATTTAATGAATATGATTGTGGTTACGCATCGAGTGTGTCGGGACAGTGTTACTCCCACTAGTACTATCTTTCTTTCGTCATTTTTATGAGTTTATTTTTCTTTTTGGGGGTTTGAAAAAAAAACATCCGCTTCCCGGAGTTTTTAATTTTGTTGGGGGGGAATTTGTAACGGTCCGAAAACGGCTTTGGCAGAAACTGCATTTTAATAATTAATTGGCGCATGGACCTGCACTGTAGACCACCGTGCTTGCACTTTTTTGTTGTGGTGACGCGTTTCCCCTGTGGGCGATTTTTAAATTCGCCGGCGAGGAGCCGCCATGAGCAGACTTCAGCTGACTCGTGCCCAGTACGGTGTGCCAGAAGAACCGTTGACCGTTGAGATAAGGTGTACCACCATCCGGTTTACGGGATAACCAACGGGGACTCAGTTAACCACCCTTGAGGGGATTGAGGCACCAAGTACAGGGCAAAGGACTAAAACGCTCATAACACCTGAGTAAGTAGTTAAGCCCGAGATTATTTTTTTTCCTTTTCGTGAAGCCACGTGTCCGGCCATTGTTACTAAGGCCATGTGCTTTGCAGGCGTTTTGTTACGGGCTAAGTAGCTCGGCCAAACCATTCTTGGCTGGAGGCCGCGATCATCCTGCGCTGAGGCCAGAATCGGGTGATCAGCGTCCACGACGCAAACCGCCGCCATTCAGGAGCTGTAGCCAGCCGCCAGCGACGACCACCAGGAACACAGGCCAGATATCCAGAGATATATATATATATAGATATTGATACATTTTTTTTTGTGGTCTCAATTGAGCCAGACCTCCCTTTAATTCCTTATTGACATATTCTTTATTCTTTTGTGTAAGAGTTGCGTTTACGTGTTGCGTGCCGTACGTGCTTTGCGCTTGTGTAAGAGAAAGGTCGCTCCGTCGGCCCTTTGAATCGCGCGATTAGGAGCTTGCTATATTCGGCCGAATAGAGTGAACCCTGCGTGAAAGGGTTGCGTGCGGAGGTATTTATTTCAGGAGCGCAGACACGGTGTCCGTCGTTTGTGTGAATAAACGCCGATATTTTACACTACAAAACTCACACCTGTTATTTTTTGTTCCCCCCACGTTTTCTCGATCGGGCATTTATTTCAGTTT
Source organism: Othius punctulatus (assembly GCA_951805005.1). Classification (NCBI taxonomy): domain Eukaryota; kingdom Metazoa; phylum Arthropoda; class Insecta; order Coleoptera; family Staphylinidae; genus Othius; species Othius punctulatus. The sequence goes on from OX638139.1 coordinate 35,620,996, forward strand.
CAGTTTTCTATTCTCACTGCGAGATTTAAATCTGGTGGTGTTGGCGCCAAATGGTCAGCGTTGTGACAGTTCGTGATTTCTGAACTTCGCTGACTGTCTGCCGTCCACCCACGCAGGTAGGGTGAAGCCACCCTTTGCGACGAAGTTGGAAAATTTGACAGTATTTCAAATTTTTAATCAGCCTTCAGCATTTAGTATATTGAGAAAATTTGGGGTGGTTGTTTTGTCAGTTGTTGAGAATTTTTGGTGAGTTTTGTGGGTAAAATAGTGTACACAAAAGAAAATATTTTGACTTTAACTTTAACGTTAACTTTTATTTTAAATATTGTGATTTGGAAATATTTTTTTTGTTGGAAATTTTGATATTTCGACTTGAACTTGGATTTAAGTATTTTGAATTTTGAGAATTTTCTGGCCTGTGTCTAGTTATTTTTTTCGGTATAATTTCTACTATAGTGTAGAATAGTGTATTTTAATATTCGTTGGTTATAGATTTATTGTTGTTTTTTATGGAAACTAGTGAGATAGTGAACGGGCGACCACGGATCATACATATTTGGTTGATTGGTAGTTAGATTTTTGGGTATGATTTTGTGGGTTCGAGCTTACTACGGCTAGTATTTCTATTTTTGGTGCTATTAGTAGCTGTTTTTTGATAAATAAATTGAATATAACCGACGCATTTCGAAATGCTTTGTAATCTTCGTATTCTGGCGGGGATTCCGTACTCTGGCGAGAATTGGCGTATCGCGTCGTGACGTAGCGATGACGCGATTTTAATGTGTTCCTTCTGGTTTTGTTCGGTTGCGTCTAAGGGAAATTATGCAGCTGTGTTCGATTCTTTTCCTAGGTAACCATCTTTTCACTTTTCTTTTGTTGACTATCTAGTCATGTCCTTGGTGTCGATTCGTTTCAAACCGCCTGAGCTTTGCGATTGCTCATGGGTGCGGGAATCGATTGTTGTTAGTCGTAGACTATCCGTCTAGTTACGGGATTTTTTGATGACGATTCCTTAGAGACCACGACCATTCATATGTTCAGGGTGCGTTGCGATTCGATATCTTTCCTTCTTCTTCATTTCGTTAGAGAGCTCGCAGTAGCGCGTGGGTGATTTAATTTTTTTCGTAGTTTGTGTGGATTCGGATCCAATGATTCCGAGATCCTGACGACGGCCATTATTTGTTCGCACTCGGCTCGTCTTTTTATACAGTATATTTTGTAGGTTTTGTAATTTGTTAGTTATCGCGTACTGTTTTGTTTTGCGTATTTGTATAACGTGAGTTAGTTATTTTTGTTCCGGCTACCCATAGCGGTGAGTCGATGATTTTACTTTACTATAGTTGGCGCGTATGCCGTGTTGACTTATTGTTTGTTCAACGAGTTAGTAGTTAGTTTGTCTTACGGATACGTCGCTTAAACTTTTTTGTTATCATTTTCATGTCGCGTTCAGCCCTTCTGGCGTTAATATTGTAACTTTTTCTAATTAATTGTAAGAGTAATTTTGAATTCATGTCCTTATGACTTTTTTTGGTAATTTGCTAACGCTCATAAGCTGTCACAAATTTTGTAGCACAATCTTGTAGCCCATACTTTGTTATTTGGTAGTGATAGTTTCGATGCTAGAACCTGTGGGATCGTGCATCGGGAGATCTGTTGTGTTGGTTCTATGTAACCATCCGCTTGCGGGATTTTTGCGACAATCTTCTGAGGCACACCAACAGAGTTCAAAGTGCACCGGACTTTCAAAATTTTTCATCGCTTCTCGATTGGGTTTTTGTGATTTTGATTTTTGGTAAACTTTTTTTGATTTGTGGATCAATGGTTGTTGGACCTAGTTTCTGCTTGTGTCAAGGGATTCGCCATTTGTTGGGTCATAGTGGTTAGTTTTAGGGACCAGCCGCATAGCGGGATTATAATGGCAATCTCGAAGCCTTTGGGTATTTATTTTTTTTGGTACATGACTGTAGGGTGCCATACATGTTGACCAGTCAATTAATAGTTATTGTTGGAATAGAGGTAGTTAGTTGAGTCGACGCTCGAACACCTACGGTTAAGTGTGTTTTGGGTGTTGTCGTCGTATGTTCGGATAGGTCCTGCCACCGAAATGGGGGTGGTATTATGGCGACAACCGTATCTCGTTAGGAGGCTTATGTCCACTACGTATTGTGTGTTTTGAGTAGGTCGAATTTTTGGTTGATAATTTTTAGTGTTATTCTGTTTAGTATTAGGATAGTTGTGACAAGCTATGAGTTGTGTTAGTTTTGTTAGTTTGATTGATTGTAATTAGTGGCTGTCACTTGTCTAAAACCATACGGTGTAAGTAAACTTTCATATTCTATGGGATCGTTCGTGTTTTGTCCTTGAGTGACATGCCGCATTGCGGAATTTTTCGACGACTCCCTAGTTTAGCTATTTAGCTTAGCCCTTTGGGGGATTTAATGAATATGATTGTGGTTACGCATCGAGTGTGTCGGGACAGTGTTACTCCCACTAGTACTATCTTTCTTTCGTCATTTTTATGAGTTTATTTTTCTTTTTGGGGGTTTGAAAAAAAAAACATCCGCTTCCCGGAGTTTTTAATTTTGTTGGGGGGGAATTTGTAACGGTCCGAAAACGGCTTTGGCAGAAACTGCATTTTAATTAATTAATTGGCGCATGGACCTGCACTGTAGACCACCGTGCTTGCACTTTTTTGTTGTGGTGACGCGTTTCCCCTGTGGGCGATTTTTAAATTCTCCGGCGAGGAGCCGCCATGAGCAGACTTCAGCTGACTCGTGCCCAGTACGGTGTGCCAGAAGAACCGTTGAGATAAGGTGTACCACCATCCGGTTTACGGGATAACCAACGGGGACTCAGTTAACCACCCTTGAGGGGATTGAGGCACCAAGTACAGGGCAAAGGACTAAAACGCTCATAACACCTGAGTAAGTAGTTAAGCCCGAGATTATTTTTTTTCCTTTTCGTGAAGCCACGTGTCCGGCCATTGTTACTAAGGCCATGTGCTTTGCAGGCGTTTTGTTACGGGCTAAGTAGCTCGGCCAAACCATTCTTGGCTGGAGGCCGCGATCATCCTGCGCTGAGGCCAGAATCGGGTGATCAGCGTCCACGACGCAAACCGCCGCCATTCAGGAGCTGTAGCCAGCCGCCAGCGACGACCACCAGGAACACAGGCCAGATATCCAGAGATATATATATAGATATTGATACATTTTTTTTTGTGGTCTCAATTGAGCCAGACCTCCGTTTAATTCCTTATTGACATATTGTTTATTCTTTTGTGTAAGAGTTGCGTTTACGTGTTGCGTGCCGTACGTGCTTTGCGCTTGTGTAAGAGAAAGGTCGCTCCGTCGGCCCTTTGAATCGCGCGATTAGGAGCTTGCTATATTCGGCCGAATAAGTGAACCCTGCGTGAATGGGTTGCGTGCGGAGGTATTTATTTCAGGAGCGCAGACACGGTGTCCGTCGTTTGTGTGAATAAACGCCGATATTTTACACTACAAAACTCACACCTGTTATTTTTTGTTCCCCCCACGTTTTCTCGATCGGGCATTTATTTCAGTTTCAGTTTTCTATTCTCACTGCGAGATTTAAATCTGGTGGTGTTGGCGCCAAATGGTCAGCGTTGTGACAGTTCGTGATTTCTGAACTTCGCTGACTGTCTGCCGTCCACCCACGCAGGTAGGGTGGAGCCACCCTTTGCGACGAAGTAGCAACGAGGTTAAAATTACGTGGAGCCTTTTTTTAACCCCCCCACTCTCTGACACCGAGAGCCTGGCCCTCGTCACTACTTCGAAGGGACCCTCCACTCGCTCCACGGCCTAACGCGCTGATTGCCCTTCAGGTACGTCACAAAACGTACTGCAAGATACGAAAACTCGTAATTTTGATATATAATTTTTACAAATAAACTTAATATCAAAGAATGCATCGTATAGTTTTCTGTTTTCTTCACATAAACTCTTTCAGCATTTGGGAGTGACAGGGATAATTTTTGTTGATGAAACCATTTGTAGATTTAATCTATTATTAGTGAAAGCGGTATATCTACCAGAAAATAGGAAAGGAATTGCAAAACACTGATATATTGAATTGCTATATGATGAAATTTATAGTATTGCTTCGCGTTGTTTATTTAATGTTGCCATGACAACACTTCCCCTTCCGAAAGGAAGTTAAATAATGGTATAATTTTCTGACATTTGAAGAAAAAAGTTATTAATGACATCAAATGGAGCGAATTTTTCAATCCAAATTGATGTATTAGCCGACATTGCAGATAATACACAATTGATGGTTGTAGTTCGATATAATATGATAGAATATTCAGTGAGGAACTTTTGGTTTTTAGTCCTCAATCGAACACAACCATAGATCAAATACATTTTTTAAATTATTGTTATTAAAAAAAAAACATTCTCTTGTTTGCAAATACTGCTGGGTAGTTTCTATAGATGGGGTTTCATACACAATGGGAAACCGAGTAGTGGTAATTATAAACCGAGTAAACAATAGTTTTCTGTTTCTTTGATACAGAACATTTACTTTACCAGAACCAGAACTTTAATCTTGTCGTTGTCGTTGTCGTTGTTTTATTGAATTCATTTACATGTTCATGTTCCACAAAGTAACGGCTACCTGTATACAGTATTTAATCCTGTCCTTAAGAATTCATAAACATGGGAATTTTATAAATAGAGCAGTACTAAATTCAAAAATGTATAGACAATCATAATATGAAGAAATGCAATTGTTGCATGAAGATTTACTTCTTCATTCAGAAATTGCAGGCGTTCCCGAGAAAAAGTTCAAATGACAATAGAACATATTTTTGCTAATTGTTTTTAGGGTCTTATTTAAAAAAAAATGGTGATATAAACTGAGTTTAAATCTGCAACTAAACTATTGTTAGTCCTGCTGAAAACATGTTTTCATTCAAGGGGAAAATAAATCTCTGGAACAAAAAATGTGAAAGGAAAGATTTCTTCATTTTTCCGAGCCTAAATACAATGTTGGAAAATATTTCTGAAATCGACCTTGAGCTCTGCTGATAACATGTTTTCATTCAAGGTGAAAACAAATCTCTAGACAAAAAATTGTTCAAGGAAAGATTTCTTCATTTTTCCGACGCTAAATTCAATGTTGGAAGATATTTTTGAAATCGACCTTATTGATCTGGAATCAATATTTTAGAAACTGTTAACAAACCCCGAAGATATAATAACTTAATGTACGCCAGAGTTAAATGATCCATTTGATATAAATGTCATCGAATTGGCAATATTTGATTTTAAGAACAACTTCAAAAAATCAATTTTCAAAATCTTAATTTAGTCTGATTTTTAGGCTTCGCTACAAAATAAACTGATATTAAGCAAATGCCCTGAAAATATATTGTTGCCATTGCTCACTAGTATAATAATATTTATAATAATCCCTACTGCTCCTCTACCTATGGCGTAATTGGTTACTGTCGTCATGGACATTATCTGAGCGAAACCACTGTTTTGACCATAAGAACCATAGCGAGAAATAAAGTGAGATCTACGATGCATTCTTGCAATAATTTTAAGCCACGATTTGAGAAGTATCTGGAAAAAATCGCCTAGCATCAAATATCATTGACGTCATTGTGATAATTTCTGTGTTTCGCCTATATACAGGGTGAGTTTTTTTCATTTTAAGCATTGTGATCTTGAAAACCATAAGACATAGAGATTCGGTTAAATGAGGGAAGAGTTGTCGTTTTAAGAGCTTATGCATGATATACTTTTGTTTTATTTATTTAACCCTTTAGCTACGGCTGTCGTCAATAGACGACGGTACGAAACTTTCATGAGATACGGCTGTCGTCAATAAGCGATTTGATGAATTATGCCCGGAACGGGCATCGCTTATTGACTTTTATTTATTTTATCGACATTGCTTTGAAGAAACAAGTGCGTAGACTGTTAATGTTTCGTTCGTTGCGTATCAGATGCATAATATAAACTGTTTTGTTTGTTTACATTTGTTTCCTCTTGAACGTTTAGGGCCCATATTTCCGAGCGCGCATTAGAAATGCCAGTTTATCAGTAATATTTGGTGTGTCTAGCTGCATTTTATATTCTATTATCTAACAATATTTTTTCGTCAACATCTCGTGGTACTCGCGGTTCAAAGCGTCCAAGAACAGAATTGAGAGACACTGACATTTATAGTGATGAAGAAGAAATTCTTTCACTTAGTGACCTGGATTCTGTAAGTGATGGTAGTGAAAGAGACAATGACTCAAATAGTGATAGTGATGAAGAAACTGTAGTAGGCGATTTACGTTGGCAAAATTGTGATATTTTCAATCCCACAAGGTACCATTTTGACGATGAAAATTCCGGCATTTCGGGAGCCTTTGTAATAGAGAATGAAGATAACGAGTACGAGTACTTTATAAAATATTTTGGTGAGGATATAATGACGACAGTTGTGGACGAAACAAATAGATACCACGAATACATTGGCGTAAACGATCCTGCTCCAAAAAGAAAACCATGGGTGCCCACCAATATGGACGAAATGTACAGTTTTTTAGCAATAGTTTTGACGATGCCACATATAAAAAAACATAAAATTTCGGATTATTGGTCAACGGATCCCATTATTGCCAGTAATTTTATCAGCAAATACATGACAAGGGACAGATTCACCCAACTGTTGCGTTATATACATTTCGCGGATAATAACAACCCTCCGCCCCCGGACAATAATGATAAATTATGGAAAATTCGAACAATATTTGAAGAATGGAATAGAAAATGTGCAACATTTTTCCAACCTTTTCAAAAGCTTGTCATCGATGAATCCCTCATATTATTCAAAGGCAGGCTACACTTCAAACAATTTATCCCATCTAAACGACATCGATTTGGAATTAAAAATTTTGTGTTGTGTGATTGTGAGACGGGAATTGTTTTGAAGTTATTAGTATACACGGGATCTGAAACTGATATTCCTCGGAATGATCCATTAGGTGTTTCAGGTGCGGTAATAAAAAAACTAATGGGGAACTACGAACAAAATGGGCATTTGTTATTTACCGATAATTGGTATACTAGCCCTAAACTGGCAATTTACTTAGATCAGCAGAATACCGGTTTATGTGGTACTGTAAAAAAAAATAGAAAACATTTTCCGAAATTTTTACATCGGGTGGCACGCGGAACGTGCGAACGCAAAAAGTGCGGAAACATATTGTCTCTCAGGTGGAAAGACAAACGAGATGTGTTAATGCTTTCCACATTTCATGAAGGACTAATGAAAAATAGCGGAAAATTAGATCACAGAACTGGCGAGCATATTTGGAAACCCGACTGCGTAATAGACTATACACAGAACATGCGCATGGTTGATAAATGTGACATGCAATTGGCTACTGTGGAATGTGTCCGAAAATCGATCAAGTGGTATAAAAAACTATTTTTTCACCTGGTTGATGTTGCCATGCTAAACGCATATAACATGTTTCTTGTGAAAACAGGAAAAACATCAATACGCTTGAATATGTTTATTAGAAAAGTCGTGCTACAAATTTTGGAGAAACACGGAACTCTGACGGCAGCTAGATCAGGGAGGCAAAGTATGGAGGTCATAGATCGGTTAGCTGCAGTGAATTTCATGGAAAGACATTCCCCCTCAAATGTTCCACCTACTGCAAGTAGACAAAAGGGGCAAAGAATATGCCATGTATGTTCAACCACTAACCGAGGTGAAAAAAAACGAAAATATGTTACAACTTGGTGTGCTGAGTGTAAAGTTGGACTTTGTATAGGTGACTGTTATAAAATTTATCACACCAGAAAAAATTTTTGATTAGTTATATAATTTCGTTTCAGTTTGATATTTTGTTATTATAAATTTATTTAGGTATTAGTTTTAGTTTGCTTACTTGTCTGTATGTTACTTACATGCTTTTCTTTTATGTATTTGTATTATGTGATTGTATAAATTTTGGAATATAATAAAATTCAATATATTCCTAATTGTTTTTTGACTAACCTAATAAGTATCCCTACTCTCCCTCCAATAACCACCTTTCAAAATGTTCAAATTGGATGACCCACTTGATTTGAAAAAAAAAAAAAACAAAACATTTTTCAAAATTTTTTTTTTCAAAAATAAATAATGGGATGACGACCCACCTTGTGAAACATCATTTGAAATGTCTTTATGTCAGTAACACAACTGTGCTTATTTTATTTATTTTTTGAAAAAAAATCTATTTTTCAAAAATCGATTTTTTTTCCAAAAAATAAATAAAATATACAGAACTGTATTACTGACATAAAGACCTTTCAAATGATGTGTCACAAGGTAGGTCATCCCATTTGAACATTTCAGAGGTTATTGGAGGGGAGGGGGAAAGTGACACATGTCTAAAGATGTCCTCCTCAAAATAGAAGATTACGTGTTTCGAGAGTTCTTGATTTTGCCCTAATTTTATGAGAAATCTGGGATAGATTGTTTTCAAACAACACCCTGTATACGTGTAATTATATGAAAGGGGGGAGGTCATTACCCCGTAATTTTGCCATTATTATGTACATAAATCATCACATATAGATAAGAAATGAATATATCATCATTTCTGCAACTTTTTTTTTTTTTGTTTTTTTGGCGTTTTGACAGACTCATTTGTGAATATATTCCAGTAGCTAAAGGGTTAAAGACCACAGTTTTGCAGTTATAATAAATACTTTATTTTTTTTAAATGGCAGTTGGCTTTGACATTTATGAAAGGGGCATTTTTCTCTTTATAGTGATACAAGGTTTGTAGCAAAGCCATCTTCGAAAATTAACTATGTGAAAGTAAATGACAAATAAATACGGTATAGGACTATTTGTATAATTGAGAGTAGTAAAAACAGAGTTTGCTATGAAACCTTTTTTTTCTCTTACTACAAGAATTCTATTAATTTTTCTATTCTAATTATACTAAATTCTATTTAAATTATACAACGAAAATTACAGCATCTCATTTATTTATTAAAGTAAGTATAGCAATACTTGTATCGTTATAAAGAGAAAAATTTGTCCTTCTTAATAATGTCAAAACCAACTGTAACTGTTATTAAAAAAATAAAGGTTGTATTATAACTCAAAAATTGTGTTTTTCTTCAAAATGCAAAAGCATATCTTGCATGACCTCTAAAATGACAACATTTTCCTCATTTAACCGAATCTCTATGCTTATGGTTTCCGAGATCCCTATGATTAAAATGAAAAAAAGCTCACCCTGTATACGTTTGATCGCAAT